>CM075068.1:30875327-32075327 GCA_037428765.1 Rubia yunnanensis
ACATGCTATCTGTAGAAAAAGACAAGGATTGGATAGGGCTTCTTTGTCCTTTTCGAATTCACGGTAATGACAATTCAAGCGAGGTACGTTTGGCTCACATTAGCAGTCGGTTGATGCATAATAAAAAAATGATGTATATTGCCTCTTACTACAAAAGGTTAGTTCGAAGTAGATCATTTTCTCTATTACTTAAAATCCTAAAATACTAACATTTCCCACTCCCCTCAGCCCTATTTGTAGTGAACATCGGTTGGTAGTTATGATTGTTGTCCAATCAAACACATTATAATGGTTTTATCTTCTTCATAAAGTTCCCCATCAAACACTACCTCATGCATTGAGAAGGTGTTAAAGGATCCCTTAATCACCAACCAAAAATAAGTGCATTGGAAATCCTTGAAAGTGACAAATTTCATCTTATTAATGTGACTAACACTGCATTTTTTTTTCATTCACTGGTGTCTATATTTACCATTACCAACCTTAAAAAATAAAGAGGTTGTTGAGAATGTGGATATTACTGCATGCGTTTCCCGAGAGAATGTGTTATGAATGTAGTTGATAGCAACTTTCAACTACAAGAGGTATGCATACAAAATATAATTTAGATATTTCCATATTAATAAACTTATATTCCAAACAGTGAATCTATTATGTCATTTGAACTTTCAGTAATTCCGAGAAGGCAATAATCCCTACACAATCAAAGAATTGGAAGAAATTCGTGAGCACTGTTCCAGGTGTATGATGGTGAAGCACATGAAAAATTTTGTTCACCCAACTACAAGAGGTATGCATACAAAATATAGTTTAGATATTTCCACATTAATAAACTTATATTCCAAACGGTGAATCTATTATGTCATAAGAACTTTCAGTACTTCCGAGAAGAGAATAATCCTTACACAATCAAAGAATTGGAAGAAATTCATCAGCATTGGTCCCGATATATGATAATGAAGCAACAGAAAATTTTTGTTCACCCAACTACCGAATTACTTATTCCCTATTGTTTATGTCACTTGTACAGTATGCCCACATATACTCTCCTAGACCTTTTGGAGCCCTGTCTAAATTATAAATAGAGTATCAATGCTAAAGTTCATTTTGTGAGAATTCTTGGCATACAATATTGGCACAAAAGATGAAGATATTTTTGGTGTATTCTTAATAGAGTAATGATGATATTAATGATATTTGTAGTGATAAACCAGTTTGTACTATGCGACCAACATGACGGTTCCCATGTGGAATTCAATTTAAATAAAAAAATTTATATCGTGCTGCATTTCACCAGATATTGGTAGCATATTGGTTTCGGTTTTAGGTGACCCTAAACTGAGGACTGACCTCGGGTAGGTCTCGTGTGCTACACAGCTTCTGACAGAAATTGACGACCGACATTGGTAGAAATCTGGCTGGTTTTGTGTGATCTAAAACCAACCATTTGATATTGGTTGACTTATTTACGCTATCCTAATCGCTCTAAAAAATGACGTTGTTTTTTGTCATGCCATGGCCTAGTGTAACCAATGCCAGTTGTGGTGTCAGGTGTACTTGATGTTGTTTGCAGTTTTGGGTAAAACTTTTAACTTCTATTGAAAATCCAACCGACGTCGGATGTAGTTTTGGTTCCGATTTCAGGTAAAACGTATAATTTTGGTTTTTCACAACTGAAGTAAAAAGAGGACTTTTTACCGCCCCTCATTTCACTTCGGTTATTCTGTGGGTGATAACCGAAGTCATAAGTGCTGTAAAACTAAAACCGTAGGTCTATTCTGTAGTAGTGATGGTATGCTGGGTTAAAAATCAACTTTTTCAAATGCACAGTGTCTTGTTTTAGACCGACAAACTGTTAGATGAGGTCAATTTGTAATTAATAAAAGTTTTAATTATAAAGGTATTTATTTTTTGGAAAAAAAACAAAGGAAGTGGGGGATCTAGCTTTCAAAGAGGAAACATTCCACGCGATATATAAACATAATTTCCTTTCTTCCCCCAATTTTTATCGCTTTCGCTCTCTACAATTTCTTCGCTCAAGTGTTCACTCTCTGTGATTTCTTCCTCCGATTTTTGGGTTTGCTAGGAGTATGATGCGTCTGATTAGTAATCTACATCTAATTCCCACCTTCATTTATTTTATTTCTTTTTCCCTAATTTTGCTTTGTTTCTCTTTTTTTATAGATTGAAATAGTCTTTTTTAAGGATTTATTTGTTCTCTGCAAATTGTTCTCCAGATTTCTTCCTTGGGCTTTGTCTATTAGGTTGACGACTTCAGCTAGTGTCGATTTGCTTCCCTCTAGTCCAAGCTCAAATATAAAGTATTTGGGCCCAACACATATATGTGGCCCAAAAAATTCAAACATCGACGTCGCACTTCCTATTCTATTTATGTTGTTCTATGTGACAGGAACTACGATGTTGCACTTTTGGTTTAAACGACACCTTTTTCCGCTGGGTATATAAACAACTCACCCCTAACCTACTCGCATTCCTAACCACAATGTCGCACCCAAAACTATCAACTTTAAAAAATGGTTGGAAAACCGTCAGACCCCAACCCAAAACCGCCATATGATATTGTACAGCCCCAAAACCAACATTCAATTCTGGTTAAACATAGTCCATTTCCATATTTCGTCAGAAAGGAAAGAGGAGAAAACCCTTGGTAAGGTAAGCATTTTGAACAAAATTAATGATGCTTTTGTTGCTTTGAGGGAATTATTTTGTTGCTGATGTGATGATTTCAATACAATGACAATGAATGAGCTGTTGGATTTTGTTGTGTGATTAGGTTTTAGGTTTATACATTTTCTTTTAGGTTTTCATTATAAGTTTAGGGCTATGGCCATTGTTAGGGAATTGTTATGGTACTTATAATTGATACTCATTATTAGTATAACACCTATTTATGTTTTGTTATTGATGTTGGTTGAGATTATAGGGGTTTTTGGACCTTTCATGTGGGAGCCACACACTATTTAGGCTTAGTTGACTGGCTATGCAATGCCGTACATTCATACACTTGAATCCTTGACTTCGCACAGGGCACATCGGTCTAGCCGACATGTCTGCAACATGCATGTGAAATTGGCCAAAACCTCTAACCTTTATCAAATTCTGGACTCTTGCACTAAGTGTTCTCTATTTCCTTGTTTGTCAGATGGCTCTAATGAAGCAAAAAACGAAGAGGTCTAAGTGTTAGACCACGTGAGTAGGTCCCTCGCTCGGCAAGAAGGCAAAAACCATGGTCGCCCCTCCATCGCCAATATAGGACAAGATACGCTTCATCGACGAGGAGGCCTGTAAGCATTTTGAAATGATTCGGGGTTAGAGAATAAAGGAGGTGAGGGCGATGAAGCCTAAGGACGTGGAGCGACTCCACCTTAATGTTTTCCTCAAAGCCTTCAAGCGTTCAGGAATAGAGAGTTTAACATTTATGGACAAACCGAATTATGACACGGAGGTCAAGGAGTTCTACACTAATTTTACTCGGATCAACTTCAACAACTAAAAAATAAGAGTAAATGTGATTGACGTGGTTCTGACGAGAAAGTTGATCAATGGGGTGATTGGGTGCACAATCGGTGGAGAGAATCAGTTAGAGGTTGAGCCACTACAACTGTACTTCCAGGACATTTGGCCTCCAAGAGCTAACGAGAATGACCCATCTGGGGGGCTTGCCTCAACCCCATGATGGAGAGGTACTTCAAAATTGAAGTAGGGAACGGGCTCATCAAGGCTAGGGAGATTAAGATTGATGTCCTAGACCTTGAGTAAAGGATGATGTACAATATCATTGTACAAATACCGATCCCAGCTGGACATCATCCAAATTGCATGGTCAACGGGGCCATCATGTACTACCACCCTGCGGAGAAGAATGTAGTTGACCTCGGGTACACCATTATCCATGAAATGCATCCAGTGGCCCTTGCCGCAAAGAGTCAGACACTCCCCTACAACAACGTCATCACCACCCTTCTGGAGAAGCAGAATGTTCCCATCAAATCTAAACAGAAGATCCAGCCAAAGTACTATGATGGGAACTACTTCGGTTAGAAGCATTGGCATTGGGAGGCGGAGACGTGGATTGATCGCAACATCCCCAAGGGAAATCTTGATGTGCCTACCATGCTCGGGCCCGAGGCTACTCCATCGACTTCCACAGTAGGGCATCCTGCCCTGCGATCGGATATGAAAGTTTTTATGATTTATGGTTATTCCAAAGTTTATATTTAAATTTCATAATCTAAAATTAATTAAACATTTTTCCCAAATGACTTAAACGCAGCACCTGGGCCATGCTCATGAGGGATAGGGCCGAGACTAAGGCTCTGGCGCAATGCACAGACCGCAATATTCATCAAATTATGGCAGAATTGGCGGGGTTGAAGTCTATGGTTGTCGGTGCAATCAATGCACCTGATGTGGACCCATAAATGGCTGGACAAGAGCATCAGACACATCACACTAGGGATGAGGGGGCTGAGGATAGTGATGATGGGCTAGAAGGGTCTAGCACCAGCGATTTCGTGTCTTCCACCGAAGAGTCCAAGGCCAAATCACACAAGTTTGGAAGTAGTTCGTCGGAAGAAGATCTTAGCCCACTCATTCCACCCCAGTGATTTCCATGTCATTTATTGATGATTATATGTTATGATTGTATTGGGATGTTATGTATTTTGTAAAAAAATTAATTTGTTAGGATGTGTTGTGGATTGTATGGTAGCATTTTTTGTTTTGGATTACATAGATTTAGTTTTATCAATTTGCATTGCTGAACTTTTGACTGACTATTGTGAACTTGGAATGAGACACTTAGATGGTAAATTCCAAGTTCTGGCTAAATTAGTTAACCAGGGATGATTTGTTAGGTATGATAAAGCACTGCGATGCCGCAGTTCATTCGCACAGGTGATATCGATTAGACCGACAGGTCACCGACTAACCAGTGACATCGTATGAACTAATTGATTTAAGTGGATTTAGGCAATAGTTTGGACAGAGGGAGCAGTTCAACATCCCAGAATGGAATTTAATTTTACCAAATTATGGACCGATTGTATGTGTGATGTCGCCAACTCTGTTTAACATGTATTCCATTCAAATTGAATGAACTTGAGTGGAATGTACAGAGTCGCTGATGTCGTCTCGTATTACTCGGGTAGTCAAACGAGATGTCCGATATCGGTTCATATGTTTACCTCCCCAACCATTACTTAATTTTCAACTTTAATATAAAGACAATTGATTTACCAATTACATTAAAACACGAACCATCCCATAATCATTCAACAAGGCAAGTTTAAATGATATCTATATAAAATTATGTATTCTTCTTCTGCTTCTTCAAATAACTCATCCTGGCCAACATTACTGGTGCTGGGTAGATGTGGAATAATTTCAAATAGTGATAAGGGACTAATCTCTCCCACAAATTGACTTTTCTTGTGAATGACCACTAATTTGCTAGAATCACAAGGGCCAACAACATAATACACCTTGTGTGGCCAGTGAAGCAAGGATGTAAGGATCTCCAGTAGAACGTGTCCTGCTTGAATCAATAACTGTAAAACCTAGCTCGTCCATTGATAAAACTGCGTTCTTATCAACCCATTTGCATTTGAAAATTGGGAGCCTAAAAGTTGTGTAGACAAGTTCCTATATTTCCTCAATAATGCCATGGTAAGAAATGTTCCCATAGATGAGATTTTTATCATTCGCACTGCTTATATACAATGCTTCCACACTTAGGTTAACGCCACTATTTTGTGTAGCGGTGTGTGTATCCCATTCACGGGATGAGAAGGCAAACCCATTCATTTCATAGCCCGTGAAGGAAATCGTACTTGCAGAAGGTATAAAGGCTAACCAATTCAAGGTCTCATTATGACTCTCCGATTACAGTTCAGTGTAACCAATTGATAAAAGTGTGATTGTGTTATGCAAATACTTACTTCTCCGAACAACCAGGGCACTCTTTGATAGTGGCCATGTGCATATCCACGAACGGGCACACTACATCTAAATTTTGCAGAACATGTATGTGTGATTTCATCAACTTGTCAGGAGATAATACCCTAGTTGTTTCTTTACTCAAATCGTCGCCACCCACTCAGTCCCCAGGTCGCAATTTTGATAGCTCAACCGAATCTTCATTTTTCAAGAATTTCGTGCGGTATTCTACGACCTCCTCAGTCACATACCTCTACACAATACTAGCATCTATGTGATATTTATTTTTCAAATAACCCTTGAATATCTTCATATACCTCTCGAATGGATAGATCCATCGAAGATAAACATGACCACATATTGATATCTCTCGTACAACGTGAACTAACAGGTTCACCACTATGTCAAAGAATGAAGGAAGGAAATACATCTCCAACTCGGACAACACGAAAACTATTTTTTCCTGTAGTTCCTCCAATTTCTGATGCCTAATCTCTTTACAAAAAATTTCCTTGAAGAAGCGACACAACCGGGTGATGCACTTTCTAACGTGAGTTGGCAAGATGGATATGATCACAACCAGAAGAAATTCTTGAATAAAAAAATGTGAATCGTGCGATTTCGTACTCCCCAATCTGAATCCCTCATCAGATACTAGATTGCTAACCCGAGAAGAGTATCCCGTCGAAAAATCAATACCTTTCAGGCTAGAACATATCAAGTCTTTCTCGGCTTTTGAAAATGTGTAACCAGCAACGGGCAATTACGCCTTGGATCCCTACATCTCGAGGGCCAAATCGGGTCTAATTCTCATTTCAACCATATCTCTCCTTGACTTAACTCCATCCTTTGTCTTACCCGGGGTATTCATCAAAATACCAACCAAACTATCACATACATTTTTTCAACATGTATCACGTCCAAACAATTCTGGACGTCAATGATCTCCCAATAGGGTAGATAAAAAAAAGGGAACACTTCTTCCAACTACTGACAACCTTAGGTTTCCTCTTCCTCTTGCCAAAGTTATTTTGAAAATTATGCAACATGTATGAGATTGATGCACCTGATAATTAATGGAGGAGAGGGCGCCAAATCTACCTTGCCATTGAACTCTGCATGCCAGTTCCCCCACCGATGAGTTGTCGGAAGCCACCTACGATGCCCAAGATACACTGTTTTACATCCATGCCTTAACTGACAATATTTTGTTCCTTCCAAATAAATTGGGCATGCCTTGTGACCCTTAACTAAATAACCAGATAAGTTTTCATATGCAGGAAAGTCATTAGCGGTGCAGAACAACATGGCTCTAAAATCACACGACTCATTTCGAAACCTATCATACATCCTCATTTCAGGATCCCATAGCTTTTTAAGGTTATCCATCAAAGGGGTTAGGTACACAGTGATATCGTTGCCCAGTTAATGTACTTCCTCTTTATGCACAACCATGGGGGCATGTTGTAAATCATTACCATTAACGGCCAAGAACTACGACTGCTGCTCATATCACCAAACCAATTTATTCCATCCGTTCATAAACAAAGTCTCAAATTATATGGATCATTCTCAAAGATCGGAAATGCCGCATATATCTTTTTCTACTGGTCATCATCGGCCATATGGCTAATGACGTTAGGATCAACCACTGTCCGATCTGCATGCCAAATCATATTTCTTGCATCCTCATGATTATCAAAAAAATCTTCTCAATTGGGATATAATAGTTGGATACCACACAACCTTGACAGGTTCCTTCTTCGAATTCCAATTTCCAATTTCTCCATCATCACCCACCTTCTTCAATTGGAACCTTGGAGCATTGCATTTTGGGCATTCCTCCGCATTCAAGTGATCTCCCCTATACAAGATACAATCATTCTGACAAGCATGTATCTTTTCATAATCCATACCCATCGGACATAGTACTTTCTTTGCCACATAGACTATTTCAAGTAGTCTATTTCCAACCGAAAGCATTTCTTTCAACACTTTCAACAAACCGGAGAACCCAACATCACTATAGGAATACTTAGATTGCACATTCATCAACTGCAACGTAGCCTTCAATACAGCCATTCCTCCAGTGTATCCATCTTATAGAAGTGTTTCATTATGTTCATGCAAGGCTGCAAGTCTTTTTTGTTGCCATTGTAGTTCTTGACAATCTCCTCAACCAACTCATCCATCTTATCATCCTTTTGGCCTCTACTTCATTTCTATTATGTTCATCCACATACTCCCCATGCTAAAACCAAAATTTGTAAGTTGGATCAAAACTGTATATATAGGTCATCCTTCAAACTAGTAGCACCTTCATGAATAGAAATGTTCCGACACTTCTTGCAAGGACAATATACACACGGCGAATTATCCTTCGCGGCATTTACGAAGGCATATTTAATGAAGTTGGCTACACAAGATTGATACTCCTAACTTGTTTGATATTTATCGAAATAATGAATTTTATCCATAGACATTCCTACAATATAATATAAGTACACATTATATAGGGTTCTATCTTAGCAACAAATACATACACTTACATTTATTCAATTTATGGATTCCATGCATATACATATTAATTAGAACAACACACACACACACAAATCTTAATTATCATTTTCCCATACACATATATATAACATCACCCATATATAATTATGCACTGCCTAAATTCAATCAACCCATGCTTCAATTCATTCACTTATTTGAATTGAACTAATCTAGAACCCAAGTTGAAGATGGAAATACAAATTAGGTATTGGAATACTTGCTTGGCAATTGAGTGGCAAGTTGGCCCAACCCACAACCTTATTGCCCACCTTCAACTATGAGGATTTGGATTTTGTAGAGCCATCTTGGAATATTGAAATTATTTTAGGGTATTATGAATGAATTTGGTCAAAGGACCAAAACATACTATAGCTAAATCCCGACAGAAGCGACGTCGCCCCTTGACGTCGTTAGGTATTCGGTCAAACCGACCAATGGTCCAAAGTCGGCCATCTTATGATTGCTAATACTTCTAGGTCAAACCCATGTTGCCGACGTCGCACCTACATCGATTACACTTTATACTTTGATTTTGAATAATATTTACCTTGGTTATCATAGAATCGAGGTAAAAACCCTATTATTTACCTAATTTTTTCAACTGAGATAAATAATATCTTTTAATTCAAAAACATAACCGAAGTAAAAGAACTTTTTACTTTGGTTATTTGACCTAAGATAAAAATCCAACGTAAAATGAGCGAAGTACTAGGTCATTTTTCTTGTAGTGTATGCTTGCTCGTCACCTCCTTAGCCATCGGCTCTGCCGTTGGCCATTTTTACCGTCACACCCACCCACCACCGTTGAGAGTCTTGTGTGCCTCACACACCACCAAAAAAGCCTCCTACTTCATAGCTGATGACCTCAACTTTAGCAGGTTCACCATCGCTGCTCACAACTGCAGGTGCATCATCACTTGGTCTTTCTGACAGTGATATTTCATCTCCTCGGCAGGTTTCTCGTCACCATATGATGACTTATTCTAAGAGAGGATTCCTCAATCATAAATACTACTCCGATTATGAAGTTTCTAGTCTTTTGATTACTTTATTTGTTCTGATAAAGCCCCACAGTTATCATTTAGCAGTCAAGGATCCAAACTGGGTTGCTATCATAGATATCGAAATGATGACTCTTCATACATAATAGAATTGGAATATGGTTTCACATCCTTCCAATTTAACCATGGTTGGTTCCAAATAAGTTTCATGTTGATGGTCTAATTGATCGTCATAAGGAACTTTTGGTTTCTTAAGGCCAAAGCTTCCTGGTTTTAATATGATCATACCTTCAGTACGAAGCAGCCTTCTGTTATAAAGACCCCATCTGGCTTGATGATGTCTGTCGTCTATGCATGGTTATTTATCATCTAAAATAATCTCATCGTGTTTGGATTCAACACTTCAGTTCATTTATGGTTTTAACACTCCAGTCTAAGGGTTCATGCTGGTAAGGCGGATGCTATACCCCTTCCACTCCTTTTGTAGCGTACTTTCAGATTTCTTAGCTCTACATGTATGGCTTTAAAAATTCTCTTTGGTTGGCATTCTTTAGTATTTGGTGATTACATGTCCCAACTTGTTTTGTGTTGTCAATACTCCCATTCAGTTTATGTAGGCTCCTATATTGACCACTTCCAGGGTGTTACTCAGATTCTGCACTACGTTTGTGGTAATCTTCAATTTGATCTCTCTTTTTGCACAAATCTGGGCAAAATTGCAGTTCTCGATTATTCTAATGCTGATTGAGCTCATTGCTTGGAGACTCGTAGTTATACTTCTGGTTATTCCATTTTTCTTGGTGGTAATATAGTATCTTGGAGTGATAAAAATTAACCAGGGTGTCTCATTCTAACTCAGATTCAGAATATCATGGTATGGATAGTACTGCAGTTTAACTTTCTTGGATGATAAATCTCTTTCGGGATCCTTATATTCCGCATGTGTTTTTGTATGAAATATAGTGCTCTATTTCTTTCTTAAAATCCAATTTTGCATGAGAGAGAACCAAGCATGTTGATATTAATTGGGAACCATAACTATGGGCGATTTACACACAACAACAGTACGATAAATTGCTCAGCATGAAGAAAGGTCGTGGCAGGCCAACAACTCAGGTGGTCACGCCGATGATGAGGAGAAGAGGTAAGGTACAGGAGTCAGATACCAACACCGGTAGTCAGGGGGGGTAATTTTGGAAGGAAAATTATTGGTGGCACGGAAGTGGGATATGAACAAGATAGAGCTAAGAAGTTGAATGTTGATCCAACTCCAGCAGAGATTGGAGTGTTTGGGATGATGGAATCAGATGCATAGTTGGATGGGGCAGCGATGGAGAAGATTCAGCCTCTGGTTGAGGTATGTATTCCTGATGAAAGTAATGATAAGAAAATTGAGCATATGCTATGGTTTGATGTGATCTAGGGGAATAGGGTACATACTAATGGACTGAAAATACAATTCAAAGCTCCTATGATTGTTAATGGTGAAATCGAAGTTGAAATTGATGAAGAGGATATCAAACTTGAATTGAAATTTTGGAAAAATACTCTGATAATGTATGTGCTAGGGGGGGTGACCTTACTATGTCAGATGTGAAAAAATTTATGATTAAGTATTGGTTGTTTGTAGCACTACCTGACCTATTCTATAATAAGGAAGGTTATAATTTGATGAGGTTTAAGTCCAGGGAGAATAGGGACTCAGTGATGAGCAATGGCCCCTATATGATTTACAATATGTCTATGTTCTTTCACCACTGGAAGCATAATTTTGAATTGAGGAAAGATATGATTAAGACTCTGCCAATTTTGGATTAAAATGCCTAACCTACCTTTACATCTATGGAGTGCTTCAAGCTTGGGTAAGATTGAGAGTGTTCTGGGAAACCCACTAGTAACTGATGAATGTACTGCAAGCAAGCTAAGAGTCTCTTATGCTAGAATCTTGGTAGATATTGATATTACACAGAAGATGAATGATTCAATCAGTATCAAAGACTTAAATGGGGAGAAATTATTGCAGACTGTGGAGTATGAATGGAGACCTCCCTATTGTGACACTTGTCAGGTGGGAGGACACATTTGTAGGGGACAGGAGAGGCAGCAAAGAGTAGTCCAGAAATAGATGGTCAAAACCAACAGTGGACCTGAGAAACTGGCTGAGAAGCAAATTGAGGAGAAGATAGATGTGCTGAACACCGATATTGCCAAGAAACCTGTAAGTGCAAATGCAGGTATATCTGGGGTTGCTGGAATTTCTGGGAAAAATCAACCTGAGTAGCTGGATAAGCAGAGAAGCAAGGGGATCCAGAAACTTATTGTCAATGGAGGGCAAGAGAAACTGAGTGCAAAACTTCGCTGGAACAAACCTGTACAACTGCGGATTTGGAATGATTTGGCAGATGTATATGGGCTTGTCCCATGATAGTTTCTTTGAATGTAAGGGGGCTTAACAATCCAGCAAGAATAGTGAGATTAGCTCTTGTCTCATTGTATTAAAAGTTGTTATTGTTGTGATAGTAGAAACCAGGGTGAAAAAGGAGAAAGCAGAGCAGGTGAGGTAAAGATTTGGCTCAAAATGAAGATTTGTGGACAATCATACTGATCATTTTAATGGAAGAATATGGGTTCTTTGAGACTGGAATAGAGTACAGGTTAACATGATTTATAGCTCTAAACAGTTTGTGCATTGTGAGATGTTGAATTTAAAAGAGGACAAGATGGTAAGTCTAACAGCCATATATGCAGATAATATGCTCAGTAACAGAAAGAAGTTATGGAGAGATATAGCAGGACTTGCTGATCTAGTGGAAGGACCATGGATTTTGATGGGAGACTTTAATAATGTACTCAAAGTACATGATCGAATTGGAGGTAATGAATTTGTGAGAAGTGAGTACATTGATTTGGAGGAAATGATGAGTGAGAAGGAACTGTTTGAATGTGATATGGTGGGAGAGTACTACACTTGGATTAATAGGAATAAAGATGGAGTAATATATTCTAGAATTGACATAATCCTAGCAAATATTGAGTGGTTTCAGCAGTTTCCAAATGTCGTGGCCAAAGTGGAGGAAGCAGGGGTTTCTAATCACTGCTTACTGCGTATTGGTGCATTTGAAGAAGAAAGGAGGAAAGCTAGAATATTCAAGTTTCTTAATTGTATGATGGCAAAAGAGGGGATTTAGGAGATTATTAAAACCAGTTGGAAAGTCCTATCAGAGGAACTGCAATGTGCGCTATGTTGAAAAAACTGATAAGTTAACAGAAGGTTTTAAGAAAGAACATAAGTAGTGTTACTAGTGTTTAGGGGAAACTGATCAAAGCAAGGGAAGATTTACTTCATGCTCAACAAGACTTGGCAGCTTCAAGGATGGATGTGGGAAAAATAGAAAGAGTGATTCAATATACAGAAGATGTTTTGAAATGGAATAGGATTGATGAGCAAATTGCCAGATAGAAAGCAAAAATAGATTGGCTTCAACCTTGGTGATGGAAATAACTCCTATTTTCATGCCACAGTCAAGGCTAAAAATAACCAGGTTGGGATCAGAAAAGTGGAGGATGAGAATGGAAATCTTATGTGTGGGCATTAGGAGATTTCTGAGCAAATAGTTATGATCTATGAGAAGCTGGTGAGTTAAAGGGCAAGTAAACTGAATGGAGGTTATGTAAGGGTACTGAGGCAGGGCAGATCTCTTACAACTAGAGCAAGAAGAAGGCTGGTGGAAAAGGTAACTGAACAAGAGATATGGAATGCAGTCAAGAGCATAGGTGACCTGAAAGCTCCAGGTATGGATGGCTTTAACTCGGGGTTTTTCAAAAGTAACTGGCATATTGTGAAACATGATGTTGTGAATGTTGTTAGACAATTCTTTGATGATGGTAGGATGTACAAGGCTATTAATTGCATTGTAGTTACTCTAATACCTAAAAAAGCAGATGCTAAGAAGGTTTATGAGTTTGGGCCTATCTCTTGCTGCTCCATTCTTTATAAGATTATCTCTAAAATTTTAACTATGAGACTGAGTACTGTGATGGAGGAATTAGTGGATTTATCCCAAACTGCTTTTGTTCCTGGTAGGGGTATACATGATCATATACTGCTTGCCTATGAATTGATTAGATGGTACACCAGAAAAGGAGGACCACCAAATTGTATGTTACAGTTTGACTTGCAGAAAGCCTATGATACTGTGGACTGGGCAGCATTGGAACAGATTTTGAAAGAACTTGGATTTCCAAAGCAGTTTTTGGAATAGATTATGGCCCGTGTGAGCACAGTTTCTTTTCAGGTATATGGTCAATGGGGAACCATCTAGAATCCTGGTTGCAAAGAGAGGGATTTGGCAAGGGAATCCTGTCTCCCCTCCATTGTTTGTGTTGGTTATGGAGTATCTCTACAGGTGTTTACAGGAGCTCAAAACAAACCCAACTTTCAAATTTCATGATAGATGTGACAAGCTGAGTATTGTTAATCTTACCTTTGCTGATGATCTTCTTTTATTTTCAAAAGGATATAGGGAATCTGTAGGGGAAATGATGACAACTTTTAAGAAATTCACTGCATCCACAGGATTGGAAGTTAATCAGGCTAAATGCAAAACCTATTATGGAGGAATGGATGAGGAGCAGAAAGGGGAAATCCAGGAACTGACAGGTTTCAGTGAAGGGGAGCTGCCTTTCAGACATCTAGGGGTGCCAATGACTACCAGGAGGTTATCCCTACATATGTACCGGCCTTTAATTGGCATGATGATTGGGAGAATACAACATTGGAGCTCCAGAATGCTAAGCTATGTTGGTAGGGTCTAGCTGATCAAGAGTGTCCTCTTTGCCATTACAAACTATTGGATGCAATGTCTACCTTTACCAAAAAAGGTACTCAAATATATTCAAGCTGTCTGCAGGTCATTCTTATGGAGTGGGAAGGAAAATATCACAAAGAAAGCACCTGTGGCATGGGAAAAGTTGTGCACGCAAAGAAAAGAAGGGGGTCTGAACCTTATAGCATTAGAAGAATGGAATGAAGCATGTTTGGCAAAGTTGCTCTAGAATTTGAGTTGTAAGTCTGATAAACTTTGGGTGAAATGGGTGCATGAGTACTATATAAAGGGGAAGGAACTGTTAGCAGTGAGATTACCAAATGACTGTTCGTGGATTATGAAAAGGTTGTTTAAGAGTAGAGATGCTATTCTCCATATGTAAGCCTGGGTTCAGATGGAATCTCAAAAGGTGGAGAAGTTTAAAGTTGGTAAGTTTTATAAAGAAGTGAGAGGGGAGCAGGAGATGGTTAATTAGAGGAGGCTGTTCTATGGAAACTATGCTAGGCCGAGAGCTCAATGCATCATATGGATGGGATGGCAGCAGCGGTTGGCAACCAAAGACAGGCTGCGGTAATTTGGTATAGAGATTGATGCTAAATGTGTGTATTGTGGCCGGGAAGAAACTATGGTGCACCTGTTTTTTGAATGCTCAATAAAAAACCAGATATGGAGGAGAGTGCTGTTATGGATGGGCATGGATAGAGAGCCGAGTGGATGGGATGTGGAGAAGAGCTGGATTCTGCAGCAAACTAGAGGAAAAAGTTGGAAAAATCAGGCTATCAAAACAGCCTTTTCAGAGGTTGTTTATGGTATTTGGGTGGATAGGAATGATAAAGCTTTTGGTAAGGTTGGGAAGTTGAATATCTTTGATAGTATAATTAATTGTATAGTGTATAGATTGTGGAGTATACCAAAAATTAGAGGGAAATGTGCGAATTAGATGATAAATACCATATAGGGGTTATGTATGAGGATAGAAAGATGGAGATTACTCGCTTTGTACTTACATAGTTTTGGTAACTTTTTTTTATTTTTTTTATTTTTTTTGGTAACGAGAATACATATAAATGTTTCCAAAAAAAAACATTTGTTCGTGAAATAGTGTCTTTTAGTAAGGTTAAGGTCAATCATGTGTCTTCCAACCTTCAGCTTGTAGACATATTTTCAAAGAGTAATTCCCATTTCTTAGTTTGAGTTTCTACATTTCAAACTCTTTGTTTCTAGTAATTCTACGCTTCGTTTGAGTGGGGAAATAGAATATATAAAGATTAGAAAAGCTAGAATATGTTTTTTTTCATATTTTTATGATTGTAATATTGCTATCATTGTCTAATCGTGATACCATTTATACTCATTCAAATATACACCACCACTATCAACATGGATTTTTCATTCTATTAATTTGGGATAGAGTACACCTTTTTCTTGAATACATTATCCATCGGTCACACTCTCTATGACATTAAAAATACTCCCTCCCCTAAAAATTGGTAAAACCAAGCGATTCTACTAGAAAGGCCGCCGCCGTCGCCGTCGCCCGTTACCTCCGGCGGACTCCCTCAATTGTATATCCTCTATTCCCCCTTCTCTTCCCTCCCTTCCTTCCTTCCTTCCCTTCATCTCCCTCCTCCTCATCTGTACCTTCAAGGCAACGTTTAAAAATCTTCTTCATCGAGACCTCCACCGCTCACTTACTCCTCCATTGATGCTCAGCTTCCTTTCCCGTCAGGTGGAGAACCACTCATCGTGGAGGCTGTAACTACGGCAACCATGTAGGGATGCGTCGTCGACGCCAGGTTTCTAACCATGGAGAATCTCAAATCCTTCAAGCAACGACCTAATGAAGTTTTCGGGGGTCCCATTCTCCAATCTAGTGATTTGTGCTAAAGCTAGCCACCGACAAGCCGGCGGTTACCGGTAACGCGCCTGCGTAGGTGTTCACGGACTTCTTATCCTGGTCACGCGCTGCCACAGTCAACCACGCACCGCCGCACGTCAGAGATGAGGTCACGCGCTCCCGCAAGTCACCTTTCCCACTCGTCCTCCCAGGATCTGAGGTGGACTGCTTCCTTTTAGTTTTTTTGACTTGTTTCTGTGTATTTATTTTCTTCTTCTGCTTTTTTTTCCCTTCATTTTCTCTATTTCAATTTGTTTTATTTTCTGGTTTACTATTTAAACATACTGTCATGAAAATTGGGGTTTTTTTTATACATAGCATTAGATTTTATTGACTTTGCCAAATTATGTTTTTAGGCGACCAATTTTTCCAGACAGGATATATGGGTTCTGATCTGCTCTCCAATCCGAGTTAAAAGTCATGTAAACAACTTATTTTTGGGACTCTGATGTGAGGATTCAGAAGAGATTGGTAGACTCCGGATAGATAGGCGTGGTATACCAATTTGGGATGGGTTATGAACTTTTCTATGCACAACAAATAAATTTATACACTGTTGGTAAGATATTTTTGACATTAAAAATCGTCTGGTTGTATCTCCTAGCTTGGAGAAAGGAGATGAATGGATATGATGGTGATGAATCTTAAGTTGCAGAATTTTTAATTTTCCTTGTATTTAGATTGTCTTGGTGTTAATCAAGAAGTGTCATTAGGTTAAATTTTATGTATGCTACTTACGGTGTCTAGGTCAAGGTGGGATGCTATCTCAAGTCAGTGTAAAATCAATCTGATGGATTCGGGTCGAACTTGTCGGAAGGTTTACAATGGACTATGACATGTATTTTTCTTTCCGCCACGTAAACCATGGTTTACATTTTCATGTTTAGGGTCTTTGTGTAAATGAGTCCGGCTGATATCTGGCTTTAATCACTACTACAAACTAATGTAGCACTTTGAAAGCATTGCTTTAGGTGCTAAAAATAGTATGTTAGACCTAATGTAACACTTTAACAAGGTTTTGGTAAAATTTTTCAAAGATTTAAGTAACACTTTATAAGCTACGGTAATGTTTTAATATATGTTTCTTAAAAATTATTAAGATATATCTAATTTGTAGTAATGAATAGATCAATCAAACATAGATCTTTGGCCAATTTGATTTTCATAATATAAATAGTTGGGTTCTCTAAAATTTCCGTCAATGACAATTTTCAATAAATAAAAAGATGAGAAAATCATAGGGAATGCGGCATGTCTATAAGCTTATGGATAGGTCAGAGACTAGTTTGCAAAATGAGGTTTTTTTTTATAATTAATGGAAATTTAAGTTTTTTTATTAAATGGAAAACCTAATTCCCCTTCTTCTACAACTTTTTTATTTCTCTCTCCAACAATTTCTCTCATTTCTCCAGCAGTTTCTCTATTCTCTTTGCGTCATTCTCACTCTCTTCTCTGCCTCTTCTTTGTTTCTCCACCGCCTCTCGTTTCTCCGCCACATCTTCGTGTTTCTCCGCCTTCTCTTTGAGTTTCTTTGCCTCTTCTCCGCAATTCTACATTTGCTTGTTTCTCAGATTCTTCTTCGGCATCGTTGCTGGTTTTTTTCTTCGTTGGTTATTGCATTGTTCACCGGGTGAGGTCTGTCGCATGTATGGAATTTGTTTTCAATTGTATTATTGCTTAATTTGCGTTCTATTGTTTAGATTTGATATGTTCTTTGTTCTTTTGAGCGTTAAACGTAGTTTTTTTGTTTGTATTTTGAGTTGATTCGTGTGTTTTTTCTGTGTAGATTTTGAATCGTCCTCTCGTTGTTACAACAAACTTGATACTTGTCTTCTTGAATTACAAACTGCATTTGTTTACTTATATGTTGCAGTTGTTATTATCCAACGTGGTGAGTTGTACCGTAAAATGGCCCTTTTTTTCTTTTTCTTTTTTTGATTATTTTTTTTATTCCGAGTTGCATCTGTTTACTTGTATGTTGCATCTGTTAGTATTCAATGTGTACTTGTTAGTTGTACTACGTATGACCTTTAGTTTTCATTTGTTGTGAATTTTATGTTTTGAATAATAAGTTACATTTGTTTACTTATATATTGCATATGTTAGTATCCAGTGTGTACTTGTTTATTGTGTTGTGTATGACTTTTTAAAAGAAATTGATGGTTGTTCGTTTTGAATTAGAAACTGCATATGTTTACTTATATATTGCATATGTTAGTATCCAATATGTACTTGTTAGTTTTATTGTGTTTGACTTTTATTTTCATTGTTTATTATTGTTTGTTTTGAATTACAAAGTGCACTTGTTTGCTTATATGCAGCAATTGTTAATATCCTATGTGTATGACTTTTTACATAAGTTTGATTTAAACTTGAAGTGGTATGGAATCACACAACATTGAACATTGGACTCCACAAGACATTTCGGCACGAGCTTGATTTAGATGAGGCTGACACTGAACTCAAAGAATTCGAAGATGATTTACCTTTGAAGATTAATAATTGATTCATTGTATTAGAGATTGCTAGTTAATCTAGATAGACATATTGTTGTAACTATAAGTTCCATAATATGAGACTTCTGCTACGAGCACTTGTATGATGTATCCCGTATTTTGCCCCTTGTTCAAGTGTTGAGAGTTCTTCTCGTGTATGAAGGCAACAACATTTGCTTAATTTTTATACAAAGTATGCAATGTTTTTACGTGTGTTGTTTTCATGTTGACAAGACTTTTAGTAGCATCTATTTATTGAAATCAGGAAAATTTACTCCCGTGTTTGAAAATAAATTGATGTTTTCATGTGATTAGTACACATTGTAAGGTATCAAATGAAGTTCATATGATAGATTAAATTATTTTTTTAGTCCCCTACATATTCACCAATACCTTCTTTTGGTCCTCCACTCCAAAACCACGATTAATCGGCCAATAACATTCTAAAATTTTGCTCCCCTAAGCAGTTTCAAGGTGGTTTTCAGGCTGAAATCTGACACATGACTTGCACGTGACATTTTGCTCTGATTTGCCCAGGGGTAAAAATGTAATTTCTGATTAAAGTCAACTACCAAAAATTTTTTAATTCCACTTTGACTTTTAAATTACCCATACCCATAATCTAATTCACTTTAGCATAATTTCCTCAAATTGAAACCCTAATCCCTAAATCCTCTCAAACTCACCTGAAAATCGCAACTTTTGGAGATGACGGTTGGTCTTCTGTAGCATTCCCATCTTACGGGCTAAGTGTCAAAGTAAACCTGGGCGGGTAGGTGAAGTTGAGCAACCTATAGTGACGAATCAATCTGGCGGCGTCGCGGACTCGTAACAGGGACAATCGTGATAGAACCCTAGGTAAGGCCAATAAACGAAGATTTGTTTATTGTACTTTCCCACTATAACCTAGTCTGTGAATGAAATGGATTGTGCGTATGTAGGTGATAATGGACAAACATAAAAGGTTGTTGCTATGAGAAGATGGAGCTAGATTTGGTGGGGAAAAAATAGTTTCTGAATATGGTCAGTGTGTCATATCTGTATGTTTATGGCTGAGTCTATGTATATATATATATATATATATATATATATATATATATGAGAATATGGATATTGATGGTAGTCCCCCCGTGGTTGTTGGGTAGTAAATAAATGGGTTTCTCTTTTTGAATGATGGGGTCCCCTATTTTGGTGCTAATTGATGAGTACCACTCAAAATGGGACTGTGTTTGGTCCCCTAGTTTGATTGGTTTGTTAGATTAGTTTAGAATGTGGATTTGGAAGATTCCGTGGGATAGGATTAATTTAATTTCGGCGGAGATTAATATATTGTGCAGACCCAATTAGGTAATTTTGAATTATGATTTAGGTATGACTGAGGTTTGTTTTATATTTATTTGGGTTCTTTTTAATTTTTAGCTCCTGGTAGCAATCAATTCTACATTTGAATATACTGCCATGGGCACATGACCTCGGACCCCTTTCCAATGTATTTAGGGCAGATTTTGTTGAAGCAGATAATTTCAGTTTGGGTTGTCTGGATTCTACATATAAGTATTTGGGTTACAATCGATGGTTCAGTGGGCTTTATTTGGACAGGGGGGTGGAATTCAGTAAAGTAGATGTAGATCAGATGGTACTGTTTCCTAAACAAGTGAAGGAAATAGCAGATATAGGGATTAAGAATGGGGTAGTTAATGTATATTTCTATGGCCATTATTGGAATTATTTGTGTTTGGCATGTGGTGAGGAAGCTATGCAAGTTCAACAGAGGTTTGTTGGGAATAATGGGGACCTACCAAGTACTGATAATAAGAAGGTGAAGGGCAGAAAGAGGGCAGAAAAAGTCCTGAAACACAAAGCTCCAGTAAGGTGGAAGAAGGAGGAATCAGTACTGCTTTGGGTTATTACCAGATTGGGGCTCGGTCAATGAGGCAGCAACGAAAAATGTTGAAAAAATGGGTTGTACGTTGATCCACCCAGCTGAAGAGGTACAGTAAACACCTTGAAAGATGTCGACTAAGTCATATTAATAGATGAACTGGAGAGCATGGATGATGAGAGGCCTGCAACACAGCTTTCTCAACAGATTCTACCTCATGACTTGGGGGGAAATGGGACCGAGCGATGACAGTTTCAAGTTTGAGTTTGCCTCTGAGATGAGAGATGCTGATAAGAATGCATTCTGGGATGGCATGGAAGCTGAGAAGCTGGTGAAGGATGATTAGAAACATGTGGGTGAACAACCAGCTAAAAATGAGGACGAGGTGCTGGTGAAGAATGATGACATGGAGGTTGATATCATAGAAGATGAGAAGGAGGAAATTATTCAGAAAGAAGAAGGTGCAGGGTTCAGAAGAAGAAAAAAAAGCAGGGGGTGCAAGGAAGAAAGTGGCACAGTTGAAAGGGAAGAGAAAAGTTCCAGAAAAATGTTCCATTGATGAGCCTGTTAATGATGACGAGGAAACAGGGAAATTTGAAGACCCTGATTATAACATGAAGGATGATGATGATTTGGAGCAGGTTATTAAGGAGAGGGAAAAACAGTGGAGTTCAGTGTTTGGGAAGATGGATGGTAAACCTGAGGGTGACAAGGAAGCTATTCATGAAGCTTTTAAGGAAGCTAAACCTGAGGGTGACAAGGAGGGTTCAGATTCAGGTGAGAAAATTGGTAATAGAGATGAATACAGTCAGACTAGTTCTGAAGATGATCAGAAAGTTGGGAAAAAGAGTCAGGGTTCATAAGAGGTTTGTGATGCTTGAGGGTAGCGACGACGTGGAGTTCCAGGTTGGGCAAGATTTTTTAAGAAAGAAGAGTTAAAGCTAGCTTATAAACACCATGGGACAGTTTCTAATCGGAGGATAAGGTTTAAGAAAAATAACTTGAAGAGGTGTACTGTGATATGTGAAACGAAAGTGGGTAAATGCAACTGGATGGCCTCTGTGAACTTCAGGAAAGGGACAAAAAGTTGGGTGCTAGCAACACTTCTAAGAGCGCATTCCTGCAGTCCTACATTCCTTCATGGGTGTGCAAGCTACAAGTACCTGAGTGAGAGGTACAAGGCTGACTTGATGATTATGTACAATATAAGGATTTCTTAATTAGTGCAAAAAGTGCATAAGGATATTAGGATCACCATTTCCAGAGATGTGGCTTACAAGGCGAAGAAGCGGGCAATTGATGAGATTGTGAGAGACTACAAAAAACATTATGAAATGGTGAGGGATTATTGTACTGAGTTGCTAAGAGCCAATAAATTCAATAGTATGATGCAGACTAATAAAGATAATGCTGGGAACGAAGAATTTAGCTTAATTTATGTTTGCTTTGATGCATGCAAAAGGGGGTTCATTGCTGGGTGCAGAAATTTGATAGGCATGGATTGGTGCCATCTGGTCGGGTCTCACAAGGGTATTTTATTGGAGGTATTGGGTTGGACGGCAACGATCAGGTATATCCCGTGGCTTAACTATGGTAGAGATTGAGAGAAAGAGTACATGGCTCTGGTTTTTGCCCCTCCTGCAAGATGACATCAAAATAAAAAATGATATGGGGTGGACTTTTCTTTCAGACAAGCAAAAGGTATGTGTCTTCAATTTTTACTTTTTATATTGATAGTACATGGGTGTTTATGGGCCTACCTATTTTACTTAAGCCTGTTATGATTGTATTGACATAAGAATCAGTAAGAATGTAGATTTTTTGGGTGGCTGTATTGGACCCTTCTTTTTTAAAAATTGATTATTTTGGTGGTTGTCAATGGTGCCTGATTTTCTTATGGAAAGTTTTTGGTGCCTGTGTCGGATAGGGACTTTTTTGTAATTGATTTTTGTATAGATATTTTTTTTCAGTGGCTGTGTTAGTGCCTGATTTTTGTATAGATATTTTTGTTGGATCTGCTGGTGGCTGTTTTTTTTAATTGTCATTTTTTTGGACAAGGACTTGCAGTAGCAATGAAGCAGTTACTTCCAGATGCAGAACATAGAATGTGTACATGGCATATGTGCAAGAATTTTAAGGGAACATATTCCAGTTTGGAGTTGAAGGAGCTGATATGGTCTGTAGCCAAGTGTACTCACCAAGCAAAGTTTATGGATATTATGAAGGACATAAGGGCCAGAGATCCAAGTGCTTCAAAGTGGTTGGAAGACAAAACAAATCCAAGAGAGTGGTCAAGGGCAATTTTCAATACTGGCTCAAAGTGTGATATCCTCGTCAACAAAATTTGTTAGAGTTTCAACAAAGTGATCTTACACGGCCCTGCTCAAAATGATGGAAGCACTGAGATATTACTTCATGGATCACCTTAAAAAAAAGCAAGATTCGATTGCTAGAATGGGTGGAAAGTTTGGGCCAAAAATAAGGAAGAAACTGGAAGTTAAATAGTATGCCTCAATTAGATGTTTTGCTACTCCGAGTAGGGATATGGAGTTTCAGGCCAGTTGCATGTACGGGGGAAATTATTCGGTGAATCTGAAGTCTAGATCATATGGGTGCGGAAAATGGGACCTCACCAGAATAATTTACCCTCATTCCATTGCAGTTATTAGTTTGTGAAAGAGGATGCAACTGCTTTCATGCATTCCTGCTACTCCAGACACGTTTATGCAAGTGCATACGACTATGTCATCCATCCCGTCAATGGTCCGGACTTATGGGAGAAGACGGATCAAAATTTTTTGCTACCCCCTTAGATATAAGGTTACCTGGAAGACCCCCAAAGTTGAGAAAAAAAATCTGCGGACGAATTGAGCTCAACCAAGAAGAAGGTCAGGAAAGAAGGGGAAGTTGAGAGGCTGCCAAGAGTTGGGACGTTGAGTCCATACAGATGTTCCTTGTGTGAGCAGGTCGGCCATAACTTGCTAAGATGCCCAACAAAAGCTCCCGAAGCACAAGGAACTGTACCAGCACAACCCCCTCCAAATACAGCTGAAAAACTAAGGGTAATTTCTTTACTTATAGTCTCTCAGTTATATGGTAAATGTTGAAATATTTCTCACTAATTTTGTTGGTTTATGTACATGGGAAATGTAGCCAAAACGAGCTAAACAAACTAAACCAGCTCAACATCCTCCAAATGTGGCTCCGTCATCATCTTCTGAACCAACAACGGTGAAGGTAATTTGTTAACTAATAGTGTATGTATATTGGTATGTGTTCATGGCAGTTGGATGTAGTTCTTTGACATATGAATATGTCACCTTGTAGGTGAAAAGAGTGTACAAGTGCAGCGCATGCCACCGATTTGGCCACACAAAGCTCACCTGCAAGAGCCCTTCTTCATTGTGCTATAGGGAAGCAGACTATTCAGAGATGCATGGTGATGAGTGGCATTTTCCGGAGAACCATTGAAGCATGATTCTACTTGATGGATGGCCTATATGTTTATATTTTTATTTTGGCTAGGTCTGGAACCTTATTGCTGCATGTTAATGTTTGGCATTGTTATATTGTCGGTTTTTTTGGTATTGGTCCAGAACCTCATAGTTATGGTTGTAACTATTAACGAATGTCTCGTTATTATGCCTTTACCTTTTGTTGACAGTCTCGGTTGGTCTAGATTAGGTTTCGTTTCAATCAAATGAATTGTAGGAAGACAATTGTATGAAATCAAACAGATTGATTCTTTTCTGGTGAAGTTGTTTCTATTTAATTGAGTTCGGACGGTTGTTTTGCTGATCAACAGAGATGATGTTCATGCACTTTTTTCATCATCTATTTCTCATGTGAAACAACATATTTCTTCACCAAAAGTTTCAACATACAATCTTTACCCAAAGTTTCAACCAAAATTAATACAAACATCATTGATTTCAACCATTGTTTCAACCGAAATCAAAACACACATCTAAAATCAATACTTAATCCAAGAAGTCCATTACAAAGATGAACTTAATTCTAACTCCTGTAAAACAAGACCAAACCAAACTGTGGCAAATGGGTTAAGCCCTTAACTACATTAAGAATGACACGTGATTGATTGAGAATCAATCAATTAACACTAATTAGCATCAATGCAAGGAATATGGCAACAAGGAAACCCACCAATAGACTGTTATTCACCTTTCTGGAAATTTTTCGTTCCAATTCAAGCTGGAGTTTCAGATCGGCAATTTGTTCACGCTCCCTCTGAAACTCTGCATTAATATCAGAAAAATTGTCGGTCAACTTCGATAATGTATCCTCCAACACACGTTTCTTCTCCTGAATTCCTTCGATAATCTCAGCGGCAATCTCACATTCCCAGCAACCCTTGTCGCACATCTGAAAAAAAATCACAACCAGCTCGGCCCAGTGGACAACTATAGAACTTCTTTCCCTGATTTTCTGGCGTGTTAGCGATATGAATACGGCTACACCGACCACACGTGCATTTCAGGTACGAGCCCACAGACAAACTAGAGGAGATGGAGGAGACGCTGGAACATGACATGATTTCAATCGGGTTTGGGTAGGAAGATTGGGTCTCGTATTTGGGGAGTTCGACCGGGAACAAAGAAGAAAAGATTGGTCTTCTGGGAATGAAGGATATGTATATATATATAAATTATATTCTGGGTTTGTCAAAGTGGAATTAAATTTTTTTTGGTAATTGACTTTAATTAGAAATTATATTTTTACCCCTGGGCAAATCAGAGAAAAATGTCACGTGTAAGTTACGTGCCTGAGTTCAGCTTGAAAATTGCCTTGAAACCGCTTGGGGGACCAAAAGATTCATTTTTAAAATGATACTGGCCTATTAAATGCGGTTTTGGAGTGGGAGGCCAAAAGAAGGTATTGGTAAATATGTATGAGACTAAAAAAACAATTACAAAATTACAAAATTATGTTACCTCTTTTATGTAGTATACTATAATAAATATTAGTTTTCGGCTAACATATGCATGTTTTATCAAAATAGAAACAATTTATAAGGTAACTTATGAACTACCTCCTGAAAAAGTTTTGCTATTCATAAAAGGAATTGGCCTTTTTTAATCAGGTGCGTATTTTTGTTTAAACAGTACATGTTGGTAAAGTAATTAATGCACGGTTAATATGAAAATTTTAAATTGTCAAATTTTAACTTACCTTATACATGATATCTTGAAAAAGTTTCATAATTATATTCAGAGTAATTAAAAAATGTACATTTTAATACAAACGATACGTATTATAAGGTAACAAGTGCATAGTATATACGAAAATTTTCAACAGTATTTAGTTTGTTTTTCAAATATTTGCCAGATATTTTTTACATGTCATAGCAGAATTCATACATTTAGAACGTTCAACAACAATATCTTTCACATCAAACACAATTGAATAACACAACCTCAATCGGATGTGAAGAATTACAATATAGTTGAAATCTAGTTTTAATCAAATTGTTTCGATCAAATCTAGAGCTCGTCCTCCCTTCTCCTCTAGACACGGAAGGAATTTTGGATCCTCCAAGTGCTCTCGGCGTTGGCATCGGAGATTCGGAGCTCGCCGGTGGTGGCGCAACTCCTCTGCGCCTTGGCTCGACGAAGTGACACAGATGGTGAGATGGCTCCACTAGAGAGATTGAATTTTGGGAAAGAGATGAAATTTGTGAAGGAAGAAGAATTGAGAATGGAGAATTTTGTAGAGGATGAGAGTTTGGGAAAGAAGAAGAATCTGCGCTTCAATTTGGAGAGGTATGGTTTGATTAATTTGCATTAATTGGAAATTGATCTATGTCAATTAGGAGACCCATTCTAAGAAGATTAGATCTTTAATGTAATAAAATTTTGTACCATATTCCAGTAGGACTCCAAAACAAATATCCCTCCGTTCCAGACTATTCTACACGAAATTTTTTTTTGGTCAAAGATGTCAAACTTTGACCACATATTTGAATATGTATATAAACAATAATTTTATCGTATGAGATATGGTTAGATTCGTCATAATATATAGTTTCTAAATATCAAAATTTTTTGTGTCATTATTATCTAAAACTATACATATTTACAGTTAAACATATTTATTGGATAACGTAAAAAGATTCTATGGAGAATTGTATGAGATAGATTGAGTGCAGAGGTACGGTTTTGATGGATGAGAATTGTTAAGCCAATAATACATAATGGGCTTGGTATTTGTTTGTTTGGTGATGATGTTCCGGCTCAGAACATTTTTTCTGATGTTGATTTCGGTCAGTTTAATACTTATAAAATGGCAGCAGTCACTTCGCATTTCGCTTCACATTTTCCCTCTTATATTTAACATGGCTGAAACTTCCTTAGATCTGGGCCTTTGAACTCATGAATAGGCCTAAAATGTCATGACTTATCAAGAATGAATCAAATCTTATAGAATGAATCAAATTATATAAGATTGCAAATAGTTTTTATTACATTAACATCTGTAAAATTTCAGTAAAATGTATATAAAGAGAACTTTTCCGGGTCTATTTATTTTCTTCAAATTTCACAACAGAGTAAGGCAGAGTTAGTTCTTGAGACTTGTCGATCCGCCAAACCGACAGTTGAGATAGGTTTGAAGGATCTCCATAAGGGTGTTAGAATAAATCAGAGTATTGATTAGATTATAATTTATTATAATTAGAGTTCTTTCCTTATTTCATATCTATTGTACTCTCTATATATTCAGGCATCAATAATATAATTCATTAGGGCAAATCATTCTATCATGGTATCAGGGTCTCTTCTGATCTAAAACCTAAAAACCTAAAATTTGCTCCTAAATCTTGGCCGCTACCCCCTCTCTCATCAAATTTTTTTGTGATCACCGTCGGCTCCCAGCGACCTCCAGCGGTCACAAGCGGCCTTCTCTCCCACGGTCGCCAACGATCTCCTCTCCCACGGCTCCCAGCGGATGCCGTGCGTGACCCCCAGGCGGCCACTAGCGGCTCCGGCGTCCTCCTCCCTCATGGCTCAAGAAAAACTCTCTTACAACACTCTACTCCAGATGATGTAGATCAAACTCACTCCACCAAATTATCTTCTTTGGAACCGTTAAGCAGGTTATGTTCTTCGTCCTCAAGTTCTGTATGGTTTTCGTCTTCGCGCAGATACGCATGGTATTCGTAAGTCTGGTACTGTTCATGAGCTTTATCCAAAATTTAAGGAGATTTTTGAACAACTGTCCATCAAGGGTAATCCGGTTTTGAATGTTGATCAAATTGTACGGTTCTTGACTGCTCTTGGCCTTGAGTATAAAGATTTTTCTGCTTCTTTGAATAATGTTGTTCCAACCCCGTTTTATGCAGATGTTCTTGCCCGTGCCAAAAACCACGAGGTATTTTTGATTAATTTACAGGGACATTCAAGATCAACCGCAGGACAGGTCGCGTGACGGGCGGGCGGTCGTCGCGCCCGCCATGCAAAAGATAATTTATAAGCCCTAAATGCTTACTTTCTACAACTAGGTAGATAGTGGCAAATCGGGGTCGTCCAAAGAGAAGAGGGATCTTCCTAAGCGTCTAAGCACACAAATGGTTGGTACTAGGCTAGGAGTAAATATATTTACACACACATAAAAGCAAGTAAAAGGGGGGGGGGGGTTGGTTGGTTGGTTTCCTAAGTTAACAAAGATAAAAAGACAAGATAACTAGCAAGGTCAAGTGACTATGCTAATCATCAAACGAAACTAAAGAAAAGGGGTTTTAAACTACAAAGATAAAATGCCTTGGGGGCAACGGATATCCACTTCCACATCTAATGTAGTTCATCGAATCATTCACACATTCCATCATATAGCATTCAGGACCCAACACTCACGCACCCATCTAGCAAGTACCACAACACACACATCACAAGGAGTTCTAAGTTCATGCTCATAGATCTTCATGCAAAGGCGCTACGGAATTCGTCACGTTCCTACACCTAAACAATTCAACCACACAAGCACTCCCTATGCTCAAACAACTCATGGCACACATGCAGTGAAACACACCGTCAGGAATACATAAACGCCAAATAACAAATGCTTCAAGAATGAATTTAAATCATCTATTCAATACTTCAACTACTTGTTGTGGAGACTAAACTCCTATCCTTCTTAGTTAGTAGTTTGCGAGAGTGAGTTCCACATCTCTCGTCAAACCTCACCAATGACTCCCGAGTCGCGACCACGACTCAAGGTGTCATTGGTGGCATTTAGCACGAAGGACCAACAAGCTTGGCAATGCCTATGACCACTACACCGTGACTAAGCATTAAACCAATTCATGCAATTACACGAGATTGGATGAACGTGCAACGCACATTCATCCACGAGCATATGACTCTCTCGTTTGCTACACAAACGAACATGACGAAGAGTTCGACATCAATCACATTCGTCTAGCACATTGTCAACACACTAACACAATCAAAAGCTCTAAATCATACTCTCACATTACTAACAAGAACAGGGGGGAAATTAATCCAAATCCCCCAAACCCTAGCTAGCAATTGATCCAAGCATTTCATATCATCAAGCTCTCAACAACATTAATAGAATCAACAATTAACATTCAAAGCACAATAGCAAAAACACCAAATAGATAGATAGAAATGAGTTCTTGCTACATAGATAATGGAAGCTTCAATCCTTTGCTCCCAAGAACAAAAACTACTCTAGAACAACAAGAGACATAATTAAACTACAAAAACTAAGAAAAGAAAGAGAAGAAAACAAAGGGTTTTGGAGCCCTAAAACCCAGAGAAAACGGGCTGAGCAAAACTGGAGAAGAGGAAGAAAGAGAGTAGTATTTATAGTGCAGAGAAGATAAAGTTGGTTTCTGGCCGCCCGTTGGTCGCGACTCGCGATGAGTTCGTCGCGACTCGCGACGGTGTAGGTCGCGACTCGCGATGGTGTCGCGACGGGCTCGCGACGGGAGCCAGAGTTTTGCATTGTTTCTTTGTCTTCTTCATAGCCATCCCTCTCAATCTTCAAGTCTTCAACGGCTCCAAAAATGGTCTTCAACGGCCTCCGGTCTTCATGTCTTCGAAGTGAGTATCCAAAAGTCTTCGAAAGTATAGTCTTCAATGTCTTCCGGTCTTCGTTGCTTCCGTGTTCTTCCCTTGTCACACAAAATCCACTTAGAAGAGGTAAAAGAGTACAAAGTTGCTTTTGCCTCTCCTAAGTGAATTTCAAGGTAAAACACAAGCTCTCGATAATAAAAGAGCACAAAAGTGATCCTAAATACTACTAAATAATGCATCTAAAATGGACACATCAAACATCCCCACACTTAAACCTTACTCGCCCTCGAGTAAGAAAAGATTCAAGCATACGGAGGAAATGGCATATCCACATCCTAAAACCCCTAAAATAACCACACAAAATGGACACATCAAATATCCCCACACTTAGACCTTACTCGCCCTCGAGTAAGAAAAGAACCAAGCACACGGAGTAAATGATATATCCAAAACCTAAACTAATCCCCCAATCAAAGCCTCACAAAAACTCTCAATATCAAAAATCCCAAAATAAAAGCTCACATGAGAATTTTTTCACACACACATCCCCAATCCTAGATCTAACCAAACCTACCACTTATCAATTCACTACCCATAACAATATTTCACAGCCCAGAATTGATATTCCCAGAATCCAATGACACAAAATGAAGCTAAAACCTTAGAGGAAGTTTTAAACACATGCTTCACCTAATGCCAATATATCAACCAAAAACGAAGTAGAAAGAGATAAGGAATTTCATAACCACACTTCGTTTCCTAACCCACTAAGCTACCCAATCCCAAGAGGTCTATAGATGTTGAGCTACCCGATCCATCCGTGTGACAACCGCAACCTTATGACTCCAACGCCGGAAAATGAGTGAAATCATAGCATTTTTCAATTTCTCTCATTTTGCCTAGGAGCTCTTTCGAGTTTTCATCCTAGCCACACATCATGTTTCTTTAGCTCACATCTCACCTTTTTCCGCACATTTTAGCCTCTCATTTTTGCCTAGGCCGCCCTTTAAGGGTTTTCGACCTATCCGGGCCCCCAATGTTGCCTAAGTTGCCCTCTCGGGATTTCAACTTAGCGGGTTTTCTTTTTCTTTTTTTTTCTTTTTCTATTTTTTTTCTTTTTCTCATGTTTTTCCAATGAAAAGTAGCAAAAAGCATTCCAAAACAATCTAGCATGCATATGAGTCCTCTAACCCCTCCCCACACTTAAGACATTACATTGCCCTCAATGTAAACACGTAAGGCAAGAACAATAAAAATCAAGGTAAAGGAGTTAGAGTGACACCCATTTCTCCGCAAATTCGCCGGTGATATGGCGATATCCAAGTACTTGGATGGTCCTGAGATAGGTTTCGGAACCGGAAGGGTGAGCAAAGATGCCGTAGAAGAACTCACCCCTCGAGAAAAGCATTGTCTCCATGGCGCCGTTTGATCAAGACTACACCACGAAGAACACATTAAACTCACAAGTACATAAGGATATGTAATACTAGGATTAGCATCAAGAGTTAATAACCATAGTATTTTCAAAGAACAACCAAATCACACTCAACCAACACTATAAGAATAATCATGAAAAATATCCAACGTATATTGACATGTATACAAGCATCATTATAGGATATGCACTTACGATCACAATGATGTAGTCGGCATACTACAATCAACAAATGTACTATAAAGATGCAAGGATGTTCATATGTCAACATGTGTAGGATGGTGGAGGAATGAGTGGGTATGAGGTGGTTCTTGGGAGTGTTGGGTGGAGAAGAAGGTAGGATCATGCAATGTTTAAAATCATTTGGAAACTTGGAAGCTTGGAAATTTGAAATCCGGGCTCAAAAAATTTTCAACAGTTACTGAGCACGTCGTGACTCGCGACGAGGTTCGTTGCGACTCGCGACGAGCCTCGCGAAGTCATCGCGACTCGCGGAAAGGTGAGTCCGGGAGCTCAAAATGTTCTGAGCTCGTCGCGACTCGCGACGAAGAGGGTCGCGACTCGCGACGAGCCTCGCGAAGTCATCGCGACTCGCGGAAAGGTAAGTCCGAGAGCTCAAAATTTTCTGAGCTCGTCGCGACGAAGTGGGTCGCGACTCGCGACGAGCCTCGCGAAGTCATCGCGACTCGCGGAAAGGTAAGTCCGAGAGCTCAAAATTTTCTGAGCTCGTCACGACTCACGACGAGCCTCGCGATGTCATCGCGACTCGCGGAAAGTTGGCGCTGAGAGTGATTTTTCTCCCCTGTTCATCGCGACTCGCGACGAAGCCCATCGCGACTCGCGACGGCAGGGTATCCCAGGCTTAAAATTTTTTCGTTTTCTTACCAACTGTCCAAGCTTTCTTCCCTCGTTCATTGATCTCGTTCCGTCATCTCCTTCATTGCAATGCACTTCATGTTGCTACAAAATCATAGAAAAACATGCCATAAAAAGAACAAAATAAAACAACAAAAAAAAACAAACTAAGAAACATAAACTAAGAAACAAAAACTAAAAGAAATGCTGAATTTATTTAACGTCGTCGGCACGACGAAGCTCTGTATTTTTAAGGTCGTCGGCACGACCCTAATGTTATCCGTATGGTGAAGGCTTGAAGCTCTTCACCATGAGCATCCAAAATAAGAGAGGTGGGGGCACAAAACTTTCAAGAGGAAAGTCTTGTGGAGGTGGAGATGGTTCAAAGGGAATTAAGTGGTTAGGGAGCTTGGGATAGTCTTTTGGCTCCTCTCTCGTTTCCCTCAAAACTTCCGAAAATATTAGAGTTGGTTCGCTAGGTGGGAGAAGGGGTGACAATGCTAATGGATGATGTAGCACTATCACCTCTTCCTCCATTTTTCTATCCTCTACAACCAACTCCTCATCCCTTTCAAACTCAAAATCATTTTTATTGGTGACCTCACTCACCGAATCATCGAGTTCAAGTTGGGATGGTGTGTTTTCAGAATCACGAGCTTCCATGCGGGCCAATACCTCTAATATGTTCCTCACATGCCCCTCAATGGCCTCAACACTAGAGGAGAGCTGGGTATCCGGCTCCTCATTAGTAAAGGAGTTCAAGTTTGCTATGGTATTTAAGACATCCTCACGTGTCAAACTTGAACTTCCTTGTTGGGCTTGGTTTTGGGGTATGGTATAGGGTGGTGATGGCCAACTAGGTTGCTCGTAATATTGGTTTTCCGGCTCATTCTCATACCACAAATTCGGACTACCACTCCATTACGGATTGTAAGAGTTGTGGTATGGATAGCATTCATGAGCTTCTTGCCCTTGAAAACCAGTATCTCCTACCTCTTGATAGCACTCTTCATAGTACCCATGGTTTTGGAAACCAAGGGTTCTTTCTCGGTCATCGTGCTGTTCCCACAACAAAGGGCAAGATTCGGTAGGATGGTCGAAATGACACATCCTACAAAACCTTGCTTGTTGAGCCTCTCTTCTCATCATGAGTTCCCTCAAGGTGAGACGCTCCATTAAATTTTTATTTTTTTTTCAAAAGTTTGGAATCATAGTGCAAGGATTCTCGATAAAATAAATTACCAAGAACTCAAGCAATACCTACTCCGAACAAAAACAACCACCAAGTAGTGGAAAATAAAAACAACTAGCTAATACACAACCAAATACACCTAAATACTTAAGAATAAACGCCTCTTCCCTGACAACGGCGCCATTTTGACGGGCGGGCGGTCGTCGCGCCCGCCGTGCAAAAGATAATTTATAAGCCCTAAATGCTTACTTTCTACAACTAGGTAGATAGTGGCAAATCGGGGTCGTCCAAAGAGAAGAGGGATCTTCCTAAGCGTCTAAGCACACAAATGGTTGGTACTAGGCTAGGAGTAAATATATTTACACACACATAAAAGCAAGTAAAAGGGGGGGGGTTGGTTGGTTGGTTTCCTAAGTTAACAAAGATAAAAAGACAAGATAACTAGCAAGGTCAAGTGACTATGCTAATCATCAAACGAAACTAAAGAAAAGGGGTTTTAAACTACAAAGATAAAATGCCTTGGGGGCAACGGATATCCACTTCCACATCTAATGTAGTTCATCGAATCATTCACACATTCCATCATATAGCATTCAGGACCCAACACTCACGCACCCATCTAGCAAGTACCACAACACACACATCACAAGGAGTTCTAAGTTCATGCTCATAGATCTTCATGCAAAGGCGCTACGGAATTCGTCACGTTCCTACACCTAAACAATTCAACCACACAAGCACTCCCTATGCTCAAACAACTCATGGCACACATGCAGTGAAACACACCGTCAGGAATACATAAACGCCAAATAACAAATGCTTCAAGAATGAATTTAAATCATCTATTCAATACTTCAACTACTTGTTGTGGAGACTAAACTCCTATCCTTCTTAGTTAGTAGTTTGCGAGAGTGAGTTCCACATCTCTCGTCAAACCTCACCAATGACTCCCGAGTCGCGACCACGACTCAAGGTGTCATTGGTGGCATTTAGCACGAAGGACCAACAAGCTTGGCAATGCCTATGACCACTACACCGTGACTAAGCATTAAACCAATTCATGCAATTACACGAGATTGGATGAACGTGCAACGCACATTCATCCACGAGCATATGACTCTCTCGTTTGCTACACAAACGAACATGACGAAGAGTTCGACATCAATCACATTCGTCTAGCACATTGTCAACACACTAACACAATCAAAAGCTCTAAATCATACTCTCACATTACTAACAAGAACAGGGGGGAAATTAACCCAAATCCCCCAAACCCTAGCTAGCAATTGATCCAAGCATTTCATATCATCAAGCTCTCAACAACATTAATAGAATCAACAATTAACATTCAAAGCACAATAGCAAAAACACCAAATAGATAGATAGAAATGAGTTCTTGCTACATAGATAATGGAAGCTTCAATCCTTTGCTCCCAAGAACAAAAACTACTCTAGAACAACAAGAGACATAATTAAACTACAAAAACTAAGAAAAGAAAGAGAAGAAAACAAAGGGTTTTGGAGCCCTAAAACCCAGAGAAAACGGGCTGAGCAAAACTGGAGAAGAGGAAGAAAGAGAGTAGTATTTATAGTGCAGAGAAGATAAAGTTGGTTTCTGGCCGCCCGTTGGTCGCGACTCGCGATGAGTTCGTCGCGACTCGCGACGGTGTAGGTCGCGACTCGCGATGGTGTCGCGACGGGCTCGCGACGGGAGCCAGAGTTTTGCATTGTTTCTTTGTCTTCTTCATAGCCATCCCTCTCAATCTTCAAGTCTTCAACGGCTCCAAAAATGGTCTTCAACGGCCTCCGGTCTTCATGTCTTCGAAGTGAGTATCCAAAAGTCTTCGAAAGTATAGTCTTCAATGTCTTCCGGTCTTCGTTGCTTCCGTGTTCTTCCCTTGTCACACAAAATCTACTTAGAAGAGGTAAAAGAGTACAAAGTTGCTTTTGCCTCTCCTAAGTGAATTTCAAGGTAAAACACAAGCTCTCGATAATAAAAGAGCACAAAAGTGATCCTAAATACTACTAAATAATGCATCTAAAATGGACACATCATCGCGTTCCAAACCAGTGACTCATCTCAAGCCGGTCGCGTGTGGGATCTAGCACCGACTCGAGGTGGCCACGCGTGGCCTTTACTTGGCAGCCATTTCAGTGGTAGGTGCAGTATCGGTCGATAGTTCTTCTCCGGTTCTCAGGCGGCTGGTTCGGTCCCTGGTCACAGTCGTCCTCACTGTTCCTGGTGTGGATGGCTCAGTCATTATGTTGCGACGTGTTACCAGATGCAGACACAAATTAGTCGTCTACCAAGCACTAATTTGGCAGAAAATCATCACTCTTCTCAACAATTTGATACTTCTTCTCATCTATTAGATCGGTACCTTGATTCCAGTGCTACCAATCATACGACGACTTCCACCTCAGGCCTAGACAATTTCACTCCTTAAGATGGTAAATCTCATGTTCTTGTTGGTAATGGTGCCCCAGTTATGATATCTCATATTGGTGATTCTAAAGTTTCTGAGAATTTGCATTTCTCTGGTGTTTTGGTTGTGCCTGATATTACTAAGAATTTACTGTCTATTAGTCGGTTAACCAGATAAGGGTGTACTGATTATATTTGATGATTGAAACTTTGTCATTCAAAATAAAGTAGCCAGGGTCGTCGTGAGCTGGGGGCACAGTGAGGATGGATTGTATGTTTTGGACCGGGGAGATGCAGCATTTGTTTCAGTTTTACAGCAGAATAAGAGTCGAGCTTCATATGGGTTGTGGCATGCACGCCTAGGTCATGTTCCTAGTGCAGTGATTACTAGTTTACATAAGTCTGGTTTACTTTCAGTTTCTTCTTTGTTTCCTAAACTGCATACTTGTGCCCCCTGTGTTATGGCGAAAAGTCAACGGTTGACTTTTGTTGAGAACCCTAAACGAGATGAAAATGTTCTTGATTTAATGCATTGTGATTTGTGGGGTCTCTCCCTAGTTTTATCTGGCAATGGCTTTGCATATTATATATTGTATATGGAGGATTTTTCGAGATTCACTTGGTTCCTTCGTCGAAAATCAAATTTTGTTGACACTTATTTGCAGTTTGAGGCACTTGCTGAGAATCAATTTTTAGCAAAAATTAAAGTTTTTCAAAGTGTTGGTGGCACTCAATTTTTGAACACTAGACTCAGATCACATTTTGTGGCGAAAGGTATCCATCATCAGGTTTCCTGTCCGTCCACTCCGGAACAGAATGGCAGCGCAGAACGCAAGAATTGCCATGTTGTTGAAATAGGTCATATGATGTTTTTTCACTCACATCTTCCGATTTCTTGTTGGGATAATGCGTTCACCACTGCTGTCTACATCATCAACCATTTGCCTACTCCAGTGCTGCAGAGATTGCCACCATATGGTCTCCTTTATCGTCGGGATCCCATCTATTGTAACTTTCATCCTTTTGGTAGCTCAGGGTTTCTCTCAGATTCCCGATTTTGACTTTGACCATACTTTTAGCCCTGTCATTAAGGCATCTATAGTTCGGACAGTTCTTGCTATTGCTACTAATCGTGCTTGGTCTCTACATCAGTTGGACGTTAAGAATGCCTTTTTCAACGGTGTTCTTGATTCTCCTATTTTTATGGTGCAACCCATTGGCTATAAGGATCCCACTCATGCGACTATGTTTGTCATCTATGTAAGGCCATTTATGGTCTGAAGCAGGCACCTAGAGCATAGTTTCAGCACTTTAGTACTTATCTTTTGCAGCTTGGGTTTTGTAGCAGTTCTTCTGATACTTCATTATTTGTGTTGTCTCGTGGCTCATCATTATTGTATCTGTTGGTCTATGTTGATGATATCATTTTGGCTGGGAATGATTCCTCTCTTATTTGGAAGTTCATTTATCACACCCATCAAGGATTTGGGTACCTTACACTACTTTCTTGGCTTGGAGGTCACGCCCACTGCCTCAGGACTTCTTCTGGGTCAGGCAAAGTATGCTCAGGACATTCTTTCTCGAGCTGGTATGTTAGATGCAGTGCCTGTCTCTACACCATTTCTGCCAAATTCCCAACTTCACAGCAGTACAAGTTCACCTTTCAAGAATCTGACGTTGTATCGCTCTTTGCTTGGTGCTCTCCAGTATCTAACCATCACTCGTTCGGACTTAGCATTTGCAGTTAATTCTATCAGTCAGTATCTTCAGGACCCTCAGGAGGATCATTTTTTAGCTGTCACTCGGATTCTCCGCTATGTTCGAGGGACTCTACATTTTGGCCTCAGTTTTCGTGCAATTTCTTCTTCGGAGGTGCTTGGTTATTCTGATGCAGATTGGGCCAGGTGTTTGGAGACTCATCGTTCTACTTATGGCTATGCTATCTGTTGGTATGCCTTGAATACTGTAATAGCCGCTTCTGCGACCCTGGCCTGGAATACAACTACATCTACAATTATGATAAGAATATAATTCCAATTCCAATTTGGACTGATGTTGATTTGGGCCGAATTGTGTTTTGTTCCAATCCCAGTTTGTTAGGGTTTAGTGGAGACAATATACAAAGTGTCTCTCTTCTCTCTATAATAATTAATCCTGTTCTGCACTTAGATAGGTAGAAATCTGGCCAATTTCTTGGCGTCTGTAACCTGCTACCTATTATAGTGAATCCGTCTCCCGTGGATGTAGCCAAATTGGTGAACCACGTAAATCTTGTGTCTTGTTATTTTCGTTCATATTTTCTGTTCTTTCTCCATTCTGCACAACAAACTGGTATCATAGCTGTTTCCTTTTCCGGTGAGATTCGTAGTGGGTGTATCGGATTCTGGGCTCATCAGATCGGGGCTGATCGGGGAGAAAGATGTCTGGGTTGAACGTGAAGATCGACAAGTTTACCGGGAGAAACAGTTTCAGTTTATGGCAGATCAAGATGCGAGCTTTGCTGAAACAGCAAGGTTTGTGGACTCCGCTGACGAAGGATTTCGCGAGCAGTTCTGGCGATGTTGTGAGTCTGGAAGAAAAGGCACACTCGACGATTATGCTTTGTCTCGCGGACGAAATCATCACTGAGGTCTCAGATCAGGAGACTGCTGCACAACTGTGGCTGAAGTTGGAGAGTTTGTATATGACGAAATCTCTAACCAACAAGCTGCTTCTGAAACAACGCCTCTTCGGTCTCCGAATGCAGGAAGGTACACAACTCAGAGACCATCTAGAGCAATTGAATACTTTGTTATTAGAATTGCGAAATATAGATGTGAAAATTGAAGATGAAGATGCTGCTTTGATTTTGCTAGTTTCTTTACCACTTTCGTATGAGAATTTTGTTCAGTCATTTATTTTTGGTAAAGATTCTGTGTCTCTGGAGGAAGTAAGATCCTCTCTCCATAGTAGAGAGTTGCGACATAAGGCAAACAGTACAGGTACAGAAAGTCAGGCCACTGGCTTGTTTGCTAGTGACGGAAACACAAAAGGCAAGGAAACCGGTAATAAGAAGAAGGGCAAGAAGTCATCTTCAAAGGGTCCCAAGGCCAATGATGTTTGTAACTACTGTAAGGAGAAGGGGCATTGGAAAAAGGAGTGTCCGAAGAAGGCTAGTAAATCTGGGAGTACATCTGGTACTGCTGCTGTGGCTGAAGGGGATTTCAGTTCTGAAGATGATTTTGCTCTAGCTGTTACTGGGCAAAATAATCATTCTAATGTGTGGTTTCTTGATTCTGGGGCATCTTACCATGTATGCCCAAGGAGAGATTATTTCTCAACTTATGAGCAAGCTGAGGGCATCATTACTACAGCAAATGGTGTTGCGTGCAAGGTAGTTGGGATTGGTTCAATCAAGATCAGGACGCATGATGGTAGTTTATGTACTTTGAACGATGTCAGGCATGTTCCATCGATGACAAAGAATCTGATTTCTCTTCCTACGTTGGATAGAAAGGGTTTCGTCTACTCAGGGAGTGATGGAGTTCTGTGTGTCTGCAAAGGTTCTAGGCTGGTTCTGAAAGGTGTTCTGCATGGTACCTTGTATTTTCTACAAGGTTACACGGTTATGGATTCTGTTAATGTTGCATCTTCGGAGGTTCACCAGGATGATATGACTAAGTTATGGCATATGAGGCTTGGTCACATGGGTGAAAGAGGGATGCAGATTCTGTCGAAGTATGATCTTCTTGGTGGCCACAAGATCAAGAGCTTGGACTTCTGTGAGCATTGCGTTTTTGGGAAGCATCACCGCAGCAAGTTTCCTAAGGCGATTCATAGAACAAAGGGCACATTGGATTACATCCATTCTGATTGTTGGGGACCTTCCCGAGTTGAGTCATTGGGAGGTCACAGGTACTTTGTTTCTCTGATTGATGATTACTCAAGGATGACTTGGGTTATCATGATGAAACATAAGAGTGAAGCTTTCTCGAAGTTCAAGGAGTGGAAAGCTTTGGTGGAGAATCAGACCGGGAAGAAGATCAAGAGGCTTCGAACTGATAATGGGCTGGAATTCTGCTCGTCTGAGTTTGATCAGTTTTGTAGGGATGAAGGGATTGCTCGTCATCATACAGTCAGGAATATGCCACAGCAGAATGGCGTAGCTGAGCGGATGAATCAGACATTGCTGGCGAGAGCGAGGTGCATGCTCTCTAATGCTGGTTTGGAAACGAGATTCTGGGCAGAGGCGGTGAGTACAGCTTGTTACCTGATCAACCGCGGGCCTCACAAGGGTATAGAGTGCAAAATACCTATGGAGTTGTGGTCAGGTAAAGTTGTTGATTACTCCAAGTTAAAAGTTTTTGGTTGTACATCTTATTATCATGTTAGTGATGGTAAGTTAGAGCCCCGAGCCAAGAAGGGTGTCTTTGTGGGTTATGGAGATGGAGTTAAAGGCTCCAGGATATGGTCTCCGTCTGAGAAGAGGGTTATTCTGAGCAGGGACGTTGTCTTTGATGAAAATTCTTTGCTTAGATCTATGGTGAAGCTCACAGTTGTGCCAGAAACTAGTGGAGTTGATAAACAGGTGGAGCTTGAAGTCACTCAAGGTGAAAATAGATTGGAACAATTTGAGGTGAATCAAGAGCCACAGACAGAATCTGAGATACCGGAATCTCCACCACCAGATCCCCAACCATCAGGAGCTACAGTCCGTAGTTTAGCTCAGGACCGACCCAGGAGGGTTGGAGTTGGGGCGCCCAAGAGATATGGGTTTGAGGATATGGTGGGTTATGCACTGTCAGTTGCCGAGGAAGTGGATACTCAAGAGCCATCAACCTTCAGAGAGGCTACTTCATGTACTGATGCTGATAAATGGCTTGCTGCAATGGGAGATGAGATGGAGTCTCTTCAGAAGAATCAGACATGGGAATTGGTCAAACAGCCTCAAGGGAGAAAGGTAATCAGTTGCAAATGGGTTTTCAAGAAGAAGGAAGGAATATCACCTGCAGAGGGAGTCAAGTACAAGGCAAGAGTTGTTGCAAGAGGTTTCAGTCAAAGGGAGGGGGTAGACTATAATGAGATTTTCTCACCAGTGGTCAGACACACTTCCATCAGAGTGTTGCTAGCTTTGGTGACACATAAGGATTTTGAGCTCGAGCAACTTGATGTGAAGACCGCTTTTCTATATGGAGAGTTGGAGGAAGAGTTGTACATGACTCAGCCAGATGGTTTTCAGGTTCCTGGCAAGGAAAAGTATGTTTGCAAGTTGAAGAAGTCTTTGTATGGACTTAAGCAGTCTCCGAGGCAGTGCAGGTTGAGAGATGGGTCATTCATCTATCTGGTGCTTTATGTAGATGACATGCTGGTAGCCGCAAAGAGTAAGCACGAGGTTCAGAAGTTGAAAGAACTTCTTAGTGCTGAGTTTGAGATGAAGGATCTGGGTGCAGCTCGGAAGATACTAGGAATGGAGATTCTTAGGGATCGAAGTCACCGGAAGCTTTTCTTGTCACAGAAAGGCTACATTCAGAAAGTGTTGGCTAGGTTTGGCATGTCTACAGCCAAGCCTATAGACACTCCTAGTGCTGCAAATATTCATCTCACCACTATGTTTGCTCCTCAGTCAGACGAGGAGAAGGAGTATATGTCTCGGGTTCCTTATGCCAGCGCGGTGGGGAGCGTGATGTATGCTATGGTTTGCACGAGGCCAGATTTAGCACAGGCAGTCAGTGTTGTGAGCAGGTTCATGGGGCAACCGGGAAAGGAACATTGGCAAGCTGTGAAGAGGATTTTCAGGTATCTTAGAGGTACGTCTGATGTGGGTCTCATTTATGGAGGTGATACCGAGTGCTTAGTTACAGGCTACTCTGATTCTGATTATGCTGGTGATGTTGACACGAGGAGATCGATGACTGGTTATGTATTCACTTTGGGAGGTTCTGTGGTTAGTTGGAAGGCGACTTTGCAACCTACAGTGACATTGTCTACTACGGAAGCAGAGTACATGGCTTTGACAGAGGCTGCAAAGGAGGGAATATGGCTGAAAGGACTGGTTAGTGATCTTGGTCTACATCATGATCAGGCTACTGTGTATTGTGACAGTTTGAGTGCAATCTGCATAGCCAAGGATCAGGTCCATCATGAGAGGACCAAGCATATTGATGTCAGATATCATTTCCTGAGGAGTGAGAGGAGAATCAGGGTGAAGAAAGTGGGAACTGCTGACAACCCCGCTGATATGTTCACCAAACCTGTTCCACATAGCAAGTTTCAACATTGTTTGGACTTGCTGAACATCAGAGCTGATTAGGTGCTCTATGGGCAGTCCCGGGAGTGGAGGGCGAAGTCTACTCATCTGGCACTGTAATGGTGCATCTGGAGTTTTCTACTTTGAGGATTCAAGTCAAGGTGGAGATTTGTTGGTATGCCTTGAATACTGTAATAGCCGCTTCTGCGACCCTGGCCTGGAATACAACTACATCTACAATTATGATAAGAATATAATTCCAATTCCAATTTGGACTGATGTTGATTTGGGCCGAATTGTGTTTTGTTTCAATCCCAGTTTGTTAGGGTTTAGTGGAGACAATATATAAAGTGTCTCTCTTCTCTCTATAATAATTAATTCTGTTCTGCACTTAGATAGGTAGAAATCTGGCCAATTTCTTGGCGTCTGTAACCTGCTACCTAATCCGTCTCCCGTGGATGTAGCCAAATTGGTGAACCACGTAAATCTTGTGTCTTGTTATTTTCGTTCATATTTTCTGTTCTTTCTCCATTCCGCACAACACTATCTTCTTAGGCGGCAACTTGGTTTCTTGGAGTGCGAAGAAACAGCCCACTGTGTTCAGGTCCAGCACTGAGTCGGAGTATCGTGCTTTGGCTAACACTGATTCTGATGTCATCTGGATGACTCATTTGCTTCGTGAACTTCATGTTCCTCTTTCTGGTGCACCTCTCTTGCTTTGCGACAACAACATTGCGATCTTTTTTGCTCAGAATCCGGCGGCGCATAAGCGAGCTAAGCACATCGACATTGATTATCATTTTGTTCGCGGGTTGGTTTCTTCGGGCAAGCTTCGTGTTGCTTATGTTCCTACATCTCTGCAGATTGCGGATATCTTCACCAAGGGTCTCTCTCGTCCCTTGTATGAGTTCTTCAGGTCTAAGCTTTGCGTCTCTGAGAATCCGACGCTTTGTTTCAGGGGGGTGGTGTGTGTTACAATAAATTAGATTACTGATTAGATTATGACTTATTACGATTTATTTCACCTCTATTGTACTATACTCTCTATATATTCAGCCATCAATAATACCATTCCTTACCGCAATCATTCTACGAAAGGGGTTTGAAAGAATGAAATTCAAAGATATATTTTTTGAACCAACGTAAAACTTTGTTTGCCATTCTTAAAAGGTACACCAAACATTGAAACGATATACAAAGGTATCGATGATACCATAAACAAGAATAATAGAGAAGAATGTGGCATAATCAAGTTTGTTGAGCAGTACTACTGGGGATTGTTTTGATAGAGCTTATGAAGGAGTGTTGATTTTGACATCATAGGATCCCTTTCTAGGGTGGTTATCACATCATTAACTGAGATTTTGCTTGTGCTCGGGTTCGCATTAAAACCTTGATTCCTCCCTTGGCTCTTTGCTTCATCTTGTGTAGTGGGAATGGAGCTCTTTTCTCCTTCCTGGTTGTCCCTAGAACCCTGCAAAGTGCTCGGGTTTCTGCGAATATCTAATTTTGCAGGCAGTTTCTGCTTAGCTTTCCCAGCCATTTGTTGCCACCTGGAGAGCATTTCATGATTTCCTCCTCCTCCCATGGCTGCATTGGCTGCTGTCGTCGTGTGGATCTCATAGTCGCGTTTCTTGTTTAACAACTTCGTAGCTTTTTGGGGCTCATTCTGTTTTTGAAGCTTTTCCGCTTCAACTTTTCCGCTGATTTGGGTTCGGACACCTGAGGTTACGATAGTTCTGTGCCCGGACTTCTCCACATCCGCTCTCACCTTCGACAGTCGAGTAAGGTTACCTATAAGCCCTCGCATTCTGTCCTCCACACACATAGATAAACACCGCTCCACGTCGTTGCTAACCCCCTTTAGGCCACTTTTCAATACGATTTCCCGAAGTTTTTTCTGAAGTGGAATTTTCTCCAGAATTGACCTATCTTCTTCTTGCACAATGCGCCGAGAAGTATCGGACACTAGACTTTGTCGGCCGGAAAATAGCTGTTCCTCTTCTTCCCTGAGATTAACTCCACTCACGGCGGCCGCATCATTCAGTTGTTCAATACTTAGATCCAAAAAGCCACCGCTGGACACTTTTTGCTTCTTGCTTGGCGAAGAAACGATTTCATCTGGTGGCCTCTTTTGGCCAACTTGAACTGATTGCACTCCATGCGAATCAGTTGGTTTTTGTCGCTGAATCCAGACCGGGGGAGTCTGTAATGCAGATTGATTGGGAGCATTCGGGATGCTTCGAATTTGAGTGTTCGGTGACTGCAATTGATGAACAGCTGCAGACTGATTGGTAGCATTTGGGGCGCTTCGAATTCCAGTATTCAGCGACTGCAACTGATGAACAACTGCATATTGGTTGGGAGAATTCTGGGTGCTTAGAATTGGAGTATTCTGTGACTGCAATTGATGAATAGTTGCAGACTGATTGGGAGCATTCGGGGTGCTTCGAATTCCAGTATTCTCGGACTGCAATTGATGAATAGTTGCAGATTGATTGGGAGCATTCGGCATGCTTCGAATTCCAGTATTCTGTGGCTGCAATGGGACAACAGCTGCAGATTGATTGGGAGCGTTCGGGGTGCTCCCAATTCCAGTATTCTGTGACTGCAATTGATGAACAGCTGCAGACTGATTGGGAGCATTCGGGGTGCTTCGAATTCCAGTATTCTCGGACTGCAATTGATGAATAGTTGCAGATTGATTGGGAGCATTCGGCATGCTTCGAATTCCAGTATTCTGTGGCTGCAATGGGTCAACAACTGCAGATTGATTGGAAGCGTTCGGGGTGCTCCCAATTCCAGTATTCTGTGACTGCAATTGATGAACAGCTGCAGATTGATTGGGAGCATTTAGCGTGATTCGAATTCCAGTATTCTGTGACGACTGCAATTGATGAATAGCCATCTTGAGTGTGTCGGCTCCCGCGATCCTACTGATGATGCTGATGAAATCACGCTCACTAATTTCTCTGTTCTTCAGTTTCATGAAACAAGCGTTAAGCTGCATCGCTCGGTCTTTATCAATTCGAGGCAGTATGGCAGAGATCAACTGGGAAATAGAGAGCTGCTTCCCACGATTTACAGTATTAGTTCCCGACATTGTGTGTTTTGAGAAAATTGAAGAAGCTAGAAATTTATCCCAAACAATTTTACTATGCTAGTGGAACGGAGAGGAAAGAAAAGGGAGGATTTTTCTATGGACATAGATGGAGGGGACCTATATACCTTACTAGTCGAATCCTAATGGGTTTTGGATTAGGAAAACCCAAATAATTCGGTTTCCAAATTGACTAGTCAAATCCTAATAGGTTTTGGATTTGAAAAAAATACAAAGATGTTTCCGGGTCTCCTAGTCTATTAAGGACTCAATTTGAATATATGTTCATTCTCTAATACTCTCAACGAGCTACAATAAACTTTATAAAAAAAATTTTAGGACATCCTCCTATAAATTTTTTAATTTTAAATTTTTTACATTCAGCCGTAAATATATGATCATAACTCTTCATTTCATTTGATTTATATAAGTTCACTCTTATCACTCATTAAAAATATTCCACATAGATTTATCTTAAAATTTGTGCAAAAATCAATTCGAAACTTTAAAGTGGGATTGAGGGAGTATATAATATTATGTTAACGGAATTAGCTAGGTTTTAAAATTTTCCAGTGCATTCAATTGACAAGTGTACTTTAATGACATGTTTACACTAATAGAGAAATGACCTACAACTTCGATTCTACAACACTTATAACTTCCATTACTATCACTAAAATAATCGAAGTGAAAGGAGGTAGTAAAAAGTTCTCTTTTGACTTCGGTTCTTAATAACCAAAGTTATAAGTTTTACCTGACACCAGAACTGAGACCACATCCGACATCAGATGTGAACCGCATATGAAACCTTGTCAATGTTGGGTAGCTTATTTTTCCATTTAAAAAAAAAATACCGAAAACAAAATTGATTAGGTTCCACTTTCGGTAGTTCATCCGAACCCAAACTACCACCAAAATTTTAGAAATTCCATTAGCTACCCAATATGTAATTAATCAATAAATATTACGGGTTGCAGCAACAAAAAACAAAACAAAACAAGAGATACATCCGAGCTAAGCTTAGAGCCTGTCTGTCATTTTTTTAGCAAGGAACTCAGCAAATGTATAGTCCGTGTGGCATATTCTTGGCTGGATAATCTGCAAAAATGTTGTGAGGCTCCAGCCAAGATTGGATTTTCATGATTCAAAGTAATTCTTTGTAAGGTATGTGATGCGTGTGGTGCCTTTCGTTCACAACCCTACCCGAACCAAATTTAGCGTTGTTTGTGATCTACGAGAAAGAAACAGACCCCGGGAACTCCTGGGGGAATTCTCCAACGGTCTAGTCAGCAATTTTATAAAGAGTAAAAGTAGGCAAATATTATGTTAGCAAAAATAGAAGACACACATCTCTATTTATTTTCTAAATCCTAATCTCCTAGGTCTGTGACCAACCTCTTTTTGTCCTCTAGTGAATGACCCATTATTAGGCCCACTAATATGTTTCTTGAGTATTGGGCTCCTGTTTAAGAGATGAGAGCATTAGCCCAATTAAGTTTCAGCTCTACTATACCATCAGAGCCCCCAGAGAAATTCAAGTGATCTTCTGGTCTGCGTAGGTTTCTCTCATCGAAGGTTTGTTGTTTGTTATCGAAATACGTTTGTCAATTGGTATTCTAAGTCAATGGAAATAATTTACGAAACATAGTGTTCGAAGGCAGTCTAGTTTGGGCGTAGGTAACCTTCGATCTATTACCACGTGAAACTCCTGTTTCCTCCTCGTTTGGGGGTTTAGCTTTTGGGTTCCATTTGAAGACTGCCGCAATCTCTGCTAATCTTAGTTGATTATGACGTGAGAGGGTCCTCGAACATATTCCAACCGTTGGTGATCCAGAAGATCACTTAGATTTTTCTAAAATTTGTTCTTTGCAATTTTTTTAGAAGAAACACTTTAAACGATACATTAAATAGCGGCGCGTGCTGACAGCCTTTTAGCCTTTTTACGGATTTTCATGTCTCCCGCCTTTTTAGGCAATGATTGTCCTGCCAGTTTCTCCCTCTTCCCTCTATGTATATCCGTAAAAACGATTTCATTTCCTCATTCTTCACATTTGATATCTTGTTTGCATGTTTTATATCCATCGATTGCTTCCACCATGTCACCTTCTTCAGCCCTCCTGAGCTCTAGCTTTCTTCCCTTGCTTTTAACAAGTAAGTTTTTATGGAATTCCGACCATGCCCATGTTTTTCTTCTTCCTCCCCCCCATACACACTGAGAGAAGTGATGAGAGAGTAAGTTTATCACAAGTAGGGTTTTCGGGATGGAGAGTCTCGTACTGTAGAGATTTTGGCTGATTTTGAGCGTATTGAGGCTTCGAGCTTCATTCATAACTCAGGTGATGTGTCTCCTTCTGGCGAAAGGGTCAACTCTAAGAGGGTTAGATTTAACGATTATCACAAGTTTGAGAGGGAAGGAGTAGATGGACATGTAGGAAATTCCAGGGGTGAGAAGATTGCCCAAGAGATTGTATACGAACCGTCCATGGAAATTTAAGCATTCGAATGTCGAATCATCGAAGGGTGATGGTTTGGTGGGATATACTTTTACTGAAGATGTTCGAAAATTGATTGATGAGCTTCCCTCTTATCAACGTCTTCCTCCTGGCGCTGATTTGAGGCCTTTAGATATAAGTGATCGAGATTCTCTACCCTTAGGAAGGGCAATGACCTATAGTAGGCACATTAGATCCGGGCTTTGTTTTCTTTTCCCCCCTTGCTGTTAAACCTAATGGAAGAGTTTGATGTAAGCCTCGCCTAACTCCATCCGAATGCGATAATAATAATAAGGGCTTTCTTGGTTAGATGTAGAGAAATGAGCGTAGAGCCTCGTTATGATGTATTTAGGGCTATCTACCTCTTGATTAGTTATCGAGATATAACCGGAACTTTTACTTTGAGTAGTAAACCTTCTGGTCGGAAATTTATAATCGCCCATACTAATAGTTCGGGTTGGAAAAATAAAGTGTTGTCTTTCGATTGCTCAAGAGATTATCGAACCCCTCAAAGGAATCTGAGGTTTTGGCCGAGATAGAAAGGGTAAATATTCCATTCCTGAGGGTGTTCGCGAAGACATAGAACATCCTCGCACACCTGGACCCTTAGACACAAACCTTTTCCATCCTGAGACTGTTAAGGGTGTGAAACCCTTCGTATGGCCAGCGGGGGTTTACAGAATCATATATGCTTAGGCTAGTCGCCGAGCATTCGAAGGAACCTATTCTTCCAACGCTAATAAAAGGAAGGGATGACATTGTAAACTTCCCTGACCAAGGCCCCTTTTTGATTCCTTAATCCACTACGAGGGGTGATCATTGAGGATATAGCTTCTTCGGACTCTTCCGAAGGTCATTGGACATCTACTTTTAGAAAATTATCTTCTTCTTTTGCTACTATTCGTAACCCTTCTTTTTCTTTTGTCCAATGAACAACACTCAGGACTTCGTTGATAGCCTTCGGCGGGGGGGGGGGGGGGGGAGGGTAATTTCCATATGAGGGTGTCGGATAAGCAGCCTACCCCATTTTTCCCTTAGTCAGGCCTTCAGGAGAGGTCTCCTGTTTAAGTGCATTCACCGAAGAGGCAAAGGTTCGAAGGCAGTAGGCCTTCTCATGAGTTTGGTGATAACGAGGGTTGTGCCCACAACCTCTTTTATAATGCTAAGAATAATGATCTATCCCTGGATTATCTCGGGGACTTGGGCAGCGAGCCTTTGGTATGCTATTTTTGCCTTTTTTTTTTTGCTTTTTTGGACTTTGCTAATTTCTTTGTTATTCCATCTAAGTCATTCGTTCTCTTTGGTTTAGGTTATGGCGGCTATTCAATCGACTTTGCAGCCGACTAGCATCTTTGCCCCCTAGGTTTTTCCCCTTTTGCAAGGACCGATCGAAGTAGTCGCTGAGGCTGTTCGACAAGAAGAGTGCGCCAAGTTGCAGAAGAAAATTGAAGATTTGGAGAGGGATTTGAAGAAGGCGAAGGATAAATGGAAGCGCCTTGAAAATAAGTGTTCTCCTGAAGCTCAACACGCCCTACTATCGACCTTTGCCGACAAGATGATGGGGTTGAAGGATATGAAGGATGCTTTCATTCACCTTCTTGGCATTACGAAAGCATGGGGAGAAGACTGACGTATACAACTAGGTGGTCAATTTTCTTACCCCCGAATAGGCCGAAATGTTTAGGGCTTGCAGTGATCCTGATGCGAATGAGAAGATGAAAGTGGGTTAGGGCCAACTATCCAGTCCTGGCAGTTTGAAGCTTCAATTTCTTGAGGTTATCAAGAAAGGAAAGAGGTTTATGTCATCTTCGGACCTCCAGGCATTGGCTGTTCAGGGGAAGGGCTCCAAGTCTAGTGAACGAATGTCGAAGGATAACCAAGGAGAAGCCTGCAATGACCAAGGCAAGATTGGGCAGGATGAGAATGAGCGTAGCGTAGGGCATCATGCTAGAAATGTATGAACCCTAACCCCAATTTCCTCCTTATCTGTTAGGGCAGCCCTTGTAAGCAAAATTTAAAAGAAATTGTTAATCAAAGGATGCATTTGTTTTGGGATAATTCAAATTTTCCCCTCTTTTTTTTTAAAAATATTTGACTATAATCCTTTATATTTTATAGAAATCTCCAATGTGCGATGAATTGGAAAAGCTGACTCGAGAGCTTTCTATGGTTAAGGTAGAGTTACCGAAGTCTCTTACCAAGTTGACCCAGTTAAGCGAGGATCTATTGAAGGCAAATAAGGAGCTGTCATTGTGTCAAGATAGCAGCCATCCTTCGATAATAGAACTAGTTAATAAATCAAAGGGTAACCCCCCCCCCCCCCCCTTGACTGGTCAATCTTCTGTTGTCCTGGCTATAGTAGACTAAGCATGTAGTGCTGACGAGCTTAGCCATCAGGAAACTATACGAGAGATGATGATGGAGTATTCTAGTTTACATAAGTGTCTGACTGATGCTAGGAATTATCGAAATTTAAGTCAGTGGGATGATAGTAGGCATTATCAGGATAAGGTAAAAGACCTCGAAACACAAGTTATCGAGATGGATAAACAAAGAAGCTTACTTGTCAAAGAAGTTTCTAAGCTACAAGAGGTCCTCAAAGATAACTAAAGATTCTAATTTACAAGCTTACTTATCAGAACTCTCAACTTTCGGATCAAGTGTTAGCTTATTCTGCCACAATACAACTTTACTCTGATAGTCTTAAAGTGTATGGGTTACATATAGGGTCCTTGACATGTGTCCCATTAGTGATATTTTTTTGTTTTTGTACAAAATTGAGATGGCTTTTCTTCAACAAGATTTAGATAGGGATCCGGACTATCATGCGGCTTTTGACGCCATATGCGAGTGGAAAGAACGTCTCTGATTAGAGAATTATTCCCACCTTCAAGGGGCAGGTCCTTTGAATAGGGGGCCCTTGTCCGGGGTTCCTCTGAAGGGTAAACGCTCATATAGAGGTTCAAAGAAAAGAAAACAGGCAAAGGGAAATAATCAGTCAAAGCAGACATCCCCACTAACATCCCCTCTTCAAGGCATGACACCCCATATTGGTCCCTCTGATCAAGTGTTTTCCATCGAACATGTAGGAGATGTTTTTGCTGGAGTTCATGATGTCAAGGAAGTACCGAGAATCATAGAAGATGATGAGAAGGAACCATCAGGAAGTTTGATACCTCGTCGAAGGCATCACATCAATCCCATCACCGAGGCTTCAGAAAGTTAGATAAATCGCCTATTTACAATCGTTACTAGGGTGAAGGTAGAAATAATTCAGTGTTCTGAATGATAGCTTGTCTTGTATGTTTTAAAATTTATGTTGTATGTTATATCTCAAAGCTTATGTTGTATGTCATACTTCAATAAAAATTTCGCTTGCATTAATCATTCTCCTGAATAAAGTTCTGTTGCGTGAAGGCGAGAATTGAACTCTATCGCGAGGGCAAGAGTAAATTTCTATCACACAAGGGAAATAATTTAACTCTATCGCACAAGGGCGAGAGTAAATTTCTACGCACAAGGGCGAGAGTAAATTTCTATGCACAAGGGCAAGAATTGAATTCTATCGTGTGAGGGTGAGAATTGAACTCTATCACACAAGGGCGAGAGTAAATTTCTATCGCATGAGGGCGAGAATTGAACTCTATTGCGTGAGAGAGAGAGAGAGAGAAAAAATTTCTATCTTCAATCACTTGAGGATAATAAAATTTCACTTTATCTTAGGGGAAAGAGCAAAACCTTTCATTAAGTCATCCAGTTGCTGCACAAAGTATACTAAGTGGTAATAGGTGCATAGGAAAATAAGCAAAATTTTGGGACGAGGCCCTCACAACTCACTACTGTTCTTTACAATTAGTGATACTGTTAAAGGTTAACTATGTTCCATCGCTTGGGGATGCGGTCACCATTCATTGAACCCAAGGTATAACTCCCTCCTGAGTGAGACTCGAGCACTCAGTAAGGTCATTCCCAATTAGGGCCTAGCTTCCCCTTTGGTTCTTGCTTACTCTTCTCATTGTCTCTCATAACAATGGTCCCTCACAACAAACTGCGCTCTTTTCACCCTTCGATCATGATACCGTTTCACCATTTCCTTGACTTTGGCTTCACAGATGGATGCTATGGTACATCTTTCTTCTATTAGATCCAAGTTGAGGCAACAGTTTTTGTCATTTCTAATACCACTAGCTACTATAATCCTTAGGCTAGGCATGCCAACTCCCACAGGTATCACAGCCTCCGAACCATACACAAGTCCATAGGGTGTATTTCCTATGGTCAAAGACTCCACCGTTTGATAAGCCTATAGCACACTGGGTAGTTCGTTAGCCCAGTTTCCTTTTGCTACCTCCAGCATTTTCCATATTCCGTTGACAAGGGTTCAGTTAGTGACTGCAACCCGACCATTCGCCCTCGGATGGTATACCGACGTGACTCTCAGTTCAATCTTGAATTCTTCACACCAGCTTTTAAAATGGTCATTTATGAACTGGGTTCCATTGTCCCTGATGAACGTTTTTGGTATGCCAAAGCGATAGACGATATTTCTCCAACAGAACGAGATGACAGATTTCCCCTTAATGTTTGCAAGCGGTTCTACTTCGACCCATTTAGTGAAATAGTCAACTGCTACTATCAGATACTTGAATCTCCCGGGCGCTTCAAGGAAGGACCCCACTAGGTGTATACATCACTTATCGAATGGCCAGGAGCTGAATATGTTGATCACTTCCACTTTAGGGACATGGGCCATAGGTGCGTGCTTTTGGCATTGGTGGCAGGCTTGGACATATTTATTCGTATCTTTGAACATGGTTGGACAATAATACCCTACCCGAAGCATCCTTCTTGCTACAGATCATGCTCCTTGATGTATGGAAAAAATTCCTTCGTGGATTTCTTGCATTAAGTAGTGTGCATCTGTAAGGATAACACATCAAAGCAAGGGCTGCAGGTACCCCCTTCGATACAAGGTTCCCTCATGTATAACATACTTGGGTGCCTTGAGTTGAATTTTTCATGCTTTGATGAGATCTTCTGGAAGTAACCCATCCTGGAAGTATCAGACAATTAGAGTCATTCATGATCTCCTTCAAAAAAAGCCATCATAATGAGCTCTTCAAAGCTTCGTTGACATGGTGATAACATTTGTGCGCATTAAAAATGGCAAGGATATGGTAACCTATTATTGCTTCCACCAACTGATCCATCAAAGGCAAGGAGTAACTATCTTTCGGGCAACACTTATTCAGGTCTGTGAATTCTATACACATACGCCATGTCCCATCTGGCTTTGGGACCTACAAAAAGGTTAGCCAGCCATTGAGGATACAACACTTCTTCGATAACATCTACCGCGAGGAGTTTACCTACTTTAGATTTGATTGCATCCACCCTCTCGGGGGCAAACATTTGTCGCTTCTACTTAACAGGCTTTATCGAAGGGTCAACATTCAACCTTTAGACTGCTAGTTCTGCAGGTACCCCTCTCAAGTCTGAAACATCCCAAGAAAACACATTATAATAATGATCTAAAAGAGCCTTTAGTTCATGCCTTACCATGGCGGGCATCATACTCCCTATCGTCACAGATCCCATGTCTCAAATGGAGAGTGGCTGTGTGTCAGCTGGTCCAGCTTCACAGTGTACTGAAGAAACACTCCTTGATTTCCCTTATCCCTTTACTGCTTTATAGTTCTAACTTGGAGCAGTAGGCTAATCCCCACGAATGGACGCTACTCCATTCTTTATTGGAAGCTTCATCATCAAATAGTCCGACAACTATAATGCTCGTGCCTGGAACATCCAGGATCTCCCTAAGATTACATTGTAGAGAGAGAAATCATCGATAACTGCAAAGCTACACTGCATCAAGACGCCCTTGTTTCCATCTGTGACCCTCACCGGCAGGGTTATCTCCCCGATGAGGTATATAGTATTTCATGTGAACCCTGATAAGAGCGAAGTGGATTTTTTAAGATTCACTCTCCCAATCCCCAGTTGATCAAAGCAGTTTATAAAAATAATTTCAACACCACTCCCATTATCGATGAACACCCTCTTCACCAATTCAGTTCCAATTATAGCCGTAATGACCATGAGATCACTATAGGGGGTTTGGTTCAGAACCTCATCCGCTTCCAAGAAGGTGATCCTTTCATCTGATCGAATCCTTTTTCCAATCGGCTCTCCTGCTAGAACCCGTCGCGATTGTGCTTTCATAATTGCATTTGAAGACCTTTTGCTAGCAACTCCACTAATAAAATTGACCACCATGTTAATGGCATGATTCCCTTCATTCCTTTGGGTTTCGCTGGGGCTCATCACGGCGTTCATGTCGTTGCCCCCAGGGGCCTCAATCTCCTTTGTTTCTTGCATTGAAGTTTTTCTTAGGTGGCCACCTGTTCCCTCTATCATTCATGTGCCTTGGGTTTTTATCTTGCTAGGGTTGACGTAATGGCTTCTTTAAGAGACCTTCTCTCTCACATCGATTAATTTCCACTCAAAGATGAGCACATTTGTTTATGGTGTGTCCGTAGTCTTTATGGTGATCAAAGAACTTGTTGGTAGCTGTCCTGCTTGCGAAGGCTCGTTAACTGTCACTCATGAGGGGCAGTGGTTTGAAAATTCCTCTGTGGATGCTCTATATTTCAGCCGGGGATCGGCGCATCAGGGTGTACTTCTTGAAAATTTGGCCTTTCACCTGGTCTCCTACTTCGAGGGTCATTAGGTTTGGACTGCTTACCCATTTGGCCCTCCTTTTTCCTTCGAATGGCTTCTTCTGCCTTCAAATGTTGTTCCACCGTTTCCTGGAGTTGTTAAAGTGTTTTTAAGGTATTTTCCGTCAATTTCCCGTATATTTCCAGGTCCTCCATTCCCAATAAATATCCTTGGATAGTTTCATTCTCCGTACCTTTGACTACCCCAAGACTATCGTCGACGTATCGGTGGTAAAAGGTAGCAGTAGATTACCCCGACTATTGCTTTGTTTGATATAACTCAGTCAAGGTCTTGGTGAATTTCTTTTTCTAGCAATACCGACTCAGAAGAGCCCCACTAAAGTCTCGATACGAATGTAACAATCTTCTAAGCAGCTTGTTAAACCACTCCTAGACCTTTCCTTAAGGTAACTGCCTACTAGCTTGCACGTCAGTTTCTCATCGAAGTCCCAAGAATTAATAAAACTAAGGAATGTTTGGATAAGTTCTTGCAGATCTGAGTCCCCCGAGTAAGTAGGTAATCCCTCAGGTGGCTTCATATCCTGGGGACAACGAACATTCGTTACCACTAGTCCGAATGAGGATCCCTCCATTTGCTCCATAGGGTCTATCAATCTATCTAGTTCCCTGCCTAGGGCTGTCTCAGCTCCACCATACTGGTCTCCTCCATTCTGAGGTGGTTCTCAGAGGTCCCTAGGGTAGGGTCTTCGAAGGTCTAATGGGTTGAGGAAGGGTATATGCATTGGGCTTCCCATAAGGTCTGGGATCCTCATCCAAGGCATGGCTCCCTAACCCCGGTCAAAACCTTAGGGGGGATAACCCGACACCATCATGGGGTAGCTTAACTGTACGTACTCTGGGAAGGAAGGTTGGGGTCTTTGCTATGCAGCCTTCGTTGCGTGTCCCATGTACGAAACTCTGCACGACTGCGCAGCTTCCCTTGCACGTCCCATATACAGCATCCCATACGCTCGGTTTACTAGAGGAAGTGATCTGATTTGTGCTTCCAGGATTATCGAATTGGGATGAGTTACCAGAGGTATCATAACCGTCAAATGGTTATGGGCTATCGGTGGGGAACGACCTGATGTCCTACGGCTACCAACATCTGCGTGATTTGATCGAAGCTTCGTGGAGAAACTTGATCCTCGGCTACCACACAATTTTCCTGGAGTCTTCTTTCGTAGGCCTCGACTTGTGAGTCACAAGAACACTCCATGAGATATCTGTCTACATCTCGTGTCCCAGCCAATGGCATCACTGTACCAACTTTCAAGGGCAGGTTCGATAGTGAACTCCGCTCTTGCAGAAGCTTCGGGTAGGGTCTCTCTTGTGACCCTTCGATCACAAGGGCCGTTAGGCCAGCTCCTGCTAAATCTTTGAATAGCATTGTGGATGCATCTTGGTCTATGATGGGAGGGGCCATTTCTTCCCTTACCCTTGATTTATACGAAGATCAAACCTCAACGCCCGCACCGGTCCCCCTGCTCTTCAACCTTTCACTCTGACAAGTTGAAATCGTCGACAAAGATATACGTTATAGAATTTTGATCTGATCGAAACTTGGTCCCATTGGGTGTGTCACTTGATGCGTGTGGTGACCTTCGTTCACAACCAAACCCAAACCCGGTCCAGCGTTGCCTGTGTTTTTCAAGAAAGAAACAGACCCCGAGAACTATGGGGGGAGATTCTCCGATGGTCTAGTCAATAATCTTATAGAGTAAAAGTAGGCAAAGTTTATGTTACAAAAAATAAAAGACATACCTCTCTATTTATACTATTCCTAAACCCTAATCTCCTAGGTCTGTGACCAGCCTTTTTTTTTCCTCTAGTGAATGGCCCATTATTAGGCCCACTTATATGTATCTTGAGTATTGGGTTCCTGCTTAAGAGATGAGAGCATCAGTCCAATTATGTTTCAACTCTACTATACCATCAGTATTTTTATGACTTTAGACTATCAACATTCATTATCAAAGGGGGCAGTCCTTCAATAAAGGAAGCTCAAAGCCTTTGGTAAGAAGCCATTAGTTTCACCTACAATTGATATATTCCAATCATAAGTTTGGAAAAAGATATCACAACTTGATGGTTGACTATTCACTTCTATAAAAAAATATTGAGCTTAGAGAAGGTAAGTCCCAATGACAGCATATACCGCATTTGGTTATTAACTTGAAATAAGAAAAACATGTCTTTTCTAGACTATTCGTACCCAAATTAGAAAGAAAAAAAACTAAACTTTCTGTCGTAAGCATGATTACCTATCAGAGTTCACTACTGTTGCAACAATCCTTTTAGTATTGATAAGATCCCTCCTTATAAAATCAAATCTGTAAAAGCAAAAATGCAGTGTAATAATCAGCAGCTATTAGAGGGTAAGTTCATGAATCATGACGCCACAACACATAAGTGGATGAGATTTGAGCAATCTTTCAGAATATGGGATCTTTATTCTAATATCCTCATATCGATCACCGTCAACTAGAATATTCCAGTTCCCAATTCCACACTCTAAAAATGAAGTAACTTGCTCCCTTCATCCCAAATTCATTTGCAGAGAGAGAAAAAATGGCTGCAAAATTCTACAGTGAAAAGTGCACTGAAAAGCTGCCAAAAAAGCTGAGTTTTGTTGTCAACAATTGTGATTACTGCACAGTAATCCAAAATCCTAAGCATGTAATTAACTAAACGGAAACCACAAACTTCAAAAATTAAATGACAATAAAACACACTAGAATCTTCTAATTTAACCTCTAACAAATCTGACATACTTACATAATTACAACCACAATTACAAAGCCGAAGAACACTAAAAACCTTCAAATTCGAAGCTCTCAACCCAATTAAACTCAATTTAATCTTAAAAAACAAAAAAAAACAAATCCACTGGAATCATTGGAGAAGTTCTCAAATGGAGTAAAAGGAGTTCTCATATGCACTGGAATCGATATCAACGATTTCCCATGGCTTGTAAATAGATGTTTTTATTCAGATGTCTAGGGGATTGTTGGAGCACATCGTTGCAACGAACAGGAGTACAACCACAGGATTTAGCAATAACAACATAAAGGTCATATTTGCAACTATTTTTTCAAAAACTAAACCGAGACAGCCCGGATTTAAACAAGATCTGGATAAAAGAATAAGCACACAATGAGTAAGGATACATATTTTCTGGCTACACAAATCGTGAAGAAATTTGGGCAACTCTGAATTTGGGGAGAGAAAAAAGAGAAATAGGAAGAGAGGGGGGAGAGATCTGGTTAGGAGGAATGGATAAATGAAAGCAAGTGGGAAGAATATGGTGAGAGAGGGAGAGAGAATGTGTGAGAGAAACGAGGAAATGAGAGAAAAGAGGAGGAATTAATGTGAGAGTAAATTGAGAGAGAGAATGTGTGTATAGGTGAATGATTTCTTACCAATGCGTGATTTGAGGTCTGACACAAGTTGATTGCCAATGTAATTAATTAACTCAATTAACCAAATAAAAGCTAAAAATCTTTGTAATTTTTTCAAAGATCAGGGGCATATTTGACATTTTCATACGGGTCAAACGGGCAAAAAATGACATAAAATCAGAGATTGCAGTTTAAATTGAGACAACTCAAAATAGAAAGTGTGTAGTTTAATCCGAAATGGAGGGAGTAATTAGATTATTCTTCTTAATCTCATTTCTAAAACAAAAATAAGTCCAATAATCCATGATTCTTGAACTAAACTAGCAAAGACATGATAAGCAAAAACACAATAATAGTGGATTGATAGACCTCAATAGTAACCCGGATTAAAGTCATTTCACAAATAGCTAGCAGGCATGAGCATATATGGTACTCATGAAAGATCATACGAGTAATAATTACCCACGTCCAATGAGGGTATGGTTTAACTCTGATTTGTCCATTTCTCAGTGTTCTAATAATCAACTATGGCATAATAAAGCTCATATGTTCGTGGGATAATAATGTAGATGCCTCATGGTGCACTACTAATGGTATCTGTGGGATAAGCATGATTCTGAGGGATAAACATGGTTTCTTTGTCTCAGCTGTAACAAAAACAGAGAGAGCCACATATGCCCTACAAGTTGAACTTATAGCCATTAGAGAAGGATATAAATTAGCAAGTTTATACAATCTCTTTTCCTTCTCAATTGAATCAGATTTCCAGTAGGCAATAGAATGCATTAACCAGCTTGACAAAGCCCCTTGGCTATTATTTAACCTTGGCTAGGAACTGCATATTTTACTTAGACCGATCCCACTCTCACATACCTTTAGGGAGAGTAATTTAGTGGCTGACAACCTATCAAAGAATGCTAAACCAGACAGGTCACTTACAAACTTATCCTAACTTGATCAGAAGCTCAATGGCTTACTGCACCTTGATAGAATGAAAGTTCCAACACTTAGATTCATATAAGAATCAGATGCTGCTCATATTTTCTCTTTGCCGGGTTTCAAGGAAGGTTTGTTCACCACACAACCATATCGGATGCACCTCAACAATTTTAAACAGCACTCAGCCATTGTTCTAGGCAATAATGGAGCAATCAGGACTTCTGCCCAATTTCAAACTTGGAGGAGACATATTTCCATGTTGGAGGAAGACCTATTAATGGGACAAACTATTTTGTACAGTTCTTCACTATGAAAGCACTTAGGGTCACCTTCGAAGTCCGACCGTTACCCTACATTAACACAGGGGGTGGAGGTGTAGGGAACGGAAACACTTCCAACGTCTCCCTCTGTGTATCAAACAAATAAGTTGTATCAATCTTAGGTCAATTTTGAGGTTCAAGTTGACACTTGAACCAAACCTGTAACACAAATCTTTTAGTTTTGGATTTGGGTCCCTAATATATAGCCCTCCCTTCACTGGGTTTTATTTATTTTATTTTATTTAGAAAAGATCATATGTTCGAACAAACTGCAAATTTTGATCAAAGCATATACCACAAGCAATCAAGAAAACAAAACTATCTTTACTAATCATCGATAGATGCACTACGTACTCTATTTATCATCACAATACCCTCACTTCAAACAACATGCAAGAATTTTCAAATGACAAAATATAATGTGTTATTTCACATATCAGTATTTCAACTCTACCAAACCACACATACAATCAAGCGTAAGCATAAAATTCAATTTTTAACACTTACATAAGACTAATATGATGTAGGTGTTAGATAGATAGATGATGTATAGTAATTGTAGCCCGAGGTACCTGCCCCTATAAAGAGATGAGGTCATGGAAATAGTTTCCCAGTTATAAACCAAGTGTTGAGCGATCCAAAGATAACCTTAAACACCCCCCAAATGCTTGTAGTATTGAACCCACATAGAAGTGCTTATCGCTCCACTGCCCTTTGATCATAACCATTCATTATTGAATGAATGTATTACTGCTCATATGCTATAATTGATATAATTGCTATTGCTCTTGCTAAGGAAAGGAATCATCAATGTGTTGGGGAATTTTATGATCTAAGACAAAGGAAAGTAGAAGGAAAGTGTAGGAGAAAATAATGAAATGTATAAATATGAAGGCAACCTTCAAGTCGTGCATTACACTTTCCTTAAGCCTTTATTTGTTCCCTTTTGTGTGCATATGGTACAGAACAAATATCCTCTAAGATAAAATGAATTTTTTTTGACAATAGTTTGCACTAACTACTTTATCACCGAAAACAAAAAGAAGAAGAGTAGAATGGTTTCTTGTGAATGGATGGTTTTTTCCTACAGCAAAACTCCACTCTTCTGACCTCTATTTATAGTGTTAAATGACCTTCCCAATGGACACAATTATTGATGATGAAGAGTCATGTATCTTGGAGTTGCACCCTTTGAGATTGCTTGAATGATTGATCATATCCTTTAATGAATGGTGACTTGTATATTTTCAATAAGAGAAAAATACCAACAATTCCATGCCATTTTTTATTATTGAAAAATATCTTCTAGGTCACTGAATCCACTCTGATAACCTATGTTTTAGAAATGGTGTCTTTCGATTGAACCACTACCTTAGTGAACGTTTCTATAACTTGTCGAGTCGCTTGGTAGGCTAAGCTTTGAACCAATGGTTTATGTAACGAACCACATATATCAGTCACACATAGATTCGCTTCCTCTAAATTGCTATAGAAAAACACATATCAATTCACGTGCCACAATCCTATTCTTGAATGTTTCCAAAGTTCAGACAAGAACTTTGATTGACTTCAAGCCATACACTCACATAGTCAAGTTCATATGGAGCATTTTTTTCTTTCATGCAAACAACATATGAATACATCGTATTTGACATTTCATGAACCTTTTAAGAACACTAAGTTCATCCTGTCACATACTAGCGGGAAATGAGCACCATATTCTCAACTAGTGCTCTAACCATTTAACAATGTACTTTTCACTTATTGAATCCAAGACTAGGCAATTCGCTAGCATCAAATTGAGGTTTCCACCATTGTATGGTTTATATTATGGATTTCAATCCCATCTCAGTGGATGTTTCCACCACTATATCTCTACTTAATCCTTTGGTTATAGGATCAACCAAGTTCTCTTTGGATTTGATAAAGTCCACGATTATGACTCCTCTTGTGATCAAGTCTCTAACCATACTATGCATCACTTCGATATGCGTTGACTTTCCATTGTACACTTCCCCATATGCACTTTTAAGGGCTGAGGTACTATCACATTTTATAGATATAGGCGATATAGGCTTAGGCCACACCGGTACTTCATATAACAAATTACTCAGCCATTCAGCTTCTTTGCTGGTTGCGGCTAATGCTACAAATTCAGCAATCATAGTAGAGTAACTTATACAAATCTATTTCTTTGATGCCTAAGAAATAGGTCCACCACCCAGAACAAATATGCAACGACTTATGGATGAGTGATCCTCTTTGTTTGTGATTCAACTTGCATCAGAATAACCCTCAAGAGCTGATGTCCTTTGTAATTGATACTGTAATCCTTTATTTACTTGAGATATCTTAAGACTAACATAATTCCAAGCCTGTGTTTCTTGCTAGGATTACTTGTAAACCTATGTAGCACTCCAACTGCATATGCAATATCTGGATGTGTGCAAGTCATTGCGTACGTTAAGCTTCCTAACACACTTGCATAATCAGCCCGTGATGCAGCTTCTCCCTTATTTTTCATATTGTCTAACTAAAAATCAGAGGAGTCGAGGATGGATTGAAATCATAATGATTGAACTTCTTAAGAGGTTTCTCAATGTAATGAGACTGTGAGAGCATTATTTATCCTTTATCTTTCTGTATTCTTATCCTAAGAATAACATCAGCCTCTCCCAAATCTTTCATTTCAAATTTACTTGAAAGAAACCTTTTGGTTTCTAACACTTGCACCAAGTCAGAACCAAAGATCAACATGTCATCAACATACAAACAGATTATAACATCTTTCCCATTTACATACTTGCTGTAAAAGCATTTATCATATTCATTGACTTCAAATCTTCTATCAAGTATCACTTGTTCAAACTCCTGATGCCATTGCTTTGGAGCTTGTTTAATCCGTACAAGGATTTCAGAAGTTTGCACACTTTGTGCTCGTGTCCAGGCACTACAAATCCTTCAGGTTGTTTCATGTAAACCTCTTCTTCCAATTTACCATTCAAGAATGCAGTTTTAACATCCATTTGATAAGTATGCCGCTTTTGAATTGCGGCTACTGCAAGTTGTACCCGTATCATAGCCATTCTTGCTACCGGAGAGTAAGTACCAAAATAGTCAAAGCTATGCTTCTGTGTGAAGCCTTTTGCTACAAGCCTTGCCTTGTACATGTAAATGGTTCCATCCACCTTCATTTATTTTTAAAGATCCATTTACAATCAATGAGTTTGGAACCAGGAGATAAGTCTTTAAGTATCCAAGTGTTGTTACTCATAGTTGAGTCTATTTCATCATTTATTGCCCTTTTCCAAAATGAAGCATCATGAGATTTCATTGCCTCATCAAAAGTCTTTGGATCAGTTTCAGTATTGAAACAATAAGGTATTCTATCTCTTAATTCATCTCTTATTCCTTCTGTAAGATAAGTGATAAAATCAGAAACAAATGATTTGGCATTTCTTGCTCTCTTGCTCCTTTTCAACTCAATGGCTTCATTTTTGTCAATAGAGTCATCTACTGCACTTTCTCTTTGTTTAGAACCATTCTCAATACTCATTGGAATAAAGGTAAACCTTGTTTCATCAAATATAGCATCTCTTGACTCTATAATAGTATTAATTGAAAGAGAGTCATTAGGTGCAATGACCATAAACTTATAAGCTTTGCTATTAATTACGTAGCCTGTAAAGATGCATTCCACGCCTCTTTCTCCCAACTTTCTTTTCTTTGGTTCTGGAAGTATGACTATGGACTACAGCCCTAAACTCTCAAATGATTGAGATTAGGCTTCCTTTTATGCCAAAGTTCATAAGGGGTTATTGAGTTCTTTTTTGTTTGGAACTCTATTGAGTATATAACAAGTTGTAAGTACAACTTCTCCCCAAAAACCTTGGCTAAGGCCTGTAGTAGACATCATGGTGTTAACCATTTCCATCAATGGTTTATTCTTTCTTTCAGCCACACCATTTTGCTCTGGTGTATGAGGATCAGTCACCTCATGTTTAATACCCGTAGTATCAAAGAATTATTTTCAAAGTACTCACCACCTCTATCAGTTCTAAGACATTTAATGGACAAATCACATGCAAGTTCAACTTCTTGTTTGTAAATCTTAAACATTTGCATGGCTTGATCTTTGAAATGCAACTCATAAACATGGCAATATCTTGTAGAATCATCAATGAAAGTTGCAAAGTACTTGTTGCTTCCTAAAGACGGTGTTGCATGCAAATCGCATAAAATTACTATGAATCAATTCAAATATGTTTGATTTTCTTTCAATATTTGGAAATGGTTGTCTAGTGATTTTTGTTAGCATGAAAATATTGCATTTTCCTTTTTCAGTTATAGGATATTTAGGCAAAAGATCCAATTTAATCATGTCATGGATCCTTTTATAATGAACATGTCATAATATATTATGCCATAAAATAGTAGAATACTCAATCAAATAAGTAACAATTTCTTTCATTTTATTGATAGGAATTACATTGAGTTTGAAAATAGTACCACAAAGGTAACCCTTTCCTACATACATCCCACCCTTGGAGATTACAATTTTATCAGCTTTGGTAACTTGTTTGAAACCAAATTTATTGAGAAGCCCTACGGAGACTAAGTTCTTCCTAAGTTTAGGAACATACAACACATTAGTGAGTGTAATCACTTTTCCGGATGTAAACTTAAGATCAACTTTACCTTTGCCTTTAATAAGAATAGTTGCTAAATTTCCCATGTAAACTACAACACTTGGATCATCCACACCTGGCAAGTTATTGAAGAAACTCTTATCCTTGCATATGTGACTACTAGAACCCGAATCAATCCAACAACCAAAGTCTTCATCAACAATGTTAATTTCTGAAATCATGGCTACAAGGGGCTTGTCATCATTGCCTCCATGAGAAAAGTTAGGACATTTCTTCTTGAGAAGTCTACTTTCATGCTTGTAGCGTCCCTCCTTTTTGCAATGATAGCACTTTCCTTTCTTTTTCTTGTTTGGATAATTGCCATGACCACCATTTAAGCCCTTTTCTTTGACTTACTACTTTGGCCTTATTCAGTCACATTTATTTTTGTGACTGGATTCTTTCCTTCCTCTTTTATTTGAGAATTTTCCTGCACTCTCAACTCGTCTTCAACATGAAGAGAACTAGCCAGACCCTCAACAACAATAGATTCTTCCATAGCAAGTTTTTGTTGAGTGAAATGATTCACCTTTCTTTCAATTTCAGCAAATTGCTCCATGACTGGTCTATTGTCTACCATTTTGTAGTTAAAGAAAGACGAGACAAGGAATCTTACTTGTAGAATCTTCTGTCGTGTACCTTGCCTCCAGTTTGTCCCAAAGCTCTTTTGCGGTGAGCATTGTATGGTACACATCAAAGAGATTGTCTCCTATATCATTGAGAATGTGTCCCCTACATATTTCATCATCATTCTCCAATTTTTGCTTCTGATGGAGATCCTCCAATGTTTCTTCTTCTGCATTGACATCTGGTTTGGTAGTAGTGAGAAAATAAACTATCTTCTTCCAACGAATGAAGTTTTCACCATCAAACCTATCAAGTTTGACCATTTTTAATGCTAGATCTTTCACCTTGCTTGCCATTGTGGTAAAAAGAAAGTAAAGTCTTAAGAATGTTGGGGAATTTTATGGTCTAAGACAAATGCAAGTAGAAGGAAAGTGTAGGAGAAAAGAATAAAATGTATAAATATAAAGGCAACATTCAAGTTGTGTATTACAATTTCCTTAAGCTTTTATTTATTCCCTTTTGTGTGTATATGATACAACAAATATTTTCTAGGATAAAATGAACATTTGTTGAAAATAGTTTGCACTAACTACTTCAACACCGAAAATAGAAAAAAAGAAGAGCAGAATGGTTTCTTGTGAATGGATGATTTTTTCCTGCAGCAAAACTCCACCCTTCTGACCTTTATTTATAGTGCTAAATAACCTTCCCAATGGACACAATTATTGACGAGGAAAAATCATGTATCTTGGAGCTACACCCTTTTTGAGATTGCTTGAATGATTAATCACATATTTTGATGAATGGTGACTTGTATCTTTTCAATAACAGAAAAATACCAACACAATATACCTCCGTGAGTTGCTAAATCCTGAGGTCCAGCAGTGGAAAATTTGGTTGGCTTCCTTCTGGAGCCACCGCAACTGGCTGAACCTGCTTCTTCAATTCATTGATCTCAGTTTGTTTTTGCCTCGTGCTCTTGTAGGTAACGGGAAGAATAAGAATTCTTTTGTCTCCTGGAACATTCATCGAACACCTTTACAATGCCCCAAGAAAAATCCATGGAATCACTTAATTAATGGGCTGTGGAATAAAGATCATTGGTTTTTACCTGGTTGATGTCTCAAATTGGGGCTTGCTTCGGCGATGGAGGAGGGAGAAGCGGTGGTGCTTTCTTGTTAGCTTATTGGTGAGGTGCACATGGAGATCGCAAGAGTTGCAGAACACCGGCACGTTGATGGCGTAATATACTGCACTTTCACCTTCACAAATATCACACTGGATCATTAATCGCGAAATTAATCAACTAAATTCTTCCTCTTATTATTCTTGTTGAATTTTATGCTCTGTGTGTTTTTAAAATTTATATTCCGAGATGAAGTGTTTTTTACTGACTCTCATTTTTTTATTCCCTCAACTCTATGCGTGAAACAAAGAGAAAGTGAAAAAAAAGTCAAAATCAAGTTAAATAGAGTTAAGCACAGCTTGATTCACATTCGTAGGACTAATTTTGGTTTTGGGTCACTCAATAGCAGGTACAGTTTTACCCGATATTGGGTGAGAGCAACTTCCATTCTTTTCCAACCAAAAAGAAAAGACATCTTAAATTCATTTTTTTAATAACCAAAGTACAAAAGAATTTTTACTATATTATTTCTAATAACCAAAGTAAAATAATTTTTATCTTCGATTATTAGCCTTATTTTCCACAACCAAAATCAATGAGGCAAAGTTAAAAGCCCATTTTGTAGTAGTGTTAACTGTAATAATGATACTGAAAGTCTGTTGAGTAAGTATTTTAAACATAATTCAACATAATAATTGCAAACATATTATTTGACTTGTTTTTATTACACTCAATGTCACACCACGTAGGCCTAAAATCTTTCAACTATGTAAAATATGAATGTGTGTTTTCATTGATGTTACAATGGTACAATATATAGACAATATTTATAGAATCATAAATGGAAAAGGATTCTATCTAGGTACAATAATATTGCAGAAGATATTCACAAAATATCTCCTACACTCTTCCTCAAGTTGGAGCATGTGGATCTCGAATGCCCAACTTGCCAAGCAAAGTCTGAAATATCTGCCATCCAAGCACCTTCGTAAAAAAATCTAATGGCTGACTAGAAGTATGAATACGATAAGTAACCACATCACCAGACTGAATCAAATTACGAACAAAATTACAGTCAATCTCAGTGTGTTTCGTTCTCTCATGAAACACTGGATTAGCTGCAATATGAAGAGCTTCCTGACTATTACTAAATAAACACATCGGAGTAGGATGCACCACTCCCAAGAAATGAAGAAAGTACTTGAGCCACAACAGCTCACAACACACGACTGCCATAGCCCGGTATTTTGCTTCAGCCAAAGAATGAGAAACAGTGGGTTATTTCTTCTTCTTCCAAGAAACTGGAGATTCCCTAATTATCACAAAATATCCAGTCAAAGGTCTCCTAGTAATTGAGCAAGCTACACAATCTGAATCACAAAATAATGTAAGCTGCAGAGAAATCTTAGCAGACAGAAACAAACCTTGATCAGGATGACTCTTTAAATAATGCAGAACTCGCAGAGCTGCATGTCAATGTGCTAAACGCGGCTTCTCCATGAACTGGGCCAAGGTATGGACTGAATAGCTAAGCTCAAGGCAAGTGATGGTGAGATAAATGAGCTTCCCAGCTAGTCTGTGATACTGCACAGAATCTCCAAACAAAGGACTATCATCTCACGCCAAATTGTGCTACTGTTCCATAGGATAATCTGTGGGTTTAGCTATCAATAACCCAATATCGAACAAAATATCTAAGGCATATTTCTGTAGACACAGAAACATGCCATCATGTCGACGAGCTATCTCAATGCCTAAGAAATACTTCTGGGCACTAAGATCCTTCATATGAAAACAAGAGCACAAATACTTATTGAACTTAGTCATCATCTCAGGAGAGGAACCAACAACAATAAGATCATCAATATAAACCAAGACATCAAGAGAAACACCATCATTCAAGTAAGAAAACAAAGAGTAATATGCCTTACTCTGTACAAACCCAAAAAGGTGTAGAGTTGCAGCAAGTTTAGAAAATCAATTTCACGAAGCCTGTTGCAGACCATAAAGAGATTTGCGAAGCTTGCAAACCAAACCAGACACTGAAAGTGTATAATTAGGAGGCGGACGCATGTACACCTCCTCCTCAAGATCACCATGCAAAAATGCATTGTGAACATCCATCTGATGAAGATCCTAACCATAAAGAACAACAACAACCAATAAAAGATGAACGAAACTCATCTTAGCAATAGGAGAAAATGTCTTAGTAAAGTCGATCCCATCAATCTGACAATTACTAAGAACAACCAAACAAGTCGTGTATAGATCAATAGAACCATTAGACTTAAACTTAGTTCGATAAACCTACTTACAACCAATCACCTTCTTTCAAGGAGGAAGGGGAGCAAGAGCCCATGTATTATTTTGCTCGAGTGCATCAATCTTGTCGGACATAGCTGCACGCCAATGATCATGTCGATAAGCATCAGAAAAATTAATCGGATCAACGGTATCTATAACTGCAGCTAAAAGTCTAGAATACAAAACCAAAAAATTACTACAAGAAACATAACCAGCAATAGGGTAATGCATACCTTAGGACAGTGATTAAGATGACACGGGATCAGCGGAGGGGGAGGATTTATTAAGGAAGTAGTAGTGTAGATGTAATCTTTCAATTTAACCGTAGGTTAACGAAGATGAGTGCTGGGAGGACGAAAAAAATAGGGAGTCGGTGGTGGTGAGGCGGGCACCAGCTGGCTAAGCTCGGTGTGAGTTGAGCGTGGGTCGGGCACCGCTAGAGAAGCAATTATGGATGCCCACGGCTGGAGCTTAGGAGGAGCTGGCCGCAGAGCAGTCACGAACGACCTCGGCTAGAGCTTAAGATGAGATGGCCATGGACCAGTCATGGATGGCCATGGGTTTTGCATCACGGTCACGGACGACCCCGGGTTTGGCGCTGGCGGAGCAGTCACAGATGGCTGTGGGTCAAGCAGGCCTGGCGGTAACCTGCGTCACTCGATTGTGAATGATTAGAGCTTGGGATGAGCTAGCCTCATCTGATCAGGACTAGGAAGCTCTAACAGGCCGGACGGCTCAGGATTGGAGTCATCAAATCTGGCAGGTGACTGAGATGGCAGTGGATCAGCAGGTGGCTTCTTCGCAGACACATATGCAAAAGGGAAATAGTCTTCATAAAATATCACATCCCGGCTGTCAAACACAGTTTAAGACTCCAAGTTATAAACACGCCAATATTTCTTGTCAACAGGGTAGCCAAGAAGAACACACTTCCGACTTTTTTATGCAAACTTATCACGCGGCCGTGGAAGATGAGAATCAAATCACAATTAACCGAACACATGGAGATGGGTGTAATTTGGTGCGCGACCGTACAGGAAATGATGAGGCATTCAGTCATCTAACACCGGTGTTAGCATATGAACACATTGTAAGAATGCATTCTCCCCAAAAGTCAATAGGTAAATGAGCTTGGAAACGAAGAGCATGAGCAACGTTAAGAATATGGCCATGCTTCCGTTCCACATGCCCATTTTGCTAAGGTGTGTAGACTGTAGAGGTCTTAAAATGAACACCTTTCTCCATAAAAAATGATCTGAGAGGCAATAATTTGGTTCCATTGTCTGCCTGAACCCAGTGAATGGGACGGTGGAATTGTGTCTAAACAAACGCAACAAAAATCCTCCATCTTCAATGGTACTTAAGACTTAGAAACTAATAAATAAACCCAAATAGGGAGGGAATAATCATCAACTTTGGTTTAAAATAAAAATTCTCCACTAGAAGAGGATGAACCATATGGTCCCCCAAACATCACAATGAATAAGTTCAAACAAATTACTAGCCTTAGCAAAACTAACATGAAAGCTATTTCTAGACTGTTTTGCATGATGACATACCGAGCAAGGAACAGATTTATTAAAACCACTATTATGTAAAGAAATGGTTAGGATAGAAGACAACACTAATGAGGATGGATGCCCAAAATGCTGATGCCATAAAGCAGGAAAAGACACCGAAGCGGTAACGGACAAGGATGGTCATGTAAACTCAGAAACTCCCTATCTACGCAACCAATAAACCCCTCCTTGTTGTTCATCCATGCCAATAATTGTCCTCGTGTTGATTTCCTGTAATACACATAATTATCCGGTAAGCAAAACTAGACATTTTAAAGCATCAGTTAACTTGGCAAACAATAGCAAATTGCATCATAATACTGGAATAAAAAGAACATGAGTCACAACAACATCTCCAAAACAAGTTTTTCCATGTTCAACAGCAGTTGAAATCGAACAATCAGGGAGGACAACATCAATATTTGCAGCATGCTCAATATCATAAAGAAGATCCATGTCGCCTATGATATGATGCACCGATATCAAGAATCCAAGGTAAAGCAGCCTTACCTGACATATTGTCAGAAGTATTTAACTTAGAGAACATATTTAAAACCGTACTTTATTGCTCCTTGGACAATGCCGGGCCGAAGGGGGATCGATCGAAGTCCAAAATAACGATGATGGTGGCGCCCGTAGGTGGAGTGGCGACGGCCACGGGCTGAGCAGCTCCGACGAATGGCACACTAGGGGGGCACGGGTATTGGGGTTTGCAGCAGCCTTCGAGCCTGATGCTGGTGGACGATTCCCAGTGAACCAATCCATATAATCAATAATGCAGAAGCAAGTAGTAATATCATGATCCTTTCAGCCACAATGAGTGTAGGTAAGACTTCGACAATTAACGACGGTGGCTTGGGTGGATCCCGGAGCGGCGGTAGTGGAATTCAGAGTGGAGGTTTGCACCTGACGACGTACGTCAAATGCCATAGTGTCTGCCGAGGTAACATAATCACGGGCTGAGATGACAGTCTTTTGAAGCTCCTCCTGAGAAACAAGGGAGTAAACCTTGTAGAGGGAAGGTAATGGATCATGTGCGAGGATATATGAGCGAAAAGCAGCATAACTATCATCCAAACCGATTATAAATTGATGAACCATCTCCTTCTCACATTCAACCTGAACAATAGCTGCACCGGGATATGAAATACAAGTACGCAGATGCATGTAAGCAAGTAGGTCATTCCACAACTTCTTGGAGCAACCAAAGTAGCCATTGACAGCCTGACCATTCTGACGACTGGTGTAAATGTCCGCACAAATAAGACACATACGTGGGCCATTCCCAACTGAATAACGTTGATAAATATCTTACCAAAGCTCCTTAACTGAGTCATAATAAGTAACAACAAAATGAACAGATGGATCGAGTATGTGAACGATCCAACCAATATGCATAGAATTTAAACCGCTCCAAATATCAGCAAAAGGTTCACCGAGTAAAGGCTTGGTGATGGAACCATCCAAGAAACCAAGCTTATGCATATAATTAAAAGCATGACAAATGGAAGCACTCCAATCATTATAATCATCACCCTTCAAGATCGTTGAGGAAAAAAGCAAACCTGTATGATCTGAGGGATGAACATAGTATGGATGCGAGGGAGGCAAGGGTGCGGAATCCCCAACATAGCGCCTAGAATCCAAAGAGGCCTGAACAGCAACGCCGAGCAGAAGCTGGTGGAGGTCTCGATGGAGCACGTTGGCATTGTCTGGCTGCGATAAAGCTTCTGGCTGGTGCGGCTGATCGATGGTAGGGACGATGGGAACAGTGAGAATCATGGGAGCCTCGATCTCAACATCAAGATTTTCAATCAAAACTTGATTCAGTGGATCCATTGGACAAACTTAGAGCATCTGAGTGAAGATTGCGGCTGTATGTGGAGGCGGTACAGACAGGATGTGGCGGTGCATGAGCGGAGCGGCGAACCGTGCTGGACGGTGGTGGCACTGACTTCTCGAAGGTGGCAGCGGTGTCAGGCACGGCGGCGGCGGATGGAGAAGGGAGGGCAGTGGCCACGGCGGTCTATTTATGTGTAAGGAAAATTTTAGAGGTTCTCGGGGTTTAGGCTCTGATAACATGTAAAATACAAACGTGTGTTTTCATTAATGGTACAAGAGTACAATACATTGATAGTATTTACAGAATCATAAATTGAAAATATTCTATCTAGGTACAATAATATTGCAGAAGATATTCGTAAAATATCTCCTACAAACTATCATTTACAAAATTTACCAAAGACTTTAGAGCATCTCCAATGGTTTGGGGGGTCTCCCGTATTTATAGATTCCACGTGGCAATCTCTTATTGGGACTTCAATGTGACATTAAAATTGAAGTTGGTTGATTGTATTTTGGGAATTTTTAATCTCCAATGGTACCATAATAATTGTAAAATTAGTACGTGTCTATTTTAATTATGATAAAATATAATCCTCTCATTCATATTTTTGTTTATATATGTTAATCTGGAAGAGAAGAATGGCGCACAAATAGAAGAAGAACACGGAAGAGAAGAAATATGCCTGAAGCCATTCTCCCGTGGATACGAAGAGTTCGCTGTCTTTTCCATAATAGAATTCAAGGGTTCTATTGACTCATTGTTACAGAATTTCTTGTCAGGTAAAAAATTCTTCATGGTTTCTATGTTGATACATGAGTACATATGGCTTCTTCGGTATAGATGTGAGTAAATTTTGGGTTTGTCTTTGTACAATCGAGTTGGATAATTCATTCTTTCTTTTAGTGGTTGTTGGCCTCAAAGATTTTTCAGAAAAACTTATGTGTTATTCTTTCTATTCGTATGGGCATAGATGTTTTCCAATACCGAATCAGAACAAGATTCTGATAGTTATTTTTTGAGTAATAAATCGTTGTCTATCACCAAAAAACTTCTTGATGCACAACAAGAGTCTGATGGAACAATTTCAAGCAGCATGACACATACTTCAAAGCAAACTATTTTCACTCATGTTCCTATCATCGTTTCAATGATGTTCCTGGATAGAAAATGACCGCATGAGGGATATGTTCATGGCCGAAGGTATGTAAAACGAGATAGACATGTTGGCCACGAGTTAATTATGAATGATTATTTTATGAGTGAAGACTAAAAGTACTCAGCTGAACAATTTTGTCGTCATTTTCAAATGAATGTGGAACTATTCAACTATTTACAGTAATTCCACTAGCTTTATTTATAGATTTCTCTATTGGTACAAATTATTTACCTTTTGAAATGTGTTTTTCATGTTTTATGCACATATTTGTTTGATCAACTAATAAGATGATGTTGAGGTAGCTGTGAGTGATACCGGATCTACCATATCCGGCGATGGTGATGCCAACGCCACTGTGATTAGTGGTTTTGATGATTTGAAGGTGGAGAAAAAGGTCAAGATGACCATGCTAGATCTCAATGCTGGCTGTGGTGTAAAGTCCACTCGATTGTGCTTGGGGGCTACTAGCAACAATGTCAAACTTATCACGGTAAGTATAGTATGCTGCTATCTTTATTTTTGTTAGATTTTTTTATGGTTTATCTTTTCCAAATTGTCACTTATTTGTGCTTGTGTACACAGAAATAGGCATTAGATTTGAACGAGTATGCTTGTGAAATTTTAAGAAGGAATCATCCCGAGATTGAGGTGCACATTACTATATTTGCAATATATTTTATTTTGTTAAATCATATTTATATGTCAGATACCAATATTTTTTATACATGTAATATATAACAGGTTAGAAATGAATATGCTCATGACTACCTTCAATTGCTAAAAGAGTGGCAGCAGCCGTGTGCATCTTTTTCCGTAGTAGAAAGCACCCTACATCCAAAGGTGAATCCTTTGGATGAAGTAGAGGAAGAGGATGGAGGTGAAGAAGATGAAGAAGATGAGGGAGATGATGAAGTATTTTAAGTTGAAGAAGTTTTATGCATTTTCTATGGCTCATCGGATGATAAAGAAGTTGGGTTTTATTTTAAGGTAATATGTTAAAATTTGATCTCATACCTCTCTTACTTCTTCAGACATTATCTAGAAAAGGGATTTTGGAAAGTTTGCGTTCTTTTACCCCAATCGTCACATGTGTTCCTATTATAATTTCTTAAGACCTTTTTTTTGGTTGATCCTCATGGCTGCATTAAGTTTATGAAATTTATGTGAACTCTAAACGTGGAGAAACCAAATTATTGTGGAATTAATCTTGACGTAGCATACTACATTTTACCATTTTCATCTATTTATATACCAACTAAAATCTAATTGCATCTACTTATCACTTGGAATTACGCTGGAATATCCTCTTAGCATAGATATTATGACTGAATAGGCCATCTTGTGCTTTGAAATGTTACCGAGATAGAATACTTAAATTAACTTTATGCAATTGGCCGCTGCTTATTTTTGGACATTGAGCCAAATATATTATTGACTAATTTACCCAAGCTCTTATACTTCTCAGATCAAATGGAAAGGTTATAGATCCGAGTATGATACCTGGGAGCCCATTGATGGTCTGAGGCATGAAATTGACATTCGCTAACTAATATGTTGAAATTTGGCTTACATACTCTCTGAATTAATCTGTATTCTATTATCATTTCAGTGTTTGCCCAACAAAGTTGAGGAATTTTTCACACAAGGCTATGAGAAAAAGATTTTGCCTTTGACGGTAATTATCTGAAAGAAAAATTGTAAACTCTTACACTAATGGTTTTGCTTCATTTGCAGCTAAATACATTTTATGTGTTTTAGGGAATGGTTGATGTTATATGTGAAGGTCCTCCATGTCAAGAAATTAGGGGATTTCATCGGTTCCCGGATTCAAAGAATCCATTGAGAGAACAAGCATATTATTGTGTACATGGATATTGTTCAGTTCTTGATACCAAGGTTTGTGTTGATGGAAAATGTAGCCGACTTGTTTAAATTTGCCGGTGCCCATTTGGGGAGGTAAGTGTTTGCTCATTTGGTTCAATATAACTATCAAGCTCGAGTTGGGCTAATGGCCGCTGAAGCTTATGGATTGGCTCAGTTTCGGATGCGTGCATTTGTGTGGGGTGCTTTATCTTCAAAGAACTTACGCCAATATCCTCTACCCAATTATGATGTCATTGTGATGGGTAATGTTTCAAGATTATTTAAGGCTTGCTTTGTTGCCTATGGGGAAGGTACTAAGTCCAAGTTAGAAGACAAGCTTTTTTTCTGGCTGATATTATATCTGATCTCCCACCAGTAAAGAATGATGAAACTATGGATGAAATGCAATATGATGACAAAGCTAAGACTGAATTTCAGTAGGCTCATTACACTGAGAAGTGATGGTAAGCTTCTATTTCATTTCCAAATGTCTAATGTTTGAGTTTGCAGTCTGTTTTCTTAATTATGAACTTTTAATTTATCTGTTGTTGATATTATGGTCTTAAATGATTTATATGTCTCACAGTTATATTCTTACTATTTTTCTTATCCAGAAATTCCTGGTTGTCTTAGTTATGGCTTGGAGCCAGTCCCACATATGCTATATGATCATCGGCCTTTACGCCTCAACCTTGATGATTATGCTTGTGTATGTAGAATCCCAGAGAATATGGTAAAATATGCTCAACTAAATTTCCTTTCGTACCCAACTTTTTCTTTGGAGAGTTCGACTATGAATTTATATTCTCTCTTCGTTTTACAAGGGAGCAAATTTTTGGGATTTGCCAGGCTTGAAGGTGATTGATAACAAGGTTGAGCTTGACACTACTGTAGAATGTGAATTGCTGAAATCTGGAAAGCCTTTGGTATGTGTGCTGGTTATGTCTATATGTAATATTATCATTATTTGATTTGGTTTGGTAGTTTACTTAATCATCTGCACATCTTCATTGCTTCCTGACTATGCTATCATATTTGTTCAGGGAACTTCCAACAAGGAATTATTCAACTTTTTCTCTTTTGAGATAGACTATCATATTTCCATTGATTTGTGAACTTATAAACAGTTGTGATTTATTTCAGGCCTTTTGGCAGATTATGGTGGGATGAAACTGTTCCTACTGTTGTCACTAGAGCAGAACCTCACAATCATGTAATTTTTGTTTTTCTGTAAACTCTGATTATGCCAATTGACCTGAAATACAATTAATTTTTCAAATGAATGCTCAGCTGAGATATAAATTTAGATAGTAATTTGGGTCTGTTTAGTACGATCAATGGATATGCCATGTGTAAGTTTGTATAGATGGTAATGTAACCAAGTAATTGATGATTTTGTATTCAACTTGCACGCTCATCAATCACCCTAGTTTTTTAGCATTCTTACACACCAATTAAACTCTGAATGTATTGCCACTATTATTGGGATATGTTATGTGTAAGTTTGTATAGATGGTAACTTGATAAATCCCTGTGCTGATGCACGAATTCAGAATAAAAACTAAAAATATAATATAATTTATAGTTTAAAATTTTTTTTAGTTATTGCCATATGTATATTAAAATTACACATGGTGCAGAATTTATAATAAATTAATATATTCATTAGTATTATAATGCATTGAATGAAAGAAAATTGGCTTAATCTGTGTCCACACATACGTTTTTTATATGGAAAATTATTATATATTGTATAAAAATATTTTACGTTGTAAAAATTGTAGTGATAAAAATAAGAAATGTTAGTTGATGATGAATGAATACTTATTTAACTAAATTTATAAAACTAAATTTATAAAGAAGGAAATAAAAAAAACATGTAGGGATATGTTTTCATACAAAAATAAATTATAATTCTATAAACTATTTAGGTTATACTACATATTCATATTATTCGAATAAATAATTCTTGTACAGCAGACAATAGATTACATAATAATATGGGTAAATTAGTATTTGGCTGAATAGTTTATATCATTAGATAATTAGATTTATTAAACATGATTTATAGGTTAATCATTTTTTCAAATGCTCTTTCGAAAAAACGCTCTCGAAAAAAAAGCGATTTCTGAAACCTTTCTTCTCCATTTCACCGGTAATGGCTCTTTCGCCGGCAACGGCTAGTACCGTCGGTTTGGTCCTGCGACGGTAATCCAATCGGCGAAGCCGACTGAGATGGCAACACCCACTGCCATCCAATTCCCCCCAAAACCTTCGCTACAGTACTTCAAAGCAAAGCTCCACCTCTCTCGAAAACTTTACCTAGCAATCCAGAGATCGTTCCCAAATTCCAACACCTAGGGGAACCCTCGTGCTTATATTCAGATGACCAGATAGCTACTCTTTCTGCCCATTACGCGAACGCTCTGGTTGGTAAGTTTACAAGAGGCAGACTCTCAATGGAACATCTTGAGCAGGTTTTCAAAACTGTGGGCTTTGAAGGTAAGTATCAACTTGGTTCCCTTGATTATAAGCATGTTCTGATTAGATTTGAGCAAATAAATGACTATTAGAGATGCTGGATGAAATGTGTTTGGAACTTCAATGGTATCTCCCTTAAAATGCTAAAATGGACCCCTGAATTTTCAACTCATAGAGAATCACCAATAGTTCCTATCTGGTGCACAATCAAGGAGGTTCCCTTATATTATTATAATTCAGCTTCAATAGAGGCAATTGGGAACAGTATAGGCAGTTTCATTAAAAACGATCTAGCCACAGATATGCTTACAAGACGATCTGCAATAAAATTCTGTGTTGAAATAGATCTCCAAAAACCACTGAGTAGTTACATCAGGCTAGGTTCTATGACCAATAACAGGAAATACCAAATCGAATATGAGGACATCCCTCTTTACTGTGATCACTGTGCGAAATTAGGGCATTCTTTGCTTCAATGTAAAGCTAGCTTTCCGAGTACCAATGATAGAACTCAGGATGCTAATTTAGATCATATTTTACCTCAGTATCTATGGCAGGCTACAGGTAAGAAATTTGATAAACCACCACTAATCCTGGACTCAATGGAAGACCAATCCCTCTCTGAGAAAGATAATGTTGTTGTGATAGAAACCGCAAAAGTACTGAACCACACACCTCCTCCCAATTTCCCTTTGTTGGTTAATCAGGATTTGATGTGTACTTCCAGCAATATTAGTCAGTCTCCTATAATTCCTGATTACTCAATATCTAGGCTGCTAAAGGACACAGCAACATCTAAACCAACATTATCGGCTTATGCTAAAGACGATATTCAAATTGGCTCTGTTTCAATAGATATGTATAGCCCTAACCACAAAATTTCACTCTCCCAGCCTGGGAAGATGGCAAATAGGTTTTCGGTTTTGCAGGCTCCTGACATCTCTAAGGAAAAAGAAGAGCAAGCTAAGATATCAATGCCTATGGAGGAGATTATGTCTGATCATCAACATACCTCCTGCTCTTCCCTTCCAGGTAATATCCAAGGTAAGTCTAAATCCAAAAAAAACAATTATCTAAGTCAGTTAAATAAAATGATGCTTAGATCATCTACAAAAAGTAATAAATCAAGTGAACAATGATAGCAAATCTCAATGTTAATTTCTTAGTGTGGAATCTTAGAGGAATGGACACTTCAATGCTAAGGCTGTCAAATTTATGCAAACGAAAGAAAATCCAACTGTTGAGTATTATTGAACCTATGCACGACAACTCTCAATGTGAAGCTTATATGGAGAAACTCTCCTTCACACACAATTTGACTCTGCCTAATGGGAAAATCTGGCTTATGTGGTCTAACTCTTTATCTATCTCTTTGATATCCTCTCATGAACAGTTTATGCATGTTACTATTTCACATCATTCTGTTAATCTGTTTATGGAGGCAGTTTTTTATTTATGCTCTCAGAGATAGAGATGGTAGGAAGTTTTTATGGTCTGAACTTCAGTCTATCCCGAAGGGTGATACTATCTTCATAGGAGATTTTAACTCGATAACTTCATTATCTGAATATAGAGGCCCTTGTTCTCCAGCCTTAGGAAGTATTAGAGATTTTAACTCCAGGATCATCTCGAATGGAATTCAAGAAATCAATACAGTAGGAAACCTTTTTACATGGTGTAACTCTAGGCTAAGGAACCCTACTTCTAAAAGACTAGATAGAAGCCTAAGCACAATTTCTTGGATCACTAAATTTCCATCCTCTTCGATCCAAATTTTAAATAGACAAACCTCTGACCATTCCCCTCTTCTCCTTCAGGTTTCCAATCTGACCTCTTCCAATCCTAAGCCATATAGATTTATTGATGCCTGGTTTCAAAGAGATGATTTTAACTGTCTGATAAGTGATAGTTGGGAATCCCCTATGACTGAAACTGGTATGTTAAGATTCTATCTTAAATTGATCAGACTTAAGAAAGTTTTAAAGAGTTGGAATAGAGAAAAATTTGGAAACATAGATTTGAACATTAAAAAGGCTGAGGAAGACTTAAGAATCCAGGAAGTTAATTATGACTTGAACCCCTCATCCTCTAAGCGTGTTAAACTAAATGAAAAAAATACTCTACTGCTTAAGGTACTAAAGGAAAAAGAGAAATATCGGAAACAGAAAGCAAGATTAAGATGGCATAAGCTCGGGGATAACAACACATCTTTTTTTCACAAGGTTGTGCAAGAAAGAAACTGCAAACTTCAGATAACCAAAATAAAAAATAGGGCGGGTCAGTGGATTAATTCCCAGTTAGACATACAAAAGGAAGCAATTGACTATTTTTCTGATTTGCTAACTGAACCTGATTTAGTCACTGATGATACCTATTATTCTCATTTTTTAAGTCAGATACCTGGTATTATAAATGATAATGATAATCATGCTCTTGCCAGGCCAGTATTAGAATCAGAACTAGAATGTGTCATTAAGAGTTTTAAAAAGACGAGCAGTCCTGGGCCAGATGGTTTTTCACCTAAGTTTTATACTAAATGTTGGCCTATAATTAAACATGATTTGATTGATGCTGTTAATGAGTTTATTGCTGGTGCTGAAATTCCTAGGGGAATTTCCTGTACTTGGATTACCCTCATACCAAAAAAACCAACACCATGTTCATTTGAGGATTTTAGACCAATTAGCTTATCAAATGTGTTGAATAAGATTTGCTCTAAAGTGCTAATGGAGAGATTGAAACCTCACATGGAAAATCTGATATCCCAAAACCAAACAGCATTAATGAAAAATAGGGATATATCGGATAACATACTGTATTTACAAGAAATGATTAGATTTCTGGATAAGAAATACAGAACCCCTAACTGCATACTTAAACTGGATCTTAGGAAAGCTTTTGATAGAATTAGATGGAAGTTTCTCAAATAGATTTTGATTAAGTTTGGTTTTAAAGGGAATTTTTTAAAAGCTGTTATGAACAATCTGTCACAAGCCTATTTTTCAGTACTTGTTAATGGAAATCCAGTGGGATTTTTCAAGGCAACAAGGGGAATCAAACAAGGTGATCCTCTATCCCCCTTTCTCTTTAATTTATTTTCAGAAGCTTTTTCTAGGAGTTTATCTTTTATTTTCCTGAATAGAAGTTTAGCAACATATCAGATTCCGGGTTCAATTCCTGCAGTTTCCCATTTGATGTATGCGGATGATACGATAATATTTATGCAAGCATCTAAGCCAAACCTTATTAAGATCAAAGTCTTTCTTGAAATCTTTGAGTACACCTCAGGCCAAAAGTTTAACTTTGAAAAATCAGACTTTTACCTAAGTGGAAAGGCTACAATGACTAAGATGAATCAGGTAAAAGCAATCTTAAAAATGAAAAAAGGCTCATTCCCTTTTAAATAATTAGGGTGCCCTATTTTTAATGGAAGAACTTTAAATAGATATTTTTCCCCCTCCTGGCCAATGTAGATCTTAAGCTACAAAATTGGAAAAATAAATGGCTTAGTTCAGGGGGGAAAATGATCTTAATTCGATCATGTTTATACTCAATTCCTCAGCATATATGGATGGTAACTAATCCCCCAAAAGGCATCATTAAAACATTTGAGAAAAAACTGGCTCATTTCTTTTGGGGACAATCAAAGGGAAAAAAGAATAAGGTTTGGAAAAGATGGGCAGAAATTGCAAAACCTACAATTATGGATGGTCTAGGTTTTAGATCTGTTAAAGCCATTGTAGACTCTTGTTCGGCTAAACTGTGGTGGAAAAGTCAATTAGGTAATTCATTGTGGTCTAAACTTTTATGGTCTCTTCCACCATCCCACAGAAAATCAGTAACATGGAAGAGAATCTGTTATATTAATTCCTTTGCTGAAAACAATTCTTCCATTATTCATGGAAATGGAAAGTGTAATTTTTGGACTGCCAATTAGTGTCCACAGGGACCTTTGCTTAACCATGTTCCTGATAGTATATCTGATGCTTTGGCTGGTATCTCTGTGGCAGATTTTATAGCTAACAAAAATAGTATCCTAAACCAAATTTCATCTTTTCTGGAACATGATACGCTTTTATTTCTACAGGGTGCAAAACTTACACAGGGCAGGGAGGACAAACTGATTTGGAAGGCAGAACCTACGGGTAATTTTACATTTAAGTCTGCCTATAGGTCTCTCGCTCAATTAACAGGTAATTCTCCTGCTACTAAGTATTTATGGAACCCTCTTTTTCCCAAAAAGATCTCCATCTTTGTTTGGAAACTGTTACATGCTTTCCTCCCTTTTGATGATGTACTCATAACATGCAGTTTTAGTTTAGCTTCTAAGTGTCCAGTTTGTTGTGAGTTGGATTCTATCCAACATTATTTCATCTCTTGTCCTCTGGCTCAATTTGTCTGGTCTAAATTGACCTCTTCGATTCAGTTTAATCTTAATGCTCAACATTCCATCCCCCAAAGATTCTATCTATTTTGGAACTGTCAGGATTTACCTAAGTTCTACCAAATATATTGTATGATTCTCCCCTCTCTGCTATGCTGGAGTCTATGGAAAGCTAGGAATAATTTTCTGTATGACCATAACCCTTTCTCGGTGAATCTTATCTGTAATGAGGTTGATGTCCTGATTAAATTGACACTAAGTGAGTGCCCTCCGAAGGTATTATCTACTAACTCAATCCCTCCATCTTTCAAGCATCTCACCCCCTTGTTTAGACCTCCCCCAAAGCCAAATATAATGACAGTTTACTAGGAAAGGCCTAAGCCTGGATTTATTAAAATTAATGTGGATGCATCTTGGTGCTCTAACAAAGCTTCTGTTAGTCTTATAGCTAGGAATAGTTTAGGCCAACCTATCATGATTAGTTCGGCAACTATTTCGGCTGTATCTTCTTTACATGCTGAAATCGAAGCAATCTTGCTAGCTTGCTATACTTTCAACCATCTTGATCATACTTTTATAGTAGAATCAGATTCTAAACTTGCAGTTGATATGATCCATGATCCTTACGCTGCACAATGGCAAGTTTTTGATATGGTTTTCAAAGCAAAATCTTTACTCGGAAGAGCTGAATTGATTCATGCTTATAGGGAGTGTAATTCTGTAGCTCATGCTATTGCCAAACATCATTTTCATCATAACCAACTAATGTTACAACCGATATCAGAGGGCTAATTTCTATGGATAGAGAAAATGTACCTCATATTCGAATCTCCAAGACTATAAAGGTTTAGGAATAGATACTGCTAAATATTGGTTCTATGGTTTCGTTTCTTCAGGTTACAGGACTACTCGGCTGTTCTACTTATGGGAGAATGGATGTTGCATTTTCTGATGCACTCACTCAGGAGTCCGGTGTTGGCATTCCTGTGCTGGCAGCTCCAGCTTGTTTGCTGTTTTACACATGATTTGGAGGGGGGAGTAAGTTTGGGACCTTTTCTCTCCCATGTACCATCCCTACTGTCTCTATCTACTATACCTTTGGCACAAATCCATCATTGGAGCTGATCCCCACTAGTCTTAGGAGGCAGATTATTGTTTCACCATTTACCTTACTTTTGGTTACTCATCTCTGTAGTGTAGGCTTTCTCATTTTGTGATTAAAGTTGCCTGGCCATTAGAGGGAATTAACACGCGGGGTGGAGATCCTCTCTTTTGGATCGCAACTTCGACACCTATCCACTGTCTTTGGATAGTTGTTCACATAATGTAGTATAGATTTGTAGGACTTTTGGAGGCAACCCTGTTGCTTCATTACTTATTCTGAACAATCTGCTCTAAATGTATATTTATCTATCTGGGACAAGGCTTGGGGAACCTCTAATATATTCTCCCCCACCCTCGGCTGTTTTCATTAAAAAAAATAGGTTAAATTTTCATAAGAAGGATCTTATTATTTCTGACATAATGCAGGCATGACAGATAAATATTTGCGAGAGAGTAGATTAGCATGACCAAATTAGTGATATATGGATTTAAAGATGAACACGAAATTAATTAAGAAAGGAAGGTAAATGTGAAAATTGGAGGTCATCGTCTTACCTCTCAAAGTTACTATTTTTAAGCCATAAATGCTTCATATCTACATTTAAGTAGATAATGGCAAGTCGGGGTCATCCACGAGAAGATGGATCTTTTCAAGTGTTTAAACATATATAATGGAAAACATACTAGGCATAGACGAATATAGATACATATAAAAAAAAATGTAAATGGGAGGGGGGGTTGGTTGGTTTTTCCTAAATTACCAAATTTAAAGAAGAGTTAACTAGTAAGAAAGGTAGAACTAGGAAGTAGGCAACAAACTAAGAGAATAAGATTTAAAACACCAGTTATTGAACGTTGGGCGCAATTGACTTCCACTTCCGAGCCTGTTATCTATCAATGAACATGCAACTATTTATTAATTTCACTACTATTTGTGAAGACTAATCTTCTATCCTTCTTAGATAGTAGTTTGCTTGAGTTAATTTGAAATCTCTTGTCAAACCTCACCAATGACTCTCTTAGTCGAAACCCGACTAAAAGTATCTCATTGATGGCATTGAACACGAAGAATCAACAAGTTTGGCAACACTTATAAACACCACACTGTGTCTAATCATTTAACCAATCTATGCATTTACATAAGATTTGTCAAGAACATTCAACGTTCATAGACTTCTCTCATTTGCTACAAGGAACAAACATGACAAAGAGTTCAACATTATCATGTTTATCTAGCAATTATCAATCCATCAACATAATCAAAAGCTCTAAATCATACTCTTGGATTTCCTATCAAGAAAAGGGGAAATCTAACACATTCAATGCTCCATAAATGCACGATAGTAAAGGCATTAAATAGGCTACAATATGTTCTTATGACATGGCCTTGAAGTCTTGGTCAATTGCTCCCAAGAACTAGATTTAGCTACCCATGCCAAAAATTCAAACATAAAAGCAAAGATGAAACAAGATGAAAAGGAGAAAAAAACCTAGGGTTTGCTAGAAAAGTCGGGAAGAAGAGAAGTGAGGAAAGAGAAGAGATAAAGTGTTATTTATCGTACAAGAAAAAGAAGATGGATTTATGGCCACCTATGGGTCGCGAGTCGCGACAGGGTCCATCGCGACTCACGACAGGTGCCCAGAACATAACATATTGTGTTATTCTTCTTGTCTTCTAGCCCTCAATCCATTACACAATCCTCCAACTCTTCAAGTCTCCAAGTCTTCAAATCTTCAATGCTAATATTCAAATCTTCAAAGTCTTCAAAAGATGATCTGCAATGGCCTCCGGTTTTCAAGTGTCGATGTTCTTTCATTGTCACAAAAAAATCACTTAGAAAAGGTAAAAGAGCATAAAGTCGCTCTTACCTCTCCTAAGAGAATTTCAACGTAAAACACAAGTTCTTGATAACAAAAGAGCACAAAAATTATCTCAAAAGGTCCCAAAATATGCACATAAAATTATCTCAAAAGGTCCCAAAATATGCACATAAAATTATCTCAAAAGGTCCCAAAATATGCACATAAAATGGACACATCAGAAAGTGGATGTTAAACATTTGTGAGGAAGCACACTAGCCAAATAAAATTGAAAGTAGGATGCATGGAATATTATATGTAAGTGCGTTAATCATGTAATAAATACAACATTTAAATAGTCATGCATGGTGATCTCTAAAGGTGAAAATTGGCAAAGCGATGTGGATAAGTGTAGAAGTGACACTTGACAAAAGCTGACATGGCTAAGTATGAGAGTTACATTTGGCCAATAGTTACTCTTTTAGCATATAGTGTAGATGTATCCAAGTAAATGATGATTCTATATTCAACTTGCACGCTCATTTGTCACCCTAGTTTTTGAGCATTCTTACACACCAATTCAACTTTGAACGTATTACCACTATTATTGTTGCTTTCATTAAATATCATTTGCTATTTTGTTAGACTATATTGCATCCGGAACAAGATAGAGTCTTGTCTATTCTTGAGAATGCAAGACTACAAGGACTTCCAGATTACTACAAGCTATTCGGCCCAATCAAAAAAATGTTAAGAGTTTTGTTATCATATCCTAACTTAAAATTTTCAAGTGGTGAAGTTGTGCATCATGAAAATCCTAGTTCTGACCTCAATAATTTTTCAAGTTGTGAAATTGTGCATCTTGAAAATCCTAGTTCTAACCTCAGTTTGATTTGTTGGGTAATTTTCAGATATATGCAAGTTGGGAATGCAGTAGTTGTTCCAGTTGCTCGAGCACTTGGACATTCTCTGGCAATGGCAGTGAAGGCCAATCAAGTAAAGCCCGAGTGATTTATTTGATCGTGCATGCTGAATAATACCTGGCAGCGACTATGTAAATTTTCAAATCCAAACACATATATGGGGATGCATTTAGATAATGTGTCCTTTATGTAATTTCTCTTTTTTTCAACCGTCTGAAGAGGACGCATTTAGAGAATGTGTCATCCTTTTTTTTTAACAGCATGAAGAGGACGTGCGTCCTCTGTTTAATTTTTATTTTGAAGCGCAAGAAGAGGACGCATTCAAACCGCTTTTCCTTTTTAAAAAAATATTTCTTTGTTCCGTATTTAAAATCTCTTTGTTTTTATTTAGCGCATCAATAGAGGACGAGAATGTGTCCTCTAATTTTATTTTATTTTTTTTAAAATTTCCATCATGATAAATGCATTGGAAGAATTTGAAAGTCCACTTTGAAATTTATGATAATAAAATTTGAACATCCTATTTACTTGAATAAAGATAATAGAAAATTTTGATTGTCCTATTTAAAATTTATGATAATAAGTTTTGAATGTCATATTTCCTCTAATTTTGAATGTCTGTATTTCATATTTTTAAATATTTTGAAATATAGAAAATGAATGAATTATAAAAAAAGTGGAAGTTAAAAATGTATTGAAATTTAATTTTAAAATTTCAGATTTGTTTTTGTAGTTTAAATAAATTAGAGTTGCATGCAAAATTTTAAAAAATTTCTCCTTTTCCACTACTAACAAAATTTAAATAAACAAAAATATAAGAGTAGACGCATTTATTGTTTATGAAATTAGAGGATGATAATGAAAATAAAATAAACATGAAATGGAGTAACAAAAATATCAATTGATTCATTGGTACAATATTCGAAGAATACGTGCCAAACAGATAGGCAGAAACGTAATGAAATTAATGCCCAATGACATGTAAGGTACTAATGACGCCCTCCACAAATCTTTCCACATGTTCCACATGGGGCGGAAGTATAGTGCGGGATGTGCATCAAGGAACAACCATATGAGTAGAAACATGTACGTAGTCATGCCGAACTCCCTCTGTAAAATCCTTTTCCATATCATCTCCCGCATCCTCATTCAAATCATATTGGATATGGGGAGCACTACCTGTATCAAATGGAGCAGTAGGCGACACATACGCATGACTAGCAGTGGGAGTACGGTATGCATCAAAATCAGCTGGAGTAGTGTTGGAGTGTGAGGGTCCACCATCTTATTGTTAGTCTTGGGTTGGACTCGCATGTGAGGGTACAACTTGAGATGAACCAATGTGTGCAGTAGGTTCGGCGTAAATAGGTAAATAGTATAAACGGTGGAACCTGCAGTGGCGCCCGAAAAGGACCCCACCAAATACAAAAGAATCCAACCATAGGATAAGTATGTAATCCTATGGAGTAAGTCCACTAAGAAAAGTAGGGGGGCGGGGGATGGGAGAGTGCAAAACTAAAGTTTAGCTCTCCCCCATCCCCCCCCCTTTTGCTAAGTAAAGATCTACGAACCCTAGGCATAATAATGCAAAGGGAGAAACAACACAACCTGGAAAAACACAGGCTATAAAACCCAGGGAAATGGGGTGAGAACAAACTCACTACCCATCAACAAACAATCCGCTTCTACCCCTAACAAATGGGGCCTTCTTCATTTGAGTTCCATAGTGCAGCCGAGGTATGTGGTACTCGGGTCTTGAAGTGATGACGTAACTGGAATGGCAATGAAGATACCATGATCCAAAGACTTGATGAATGGAAATCTCCTAGTGCAGCCGAGAGTGTCTCGGGTCTTGGATGTCGCCTAAATTTGGAGCTGTCTTCTCGTAGCACCGTCTGGTACGAATGAGGATCAGCTTCTACCATATACACCCCTCAGATGAAGAAAGAGGGATGTTATTGGCCTTCTAGCATTCCCATTTATTGAACCGAAGTTAACCTTATGGGCAAAGATTAATGAGGCCGTGCCTCCAACCTTTGGAACTCCCAATCGGATTAACCTCCTAAAGAAGTGAGAATGGATGCACTTGTACCGCGTGCACCAGGCGTGGCGAGTGTGTACTCGCCCACTCCATTTTGAGCAAATGGACAGCTATATGCTAATTTAACACCAAAGAGTGTAGCGCGAGCATAAAGCGCAAATTAACCGTTAATTCATAAGTAACAAGCTAGGCTTAGGGTAAAGAGCATTGGAGTGTAAATCCATACTCTAAAACCTATTGCCTCTCCGTGCAATGAAGTTGCCACAGCCCCTAGAAATCCGAGAAGACCAGAATAATTTCGGAATCCATTGAGCCGAGAGCAACCCCTCCTTGGCGCTGAAAATCGCAACAATCTGCCTCCAAAACTTCAAAACTGGCGCCAAAAGCCCCTAGTCATGATGTCGTTATCCAGCAACCCGTCGCCATAAACCATCGCTGCATATTGCATGTTCCAGCGCAACGCCTGGTGCCTAGTACAGCGCCAGGAATGGAGCACCTAGCCCTGAAAATGAAGCACCAGGCGCAAGACCAGAAGCACCAAACACCCGCCAAACAGCCTCATCGTCTAGAATAAGTGCTCATCAGGAAATAGCCTATTCATCACCATGTAGCAATCCTTCATGATGATTTTGACCACCCTTTCTGCACTTGGTTGAGCACCCTCCATGACCACATTGTTCCTTTCCCTCCAAAGGCGATAGACCGTGGTGATTAAGGCTAAAATACCAAATTTCTTGCGCATTTTCGAACCTTTAATATGCCTCTTAATCCAAGTCATTGAACTAGGAATCAAATTTGTCCGCCTCCTTAGACCAATCCAAGTCTGAATACGCCCCCAAACAACCTCAGAAAACTCACACTTGAAAAACAAGTGCTCATTCGTCTCCTCTTCCAAATGGCATAAAGAACATACCTTCTCCATGCTATCCCCTTCCTCCATCCGATGCTTATCTTTAGTATGAAGTCTCTGGATGACCGCCAACCAAGTGATGAATGAGAATTTCGGTGGAACAAACCCACGCCAAATACTGTTGAAGACCTTTTCACTTGATCGACCAACATCATAGATAGTAGGATATCTGTGACGATGCATATGAAGATAAGCTGCACTAGTAAACTTTCCCGAGCCAGACCAAGCACCAAGGTGGCCGATTACCTCTTGCAAATCTCCATTAAACATTCTGAACAATTCATCCCTGAGTTTGCAGAGATCACCAAAGTAGCTCGAGTATCTTTCTCCCAATCTACCATTTGCAATCCTCGGATTTAATCCCCAAAACTCCACTCCTTGAAGGTAGTACGAATGAATCCACTGGACCCAAAGGCTATCCTTTTTCAGATGAACATCCCACAGCCTTTTAGCCATTGAAGCCCGATTCCACGTAATGAAGTCCCTCAAACCGAGGCCTCCAAAAGACTTAGGCGCGCAGAGTTTCTTCCATGCAACCTTCGCCTTGTGTTTACCTCCCCATAAGAATCTCTTGCATTTCTGTTCAAGGGCATCCATGACCGTAGATTGTATAACAAAATTCTGAATCCAGAATCCCGCAATGCCTCCAACTATTGATCTCACAAGTTCCAATTTGCCTGCATATGAAAGAGTATGGCCCTTCCATTTAGCTATTTCCGAATCTACCTTTCCCAGTAGAGTACCGAATTATGTCACCTTCAACTTGCTGGAATCAAGTGGCACGCCTAGATATCTCACAGGGAATGACGCCCAAGGAATACCTGTGAAGCTCAAGTCCTCCTTTATACCAACCCCAAAGAACTTCGACTTTGCTGCATTAATTCCCAAACCCGAAGTGCGCTCAAACTCATTCAAGGCGTCCATGAGTATATGTACTGAACTCGTGTTCGCCTTAGAAAAGAGCATGAGATCATCTGCGAAAGCCAAATGCGTGATCCGAAGAGTCTCGCATCGCGGATGGAATGTAAAATGCCTAGATGATGTCCTCCTTTTCAGTAATCTCGAGAAATACTCCATGCAGATCACAAACAGGTGAGGCGACAAAGGGTCACCCTGACAAATACCCCTCTGACCCTGAAAGTGATCGCACAGTTTACCATTGACTGCAATCGAGAACGAAGAAGTGCACACAGGTCATAATTCTGTTCGTTAGTCTTTCCGGAAATCCCAGTCCAAGTAAAACTTCTTCTAAGAAATCCCAAGAGACTGTATCAAACACTTTTTGAAGATCCACCATAATCATACATCTGGGTGAATTTCGAACTCTTCCATATCCCCTGACAAATTCCTGCGCTAACATGACATTATCCAAAATGTTTCTGCCCTTCACAAATGCTCCCTGACTAGGGTCAATAATACCTGGTAAAATACCTTCAATCCGGTTCGCCATAATCTTCGTGATAATTTTATAGACCACATTGCAGCACGCAATTGGTCTGAAGTCGCCGACCTTCAGATTATCCGGCTTTTTCGAAATTAGGGCCACCGCAGTGTGATTAAGCTGCGCCAAAATGTTGCCTGTCTGAAAGAATTCCAGTACTGCAGCCGTAACTTCCTCTCCCACTGTATTCCACTGCTTCTTAAAAAATCCTGCCGTATAGCCATCCGGACCCGGAGACTTATCATCTGCCATTGCAAATAGCGCCTGTTTAACTTCAATACTCGCCACATCCTGATCCAAATAGGCTCTTTCCACCTCGGTAATCTTCGTACTCGCATCAAATATGCTCGGATCCATGGCCAATCTGTCCTTCTTCATACCGAATAGTCCTTTATAAAACTCAGCAAGTAACTCTCCCTTGCGACTATTGGAAGTAACAATCCGATTGTCACTATCAATAATTGCAGGGATACCTCCTCCTTTTCGTGCAGAGACCATAGAGTGAAAATACTGTGATCCCTTATCCGCCTGAGTAATATGATTAATCCTTCCCTTTTGCGCAAGAAAAGAAGACTCCGCCAAATAAAACAACATTGCTTGCTTCTTCAATTTGCGCAATGCCGCAACATCATCCTCCGAGGCATACTTAGCATCGAATTCATCAAAAGCCTTGTTATACTCCGCATCCGCAGCCTTTGCCTTCTCGGAAATATGGCTTAAATCAAGTCGACCCAATTCCTTCAAGGGGTACTTCATACGAAATAATTTCCTGGTCACCGAAAACTGCTTAGTCCCTTCAACCGACGGACTCCAATAATCTTCTACAATTTGTCCACAATTCGGATGACCCAACCACATATTCTGGAAGCGAAAAGGCCTTCCCTTTCCATCTATCTCCTGCGACATATCCACCACCATGGGAGAGTGGTCTGATTGAGCCGAGATTGGTAAGAAGGTTGTACGGCAAGCAGCTTCATCCCAACCGTGATTCAATAGCACTCTATCCAGCTTCCTCCAAATTTTCCAGTCCGCACTATGCCAGGTTAGATGTTCTCCCAAAGCAGGTGCATCCCTAAGTCCACACTTTACGCATCCATCCTGAAATTCTTTCATCGGATACAGACTAGGTACATTAGTCCCATAATGATCTTCAACACTAAGGATAGCATTAAAGTCACCAAGGACCATCCAAGGCGCATTCAGGCTAGCTCCAAACGACTTCAATTCCTCCCATAGTGGTAAACGCGCCAAACGTCCTTCACTATGCCCATATACAAATGTGCAGAAAAACTCAATACTAGAAACAAGATTACGAACTTTCAGATGAATACATTGCGGCATTTTCCCTAGGAGCACGCGGTCGTCGACCCCCGTTGACTAGGAGAAGTTGTACGTTGGCTTCTGATTTCATTGTATCTCACACCAGGGGGAGGTCCCTCGGTGTGCACATGTGGCTGATAATACTGTATTCTAGATGCCTCATGCGCATATTCTAGAGTATGTGTGACAACACCATGTACCCCCCTAATAACTTCCACGAAACGTGGGGGGCATTCGTCCAAATTAATATCTAACATAAGGCGCATCTCGGACATTGCCTGCAACTACATAAATGAGATAAATATGTTAGATATTAAAAAATGAGGGAATCTGGAGTATTATTTGTTGATACTATGAGAAATTTAGGAAATACCATATACTCCAACCATCTCCATGAAACCCCTCTATAACCGTTTGGCGCTATCCTAGCTGATTAAATAGGGTCACTGTCCTGCGAAAATACCACTCCATGTATTCTCGATCGGGTGTATATGGTTCCGCTAACCCAAGAGCATTAATTCGGTGCTCTGCTCGATGTTCCCACGCATCAAGATATCTTCTTAGTTCAACACGCCAATCCATACCTGACCTTTCCCAGCGGTCTATAGTATGAAGCAGTTTGTGTTCATCCTTAGTGACCAACTGCGTGGGTATTGTTTGGATAAGGCCAAATTTTCTGAGAACACGATGAACATGATGATACTCCACGACGTGCCAAAAAATGAGGTCAACACAGAATAGCCAGTTGGTTCTACCAGCTGTACAGTATTGTGTGAGATGTTGAATGACATCTTCAGTGTATGGCTGCCAAATAAATTGACATAACAGACAATTTTTGTGGTTAGAAAAGAAACACCTTTTTTTTCTTTCTGTTCAAAAAAAGGAAATCCAAATTACTTTATACCTGACTGTCATAGAAAGATGCCAGCTGATTGCGGTACACTTTTAGTACATGTATGGCCGATTGTGATAAATAGTACTGGGCTATCCACCTGTGAGGAACAGAATGAATAATATTAGCTATTCCTAGTAATATAAAAGGTTTTAAAATTGTGTCCATACTAATTGAATACGAACCTGGACCCAAGAGCACTCATGGTGACAGTCATTGGAAGTTGTCTGGCAGGACAGATGGTTGGTATTCACTTCCATGCCCACAACTGACAATAAATATATAAAAAATATAATGTAAGAGGTCATTATGGACACGTGTCTAACTAACAAGTTTAACCAACAATGTTACCTGTAGTAGGACTAGTGGACCAAATATGGATTTTACTTGTGGAATCGCAGCGTCACATAAGCTCCTGTACAAGTGTGTTGCATCTAAGTCCATGCGTATCGAAAAATAGAGCTGAGGGATCAATTTCCCGGATGTGTCAGACATGAGCAATTCTTCAACCAATAGTAGAATGAAAACCCTTGTCTGCTGCTGACAATTTACCTCAGTAGCATCAATAGGAAATGGACTGCGCAACAAATTTCTCAACCAGCTGGCCCTTATGTGACCCCTTTTGATGTCACTCATGTCTGGTGTATCCCCCAAGTAGTCAGTGCATGATCTCTGCCAATCATTTGTGTGCCTGCTTATGTCAACACCAGTGATTGTCATGCCATCGATCGGTAGACCCCAAAGGATACCTACATCCTGCAACGTGACGGTAGCATCCCCCATCGACAGGTGAAACGTGTGCGTCTCTGGTCTCCAGCCCTCGACTAATGCATTGATAAGCGAATGGGTCGATGTGAATTGGTGCAAAATCTAATAGTCCCTGGAAGTGATCCTCACGCACATAGCGCATCACTCGATTAGGTATCCCACCAACCAACAAGCCACATCGCACCATCTTACCTGCAGTGCCTCATCCTCCAATTAGCCATTGTATAGAGCACGTGCACGATGCTCTTGGTGAAGATAAAACAATTCCTTATCAATGGGTCCCAGATGATACATGGTGTATCCCTAGTGAAAATCATAATCACATTGAGAAATGATCAATCTATATTTCCACGAAAATAAAAACTATTACATGTAATAAATATTTGAACCAAATCAAACATTAGCTTCAATTTAAACAATACACATAATACAAATCCACACAATCAATTACACTGCTTTAATGAGTGAATTTAACATAACAAGCTGGTTAACTACATAACATCATATTACAAACAAGACCCTAAGCACATCCTTACCCACAGATGCCTCTGCAATCACCAGGAGTCTCTTATCCATTTGATTCCTTATCCTTCTCTCTGCAAACTGATCATGCCTCCTATTACGAAACTTTTCAATATCGGGAATTAACCTCCACTACGTGTGTTTCCATAGTGATGGATCTCGGAGAGGCATGAAATCCTCACTATATTGTTGCATATAGGTGGTCATGTGGTATACCTTGTCACGGAGAGTAGACGGATCATCACGCTTATACCTACAAACAGCCAATGCATGGGAACAAGGGAAACGGAAAATTTGTCATTCGCAACAACTACACTCATTTCTCTGGTATTTCACAGTGCACTGGCTCTCACTCATGCTACCATCAATGGTTCTTGTCACAACCTTATAACTGTGCAATGTCTAACCATACACAGTCACACTATGTCCCCGTCCCCAAGTGGCTTGCTTCTGAAACTTTTTCCAAATCCTACTTGGGAACTCAAACCTACAAAATTATACATCAATTTAGAAAAATTCACATAATCCATAAAAACATAGTGAAATATAATGTATCAAAAAAATACCTCCAAAATTTGTGGCATTCATTAGCCTTTGTGCAAACATTTCAACTATTCGTTCAAAAGTGGCTTTGACACATGTTGTTATCGGGAGATGTTGTGTATGCCTTAAAAAATTGTTGTAATGCTCTGACAACTTAGTTGTAACAATTCCCCAACGATGATCTCCCTCATCAAAAGTAAGTCACCACTTACTGCTATCATGACGTTTCAACCAATCCTAAGCAGATGGTTCGTGACTCTCCAACTCATACTTGTACTCACTCCACCTACTTTCTTGTCTGGCATGACCAAGCTGCCAAACCAGAGTCTTCAGATGCGCATTTTTTAACTTCCCATGCTCCGCACTACAGAAGTTGGGCTGAAAATGCCTCAAGCGAAACTGGTGGTATCATGCTGGCTCCATCCATTCATCCATATGTCTCATTGCATTCAAAATCCCATCATGACGATTCTATATAATACAGATTGGCCTAGTACCACCACCTACCACATGGAGTCGTATTTTGAGCATGAACTAGTTTCAGCCCTCAATAGTCTCAGCATCAAGTATTGCATAAGCGGCAGTATGTAATCATTCGCGTCGTGTGTCACAGCAACCAGTATTATGGCCTTGTATCCGCCTCTAAAATGATTCCCATCCACACTAATCAATGGTCTGCAGTGACGAAAAGCTTCGATAGCCTGACCAAATGCCCAGAACATAAACTTAAATTTCCTACACCTATGAACGTGTATTCTATCAAGTGCTTCTGCCTAATCAACAACTGTGCTCGGATTGGCCCTGACTAGCTCATTAATAAATGTTGGCAACATTGCAAAGGATTCCTCCCGATTTCCGAATACCAAATCAGTAGCCTTCTGGCGAGCATACAACGCCTTCTTGTAGGACACAGTCACATTTAACTCCTTCTTCACATGCACTTAGACATCCTTCACTGTGAAGGAAGGGTTTTTGCCAATCTGATGGCTAATGGAATGAGAAATCATCAACGATTTCAGGTTAAATGTACCATTTGATCAACCAGCACCAATACAACTATCAATCATATCCATTTGGTGATCTCCCACATCCCATGGGCAGCCTTCTTGTTGGCTCTGACAATCCAATGACAATTGCCACTTCATTTAACAATGTTCTTACATTTCTCATACCATGTATATGACCTACTCTCCATGACTCGGTGTTCCCTGTTCATCATCGAACTCCACTTAGAAACAACTTCTACCAATTCTGGATTACTCCGGAATGGCATACCCAAGTCAGCTTCACCGGTCGCTTGAATATAACTAGGAAGTTTTTAACCACAATTAGTTGGGTCATACCCATCCTCATCAGGCCCCCCATAATCCCTAAAGTAGGCCTCTGTATTAGGATTTGCCATAAGATGGAACGTCGTGGCTACTTTGTTCGTGTACACCACTTGCTCATCATCATCCCCTGGATTTGAATCAGTTGATAAGGATCAACCATCTTCACTTTGTTCTTCAAGTTCCCTTTCCTTACCTTCATGCTCACAATCACCAACAACATGCTCACCACACCAAAAACATGCCCTCCAATTTCACCTATATAATCATCATCGAAGACATTCAACTCTTCATGATGCACACCATATGTACCAGCACTTTAGGACAAATGAGTGCAATCGAGATAGACATACCCACTGGGTTGACTCGAATCACTAATGAAAGAAGGTTCTCCTAAACCTTGGAAATGTACAAGGGGTGGGAAGGTTAGCAAAGTTGTATAGTTTTGAACATTGCTCAATAACGACATGAATGTGCCCGAGCTAACATCACCTGCACGGTCAATGGTGTTTGACATCTTTTCCATATTAATGTAAAGATCAGCTGATGACAAGGACATTTGATCAACAATGTTGTAGAAGTTCGCGGTGGACTCGTCATCTTCCACACCATAACATCGATAGTATATAGGCGAACCAATCAGCTTAGGACAACGATAATAGATTTTCAACAGAAACCCCTTACTTACAATGCCAAGCCTTCTAAAAATTAATTCAACTAAGTCAGAGTGGCTTAACCTCCGTTCGAGAGTCACATTTTTCTCAAGTATTGAAGGATCGTAATACACACCCACATTCAAATCAAACTTAATCTGACCCCTTTGTACAAGTACACCGTAAAAAATATCGTAGAGCTGCATTATACAAATATCAAACATATAATTCCATATTCAGAAAGACGGTATTATTCAGCGACATATATTCAAATCCTCAAACCATAAACCATACATTGTTCAATTGTCATCGGGCAACCAAATCATACACTATTATCGACTATCTTACTAATTGACATACAAAATTACAACTTCGGTAATATCTCTTCACAATATAAAATTTGAACTCAATTGCACCACACAAATTAAATTATTGCTACAGCTTAAAAAATAGTGAGCAAATCATACATAATCAATTCACACATAATCATACATCCTCATTCAACACATAATCACACATCCTCATTCAACACATTATCACACATCCTCATTCAACACATTCATATAATCTAACCACACATAATCATTCAACACATTCATATAGTCAAGATTTTTTCAAGTACCTCACAAATTAAATTATTACTACAACTTCAATAAAAACAATTTAGTGAACAAATCACACATAATCACACATCCTAATTCAACCCATTCATATAATTAAACCACACATAATCATTCAAACCACACATAATCATTCAACACATACATATAATCAAGATTTTTTCAAGTATCTCTCGCAGACTCAGAATTTCTAGCAGTGCGTGAGTACCACGTGCGGGGCTTCTGGCGGCGCGTGCGTCTTACACTCGGGTCTGGAAGGGGCGCAAAATGTGGCAATGACCGGCTGGTGGCTTAACCTACAAACCTAGCAGCAATTTACTACCAGTCACAAAAGAAGCATAGAAGATCTGACAAAAACAAAAAGAAGATACGAACGAAGGCCGGGAGAGATGCGAACCGGTCGATGAAAATAGCGACAAACGAAGGCGTGAGCCCGACGATGGCCTAAGCACGACGGAGGAAACTAGGAGAAAGAACCTGTGTTTGGGAATTGGAGCTCTAATATGGGATTAAAACGCATTGACGGTGAATGTGTCCTCATTTTTAAAGAATTTAAAAAAAGTCAAATATAGAGAATGCATTTAGCAAATGTGTCCACGTCTTTCCAGACTTTAAAAAATGTAATATTATGACGAAGAATTTAGCAAATATGTCTTCGTTCTTTCGTATAGTAAAATTTTTTTAAAAAAAATAAAGAGAACACATTTAACAAATACGTTCTCCACACTTGCATCCGTAGGTGTCTACTGTAGCCACAGTTAAAGAATTTTCTCAGTAAAGCCCTAGTTTTTGTCCTTCCAAAGGGATATCCTCTCTCCCTTTAAGGAAATCTTGATGTTTCTTAGTCAGTTTTGACATTTTGAGCTTGAGTTAAGACATTCGGTCTAAGGAGGAACCTAAAGATGACTTGTTCTTTAACTCTTTTCTCTACTAAGTTTAGGCCAAAACTGAATCATCTGAGTGAGTGCTGGATATAGTGGATCCGGAATCTGTTGGAAAGAAGGCTAAAATATGGAAACGATGCAAGAGATCAGCGATTGAGCATCAAATCAGCAATTATAATTATTGTACACCAATTAGAATAATTACCTAGTTTAGCATAGCATTGTAGTATAAATCAGCCTTGTATCTAAGATTCAAAAGTGAATTAATACAAAATCAGAACTCAGAAATACTCAATTATGTCTACAATAGTTAGTTCTTTCTTGGTATCAGAGTTGTTGTTTTCGATCCTCTAAAGGATTCGAAGTTCTAAACAGCCATCATCCTCTGCTGTTTACCTTTCTCAGCCATGGAGGATGGTGAACCCAGCAGCAATCGTGAGCAGAGGTCAGCCACGGTTGCGGAATCACAGTCAGATTCCTTAGCTGAACAGTTGGCTCGCCTCCTGAAACAACAAAATCAGTCAGTTACGTATGTGCCACCGCCAGTAATTCTCAAAGCAAAACTCAGTCAATACAATTATTCTCTATGGGCTCAGTTGTTGAAGATGGCCGTCGGAGGCAGAGGACTGCTCCACCATCTTACTGGGGTACCGACGCCACCAGATCGAAGTGAATCAACATACCACCAATGGGAACAGGTGGATTTAATCGTCTGTGGGTGGATAATCGACAACAGGGAGGATGAATTGGTCTCCAATTACGCCGAATATCCATCAGCGAAGGCACTATGGGATGGTTTACAGGCTACTTTCAGTCAACGAGACAATGGTTTTGAAGTATTTGAATTAACCATACGGGCATTTACGGTTAAACAGAATGGTCAACCCATCAAAAAATTCTACAGTGAGTATCAAAAGCTATGGCAGGAAATAGAACTACGTCAACCAAACATGATGAAGTGCGAGGAGAACTTAGCTGCGTTCAACAAGCTCCGGTCGGACTCGAAGTTGTTCGGATTTCTGAACGGGATCGATGACACGTATGAAGCCGAGAGATGGGACTTGTTGAATGAGACACTGTATCCCTCCATTGAATGAGCATATGCCATGATTAGACGGGAAGGTACTCACCGGGGGATATTTTGGCTGGACCAAAAATCACCTGGTGACGGAGCGCCAGCAACTGGTAGAATCGACACCGGACTTGCAGCGCGACCTCAGGCGAACGTGGGAGAACCCATCACAGGTCGAGGATTTTCCACCAAGCCACACTCCGAGGCGAATAAATCCGGCCAAAAATTATCACAGCGTGGCAACGGCGGTGGTTGGGTGGATCGATCTCGGCTGAAATGCAGTCATTGCGGCAAACCACGCCACACTAAGGAAGAATGTTTTCAACTCATCGAATTTTCCGATGGCTGGCAGAGTAAGAGGAAAACGGGAAGTGCGGCGGCTGTGACCAGAGAGGACGGCGGCGAGAGAGAAGGGCCGAACGATGTTGGCATGGCTGCGGCAATGAGGAGTGGTGAAGGTATTTCAGGGTTCAAAAAGGAAAATTTGCAATTTAGTCCTTTATGTTATAACCCTAGTTATTTCTCACATGGATGTTTGCCACTTGAGGTTCCTGACCAGAAAGTGTTTGGAAATGATGTTTTTGACCTCCCAGTTTGTGAATTACATCAGATCAGTTCCAATTAGCAAGGGAATTGCAAAATTAATTCACAGGCACTCTCTGTATCAAAAAGGCGGAATGGTAAAAGTAATCGGTGGCTCTTTGACTGTGGTGCCACTGGCACTATGACCTTTGACAGGAATGATTTTGTGACACATACAGTACCAAAGAGAACTTCTATTCAAAGTGCTAACGGGGACATCTCGCATGTTCACGGAGCTGGAACAATTGAGTTGACACCGACTCTAAAATTGTGAAATTGTCTTTATGTCCCAAATTTATCATACAAATTATTGTCTCTCAGCCATGTGACGAAAGAGTTAAATTGCATGGTACTTATGTATCCTAATTTTTGCCTTTTGCAGGATATTCAGTCGGGGAACGTGATTGGACGTGGCACTGAGAAAGGAGGACTGTACTACGTTGATGAGGTGGCTCAACAAGGCACTGCAGCACTTGCTCACGGAACAGTGGAAAGACAACGATGGCTGTGGCATCGGAGGTTAGGACATCCGTCAGCCGGGTATCTTCATATGCTGTTTCCCCAATTATTTCCACAGAGTTATTCTATGTCGTGTGATACATGGGTATTGTCGAAAAACCATAAACATTCCTATCCTAAGTCTACTACTAGGGTATCATCAGTTTTTTCGTTGATTCATTCAGACGTATGGGGTCCCGCCCCTACAACCAGTTCTAATAATGGATTTCGATATTTTGTGTTATTTATTGATGATCATTCAAGAATGACGTGGGTTTATTTCCTTAAAAATAAATCCGAGGTGCCCTCCAATTTTGTGGATTTTTATCACATGGTGCGTACACATTTTAATGCACAAATTCAGGTCATACGTTCAGATAATGGGGGGGAATTCGTAAACTCCACTTTACAGCAGTTTTTCAGGGAACAGGGGTTGGTCCATCAAACTTCCTGTCCACATACCCCATAGCAAAATGGAGTTGCAGAACAGAAAAATCGCATCATTCTTGAGATGACAAGGGCGCTCTTGATTGAATCTAGCGCACCTAAGTTTTTTTTGCCAGAAGCTGTAGCCACTTCTGTTTATCCCTTGAATCGGATACCCACAAAAGTTCTCCAGTCTGCCACACCACTAAAAGTTCTCTCCAGTCACAAGCGTATTCCCTCATCTTTGGCTCTCCAACCACGAATCTTTGGCTGCTCGGTCTTTGTTCACATACCAAAGGCTGATCGCACTAAGTTAGATCCATGCTCTCTTAAGTGTGTTTTTGTGGGTTCATCAAAAGGGATACAGGTGTTACCATCCACCCACTCGTCGTCTATATACGACAATGGATTGTGATTTTCTGGAGACTGATTTTTATTATTCTTCTCAACTCAGTGATCAGGGGGAGAATAGTAGTGACTCACTGAGTTGGTTATCTAGTCCAATGTTGTCTTCTACAGAACCGGTAGTACAGTCATCTTCTCCTTGTGCCACACCTTCCCCGACGAGTATCCTCGAGGTAAGTACTCCTGATGTAAGTACTCCTGATGTTGATCCTATTGTAGACATTGATGCTTCCGCAATTCAGTCTATGTCTCATGATTCTATTGAGTCTAGTTCAGGGGATGTTGGAGTACAAGAGAACAGTGGGGCCGAGCCTATTACAAGCCAGTATGTGTTGCCGCCCAGGTCTACTCGGGGAATACCACCAAAGAGGTATGAGCCGGAACATGAGCCCGGATCTTCCCAAGTACCCAGTGGCAAACCAAGTCAGGGGAAGCTTGTCACCTATAGCTCAAGCATTCACAGCAGCTGTGTATTCAGACATCATTCCTAGAACCGTGCATGAGGAACAACAGAACGAAGAATGGTGTCAAGCCATGAGAGTTGAAATGGCTGCCCTTGAGAAGAATGAGACTTGGGAGAAGTGTGTTCTACCTCGAGGGAAGAAACCAGTAGGGTGTCGGTGGGTGTTCACAGTAAAGCATAAAGCCGATGGCACTATAGAAAGATACAAGGTGAGGCTAGTAGCGAAGGGATACACCCAGACCTATGGGGTGGATTATTCAGAGACATTCTCCCCAGTGGCGAAGATTGACACCATAAGAGTGTTGTTCTCAGTAGCAGTAAATCAAGGTTGGTCACTGCACCAGTTTGACGTGAAGAATGCATTCCTTCACGGTGATCTGAAGGAAGAAGTTTACATGGAACCTCCTCCAGGGATAACAGCAGGATTCCGGGTTCTTTTATGAAGTGTGCAGGTTGCGGAAGGCTCTCTATGGCTTGAAACAGTCTCCAAGGGCATGGTTCGGTAGATTCACAGTAGCCATGAAGGGGTATGGGTACAGACAGAGTAATGCTGACCACACACTATTCCTGAAGCGCCAGAACGGCTTAGTAACATGTCTTATCATATATGTGGATGACATGATTCTCATAGGAAATGATCTAGAAAAGATAGCAAAGTTAAAGAAGAATCTTTTCCGGGAATTTGAAATGAAGGACCTGGGAGAACTCAAGTACTTTCTGGGGATTGAAGTTTTGAGGTCTAGGAAGGGGATCTTTATCTCTCAGAGAAAGTACGTGCTAGACCTGCTTGTTGAGACTGGACTGCTTGATTGTAAACCTGCAGATACTCCGATGATGGTGAACCATGGGCTGCAACTCGTAGAAGGTGCAGAGTTAGCAGACAAAGGAAGGTACCAGCATCTGGTGGGAAAGCTGATATATCTTTCTCACACCCGACCTGACATAGCCTATACTGTGGGTGTCCTTAGTCAGTTTATGCATCAGCCTCAGGCAGACCATATGGAGGCAGCTCTGAGAGTAGTGAGATACTTAAAGGGGACTCCAGGAAGAGGGGTGTTATTTCAAAGGCATGGACATCTTGAGATTGAGGCCTATACCGATGCAGACTGGGCTGGAAATCGGGTAGATAGAAGGTCGACATCTGGATACTTTACCCTGGTTGGTGGAAACTTAGTTACCTGGAAGAGTAAGAAACAGAAAGTGGTTGCCCTTTCGAGTGCAGAAGCTGAGTTCAGAGGAATTGCTCGAGGACTTACAGAGATTATGTGGTTAAGGAATCTTATGCGGGAGATTGGCTTCCCAACGACACAGACGTGTAGGCTCCTATGTGATAACAAGGCTGCTATCAGTATCTCGGAAAATCCAGTCCAACATGATCGAACGAAACATATTGAAGTGGACCGGCATTTCATTAAGGAAAAACTAGAAAGTGGATGGGTGACATTACCATATGTTCGATCAGAAGACCAGCTAGCTGATATTCTGACCAAGGCGGTGAATGGCAGAATATTTGATGAAGTGCTATGCAAGTTGTGTGTGTGTGACCCCACGACTCAACTTGAGGGGGAGTGTTGGAAAGAAGGCTAAAATATGGAAACGATGCAAGAGATCAGCGATTGAGCATCAAATCAGCAATTATAATTATTGTACATCAATTAGAATAATTACCTAGTTTAGCATAGCATTGTAGTATAAATCAACCTTGTATCTAAGATTCAAAAGTGAATCAATACAAAATCAAAACTCAGAAATACTCAATTATGTCTACAATAGTTAGTTCTTTCTGAATCACTCGCAGCTATCTCAGCATCATCTGAATAGTTGATCAAACAAATATATATGCATAAAACAGTGAGTGCTTACATTTCTAAAAAGAGTGAGTGCTTACCGTCAGTATCCCAATAATTAAATTTCTATAAAACTAACCATTCAATTAAAGTTTTTCTTTGTATTTTTTATTAGTGTCAATCATTAAATAAATACCGTAGACAAGGTCTTGCCGAATCCCTACCTTCTCTCACAAAAAACCCTACATTTTTTTTCAATATTCTTTTCCCCATCTTCTCGTTATGGGGAGATGGGGAAACGATCTTTTAATTTAATTGATGTTTTTATTATTGGATAAGTGTGAGATTTATTTTCATGGTTTTGTTTTTTTGACCTGATTGATTAGATCATTGTGTTCATGATGATAACTTGATTTAATTGTTCATGTTTTGTTCTCGATTTGTTTGTACAGATCATGTGTTTGTAATTTTGTTTGTGGTTTTATTTTCAGGCTTCCATTTAGTTTGGAATTTTCATATATGTGTTTTTCAAGGTGTTTACAGTTTGGACAACATAGATCATGGTTGGATCAAGTGGTGTTATAGTTGTAGAAGATCCATATTTGGCGTAGTGATACTGATGCGTGATATGCTATTTTTTACCAAGTGATCATGGTATTCACCGCAAGCGAGTTAATATCTCTGAGGGCGCACTACGAGAAAAAAAGCCTTTAGTGACAGACTGATTTTGGTCACTAAATGTTAGAATTTTGTCACTAATGACTTTTGGTGACCAAAATTGGGTTGTCACTAATTGGCCACATTATCTCCGTCACAAAAAGTCTCGATGATGACTTTTTCCAGTTGGTTAATGACCAAGTATTTTTGGTCCTAAATATTAGTGACGAAATGTATTCGTCAATAAAATAGTCACAAATAAACCAAAAACGGTCACTAATTTGTTGCTTTGAAAACCAAAAATTTTTGTCAAATAAAGTTTCAGTGAAAAAAATAATTTAGTCACCAAAATATTTAATGACCAGTAACTTTTAGTCACTAAAACATTTAATGACCAATAATTTGTAGTCACTACAAAAATGATGACCAAAAACTTCTAGTCACTAAAGAACTGATGACGAATAATGTTTAGTCACTAAAATTTGATGACCAATAGTATTAGTCACTAAATGGGTCACTAAAGTTAATTTCCATATGTTCCCTTTAAAGTATTTAGTGACGAAATAAGTTACTCCCTATGTCCCATCTTAAATTACCCACTTACTTTATATGACAATTCTCTATTAAAGTTTGACTGCATATTTGAATAGATATATGAGATATAATATTATTATATGTGATAGTGTTGAATTCGTCGTAACAAGTAGTTTCTAGAAAGTAACTTTTTATTTGCCATTATTATACGTAGCTAAACATATTAACGGTCAAACATGTTTCTCAAACGATGTGTAATGATTATGCTGTAATTCAAGATGGGGCAGAGGGAGTACCAGATGTTTTAAAAAAATGGTCCAAACTGACACCGAGTGACCAAATTTTAAGTATGAAATTTGGTCATAACATTTAAATGATGGTAACCATATTAAAAATGAATATTTTTAATAATAATAATTAAATAGAGCATAAATAAGAAAATCATTCTCAACATAAACGACACACCAATATTTTTAGCTAAAATCACAATATTTGATTACATTTAATAATAATACTAAACATAAAATCATTAATAATTAATTAAGAGACTAGGCTCTTGAACTAATAACAAGAAAATCCAAAACCAATCAAAGCCTCTTGAACTTTTTCCTAACCACTTGGTATAGCTCAGGTGGTCAGGGCAATGTGCCCCCCAGGTGCAACCTAGGTTCGACTCCCCCTTTCCCCCTAGATTTGCATTATTATGGGATTTAAGTCTTCGTATACATTATATTAGGTGTGGAGTCTCACTTCGTGTGAGTCGTGTGGGTGTCTCACACCAAGGTTCTTGGTGTGAGACACAGGGAAGTCTCACCCCCTTTGTGTGAGGCAACTTGAACTTGAATGAATTATGTGACATCTAAAAAAAACAACTTTTTCCTTAGTCAGGGACTTTTTCCTGTCCCTGGGCATTCACAGACTTGCCTATACTTCCAGAACTTTTTTGCAGTTCTGCTCATTTTCTTAGCATGCAATGGTGGAAGGGGAAATCGAAACATGCAAAGCCTTCTTCGATGCACTCAAATAATACTTCACATCTGAACATAAAACTGACATTCTTTTATTTCCAATAATACCTCCAAAAATAATTACTACTTTAATAGTAACTCACCCTAAACCCGGAACCACCTGGAAATCAAAAGGATAAAAGAAACCTAGAAAATTAGAGAGCTGCTCCGACCACTCAACTGAAACTTACATGAACAACCAAAATAGAAAGCAAATCACAAAAGACCATTTCTAACCATCTTTCAGCTCTTCTTAGCTTTTACCATTCTCAAACTGACATTTCCATATACCAACTTGACTTAATCATCTTTGCAGCTAAAAGAAGAAAACAAGCAAAATTAGCAAATACAGACACACTGCAAATGTCTACAAGTATTGTGATACAAACACCTTATAAGCATATATGTAAATTTCATTCAATAGTTGACCACTCATAGCCATTTTCATTAGTTTGCATATGTTTCCTGGTAACAATGGTGAAATCTGATATACATAGTATTCTTGTTTAAAAGGCAGATAAACTTTTAAACAGTAATTATCTTCTCAGACATCAAATAAAACTTACCCAATGAGATAATATCACCAGATATTAAACGTGGACCACTATGAACAAACAAATATAAGTAAATTCAGTGCGAAACAGATATAAGAAACTAATGGTTTCTAGAGGAACCTTAATTAGCATCCTAGTTCAAGGTATCTGAACAAGCCAAAAATAAATAGTGTATTAAAAAGAAGTTACCAGACTTCGGTTGTCACTTGTCAGAGTTGTCAAACACAATCACAACAAAAGCAGATAAAAGTTGGCGACCTGATCCTTTCCATGAATCATGACACACCATCTTCCACTTTCATTTCATCTTCTTCAAGTTCCATCCCATCTTTGACTAATTTCAGCTAATCATCTGTAACTCATATCTCAAAACTTCACATGTTTTGAGTGATATATGATCCTCTTGTGCACTACTGATTGTAACATTTCGTACAATGTATGCATTAGATTGGTCCGCAGCTGAAAATCATGAAGCTAGGGCGATAAAAGTCGAGCTGCGATTTGCAAAAACATTAGGCAGAAATAGATGTAGCAGACATAAAACGTTAAGCATGCCTCTAATATGTACAATGTATGCAGGAAAAAAAACTAATAATCCTTATGGATTTGATTGTACCAAAAGTTGAGCCTGTGTAAAATATTGTAAAATATTGTAAAATATGAATGTGTGATTTTATTGATGGTACAAGGGTGCTTTATAAAGGCACCATATACAGAAGTACAAATGGAAAAATATTCTAACTATGGTACAAGATATACATATAATATAACAAAATATCTCATTAACACTTCTCCTCAAGTTGGAGCATGTGAATCACGAATGCCTAACTTGCCGAGAAGAGTCTGAAATGGCTGTCGTCCAAGAGCTTTAGTAAATAAATCCGCAAGTTAATTGAAAGTGCAAATATGATGAGTAGCAGCTTCTCTGGACTGTACCAAATCACGAACAAAATGACAGTCAATATCAATGTGATTCGTCCTCTCATGAAACACATGATTGGCTGCAATATGGAGGGCGACCTGGCTGTCACAATATAAAGGCATCGGAAGAGAATGACCAACCCCCAAATCTCGAAGAAGAGACTTAAGTCATATCAACTCACAACAAACTACAACCATGGCCCGATACTCAGTTTCAGCAGAAGAACGAGAAACCGTCGGTTGCTTCTTAGTGATGAAGTAATTTCCCATAATGATTCTGATTAATGATGAAGAATATATAGATTACAAAGAAGACTAGTCTAAATATAACTCTAGTACTAGTCATCAACATGGAATAAAATATTACTTAATCATCTACTTGCTTTATTCTAACACCCCCCCTCAAGCGAAACGTCGGATGCTCACTGACGCAAAGCTTGGATCTGAAGAACTCGAACAACGGACGAGAGAGTCCCTTGGTGAAGATGTCAGCAATCTGAAGAGTAGTAGGAACATGAGCAACGCGCAGCTTGCCAGAAGTCACCAACTCACGAACAAAATGATAATAAATATCGATATGCTTGGTCCGCTTGTGCGCCACCAGATTCTAGCCAAGAAGATAGCACTACTGTTGTCACATAACAACAACGTCGAACCAGAAAGTTGAACCCGAAGATCATGAAGCAAATGAGTGAGCCAAACAACCTCCAAAGCAGTGTTAGCAAGAGCACGATACTCAGACTTTGTACTGGAACGAGAAACAGTGGGTTGTTTCTTGACACTCTAAGAAACAAGATCCCCACCCAGATAGACCGTATATCCATAAGTGGAACAACGAGTCTCCAGACAGCGAGCCCAGTCAGCATGAAAATAGCCTAACACATCCGGAGTGCTCACGGAATGAAAAACCAAGAAAAAATGAAGAGTACCATGAACACAACGCAAAATCCGTGTAACCGCAGCAAAATGATCATCTCTAGGATCCTGAAGATACTGACTCACCGCATTGACAGAGAAGGCCAAATTCGGACTAGTAGTGGTGAGATACTGAAGTGCCCCGACAAGAGAGCGATAAAGAGTAGGATCCCTGAACGATAGACTAGTGGAACTGTGCAGCTGAGAACCAGCAACAAAAGGCGTAGAAACTGGCACAGTATCGGACATACCAACCCGAGTCAGAATGTCCCGAGCATACTTCGCCTGGACGAGAAGCAATCCGGAGGAAGTAGGAGAAATCTCAAGACCAAGAAAGTAATTAAGAGAACCAAGATCCTTGATTGCAAACTCCTTGTGCGTCCGAGTAATGAACTGACGAAGAAGAGTCGAGTCATTCCCAGTAAGAATAATGTCGTCCACATACACAAGGAGGTACAGCAAGGAGGACCCCCGCACCAGAACAAATAAAGAAGTGTCAGCCGAGCTGCACTGAAAACCAAGCTGGGTAAGATAATTGCTAAACCACAGAAACCAAGCTATTACAATACTTCGTCAACTGAGGCACTTGGAAATAGTATAAGGAATTTCATTAAGAGGGACTTAGCTAGTGAGATGCTAACTAAGCCCTCTGCCATCAAACTTTGTATGGAGATAAACCTCCAGAAACCCTTAAACAACTCCATTAGACTAGGCTCTATTTCTAACAATAAGAAATATAACATTGAATATGAAGATATCCCCCTGTACTGTGACAATTATGCTAAGCTAGGGCACTCATTTAACCGATGCAGAGCCTTTTCCCAGAATCATGCTCTACTACAGTGGCAAGCCACAGGGAACAAGTTCAATTAGATACCAAATATGGCTACTGAATTCCAATCCCATAACAATCCTCAGAACAAAAGCCAACTAATTCATCAGCTAGCCAAAACAAACCCCACCTAAACCCATCCTTCTATATACCCAAGTCCCTGGAAGTTGAATCTGTGAAAAAGACCCCACAATCATCCCAATCTCCTCCAATTCTTGACCTAACAAACTCACCCCCTGCTGATCCTGAATCACCAATCACAAAATTGATTAATGCAATAGCTCTAACCACCCCAAACAAAGCTCAAATGATTGATGCAAAAGATGATATGAGGATAGGCTCCCATAAGCTTAATCTCCGTCAGTTCTCATTCATTAATCCCCCACTTTCTCAGCAAAGAAAGATGGAAAATAGATTCTCCATTTTGTAGGATACAGATTTACCACCACAAACAGGTGATAACCTGGACCAATCACTACACCAGATACTGCAGGATGAGGTAGAAGAAGAAGGATCACATTTAGATAACTCAATCCCTAAACCAGATCTAGTATCTCACCAATTACAATCATCAGGTAACATAGACTCCCAAGGTAAGTTTAAACCTAAAAAGAACAACTATCTAAGCCAGTTGAACAAAATAATGCTAAGGTCAAACACTAAAAGCCATAAATCATGTGAACAATGATACACACCATTACTATTAATTTTTTAATCTAGAACCTTAGGGGTTTAGAATCTTCAATGCTCATATTAAAACACCTCATTAAACAAAAGAAAATTGATCTTTTATGTATAATTGAACCAATGCATGATAACAGTCAATGCCATTCCTATATGAAAAGGCTTAATTACTCACACTTCCTCCCTCTTCATAATGGCAAAATCTGGTTGCTTAAGGCTATAAATGGCCTTCCACAGATGACAAACATAGTCCGGATGAGAAGAATCCTGATAACCAACTGGCTGCTTCATGTAGACCGGAGCATCCAGAACACCATTAAGAAAGGCGTTCTTGACATCCAACTGATGAAGTGGCCAAGGACGCATGGTGGAAATTGCAAGAACTGTTCGAACAGTGGAGGCTATGACCATAGGAATGAAAGTATGGTCAAAGTCAAAACCTAGAATCTGTGAAAAACCTTGTGCCACAAGTCTGGCTTTGTGACGATCAATCGTACCATCCGGACAATACTTGAGCCGATAGATCCATTTGGAGCCAACAATGTTGGCATCCGAAGGTCGAGGCACCAAGTCCCAAGTGTGCTAACCACAAAGAGCAGACATCTCATCGTCCATAGCCGAAACCCAACCTGGATCCCAAAGGGCCTGGCAATAATCTGTGGTCTCTGTCTGAGAAAGAAGGGAAGCAGTAAGACCATGTGCAACAATGTCCGAATAATCACATCGCTGAATAGTACCAGTGGCGGACCGAGTGGCCATCCGATGAATCCGAGGTGAAGGCGGTAAGACTGGAGGAGTAGGAATATCGGACGACGCTGGGAAAGACTCGGAAGAGCCATCTGATCGGTGAGCCACGGAAAAGGCTGGAGAAGGTGTGGCTGAGACTGGCTGCAGGATCGGGATCGGTGGCAGAGAAGACGGAACCGATGACGGAGAAACTGGAACAGGATCCGGCGGACACAAGGTGCAAGGCGGCGCGTGAGATAACGATGAAGCTGGCATAGAGATCACGGAGTTGCCATCAGGATCAAGAAAGGCAGAAACATCAAGGGCGGATGCGAAAGATCCCAAAGTCTGAGAAGGAGCAAAAGAAAAATATGTCTCATCAAAACGGGCATGACGAGTGATGTAGACTCTTCCTGTAGAAACATCAAGACACCGGAAACCTTTGCACTGGGAGCTGTAGCCAAGAAAAACACATGGAATGCTGCGGGGAGATAACTTATGATCAGCATACGGTCAAACAAATGGAAAAACCTGGGACCCAAAAGGATGAAAATTTGAATAGCAAGGAGCATGACCATATTGAAGAACATAAGGCGAAGAACCATGCAAAACCAGAGTAGGCAGTCGATTGATTGTATATGCAGCTGCAGCAAATGCATCATCCCAGTAAGAAACAGGCAGATGTGAATGAAAAAGCATAGTAAGACCCATCTTGGCAACATGCCAATGTTTGCGCTCCGCACGACCATTCTGTTCCGGATTGTAAGGACACGAGATCTGATGATGAATTCCCTTACTGGAAAAATGACCCCGTAGACAAGTATTCAGGAATTTAGTACCACCATCACTCTGAAACACCTTAATTTTGGATGAGAACTGATTCTCCACAAAGGCCTCAAATTGTAAGTAAGCATAAAAAAATCTGACTTGCGACGAAGTGGATAAAGCCAGGTGAAATGAGAATAGTCATCCAAAAATAAAGCATAATATGAAATATCATGTGTCGATAAACATGAGAAGGTCCCCATAAGTCACAATGAATCAAATCCAATACATGTGTAACACGCTTATGGTTCTCAACAAATGCCAACCGTTGACCTTTTGCCATAACATAGGGGGCGTAGGCAACAGGTTTAGGAAACAAAGAAGACAAAGAAACTAAACCAGACTTCTGCAAACTAGAGATGTCTGACGCCGATGCATGACCCAAGTGAGCATGCCACAACTCATAAGATGCACGCCCTTTATTCTGTTGTAAATGCGAGAAAAATGATGAATCGCCTCTATCCAAAACATAGAGACCACCATCACTGTGGTCCCCTGCCCACGACCGCCTTGGACACTTTGTTCTGAATGATAAAGTTCCGATTATCAAAAGTGACAAAAGTGTTTAAATCTCTGGTCAGTTTACTAATAGACAACAGATTCTTAGTAATATCGGGAACAACCAGAACATCATGCAGGCATAAATCATCAGAAAGTTTAGCATCACCAACATGAGAGATTCGAATAGAAGATCCATTACCAACAGAAACATGAGAATTACCAGAATATAGGGAGACAGACTCCAAGCCTGAGACAGAGGATGCCATATGACTGGTGGCACTGGAGTCAACATACCAATCAAAGGATCGTGCAGTAGGCTCTAACTGCAGTGATGACTAAAAACGCTCAGCCAGATGAGTGGAGTCTGTACGATTAGCTGGACCCTGAGAACCAGTCTGAGCAAGCCTCTTGTAACAAGTCGCAGCATAATGACCGGGACGACCACACCAAGTACACTGTGGTTGACCACGACCAACCCCTGCCATGAACTGACCGCTGGACCTGCACCTCGTCGTCCACCAAAATGGCCTCCCCTGGCGACACGTGAACCGGACGTGCCGCCACCCCTCGCTGGTGCGTGATCCCACGTGCGGCCGGCCAAGGGAAAAACACCTGTTGTAAAGGCGACATGCCCAGTGGCTGGGGCTAAATGGTCCTGTAAGTTTTTTAGAAAAGCTTCGTGGCGTTTGCACGAGATAAAACATCGGCATACAATGGAGTAGGTGAGGAATTAATTAAAGGTGCAGAAAAATCCTTAAACTCAGTTCCAAGAGCAGTCAAAAACCAAATAAGTTGATCATCATTCGATACAGGAGAACCCATCACAGATAACTGCTCAAAAATTTCTTTAAATTGGGGATGGAGTTCATGAACTGTACCAGTCTTACGTATACCGTGAGCAGAAGCACTGAGACAAAGGATGGATGATGCACTGATGTCGTGATAAATGGACTGAAAACTGTCCCAAATTTCCTTTGAAGTGGCACAGTCAGGTAAAATAGCCAAGGCCTCTGGGGTGAGAGAAGAAAAAAGAAGACTGCACACACGTTGATCTTCATCAACCCGAAGATCATAATTAGACTGGACCTTCAAGTAAGCCTCTATGGGATCAGTCTTGGTGGCAGACCCCGACTTAGAGTGGAATCAACGGCCAAAGCGTAGGGGACGGGAGAGGAGGCCGGAGGGCGAGGAGGAATAGTCGGACATGGCCTAGAACCATCAAGAAAACCATACAGCTGCTGGGGTCGGAGAACATAACCATCTTGACGCTTCCCCAACAAATAATTGGATGATGACAATTTGATAGTCATCATGTGGAGTAAGGTATTATAAGACAATTTCTCGTCAGACATGATGAGAGTAGAAAAAAAATTACAAGGAGAAGGGGGGAGACGGCTTGCGGTCGAAAAGAGAGAAGAGGGTTTTAGAACCAGGTTTGCTCTGATACCATGATAAAGTAATTTCCCATAATGATTCCGATTAATGCTGAAGAATATATATATAGAGTACAAAGAAGACTAGTTTTAATATAACTCTAGTACTAGTCATCAACATGGAATAAAATATTACTTAATCATCTACATGATTTATTCTAACACTTAGTCTTCCACGATATGGGTGATTCACCAAGCATAACAAAATATCATGTCTAGGAACGTCGAGTAATTGGACAAGCAGCCTAATCTGAGTCGCAGAAAGCTGACAGCTATAGAGAACTCTGAGCAGAAAGAAATAAACCTTGACCAAGATGACTCTTCAAGTAGTGCAAGACGCGAAGGGCAGCATGCCAAAGTGTGATGCGCGGCTTCTCCATAAATTGCGCTAAAGTATGGACCGGATAACTGAGTTTCGGTCATGTAATAGTCAAATAAATGAGTTTCCCAATCAAACGATGGTATTGCGCAAGATCAGGTTGTGGAGGACTCGTCGAACGAGCCAAATTATGTTGTTGTTCCATCGGACAATTCGTAGGCTTTGCAGCTAGAAATCCGGATTCATGTAGGATGTCAAGAGTATATTTTCGTTGTGAAAGAAACATACCATCAGGTCTCCTAGCAATCTCAATACCCAGAAAATACTTCAGAGCACCAATATCCTTCATATAGAAGCATGAGTTGAGATACTTCTTGAACTCGATCATCAAGTCCAAGGAAGAGCTAGCAATAATTAGATCATCAACATAAACTAGGACATGCTGGGTAACACCGTTACGCAAAGAAGTAAACAAGGAGTAATCTGCTTTACTCTGAACAAACCCAAAAGTACATAGAGTAGTAGCAAGTTTCGCAAACCAATTGCGGGGAGCCTGGCGTAGACGATACAGGGATTTGCAAAGCTTGCATACCAAACCCAGAACAGGAACGGAGTAACCCTATGGAGGACGCATATAGACTTCCTCATCCAAGTCACCATGTAAGAAAGCATTGTGAACATCCATTTGATGAATGTCCCAATTCCGAATTGCAGGAATGGCTAAGAATAAACTAACAGAGCTCATCTTGGCAATCGAGGCAAATGTCTCAGTAAAATCAGTTCCTTCAATCTGTCGATTGACAAGAACAACAAGGCGAGCTTTATAGTGCTCAATAGAGCCATCAGACTTGAACTTGGTCCGATACACCCATTTGTAACCAATGACTTGTTTGTCAGCAGGGAGAGGAGGCAGAACCCATGTATTTTTCCGCTCAAGGGTACTAAGTTCATCAGACATGGCCTCTTGCCAGTGGGGATGGCGAGAAGCCTCGGAATAGGTAGCAGGGTCTGAGCTATCAGTCATTACAGCTAAAAATGCAGTATGCGAAACCAAAAAATTATGATAAGTAAGATAATCACAAATAAAGTAACGAGTACCTCAGGACAGATCAGGCAGAGTAACGAGAGCAGCAGATTGTGGGTTTATTTCTTGAGTAGCATTGCAGACATAATCTTGTAATTTAACTGGAGCACGACGGATACGAGTACTCGGCAGTCTAAGAGATGACGGAGACTAAGAACCCGTGGAAGCAGGCTCTGGCGCCTGGATCAACTCGATTGGTGCAGCAATAAAGTCTGATTGTTGCTCGGACGTACACGGACGTGGCACGTAGGTGCTGGCGGCGCAGAGGCGGAGGCCGGCTGGAAGGCCGGCGGAGATGTATCGGTCGTAATCTACTAAATCACCGGTGGGCTGACCGGAGTTTGGTTGGTTGATGGCGAGTTGGCCAAAATTCAGTGGGTCACCGGTGGGTTAGTAGAAATCTGGCCGGTCGCCGGTGGAGCTGCTGGAATGTGGCAGGTCGTCGGTGAGTTGGGCGGAATCTGGCCGATCGTCGATAAGTTGAACGGAATCTGGCCGGTCGCCGATGGGGTGGTCGGAATCTGGCTGGCCGCTGGATGGTTTGCCGGAATCTGGCCGGTCAATGGTATGAAAGTGGTAAGGTCCAACGACGGTATCTCAAGAGGCGACGGCACGACTTGCTCCTCAACAGACTCGATGGGAACAATATTTTCTAGAATTGGAGAAAATGGAAAACAATCTTCATAAAACACAACATCCCGGCTGTCAAACACAGTGCGGGACTCGAAGTCATAGAGGCGTCATGCTTTCTTAGTAAGAGGATATCTAAGAAAGACACACTTGCGACTTCTGGCTGCAAACCTATCTCGCGGCTTTGGAAGTTGGGATGTAAAGTACAAACAACTGAACACATGGAGACGGTTGGGACTGGTCATGCGGCCATGAAGCATTTGATAGGGCGAACGGCCATTCAACACCGGTGTATGAGTGCGATTGATCAGGTAGGCAGCAGTAAGAATGCATTCTCCGCAGAAGTCAATAGGAAAATGGGCCTGGAACCAAAGAGCATGAGCCACATTGAGAATATGGCGGTGCTTTTGTTCCACACACCCATTTTTTTGCGGCGTGTAGACGGTAGATGTCTTGAACCGAATTCCTTTCTCATCAAAGTAACGTCTGAGAGGAAGAAATTTGATTCTATTGTCAGCGCAAACTTTCTGAAATGACCGACGGAACTGTGTCTGAGCAAAAGCAAGAAACTCCTTCATCTTGGTAGGTACTTCAGTCTTGGTTACTAATAAATAAACCCAAACAGTTCAGAAATAATGATCTAATATAGTCAAAAAGGAAAATACTCCACTAGAATATGGTGAGCTATAAGGCCCCCAAACATCACAATGAACAGGTTCAAACAAATAACTAGCCTTAAAAGTACTTAAAGGAAAGCTAGATATAGGCTGTTTTGCTCGATGACAAATGGAACAAGGAACAATTTTATTTAAATGACTATGGCTGGAAGAAATATCTGGTATAGAAGACAACACCGAACTGGAAGGATGACCAAATTGCTGGTGCCATAATGACGGGGTAACGGCAGCGGCAGTAAAGGAGGATAACGGCAACGGCTTTGGCGATCTCCCAAGGCTGCGCAACCAATAAACCCCACCCTGCTAATCACCCGCACCAATCACTGTCCTCGGGCTGATATCCTGAATGATACATAATTTATCAGTAAGCAAGACTAAGCATTTTAAGGCTGCAGTTAACTTAGCAAAAGACAATAGATTGCAATGCAATTCCGGAATAAATTGAACATGAGTAACAAGTATGTCTCCAAAATATGGGTTCCCATGATGAGAAGCAGTAACTATAGAGCCATCATGAAGAATAACATCAATATGATCAGCAGGTTCAATATCATATAGAAGATTCTTGCCACCGGCCATATGATATGATGCGCCGGTATCAAGAATCCAAGGTAAAGCTGACTTACCTGACGCATTGTCAAAACTAGTCAACTTAGAAAACATGTTAATAACCTAGTTCCACTGCACTTTGGACAAGGCGGGGCTGAAAGTTGTCCGATCAGCATCAAAGAAATCATCCGCGGTGTTGGCTGCAGGTGGAGGTGCGGCTCCGGAGAATGGCGCGACAGCTGGGGCACGAGTTTGCTGGGGCTGAGCTCTCTGACCAGAATTTTGTTGTCGTTGTTTCTCAAACAATTTGGGATAACCATGAATTTTGAAACAGGTAGCAGCATCATGACCCTTTCGGTTGCAGTGAGTACAAATGAGAAATTTTCGATCAACGGCAGGGGCAGGCGTGCCGAGACTTTGGGCGACGGCGGATAGCTTCGGATGTGGCTGAGGTCGATGCGCTGCATAGGCCATATTGTCCGGGGCAGACTCACGAGCATGAACAATAGTCTTGTGATGCTCCTCCTGAATGGCAAGCGAGTGAACACGACCAATAGGAGGCAAAGGGGCAAGTGTCAACATGTGAGATCTCAACGAATGGTATCCTTCATCCAATCCTATGAGAATTGATGAATCATCTCTATCTCACGGGATTCAGCAGCAGTCTGAGCAGCAGGACAAACACATGTCCGATTAAGAAAGTAAGTAATCAATTCATCCCACAACTTCTTATATTTAGTATAATATGCAGCAATAGAATGACCATTCTGGTGACAAGTATAAATGACCGCACGAATTTCACACATGCGCAGACCATTACCAAGGGCAAAACGGTGTTCAAGATCATCCCAAAGATCCTTAACAGACACATGATAAGTAATACCAGAACGAATGAATGGATCAAGAGTTTGAACCACCCATCTAACAAGCATAGAATTCACACTATTCCAGTCATTATAAAAAAGGTTCAATAGGCAAAGGCTTAACAACAGAACCATCAAGAAAACCCTCCGTATGCTTTGCAGAAAAAGCATTAAACGGGGAAGCACTCCATTCATTATAGTTATCACCCTTAAAGATCTCAGGACAGATTCTCAAACCTGGATGATTTGACGGATGAACGTAGTAGGGATGATTAGTAGCCAAAGCATGAGAAGAGTGACTGGCGAATAGCCTGAGCAGTGGCCATCGTTGTGGCTTTCACGGTTGCCTGGAAGAAGGCAGAATCTGAGGCAAGAAAGGCAGATGGATGCGGCGGCGTCAGGATGATCACTGGGGGAGGTGCGGCGGCGTCGACGTCACCGGCGGGAGGCAGAACGACTCCGACGAGTGGGCGTGGAGGCAGTGGCACGGAATCCAATGGTCCGACAGTGGCGGCATCAGAAACAACAGGATTAAGGGAAATGACAATATCTTCAATTTCAACATGAACAAGAGGATCCATGATGACAGAAAAAGGAACGACAGTCGGATGGCCTTGAACAACTGCGGCGCGTGAAGGCGGTAGCAGGCGGAAGATCGGCGCATGAAGCGCGGTTATGGTGGTGGAAAAACTTAGGATTTAGGTTTTCAGGATTTTGGCTCTAATACCATGTAAAATATGAATGTGTGATTTTATTAATAGTACAAGGGTGCCATATAAAGGCACCATATACAGAAGTACAAATGAAAAATGATTCTAACTATGGTACAAGATATACATGGAATATAACAAAATATCTACTTAGCACCCTGTTTATCCTTATGAATTTATAACTAGTGAAATGTTCATAACCATCTTCACCAAAAGTTGAACCCTGCACAGTATAGCTACTGTAGTCCAGAATTTGTTATGCATGAGAACAATATGATTTGATCATTAGCTTCAGGTACTGCATATGTTGAATGATAGTGATTTCCAGGTATCAACTGTTTGTTGGTTTATCTTTTTATAGCTACACCTACACAGCAGAAGAAATAGCTTTCACTATATCTTTAAAAGAAAAAAAAAAAGAAACTCTGTTACTTGCAAAACAGGAATTATCAATGGCATTGCCGTGAACTTTTGGTTATGGCACAAAGAATTATCATAGTTAGCCAAAGCACATTTAGTCTTCTATGTACAAGTAAGGTATTACAGATACGACTCTGATTATGGAACGGAATTAATTAAACATATTATTGTACAGAAACATCACCGCTTTTATATTTTTATTTCACTAATTATTCAAATCCTTTAAGAACTGAGAATTACTTCCAGCATTTGGTAACATCATCATCATGCTCCAAAGCTTCAGCAAAACCAAAATGGTCTCTTAGCATCTATGCATAACTCAGGAAACTCAACATCACAAAGTAGAGCAACAAGGCCATTCAATTCAAACGGCAGAATGTGGATATAACTAAAACACAGTTAGTAGGGTACCTTGACGCACAAATTCCCCAAATATCACTCACACATTAGCAATATACAGACAAGAGGTACAATGTTAACTTAAAACTTATGTTTCCATTGATTCTTATCTCAAGCTAAGAAATTAAAAACTAACTAAATAAGAAGAAAAAAAATGAAATTAATACCTGATGGGGAAGAGCAACGGTCTCAAACAGCAATGCATCAGGCTTATCCGCAAGAACTGGGGATTTAGTCCACAAGCAGCTCAGCCCACATCGGCGGCAAGAGTACAAATTATCCAAATTATCACAAATCCAAGTCCATCCCTTTAGTGAAACACTACATGATTCATCTTTATTAAGGAATTAGAATATTACTTGTAATTGTAATTATATTCTATTACATTTTCCTACCTTGTATAGATTTTTTGTACCACTATACATAATGTATCTTGAGATCATCAATGCAAACACACATTATTATCCTTATTTTCTACATAGTATCAGAGCCTAAAATCCGGAAATCCTAAGAAAATATCTCGCTATCTTTTCGAGCCACTACCGCCAAGTCGCGCGTCAATCCACTTACCGCCGCACAGCCGCTGCCATCAGCTCCGTTCCACCGCTGGCCGATCGCCACCATCTAGTTGGTGGTAATCCGTGCACCGTCTCTCCTGATCCGATCAGTCCATGCATAAATTCACACGCGCCAATCTCGAAGCTCACGCGCCGTCACGTTCACGTCACGCTCCGCTGTCGTCCGATCTGTCACCGGTTGCTGCACCTACTGCTGATTCGTACTTGATTTTGCAGTCTGCTTCTGAAGAACAGACTCGTATTGATTCTGCACCGAGGTTCCAAAACTTAAAGATATGAGTGGTGATGATGTGATTGCGACTTTACGGAAGCAGTTGCAGTTGCAATCTAGCCTTCATACTACTGTACCTATTGGTTGTCTGTTGACTGATCCTGATTTTATTACTTCTAGCGATGGTCCAGGTCTACAAATTATACCGAACATGCTGAAAGGTTAAGAAAATTACATTGAATGGTCTGTCACAAAGTGTCGCACAATACTTACTAAGAACAAGATTGGGTTCATTGATGGATCCATTACCAAACCCCAGGATAGTCATCCTGATGTTGCTGACTAGCCTGGGATTAATGCCACTCTTGTCTACTGGATCTTGCAAACCCTGGATCCGGTGTTGAGATCTTCTACAAGCTCGTTTGCCACACTTAAGGAACTATGGGATGACCTGAAGGCGCAATTTATTCTTGGTGATGGTATGAAGGTTTTGCAAATGCAAGAGGTTATTCAGAGTTGCAGGCAGAACGGTCAGCCCATCGACATTTATTTTTGCAAACTGAAGAAGTTGTTTGCAGACTACCACTGCATACGGCCTCCTCTAGTTTTCAACAATGAAGAGAGAAATGCACTGTGCCGTTGTAATATTTCTGTGAGAGTCTTGAGAGAGAGAGATATCGAGAGAGAGATTTGATCTATCAATTCATCTCTGGTGTCGACGAAGACTTTCACACCTTGCGATCACATATCATGAGCATTGATCTGATGCCACCTGTCATGAAAGTGTATGCCCTTGTTGCCCTGGAGGAGAATCATCGAGATGTCATCCAAGATCGCGAGCCTTCTTCTAACTCCATGGCATATGCTGCATGATGCCCACCACCTACAAGTTCTTCGTAATTTTTTCTTTCTTCATCTGACTGCAAGAATCTTGTTTGCACACATTGTCATCGCAAGGATCACGACAAAGACTACTGTTTCCAGATCACTAGTGTACCAGAATGGTTCAAGGAGTTGAAGGAGAAAGCCAGCGCCGCTAAGAGGACACCGCCAGCCACTCGGCCGACGGCTATCGCCATGTACAGATGATCTTCCACGGCCCTTCCACTCCCACAGCCATTTGCCGACGTCGCCTTGTCGCCGCTTAGCCTAGCGGTGGTGGCTTCTTCTGGCCGCATCCCTACCCACTCTGATTTGGCCATGCTCTATCTCATGACTAGTTGAGCACGACCATGCATTTATTTAATCAGTTTGGTTCTCTTACTAATATTACTACTGCTATTGAAATTGTGAATGTTGTTCTGCCTGATGGCTCTGTGTCATCTATTACCCACTATATATGATTCTATTTTCCCTGGGGCTGTCACTCTTGCTATATCCTACTTTACGGTGTAACTTATTATCATGTTCTAGATTGATATCTTCCATAAAATGTCTAGCTTTGTTTACTAAAAACTATTGCATTTTACAGAAAATCAGTACAAGCAAAGTGATTGGCGTGGGTGAACAGAAATGGGAGGGGGTGTTTTGGCTTTGTCTGCTGGATACTCGTGATCATCCTCCTATCCCACAGTTGCTTCCGTGTCTTCTTCTGATTTATGGCATCAGCGTCTTGGACATCTTTCCTCTATGGTGTTGTCTTCTATTTTTTCTATTGATTTTAGCACTAATAAGACTTATGTTCCTTTTTCTATATGTTATGGAGCAAAACAGACTAGACATAGTTTTCCATTGAGTTCTACAAATGTTACTGCACTATTTCAATGAATCCATTGTGATGTTTGAGGTCCTTATAGAACATCATCTTTTAGTGGTGCATTTTTTTAAACTATAGTTGATGATTATTCCCGAGCTGTTTGAGTTTATTTATTAGTGGCTAAGTCAGAAGTAGCTTCTAAAATTTTAGAATTTTGTGCCTTGGTGAAGAACCAATGGGGCCAAACCATACTACGTGTTCAGGCTGATAACGTGATTGAATTTTTACCTTTGAGATCTCATTTTGCCTCGTTTGGGATCATCTTTGAGACATCTATGGTTGATACACCACAGCAGAATGGTCGAGTTGAAAGAAAGCGTCACCATTTACTTAAAGTGGCGCGTGCCTTACGATTTCATTCCAGTGTTCCAATTGATTTTTGGGGAGAATGTGTTCTTAATGCTGCTTATCTGATTAATCGGACACCAACAAAGCATCTCAATGGTCGTACTCCCTTTGAGTTACTCTATGGCAAGCTCCAAATTACTCATCCTTAAGAGTTTTTGGATGCTTGTCTTTCGCTGCTCATCCCAGATATCATGACAAGTTTTCACCAAGAAGTCGGAGTTGTTTGTTTCTTGGTTGTCCCACCGGAAATTAAGGCTATCGCCTTTTTGACTTGGAATCCCGCATAATCTTTACCAGTCGGGATGCAATTTGTTTTTAAGATCGGTTCCCGTATTTTGCAACTCTGACATTGGTCTCATCAAAAGACCCAGGCGGCGCCACCACCTCACCTCCGGCCTCCTTATCCCCACTGTCAGAGTCACACGACCCCTTACCTCCAGCCACCGCAGCTCCTTCACCTCCGGCCACTGCAGGTTCTCCGATACCGGTTGCCTTCGGTCACTCACCACCGGCCAATGCCAGTTCTCCAACATCAGTCACTTGCCACCGGCCGCTGCTGGTTCTCCGACGCCGATCGCCACTGGTCCTCAACCGTTGGCTTTTATTGACCCCCTGCCGCCGGCTCATCTAGGCCGACCGCAGCTGGCTCATCTAGGCCGAACGCCGTCGACACCGACCCACCAGCTTTACAAGCATTTGGTTTTATTCAGAGTCTTACTCTTTGTTTGTCTTTTCCTGTGGATCAGTTTCTTTGCATGTTCTAGTTTATGTTGATGATTTGGTCATTGCTGGTAGCTCTTCTGCACTCATCTCTGAGTTTAAGAAATACTTGGGTTCTTGTTTCCATATGAAAGATCTTGGTTTACTTAAGTATTTCTTGGGCACAGAGATTGCTAGAAAACCGGAGGGAATGTTTCTTTCGCAAAGGAAATATGCCTTGGACATTTTATCTGATACAGGTTTATCTCCTTCTAAATCGACTGACTTTCCGATGGAGCAACAACACAATCTGGCGCGTGTTAAAGGTCCGCCTTACCATAATCCCTATCAGTACATGCGTCTGTTTGGGCACCCAATATACTTGACTATCACACGTCCTGAGCTTAGTTATTCGGTTCATACACTTGCTTAATTCATGAAGTCTCCATGTGTTCCTCACTAGCGAGCTGCATTTCGAGCATTGCACTACTTGAAGAGTTATCATGGTCAAGGTTTATTTCTCTCTGTCAGTAGTGCGTAACAGTTGACTGCTTACTGTGATTCAGATTGGGCTGCATGCCCAATTACCCGGCGATCTCTTTCCGGATATTTTGTGATGACTGATGATTCTTCGATTTCTTGGAAGACCAAGAAGCAACCTATGGTTTCTCGGTCTTCCAATGAAGCGGAGTATCGTGCTATGGTTGTTACCTGTAGTGAGTTGTTATGAATAAAGTCTTTGCTAAATGACTTAGGGGTTATGCACACTTCTCCTATGTGGATGTTTTGTGACAGTCAATATGCTCTTCATATTGTGGAAAATTCAGTGTTCCATGAACGCACAAAGCACATTGAAGTTGATTGTCATTTTGTCCAGGATCTTGTTCAATCTGGCACTATTATTATTCAGCATATCTGCACGTCTGACCAACCTGTGGACTTGTTCACTCTCGGATGTAACCAAGTTCATTCCCTGCTTGGCAGATTGGGCATTTGTGATCCACATGCTCCAACTTGAGGAGGAGTATTAAGGAATTAAAATATTACTTGTAATTGTAATTATATGCTATTACATTTTTCTATCCTGTATAGGTATTCTGTACCACTATATAATGTACCCTTAGATCATGAATACAAACACATATTATTACCCTTATTTTCTACACCCTTCTAAGTTTGCCTTAGCTGGATCTACGGCAGAGAACGACCATATGGAGGCGGAGCAGGACCGGATGGTTGCAGATTGGAGAGGGGACAATGACAATGAACAAGGGTTTTTGTGAGAGCTTGAAGACAAGGGGTAAATGAAGATGGGGACTATCAAAGTTCATCATTTTGTCATGATCCGCCCACTTAAGCAAGGATTAGAAGGTAATTGACAATCAATATTAATCAAGGAGGAGTTACAAGGGATATGGTTGAACCAGCCATAACTAATTCTACCAACTTGGAGCAGTTAGTCAGTTGCAACAGCCCAACTCAAGCAGCTCCGCCATTGGCATGATTGAGGGTATAAGAGAGCAGGAAAGGAAGAGATAGGGATCTTTTTGGCAATTATTGTTTTTCAGCATATACTTTCTACAGATTTTCCTTTCTTCTCTATTCTTTCTCTGAACCTCACTTTTCTTCTTCATTATGAGTTCATCTTTTCCTTTGTGCTTTTGTAATTCATCGTAGTACTCAATATTGTGCTAATTCATTAAGGATTTCCTCTTTTATTCTTGGGCTGAAGCTAAGGGTGTGACAATTGGTATCAGAGCGGTTCTTTTCTTGGTAAAATTATGGCTGAACACAATGAGATTGGCAAAATGAGGGAGATTTGTAATTACTTTCTCATTGCTAAATGTCAAGTCTTTCAGGCCTTTTCTCTATTCAAATCCATGGTTGAAACACAATTTTCTACAATAATTAAAGCTTTTCAATCTGATTGGGGAGGGGAATATCGAAATGTCTCTACCTTTCTCCAAACTCATGGTATTTTGCATAGATTTTCTTGTCGCCACACCCCTGAACAAAATGGTGCTGCTGAAAGACGTAATCGCATTGTCGATGAAAATGGCCCTGCTCTACTCTCCCACTCTCATCTCTCAATCTCATTCTGGGAACATGCCTTCCAAACTGCCATCTTCCTTCACAATCGTACCATAACTCCTACCCTCGCCAATGAATCTCCCTACACTTGGCTTTATCATCGCCAACCAGACTATCTGTTTCTCAAATCCTTCGGTTGTCTCTGCTATCCTTATCTTCGTCCATATAACAGCAACAAGTTGGAGTTTTGCTCTGTTGCTTGCATCTTCGTAGGATACAGCACCAAACACAAAGGACACCTTTGCTTTCATGTCCCCACCTCTCGCACCTATATATCCCGTCATGTTGTGTTCGATGAGTCTTCCTTTCCCTTTCCTGACCACAACTCCAAGTCTCCCCCATCACCCTTCTCCGATATATCCCTTCAAAGTCTGCACTTTACCTCAGACATTTCTTCCTCACCTACCACTCCACCCGTCACCAATCACAGTCCCCCTCCATCTCCACGTAGTCCTTCTCCTAACCTCAGGCCCGGACCATCACTCAGTCCGTCTTCTCCACCCAGTCCCACTCAGCCAATTTCACCGTCTCCGGCCCCTTCTCATACTTCTACTCAGCCTTCTACTATCAGCTCTCATATAGCTCCCTCATATTTCTGCCCGGCTGCCAACTCTACTCATGGTAGGACAACTCGTGCAGAAACTGACTCTCTCAAGCCAAAGCTCTACACTACTACAAAACACCCATTACCTTCTGACGGTTTCGATCTTGAATCGAAATCCTTTCTTCAGGCCAAAAAGAATCCTAATTGGCAGTATGTTATGCAGTTAGAGTATGATGCCTTAATGACTAATAGGACTTGGGACTTGGTGCCCAGGTTATGTGCCTCTAATCTTGTTGGTTGTAAGTGGATTTTCAGGATCAAGAAGAAACCTGATGGTTCAGTTGAGCGCTACAAAGCTCGCCTTGTTTCAAAAGGCTTTAATTAGGAAGAGGGGGTTGACTACTTCGACACATTCAGCCCTGTCATCAAACCCACTACCATTCGGGTGGTCCTTGGTTTGGCTGTTACTCAAAATTAGCCTCTTTTCCAGGTTGACATCAACAATGCCTACCTCAATGGTGATCTGTCTGAAACTGTATTCATGGAGCAACCACCTGGTTTTGTTTCACCGCAGCAGTCCTCTCATGTTTGTCGTCTTCGGAAAGCTCTTTATGGTCTCAAACAGGCACTGCGAGCATGGTTTCAGAAGCTCCACCAGGCCCTTCTATGGCACGGATTCAAACCATGTGTTTCAGACACCTCTCTCTTCATCAAACATCATGGGTCTGATGTTGTCTATGTTCCAGTTTATGTGGATGATCTCATCATCACTGGCTCGAGCTCCAAGTTCATTGATGAGTTTATTGGCTATCTCCACTCGATTTTCTCTTCGAAGGACTTGGGTGCTCTGAATTTTTTCCTTGGGATTGAAGTTCTTCGCAACTCTTCAGGTATAATTTTATCTCAACAGAAATACATTCTTGATCTTCTTGACAAGAGAAAAATGGTTGGTGCAAAACCAATTGCCTCTCTGGCCATTCCGGGCTCGCGCCTCGTCATTGGTGTTGATTCTTTCTCAGATGTCCATCTCTATCGCAGCATTGTAGGAGCTCTACAATATGTCACCATTACCCGGCCTGAGCTTGCGTATTCAGTCAACCGGGTTTGTCAGTTCATGCATCAACCTTCAGAGATTCACTGGGCCGCTGTGAAACGCATACTACGGTATCTCAAGGGAACTATTGATAATGGCTTACTCATTCGGCCATCTCGGGATGATCGCCTTGTATGTTTTACGGATGCTGGTTGGGCCTCAGATCCTGATGATTGCCGCTCTCAACATGGCTTTGCTATTTACCTTGGTGGTAATCTCATCAGCTGGTCCTCCTATAAACAATAGGTTGTAGCCTGCTCCAGCACTGAAGCAAAGTACCGAGCGATCACTTTTGCCTCAACGGAGCTCATCTGGTTTCAACAGCTTCTAGCCGAAATGGCTGCCCCTGTCTCTCAGGCTCCTATCCTCCTCTGTGATAATCCCAGTGCTACGTATCTTACTGCCAATCTGGTCTTTCATCAGAGGTCTAAACACATCAAGATTGATTTTCACTTTGTTCGAGAACAAGTCAAAGCTGGGGAACTTGTTGTTCGACATGTGAGCTCTGTTGATCAGATTGCTGGCATCTTCACCAAGGCTTTGGGTTCTTCTCGCTTTGATAACCTAAAGTCCAAGCTTCTCATTCGTACCCGATCGTGAGCTTGCGGGGGGGTATTGGAGACTTAAAACACTAGTCCTAGTTCATTGTACCTAGTTTATAGAAATAGTTTACTTTTCCTAATCAGTGGGATTGCTTACGTGTAAATCCTATCATTAGAACTAGCACTTGTAATACAAATAGATATGTACAGAGATGAATAAAAGCATCCATTCACATCATATCTTTTACAAGAGCCCTGGAGACGCGAATCAATGACATCGCTCAAGAGATCAAGAATCAGTTCAAAATCAGTACGGCGATGGTGGATCGGAACAATGTAAAGGTGTACGAAGCTATTGATGAAAAATACAAGGTGCTTAGCTTGGAGATCGATGCCAGATTGAAGAAACAAGAGGAGATCCAAGCAGAGCAGCTGAGAAGGTTTCAGGATCTACAGGAAGGAATCTGCAGCTATGCTAGAGTTGATGATAAAATTCTTTCCATGAGAGGGTAAAAACAAGTCGACGGTGTTTGAAGCTGGAAGTTCGACATTAGAATCACAGGAACGGACTCCGAAACAGAGGTATACAGGAGGAATGGAAAGGCCGTATAGAGGAGGTAGAGATCATATGGACCCTGATGATTAAGAAGATTGGAGGAGCAACATCGGAAGAAGTACGGGTGTTAATCAACCAAAGATTGAGCTAAGCGTTTTCACTGGAAAAAGACCAAGGGACTGGTTACGAAATGGTGAGAGGTTTTTCCACTATTTTCAGTTTGGAGCACATCAGAGGGTGTAGGCAGTGGAGATTTATCTCGGAGGAAGAGCGGAGACTTGGTTCCAAAGTATTAAACGAACAAGCAGGTGTTGGAATTGGACTGAATTCGAGGAGGCGGTGATGCGAAGGTTTTCTGAATTGGGGAATAAAGATCCAGTTGAAGAGTTCAACAAACTCTATCAAAGAGGAAGTGTCAGGAGCTACCAGGAGCAATTTGAAGAACTGAGATAAGAAATTATGGGCAAGGATCCTCACCATCTGAGCAGTACTTTATTTCAAGTTTTGTGAGTGGATTGAAAGAAGAAATTAAGCCTATGATACGAATGTTGAAGCCTGGAAATTCGCAAGATACTATAGAGTTGGCTATTTTACAAGAGCAGAATTTAGAAGTGATTAATAGAAGTCCTAAAGTGATGAACAATTTGAATCAAGTGGCAATTAACATTCAGAAAAGAGAAGATAGAGATGGAAAAATAATTGATGGGAAACAGGAAGATCAAGATGGAAAGAGGTTTTGGGTAGGAAGTTTCAGGAGATTAGCACCACAAAAAGTGCAGTATAGACGGAACAATCAACTCTGTTTTAAATATGGTGGGAGTTTTGGACCTGGTCACAGATGTAAGTTTAGACAGGTGAATCTCATGCAAACTCAAGATCAGAAAGAGGGTGGAGATATAATTGTGATGGAAGTTGAAGAAATGAATGAGTTAGAGGATAATCTGACTGGAGTGGAACTGGAAGAAAGGCCAAGGTGTGTTACTAAAATAGAACCTGGATTTTTTAAACTAAAGTTGGTGGGATCAGTGGAAAACCAAAACAAGATTAATGCCATAACTATCTATAGTTGGCTGGAGGGTAGGAAGATTAGTATACTGCTGGATACAGGTAGTAATGATTCTTTCATCGATCCTGAAATCATGTATGAGGTAGGGCTTAAGCAAATTTCTACAAGACCTTTTGTAGTAACAGTGGCTGATGGTTCTCAAGTACGTGAAGCTACATTTTGTCCTAAGATTTTATGGAAAATGCAAGGGCACAAATTTTGTTATGATTTGAGGGTGATGCCTCTTTGGGAGTTGGATATGATATTGGGCGTGGATTGGATGAGGTTGTTAAGCCCCGTTAGTTTTGATTTTGCTGAAAACAAGTATCTATTTCTTTAATGAGGGAAGGGTACGGACATTATAGGGAAGTGATGAAGAGGTGATTATGAAACTGATCTGGGGATATGAAGCAAGATAGATGGGATAATTGGAGAGGAGGCGGTTGTTTTACATGGGACTAAAAGAGCAGGATAGTGTGCATTTGAGCTATAAGAGAAGCAAAGTGGGTGATGGTACAAGAGCAGCAGATCAGGGAACTCAAGCAGAAGAGTCCAGTTATTATGAGATGATTCCAGTAGAGATTCAGAGGGTGATTGAAAACTTTTTAGATATTTTTTATGTTCCCAATTCACTACCTCCCATCCGCACCATTGATCATGCTATCCATCTCAAAAATGGAGCTGAGCCTTTCAAGAGTAAACCGTATAGGTATGCTCATTCCCATAAAGATGAAATTGAGAAACAGGTTGATGAAATTGAGAAACAGGTTGATGAAATGAAGAAAACCAAGATCATTCAAGATAGCACAAGTCCCTTTTCATCTCCTGTGATTTTGGTGAAGAAAAAGGATGGCACATGGAGGATGTGTATCGATTACTGGAGACTTAATGACCTCAACATCAAAGATAAATTCTCAATCCCAATCATAGATGAGTTGATGGATGAACTACATGGTGCTAAGTACTTCACTAAACTTGACCTTAGGTCCGGATACCAACAAATTAGAGTTAGAGCTGAAGATGTTCCAAAAAATTTGTTTCAAACTCATAATGGACTCAATGAGTTTCTTGTAATACCATTTGGCCTCACAAATGCCCCTGCCACATTTCAGGCTCTAATAAATTCAGTTTTTAGTGAGTACATGAGGAAGTTCGTTTTGGTTTTTTTTGGACGATATACTTATCTACAGCAAAACCATGGAAGAACATTGCATTCACTTAGAAGCAGTACTTAATTAAATGAGATCACATCAGTTGTTTGCAAAAAGAACCAAGTGTGTTTTCGCTCAGGAAAAAGTTGAGTGCCCAGGGCACGTCATAACAGGTGAAGGAGTTTCCATGGATGAACGAAAAATGGAGTGTATCAGTAAATGGCCTATACCAGCATCTGTTAAACAGTTAAGAGGATTTCTTGGGTTAACTGGGTACTACAGGAGATTTATCTCTTCTTATGGCATGATCTACTAAGAAAATATTCATTTCATTGGACTGAACAAGCTACAATAGCCTATAATAAATTGAAGAGGGTTATCAGTACATCCCCAGTTTTGAAACTTCCTGATTTTAGCCAACCTTTTGTTGTGGAGACTGATGCCAGTGAACTTGGCATGGGAGCAGTGTTAATGAGGGAGCAAAAACGGATTGCTTTTCTATGTAAATCGTTTTGTGCAAGGAATAGAGGAGTATCTACATATGAGAAGGAGTTATTAGCTTTGGTGATGGCAGTAAGTAAATGGAAACATTATTTGATGGGGAGTCATTTCATTAATCGAACAGATCAAGCTTTGAAATATCTGTTAGATCAGAAGTTGACAAGTGCAATTCAACACAAATGGATCACGAAGTTACTGGGATTTAGTTTCGAAATACAGTACAATAAGGGTACAGAGAACACAGCGGCATATGCTCTTTCGAGACGGCCAGTAGATTTGATTGAGGACCAAAATAATGAGAGTATTAGCAGCAAGAAGAATTGTACTCTAGTGATGATGTTGCTGTTGGAAAATGATTGTAAAACAAGTTGAATTTTATCAACTTTTAGACTTCATTTTGAGTTGGGCTCAAACTGAATTTGAGTCATTGGGCGTCGTTTTTGGATTCTCCTCTGCGAGTACTATAAAATTGAATGTTTAAACTCTCAAAACGGATAAAGGGTGAATGAGATATGGATGCTCAAAGAGTCACTCTTAGAATGGAAACTTGCGGAAATTCGTTCGTACGTACTAAGTTTTAGTAATTTTTGACTGTCTAAAATGTGTTTGGATCGTGTAGAAATCTCTAGGAAGCCCAAACTGCGTAGTAAATATTCTTAGAATCACGTGTGGAATATATGAGATTTGATACGCAGTTAATCGTGATAAGGAATATGATATTCTTATCTTTCCATAATCTATTCAAATATTTGTAAAATATTTGGTGGTTTGAGAATATTTTCTGATTAAGGGAATCAGATCTTCCACGTATCTTTCCATAGGGTTTTTTCGACATCTATAAATAGAGCTTATATGTCCGACAGAAATCTCGCACCATTCTCAAGTTCCTCCCAACTTCTAAACTTGAGTCTTATCTTGGTGATAGTCCTTCGGGTTTTGTGTGACTCCGAGGTAATTTTTACTTGTTAAAATTACTTTCGACGGTTTTATCCTAGGGAACAATGTCCACGACGGGACTCATTTGTTTCAATGACAACGAGTGTACTCGTGACTCCATCAATATGTGATATATGTGATTGCTTGAAATATGCTTATTAATTGTATTTTAATCTTTCCAATTGTACGCATGAATAATTAATACAATTTTATTATTGTTACTTATGTTAAATTGATGTCGCAATATACCAGACATGTGAATTATATGTTAGTTTTGAATTGCAAATTATATGCCTATGCAATACACGTCGTACGCAAACATGCCTAATTTGGAATTGTCTTATATGCCACAATATAAAATTAATGTTAAGACAATATGAAAATGCATATCATACATGTTGTAGCCAAATTATATTCCTATTAACAATATGCAATGCATGTCTTATTCGCCGCAATATAAATTAATGTTATGGGCAATATGAAATGCATGTCTTATATGCTGCAATATAAATTAATGTTATGGAAATATGAAATGCATGTCTTATATGCCACAGTATGCCATGCATGTCGTATGTGAATTATATGCCTAGTTTGGATTAATCGTATATATGTAGTATAGCTTAATATCATGCATGCTGTATTCAATTGTTGAAATTGGTTGATGGATTTGAAATGAAGAATTCAAAAATTTGTATGCTACAGTATGTTGAAAATTATGCTTTAATTTCATGCGGAGATTCTTTTAGAATATTATGTGATTTGAAAAATTGATTGGTTTTGGTTGTTTACAACAGAACCATGTCGAGCGATGAGACTGCCTATGGGGTGACGCCTCTTGTGATTGTTCAGGCTCAGACTACCCCTGGGGTGACACCGCTTGTGACTGTTCAGGCTAAGACTACCCCAGGGGCAATGCCTCTTATGGATGTTCCTCATGTTGAGAAACCCGAGAAGTTCAATAATGGTATGAACTTCAAGATATGGCAACAGAATATGCTCTTCTACTTGTCCACTATGGGTTCGGAGCGCTATGTTCGCAAAGATCATCCAGTTGCGAATGAGACTAGCGATATGGAAGTCTAAAATGCTGCGGTGGAATGGAACTCTAAGGAGTATATCTGTCACAACCTCATTTTGAATAGCCTTCACGACGCCATTTGGAGTGTGTATAAAGTGAATGAGCCTTCTAAGGTGCTGTGGAAAACTCTTGACCAGGAGTACAGGGGTGATGAGGTTGGATCCAAGAAGTGGGTCGTTGGCAAGTTCCTCGACCACAAGATAGTTGATGCCAAATCTGTAGTCAGTCAAGCTCAAGAACTGCAAATGATGATCAATGAGCTGATAGCCGAGAAGATGATGATAGGCGAGACTTTCCAAGTCTACAACATCATTGAGAATTTGCCTCCAAGATGGAAGGACTTCAAGAGTTACCTAAAATACAAGCGAAAGACGATGACCCTGAGGGATCTAATCCAAAAGCTTCATGTTGAGGAGGATAACTGCAACTCTGAAAAGAGGATCAATGGGTTCGTGCCTATGGCAAGAGCCAATCTAGTGGAGGCGGGTGGAAGCTCCAAGTCAAAAAAGTTCAAGGCAAAGAAAGGATCCAAGTTGGGAGCTAGGGTAGAGTTGCTAAGAAGTCGAAGTTCACTGGAAAGTGCTACAACTGCAACACCATTGTCCACAAGTCCTCCGACTGTAGGAAGCCAAGGAATGCCAAAAATGAGGCCATTATGGTTGACGATCTTGCACGTGATGTGGAGGACATCGATCTTTGTGCTGTAATTTCTGAAGTCAACATGGTGGACTCCAATCCAAAAGAATGGTAGATTAACACTGGTGCTACCAAGCACATCTGCTCAGTCAAAGAAGTGTTCTCAAACTTCAAATCATTTGAAGATGGCAAAACCATCTACATGGGCAACTCGCAACTTCCAAGTTGAAAGGTTGTGGCACTGTGGTGCTGAAGATAAAGCCTGGGAAGGAATTGACTTTGAAGAATGTTTTGTATATTCTAGACATTTGTAAGAACCTTGTGTCCGGTTCTGTGTTGATCAAGCATGACTTTAATCTAGTGTTTGAGTCTGATAAGTTAGTTTTGTCTAAGCAAGGTATGTTTGTAAGCAAAGGTTATGAACTAGATGGTATGTTCAAGTTGAACACGATGGTTGTCCCTCCTAAGAAAGATGAAATGAATGCTTCTTTTTCTTCTGCCTACATGATTGAGTCTTCCAATTTGTGGCATGGTAGACTAGGACACGTTAATTATGATTTGATAAGAAGATTAATTAACATGGAGAACACACCTAACATGAAATTGATACAAATCATAAGTATGAAACTTGTGTTGAAGCCAAGATGACTCGAACATCTTTCAAACAAGTTAAACGAAACACGAAACCTCTTGAGTTGATACATACCAATATTTGTGACCTCAAGTTCGTCCAAACAAGAGGAGGTAACAAGTATTTCATCACCTTCGTAGATGATTGCACGAAATACTGCTACGTGTACTTGCTGAAAAGTAAAGATGAAGCAATTGGGAAATTCGTACTCTACAAAATGGAAGTTGAAAATCAACTTAATAAGAAGATCAAGGTGATTAGGAGTGACCGTGGAGGTGAATATGTAGAGCCATTTAAGGACTATTGTTCTGAACATGGCATCATTTACAAGGTCACTGCCCCCTACTCGCCACAATCAAATGGTGTGGCTGAACGTAAAAATCGCACTCTTAAGGAGATGATGAATACAATGTTGATAAGTTCTGGGCTACCACAAAGCATGTGGGGGGAGGCCATTTTGATGGTCAACTATCTTTTAAATAAGATACCACGTAAGGATGAGAAGGAAACTCCCCATTAGTTATGGAAAGGCATAAAGCCATCTTTTACATACTTGCGAATGTGGGGGTACCTTGCAAAGGTGTTGATACCAACCCCTAAGAATCTAAAGATAGGACCTAAAACGGTTGATTGTATCTTTATAGGGTATGCACATGAAAGTAATGCTTATCGCTTTCTTGTACACGAATCTCACCATCCCGAGATTCACAAGAACACAATCATGGAATCAAGAAATGCAAACTTCTTTGAAGATGTGTTCCCTGCGAAGGAAAGGTTGGATCATCGAAAAGGACCATTGAGTCTATAGACGAAGATGTAGGAATTCCTGATGATCTCGAGGATCAAGAGGAAGGGGATGAACCTAGAAGAAACAAACGGATTAGGACTGAGAAGTTATTTGGTCCTGATTATCTAATGTTTATGCTTGAAAGTGAGCCACAAAGCTATAAAGAAGCTGTGAATTCGTCTGAGGGTCATATGTGGAAATAAGTGATTAAGAGTGAAATTGACTCGATTTTACCAAATCACACTTTAGAGCTAGTGGACTTACCACCTAGGTGTAAACCACTAGGCTACAAGTGGATCTTCACAAGGAAGGTGAGAGCCGATGGTTCCATTGACAAGTACAAAGCAAGGCTTGTAATCAATGGTTATAGACAAAAGGAATGTATTGAGTACTTTGATACTTATTCTCCTGTCACGAGAATAAGCTCCATTAGAATGATACTTGCTATCGCCACGCTACATAAGCTTGAGGTTCATCAAATGGATGTGAAGACTGCCTTCTTGAATGGAGATTTAGAGGAAGAAATCTACATGGAGCAACTTGAGGGTTTTAGCGCTCTAGGTCAAGGAGGGAAGGTCTGTAAGTTGGTGAAATTATTGTATAGTCTCAAACAAGCTCCAAAGCAATTGCATGAGAAGTTTTACCATGTCGTTCTAACCAATGGTTTCAAAATAAATGAGTGTGATACGTGCGTCTACGTGAAAGACACGGAAAATGGATATGTAATCCTATATCTATGTGTAGATGACTTGCTCATTGTGGGTAGTAATGGGAAAATGATCAAATCTACCAAGGACATCTAGAATTCTCGTTTTGACATAAAGGATATGGGATTGAAGGATGTGATCTTAGGGATAAAGATCACCCGAAGCTCTGATGGTATCACCTTAACCCAGTCTCATTATGTAGACAAAATCTTTGAGAAATTCAACAAGAATGACTCAGAGGTGGCGATGACTCCAATAGATCCCAATTTGCATTTACGAAAGAATATATTGGAGGCAATTAATCAGGTGGAGTACTCGAGAGTCATTGGAAGTTTGATGTACCTAATGAGCTGTACTAGACCAGACATTGCTTACATTGTAAGTCGATTGAGTAGATACACGAGTAACCTCAGTATGACTCACTGGAATGCTATAACTAGAGTATTGAGATATCTAAGTTTTACTCGTGATTATGGTCTACATTATGCGAGTTATCCAGCTGTAATTGAAGGATACCATGATGCAAACTGGATACACGATATAAAGGATATGAAATCCACTAGTGGGTATGTATTTACACTAGATGGAGGAGCAATCTCATGGAAATCCTCTAAACAAACTGTTATTACTCGGTCAACGATGGAATCCGAGTTTGTTGCCTTAGACAAGGCGGGTGAGGAGGCCGAATGGCTCCTCTAATTTGTAGAGGACATTCCTAGATGGCCAAAGCCTGTGCCAGCCATATGTATACATTGCGATAGTGTGTCGGCTATTGGCAAGGCTAAGAATATGTTGTATAATGAGAAATCTAGTCATATTCGACGAAGACATAGTTCCATTAGACAACTTCTCTCAACTGGAGTGATCACAATTGACTATGTAAGTTCAAAGGACAACATAGCTAATCCCTTGACAAAAGAGTTGAATCGAGAGATAGTTGAAACATCATCAAGAGCAATGTGACTAAAGTCCATTAAATAATGGGTTACGTACATGGACACCCAACCTATGTGACTGGAGATCCCAAGATCTAAGTTCAAAGGGACAACTAAACTGCAAACACCCATCGCGATCACTGTGGGGAGGGGGGGTTTCATACCTCCTGTATTATTTCCTATGATGAAGAAACAGTGAAGTGAGTGGATGTTAAGCATTGAATTGCTTTTAATGATTCACGGCATCGAGTGTATGATACTTGAAAGAGCGCATATTTTATGGAACTGCTCTTATGCTAAGAATTACCTATGTAAGCGAGAAGTGTGACCACTTCGAAAGGGAATTGTTGGGACACAATTCCTTAGAAACCTTACAGAACTAGGGGGTGTGCCATGGCCTGATTAATGGACACAACCGAGGAAAGCACAAAGGCTAGGAAAGATGTTTGTGGGAAGTGCATTTTCGTTCACACAAGCGGTCGGGGAAGTTCAAGGACATCGCGTCTACTTCCTAACTAGTGGGCTAAGTGTACTCTCTCAAGGGAAAGTTCAAAGGGTGACACCTACTTATCCTATACAGCATCTATGCCGTCAAAATGAATCTATCACCAAGTCAAACTCCGTGTCTAGCGTGATTGTTTTGATTCCACATCAATATCTATTCATGTGGGGGATTGTTGGAAAATGATTGTAAAACAAGTTGAATTTTTGTCTACTTTTGGGCTTCATTTTGAGTTGGACTTGAACTGAATTAGAGTCACTGGGCATCGTTTTTGGACTCTCCTCTGCGAGTACTATAAAATCAACTGTTTAAACTCTCAAAACGGATAAAGGGTGAATGAGATATGGATGATCAAAAAGTCACTCTTAGAATGGAAACTTAGGCGGAAATTCAATCGCACGTACTAAGTTTTCTGTAATTTTTGGCTGTCTAAAATGTGTTTGGATCATGTAGAAGTCTCTAGAAAATCCAAACCACGTAAAAAATATTTTTAGAATCACGTGTGGAATATATGAGATTTGATACGCGGTTAATCATGATAAGGAATATGATATTCTTATCTTTCCAGAATCTATTCAAATATTTGTAAAATATTTGGTGGTTAGAGAATATTTTCTCTGATTACGAGAATCAGATCTTCCATGTATCTTTCCATAGGGTTTCTTAGACATCTATAAATAGAGGCTCTATGACAGAAACCTTGCACCATTCTGAAGTTCCTCCCTACCTCTAAACTTGAGTCTTATCTTCTTTCTCTGTCTTTGTCAGAGATAGTCCTTCGGGATTTGTGTGACTCCGAGGTAATTTTAATTGTTAAAATTACCTTCGATGATTTTATCCTAGGGAACAATGTCCACGACGGGACTCATTCATTTCGAGGACAGTGGGACTCATTCATTTTAAGGACAGTGAGTCTACTCGTGACTCCATCAATATGTGATATATATGATTGCTTGAAACATGCTTATTAATTGTATTTTAAGCTTTCCAATTGTACGCATGAATAATTAATACAATTTCATTATTGTTACTTATGTTAAATTGCTCGTGTAATTTCATTATTTAATTTCACATGCTTTATCAATATACGTTCAACAGTTGCAGTTCAAAAGAAAGTTTGTACTATTTTTTTGGCAATGCCGGATTGGATTCAGCAGATAGCAGGCCGCTATGAAGAGGATCATACATCTCGGGATTTGATAGCTTAAGTGGTGTTAAACTCAGAACCAGAAGGTACTACTCAGTTTCAATATGTTAATGGATTGTTGAAAAAGAGAAGGAAGGTATATGTTGGAAAATCGGGTGATATAAGGCAACAAATTATTTCAAACATGCATGCCACAACATTAGGAGGTCATTCTGGGCAGTTGACTGCACAAAAGAGGATTGAAGCTATTTTTTTGTCTGGGTTAAGAAAGGATATTGAGGAATATGTCAAGAACTGTGTGGTTTGTCAGCAGAATAAAAATGAACACTGTCAATATCCAAGACTCTTATAACAATTACCCATTCCTGCTCAAGTTTGGAAGCAGATCACTATGGACTTCGTAGAAAAATTGGCACAATCCCATGGTTGTGATACAGTTTTGGTAATTGTGGATCGATTGTCAAAGTATGCGCATTTCTTTCCATTGGCGCACCCTTTTATAGCATATTCATTGGCAAACCTCTTCTTTTCTGAGTATTATAAGTTGCATGAGCTTCCATAATCTAGTACGAGTGATAGAGACAATGTTTTTGAAAGAGTGATTTCCCATGATGATTCTGATTGATTAAGAAGAGTATAAATAGAGTACCAAGTAGACTAGTCTAAACATAACACTAGCCTAGCCATCAAGAATAAAATCTTATCTAATCATTAACTTGCTTTATTCTAACACCAACCCTCAAGCGAAGCGTCGGATGCTCGCCGATGCACAACTTGGACCTGAAGAGCTCGAACAATGGACGAGAGAGTCCTTTGGTGAAGATGTCCGCAATCTAAAGAGAAGTCGGGACATGAGCAACGCACAGATTGAAAGGTGTCACCAACTCACGAATAAAATGATAGTCAATGTCAATGTGTTTCGCCTGCTTGTGCGCCACCGGATTCTGAGCTAAGAAGATAGCACTGTTATTGTCGCATAACAGCAATGGAGCACCAGAAAGCAGAACCATAAGATCATGAAGCAAATGAGTGAGCCAAACCACCTCTGAAGCAGTGTTGGCGAGAGCACGGTATTCAGACTCAGTGCTGGAGCGAGAAACAGTGGGTTGTTTCTTGGCACTCCAAGAAACCAGATTCCTGCCAAGAAAAATTACACAACCATAAGTGGACCGTCGAGTCTCCAGACTGTGGGCCCAATCAGCATCATAGTACCCTAACACCTCAGGAGTACTAGCAGAATGAAAACTAAGACCAAAATGAAGGGTGCCACGAACATACCGCAAAATCCGTGTCTTTGCAGGGAAATGGTCATCTCTGGGATCTTAAAGATACTGGTTCACCGTGTTGACCGAGAAAGCCAAATCCGGATGAGTGATGGTGAGATACTGGAGGGCACCAATAAGGGAAGGATAAAGTGTAGGATCCCGGAATGGAGGACTGGTAGAGTTGTGAAGCTGAGAACCGGTGACAAATGGCATAGAAACAGGGGCCGCGTCAGACATACCGGCCCGAGTCAAAATATCCCAAACATACTTTGCTTGGCCAAGAAGTAACCCTGAGGAGGTAGGCAAAACTTCAAGACCAACAAAGTAATGAAGAACACCAAGATCCTTCATCGCAAACTCTTTGTGTGTCCGATCAATGAACTGACGAAGAAGAGTCAAGTCGTTGCCTGTAAGAATGATATCATCCACATACACAAGTAGATACAGTAACGATAAACCTCTCAAGATAACAAATAAAGAAGTATCAGCTGAGCTACACTGAAAATCAAGCTATGTCAGATAACCGTTGAAGCACTGAAACCAAGCCCGGGGAGCATGCTTAAGACCATAAATGGCCTTCCACAAGCAACAAACATAGTCTGGACGAGCAGAATCCTGGTAGCCAATGGGCTGCTTCATATAGACCGGAGCATCAAGAACACCATTAAGAAAAGCGTTCTTGACGACCAACTGATGAAGTGGCCAGGAACGCATGGTGGCTATGGCGAGGATTGTCCGAATAGTGGAGGCTTTGACTATTGGACTGAAAGTGTGGTTAAAGTCAAAACCCAGAATTTGTGAGAAACCATGTGCCACAAGCCTAGCTTTATGATGCTCAATAGTACCATCTGGTCGATACTTCAGTCTGTAAACCCATTTGGAGCCAACAATATTGACGTCCGATGGGCGAGGTACCAAATCCCAAGTGTGCTATCCACGAAGAGTTGCCATCTCGTCATCTATAGTAGAAACCCAAGCCGAATCCTGAAGAGCAGTGCGGTAATCTGTGGGCTCTGACTGAGCAAGTAAAGCGGCAGTAAGACCATGACCAATGATATCAGACTAATCTCTGCGCTGAATAGCTCCAGTCACCGATCGAGTAGCCATACGATGAGTGCAAAGCGGAGGTGGAGAGACCGAAGGAGCAGTCGCGGCAGAGGGTCGGTGAGGTGACTAGCGAAGGAGCCGGTGAATGGGCCGATGAAGTGGCTAGAGAATCGGATGGACTAGTCGGTGGACCAGATGAGCTGGTCGATGGAGGGATGGTTGGAGTAGGATGAGTCTGAGTGGCCACTGGATAATCTGAATCGTCAGAGCAGTCAAGACATGGTGTTGTAGTCTGTGAGGATGACATCATCGTTGAACCAGGAGGGCTGGAAACCAAAGTGGCAGACCAAGCAGGAGGAGATGCCACCGTGGAAGAAGTAGGAGAATCAGCTGATGTGTCAGCAGGATCCAAAAAAGTAGAGACATCCAGAGAGAAGGAGATACTGAAGTAGAACCATTGACATAAGGGAAGAAATTATCATCAAACCAAGCATGTCTGACGACATATATCTTTCCAGATGTAGGATCCAAACATCGATAGCCCTTGTACTGGGAGTCGTACCCAAGAAAGATACAGGGAAAACTGCTAGGAGCGAGTTTGTGAGTTGCATAAGGACAAAGATAAGGGTACACACGACAACGAAATACATGAAAGTTTGTGTATATGGGAACCCGACCATTAACAACTTCAAATGGTGATCATCCGCCAAGAACCAGAGTGGGCGACCGATTTATAGTATAAGCAGCTGCAGCAAAGGCGTGTGGCTAGTGGGAGAGAGGAACATAAGAGTGGTACAACATAGATAAGCCCATCTCAGTAATGTGGCGGTATTTGCGCTCAGCCCAACCATTCTTCTCAGAAGTATACGGACAAGAAATCTGATGGTGAATGTCTTTTGTCTGAAAGTGAGAGCGTAAACGACCATTTACGAACTCAGTCCCCCCATCACTCTGAAACACTTTAATGGTGGAAGAAAACTGGTTCTCCGCAAAAGCCTCAAACTAGCGATCGACATCCCAAAAATTAGATTTACGATGAAGTGGGTAAAGCCACGAGAGTCGGGAATGATCATCAAGGAAAATGGCACAGTAGGAGAAACCATCTGCAGATATGATAGGAGAGGGCCCCCATAAATCACAATGAACACTATCAAGTACCCTAGCAGCACGTTTTTCATTTGTATGAAAAGATAAATGTTTCCCTTTAGTTTTTTCATACGCTTCACAAATGGTGGGTTTAGGCAAAACCGACAAGACAACTAAGGATCCAGAAGCATTCAAACCAGAAATAACGGAATGCTAGACATGACCAAGTCTAGCATGCCAGATTTCAAAAGACGCACGCAACTTATTTGACTCCACGGTAGAGATTAAAGCAGATGCACCATAGTCTAAGACATAAAGACTATCCTCAAGATGACCGTGACACAAGGTTTCCCTAGTGATTTTATGCCGAATAATTAAAAAATGATCATCAAGGCAGACAACAACATTTAAATCTCGAGTTAATTTGCTAATAGAAAGCAAATTTTTAGTGATTTCAGGCACAATAAGCACATTATATATAGGCAAAGACTTAGAAATATGAGATTCGCCAACATGAGTAATAGGGAGTTGAGAACCATTACCAACATAGACGTGCGAAGAGCCATGGTAAGGTCTCACATAATCAACAACAGCAGGAGATAATGTTATGTGCTTTGTAGCGCCAGGATCTACACTCCACTGATGGCCATAATGCCTAAATTCTGAGGTACCAAAAACAGGAGCCATACTGCAAAGTGGTAAAGTGGTGAGGCTGAAATAAATTGGCACGCGAGGCGCCGGCCAAATGGAAGGCTGCTGGGTGGAGGGCACACATAAATGAGTTCACGTGCTTGAACTCCAGCCGGCAAGTGTAATCACACGCTAGAACACGCATTGAAGAGATGTCCACGCGTGGATCTGACGTGCTGGTGAGTGGTCTGCCTAGAATGCCGAATTGGAGATAGTCGCTGCTGGAGACCTGAAGGCAACACCAACAAAGAGAATAGTCCATGGGAAATAGAGATAGCCAATATGTGAAGTCGCTGGTCACAACGAAGAAGCGACCTTCCATTCGAGATGAATGCCGAGCCTGGAGGAGATGAACATCAACGTCAGACTGCTCGTACAGGGTCACCGGTGGAAATCTATTACCGACGATGAGCAATACGCCTAAGAAGGAAAATTCGAGGAGGAAATGCCGCTCCTTTAGGGATGAATCGAACGCCAGAGTTGCCGAAGCCGGAGATCTATCGGAGGAGAGCACACTGGATGTATCAAGAAGATGCCGGAGATAGCCAGAAGTTGGTCAGAAGTTGGCCGGTTCCTTCGGTCGGAAAGAAGAGGGAGAGGCGGCAGAAAGAAAAAAAGGTTTTAGGGTTTAGGATCAGAACTTGCTCCAATACCATGAAAGAGTAATTTCCCATAATGATTCTGATTGATTAAGAAGAGTATAAATAGAGTACCAAGTAGACTAGTCTAAACATAACTCTAGCCTAGTCATCAAGAATAAAATCTTATCTAATCATAAACTTGCTTTATTCTAACAGTTTTCCTGAGTTGCTTTTGGAAGGGATTGTTTGAAAAAATGGGTGTTAAGCTGCAATTTAGTACGGCGTATCATCCACAAACGGATAGTCAAACTGAAAGGGTGAATCAAGTGTTGGAAACCTATTTGAGGTGCATTTGTGAGGATAAACCTAGTTCATGGAAATTGTGGTTAGGAGATGCGGAATGGTGGTACAATACTTCTTATCATTCGAATATCAGATGACTCTGTATGAAGCAGTATATGGTAATCCACCTACTATGGTTCCTTTGGGTTCATTCAGTGATGTGATAATACCTGCTACGGGTGATATGATGGAGCAAAACGAGAAGGTACAAACATTTCTTAAAATCTTGGTAAGGCATAAGAGAGAATGCAGTATTTTGCTAATAAGCATAGAACTGAGAGAACTTTGCAGAAGGTGATTGGGCATATTTGAAGCTGCAAAAGTATAGACAAACATCACCTTTGAACCAACCTTATAACAAGTTGGCACCAAAATTTTATGGACCATTTTTGGTATTGGCAAGAATTGGGGTTGTAGCATACAGATTGCAACTCCCTTCTGGGTCGAGGATTCATGATGTTTTTCACGTGTCATTATTAAAGAAGAACTGCGGACTAGTTCCAAGTTGAATTTCTCAAATACCTTTTGATGAGAGTGTTGAAGTACCTATCTTACGTCCCAATCTCATTGAGCAGAGGAGGGTGCTCGATCAGAATGGTCAACAGGTGGTGCAATGGCTTATTGTGTGGGATGGACTTCCAGAAGAAGAAGCATCTTGGGAAGATAGTCTTTTTATTAAGCATCAATTTCCAGAGTTTCCACATTAGTTCCGCAGAAGGATCTGAAGTCATCAACTTGAGGACAAGTTTGTTTTTACGGGGAGGGATTGTCATGATCAGCCCACTTAAGCAAGGATTAGAAGGTAATTGACAATCAGTATTAATCAAGGAGGAGTTACAAGAGATATGGTTGAGCCGGCCATAACTAATTCTACCAACTTGGAGCAGTTAGTCAGTTGCAATAGCCCAGCTCGAGCAGCTCCTTTGGCATGATTGAGGGTATAAGAGAGCAGAAAAGGAAGAGACTGGGATCTTTTTGGCAATTATTGTTTTCAGTATATACTTTGTACAGGTTTTCCTTTCTTCTCTCTTCTTTCTCTGAACCTCTCTTTTCTTCTTCATTTTGAGTTCATCTTTTCCTTTGTGCTTTTGTAATTCATCCGTAGTACTCAATATTGTGCTAATTCATTGAGGATTTCCTCTTTTATCCTTGGGTTGAAGCTAAGGGTATGATACATTTTTCATTTTATATGTTGGGTTAATGTTTTTCGTATTGGGCCAGTTTTTTGGGCCAGGGTACACTAATAAACCTATTAAAAAGTTATTAAAAATTAATTAGGTGAAGATAACTTAATTATGTATAGGTATAAATGTTGATCAAATAAAGTAAAAAGGTGTTGTCAGGAATAACGTTTAAGAAAATCTACTTATTTCAATAAATAAAATTTTAGAGGGTTAAAAAAATAATAAAAGGTTAATTAAATAAGATCCACAAGAAAATAAAACTATTAATTTAAACCTAAGTAAAAAAAAGGATGTATACTAAGGAAAATTGATATATATTTTTAAAAGTAAGAGTTTACCATTGATTAGTTAAAGTCAACTTAGTTAGTAGTGTTTATACATGGACCAACTGTTGATTAGCTAAAGTTAACCTAGTTATTAGTGTTTATATATAGAAAGTCAAGTAAGGTTTGACCGTTGATCAGTTAAATTCAACTTAGTTATTAATGAGTGTTTATATATAAAGTAAGGGTTGACCATTAATTAGTGAAAGTTAAACTAGTTATTAGTATTTATGTATAGAAAATCAAATAAAATTTGATCGTTGATTAGTGAAAGTCAACTTAGTTATTAGTAGTTATGTATACAAAATCGAGTAATGGTTGACCGTTGATTAGTGAAAGTCAACCTAGTTATTAGTGTTCATATATAGAAAGTCAAGTAAGAGTTGACTGTCGATTAGTGAAAGTCAACCTAGTTATTGGGTGTTTTTATATAGAATGTCATGTAAGGGTTGACCGTTAATTAGTGAAAGTCAACCTAGTTATTGGTGTTTATATATAGATAGTCAAGTAAGGGTTGACCGTCGATCAGTGAAAGTTAACCTAGTTATTCGTGTTTATATATAGAAAGTCCAGTAAGGTTAACCGTCAAGTAAGGAGTTGATCATTGATTAATAAAAGCCAACCTAGTTATTAGTGTTTATATATAGAAGTCAAGTAATGTTTGACCATTGATTAGGTAAAATCAACTTAATTATTAGTGTTTGTGTATAGAAAGTCAAGTAAATGTTGAATGCAGATTAGTGATAGTCAAACATTTTATTGGTATATACAAATTAAGTCAAATAATAGTTAATCGGTGATTAGTTATAATCAATTTAGTTATCAGTTTTTACATGTAGAAAGTTAAGTAAGGGTTTACCGTTAATTACTTAAAGTTAGCTTACTTTTTAGTGTTTACATATAAAAAGTCAAATAAGGGTTAACCGTTAATTAGTTAAAGCCAAACATTTTTATATGTGTTGATATTCTTTAAAAGAAATGGGGGTTTGGTTGGCCCCTACCTTTTTATTAATTAAAAAATTAAAGGTATAAATAAAGAGGGAGACTTAATACCTTACCTCGAAAAGAAATAAATCATCAACTTGTACAATATATCCTATAAGTCTAAAAAGCTGACGATTAAAACAAAACGTGGAATAAATACAATTTACAATGTAGTCCAAATGACTAAGCTATCTAATGTATGTGAAGGATTCTTCATCAAGCATGATCATTCTCTGGATATTTGTTGGAAGACCTGCAAAAACATATGAAGCGTTTACCTTTCTTAAACTCGCTATCTTTGCAGGGGGGGTCTACAACACAGTTGGCTTCTCTTGGAATGTGGGCAATTGAGTAGTGAAATCTTCAAGCATTGCTTGTATGTCCCACGCTATGGTAGTGCACTTCGAAGGGATCTTGAATTGTAGACGAACCATTTTCAGTAGAAGCATTGAATATGTCTCAATTTCTAGCTTTAAGATGGCTTGATGTTTTGCCACCATCAATCTGTATAGTAGTGCTTGAGCTTCAGCCTCCAAACTTGTACATTTTCCTAAAAACTTACCAAAGGAGAAAACATGCACACCTTTTGTATCCCTTATAATTAAACCAGCTCCTGAATCACCATTAATCAAAGTTGAACCACCTATGTTAAGTTTAAAGATTTCTTTGATATCTTCCATGATGAAATTTGAATATTTTTACGAGACTTTTTTAGTTTAATTTTGATTATTTTAGGTGGATCTGATTCCATGTTCCATACTGCATTAATTTTCTTTGCTAAAAACATGTCATTCACCACTAGTAATATTTTCCTTGATAACCTTTCCAGGTTGGGTTTTTGTTCATAAAAAAGAAAATTATTCCTTGCACACCAGATGAACCAAACCGCAATACAAGGTAGTATTTTAACCAGATCTATTATTGATTGGTGAGTGACCATATTCCAATAAGTGAAGTACCTATCCCAAAGAAAAAAACAGTTTTTAGGTGTGATGTTAAATGTTGAATCTATTTTAGACCAGCTTTTGGATGAATGTACAATTGCTGAATATATGGTGAATACTTTCAAATTCTGCCTACAGAAGCAACATATGGAGGGGAGGTTGAAAGAGAAATCTTCCAAACTATCAGTTAGTGCTACTACCCTATTCAAGATTCTTCAGTTGAGAAAACTGGTTTTAGGAGTTAATAGATTAGACCATAAGTGTGTGAATGATGGAACTTTAATCTTTTAGGTCTAACTAGTTCATAAGCTGATTTCACTGTAAACTTTCCATCTTCAGTTAGTTTCCAGATAAGTTTATCTTTGTGATTAGGATATAGATTGATGTTTTGGTTAATAAGGCTTATGATTTCAGGTGGGAGGGTGTCCTTAAGCGTTTCCACAATTTCAATTTGGTTAATTGCAAATTCTGAAATTGTTAAGTATGACAATGGTGTTGCAATTTCATCATCTATCCATTGGCTTAATGGACCAATTTTGGTCCTATTTGAATGCCAAAAATATTATGAGTCATTACCAATAAGAATAAAAGAATTTTTCATGGCTATTTCATGAACTTCTTTAATTCTCTTCCGTGTTCTTGATGTTTTTTAGTTTTCAGGCATCGACCACATAATTTGAGCCCAAAGTGAGTTATTTATCTGTAATTTCCACCATTGTTTAGTGGAGAAACTATTCGTTATTATGTGAAGATTGGTTAACCCAAGTCTATTTTCTTGTTTTGGTTAGCTTAATTTCTTAAAACTTTTCCAAGTTCTTCTGTTCTAATGATTTGGATCAGGTGGATTCCATAAAAAATTTATTTAAAATTTTGTATAACATGTCTACGGAGCCTTCTGGTGGTTTAGTTACTATTGAAATGTGGATTGGAATCGTAGCTAAGAGGAGTTTGATTAATATTAATCTGCCAGCATGAGAGAGAAATTTGTTTGTTAATGAGTGTATTCTGAGTGTTATTGAGTTCAGAATCCCTTGGTATAAACTTTTTTTTGTTTCTGCGAGTAAAACTTTGGCATCCCAAATATTCAAATGCCAAAGAGCCAGACAACATTTGAGTTTCAGACTTGATGATAGTTGAGATTCTTGGTTAAGCTTTTTTGGATAGAAAGATGATTTTAAAAGTTTATCTTGTGTCCTATAGCTTTTTCATAGATTTTGAGAAAACCCATGAGTTTTTTAATTCCTTATTTAGAGTATTTCATTAAGATTACCGTATCATCAGCAAATGATAAGTGGGTTACATTCAACATAGGTTTTGGTAATTTGTAGTAGCCTATTTCAGCATATTGAAATACAAAATTGATATTTGTTGTGAAAGCTTCAGACATAAGGATGAAAAGCAAAGGGAATAGAGTATCCCCTTGCTTTAAACCCCTTGATGCCTTAAAGAATCCACAAGGAATACCATTAATTAATACTGAAAAATACACAACTCTTATATTTTCCAGTATAATATCTTTTAGTTTGATTGGAAAACCCATTTTTGTTAACAATTTTGATAGAAAGTCCCAAGAGACTCTATCAAAAGCTTTCATCATGTCAAGTTTTATTATCATGATATGTCCCTCAGTTTTGTTATTAAGAAGTTTGTTAGTTCCTGCATTTATAGGACATTATTTGATAAATCCCTACCTGATACAAATGATGTTTGTTTAGGTGATATTATCTCATTTAATACTGGTTTAAGCCTCATAGCAATTATTTTTGTGAAGATCTTATTTATAAAATGGGATAAGTGTCAATATAACCCTATCTATTGAGTAAGTGCCAATATAACCCTATGATAACTTTTAGTACAAATATAACCATATCTAGTTAATGAAAGTGCCAATATAACCCCCAGACTCCATTTCTGGCATTGACCTCATTTTTCCCGCATTGACTCTATGTAAATTGACCAAAATACCCTTTGGGCTAACTCTGAAATTATGTGGACAATTTTACCCTCATAGTTCGTCGGACCGCCGCTGAATTAGGTAGGGTTATATCAGCACATTATGGAAACTGGTAGGGTTAAATCAGCACATTCCTAAAATTTATAGGGTTATATCAGCACATACTGTAAAATATAGGGTTTTAAAGATATTTTGTTTATTTTATTGTGTTTAGTCCAGATTGATGATTTGATGACCTTTGGTGTTGTGTGTGATTGCTATTTTGCTGTGTTCTTCAACCTAGGGTTTTTAATGTTGATGTGTTTTGAAATGAGGCTATGATATGTGGTACTAGTGTTTAATATTAATGATGGTCTCATGATGTCAAATTTTATGTTGTATATGATATTGTTATGATGTTATAATGGTGTATATGATGATGTGATCGCCTGTTAAGCCCACTCGAGTCGCACACTCTTAATATTTATAATATGTGCTGATATAACCCTATAAGTTTTAAGAATTTGCTAATATAACCCTACAAACATTATAAATGTGCTGATATAACCCTACAAACATTAGGAATGTGCTAATATAACCCAAAAAGATTTCATAATGTGCTGATATAACCCTACATGTTCCGGTGGCAGCGGTCTAAGGGTAATAACATCATTTCCTATATTTTTTTATTTTAATTTTTTTAGAAGGGTAAACATGTAATTTTATTAAATTCAGGCTAAAAGTTACCTGAGAGGGTTATATTGGCACTTTCACTAACTAGATAGGGTTATATTGGCACTTTCAAATACTGAAAGGTTATATTGGCACTTTCAAATACTGAAAGGTTATATTGGCACTTATGTCAATTAGGTAGTGTTTATAAAAGCACTTTTTTCTTATAAAATTACACAAACTAATTGGTCTGTAGTCTTTAAAAGAGGAACATACTATCTCTTTTTTAGGAATTGAGATTATAAGAGTTGAGGATATGGATTTTGGTATTAGTGACTAGTTCAGAAAATCTTTTACAGTTTGGAGAAGATCATCTTTGATGATTTCCCAGCATTCCTTGTAAAAGAAACCAAGGAATCCATCAGGCCCTGGTGCTGAATTTCCATCCATATTTTTAAGTATATTTGTTAGTTCATCAATTGTTACCTCTTTTTAAGTATATCTGTTGGTTCATCCATGTTTTTATCGATATATGTTAAGTCAATTAAGGGTTGAACATTAATTAGTTAATGTCAAACTTTTTTATTCATAGTTATATGTATTAGGTCAATTAAAGTTTGACTGTTGATTAATTTAAATCAACTTAGTTATTAGTTGAAGTCAACAAAAGAAATGAATGATTTTGAAAGTTAAGAAAAAACAATTAATCCTAGAGCGGTTGCGCACAACTACGTCCAGGCCATGAATTTTTGGGAAAATTTTTTAAAATATTTTTGGCAAATTATTTTGAATTTTTTGGCGGGAAGATTTAATTTTTTTTTAAACTGGTGCTGCAAACCAGTAACACTTCCCTTAAACCAGTGCTCAAGTGTGAATATTAACAATAGTTCTCAAAAAAATGGAGCTAAGAAAAAAATAAATCGGTGCCAAAATTTTCCAAACACCAATTTGGGCACTGCTATTTATTAAACCAGTGCATGATTATCAACAGTTTCCAAAAAATTGGTATTAAAATACATTGAACGAGTGCCCTACCATTTTGGGCACCTGTTAAAAACCAGTGCCAATAAACCGGTGCTAGAGGGGGGCCTCTGTGGTAGTGGGACATTTCCATCAAGAACTTGGGCCCTTTACATTACTTTCTCGGTTGAAGGGTGTAGTTTACTTCCTTGTGTTTGTTTACGGTCAGACCAAGTAAATTTGAGGTGTATATGCACTTTCAAAACTTTGGAAATTATATACTCCCTCCGTCCCAGCAGTAATGACATATTTTCTTTTTCAAAGTCAAATTTGATAAACTTTGACCATAAACATAAATTAATATATATATATATATATATTATAAATAAATATATCATGTGAGATATTTTTGACTTCATCTTAACATATATTTTCTAAATATCAATTTTTATGTGAAATTGGTATATATATGTAGCTAGAGATATTGACGGTCGAACATGATCATTGAAAACCGTGAAAAAACAAATATGTCATTACTGTCGGGACGGAGGGAGTATGCACTTAGGTGACCATTTTATATTTCGTTTGTTGAGCGACCGTAACTTGGTCACTATATACTAAATTTTGGAAGTTTGGTGAGTGACCGTAATGTTGGTCACTAAATACTAATTTGGTGACCATTTTATATTTCGCCATCTCCACTAGCCACTGACCCGCCTCGACCCGAGGTCATTAATACAATTGCACCAGCGCAATTAATTAACCTGAGCTGAGGCATTGGCTCCGTGGGATGGTTAAAGATAAGATTTATATTTTGCATCCGTTCTCGCTTCTAATGCTACAAAAGGGTAGTACGCGGTAAGCCCTGCGTTTATCCACAGAGATGCTAGGTTCAAGTAAAACTCAAAACACAGCCTCGTGCAGGTCGTCAGTCTGCATGAGTGAAAGGAATAACCACTAATGTAAACATGCAAACTGGGTGGTGGGGGTTGGTATTTTCAACTAACAACTACAAGCATGAAATAAACAAACAAGCAAACTATTTATGATAGGCACTAGGGACTAATTTAGCAACATGGTAGTTCTAATGCTTCAATCATCGATTCAATCACATATAGGCATACAAAATACCTATCGGTGTGTTCACAACATGTGGTGTGGTCGATGGCATACACTTCGCCATTCCTATCACTCACCAAACTTCCAAAATTCCAACCCCCAGTGGTCCTCTATACACGGGGCCTTAGGTTCATAGGCACCTTATCTATGATACTAAGGTTTCAACACAACACCTAACTCCCTACTATCATCTATCTCTACCCACAACCTATCATAAAATGGTTAAGTGATTTGCTAAGACTAGTGCGATGGTATGCGGATTAGGGTTACCTGGAATCTCCCGTGCTCACACTCACGCAGAATCATTCCCCTTCACCCATTCAAACATCCAGGTTTCTCTTCCCAAAAGGGCATTAATAAGTGCACCATACATGAACATAGCCCAAAGTGTGTGCTCATATGTGGTGTAATGTTCATGCATTTATCACATTCAAGAACAATCACAATAATATCATAAACACAAAGATATATGGAATTTAAGGAATCTCATAAAGCATCAAAAGCTACACATGTGCTAAATATATCCTAAGCTAATCTAAATACTCTAAAAAAGTATAGATCAATGAAAACTATGGAATTAGATGTCATGGATCTAAGAAAATAGGAAGGAAAGAAAAAAGATAAGAGAAAGAGAAGATGAAGGAAGGAGAAGAAGAACTCTCATTTTCCTTCTTTCTAAACTAGAAAGAGAAACTAATCTTTATGACCAGATCTATTCTACTTAGGGTTTAGTAGAAGACTAAGACTCCTAGATATAGTAGTGGGAGATTGGGCCTAAAAATAGACCAAACATAGCAAAACCCTAGTTACCATTTCCCTCTAGCCACTGAATCTTTCTCAGATAAATTGCTCAAATCCTTGAAACTTATGGAAATGAATTATAGTGCGTTGGATAGAGCCCGGAAAGACAAAGATTTTGATATATGGTAGAGGAAATTGGATGAAAAGTCACCCTACCCTCTACTGAACCTTTCTCGGATAAACTGCTCAAATCTGTGAAACTTATGGAGCCGAATTATAGTGCGTTAGATAAAGCCTGGAAAGGCAAAGATTTTTGATACATGGTAGAGGGAAATCAGATGAAAATTGAGAGAGTTAAGGACAAAACGGTCAGCCACCAAGGTGTAACGGACCGGTACGGATGCCACGGTATGTGAATATTCAAGCACAGACCGCCAATCTGGCATGGCCCGTGAACATTCATAGCCGCAGGAAGCCACAGTCCATGAAGCTGGGCTCGTGGCCCGGTCCATGAAGGTTTTCATGGACCGTGAGTAGCACCAAGGTTTTTGCTCATAAGTTTTCAAGGACCGGCCTCCTTTTCACGGATCGCGAGCAGCACCACGGTTTCCATTCAGTAGTTTTCACAGTTTGGCTTCACTATCTCGAACCGGCATTGTTGCTTTATGTAAGGTGGACCGTGGGCATTTTCACGGGCTACTGATGCTTCGTGTAGTGCGAGCTGTCGTGGGCCACTGGTCCTTCATCAGCTAAACTTTGTTTGCTTACCACGACTGAATCGTTAGTCCGAATAGGGAGTTCTAGTAGTCAATTTGGTAGTACTCAAGAAGATGAATCCAATGGAACCCGCCTTGAAGGCTATTTCTTCTTGGATATTTCTAGGACTAAGGCAACACTCCTCGGACCCAGAATCACCATTTTCACCTTTTTCCATCTTCAACTTCGAAGTCGCCTATCCTTGGCTTCAATCTCCTTCTACCATGCATTGATACTCGTGGCCTTCATCTACTACCATTCAATGCGAATGGCCTTCAAATATTCTACCGTTAAAAGCAAATAGTATTCACAAGAATGTAATGTATCAAATAGCATTCAAGGCAACCTACTAGAGGTACTTATAATAAAGATCAAGGAGCCTGTGAACACGATATGTCAATAATCACTAATTAAGTATACAAAATGTGGTATTTAGAATAGAAAATTAAACATGGCTGTCTAAACTCCTTGTCATGTAAACACAACTAATGTTACAAAATCGCCAACCAAAAGTAAATAAAAACTACGTCAAATGCATTGGTAAAAGCATGTATAATGGTGCAGATCAATTACCTAAGATAGCCTAACTACTTAACTCTTATGCCCAACACCTTCTTGTGACCAATTTGGTGACCATAATTTTCACTTGGTCACTAAAAGTTCATTAGTGACCAAAACATAGTGACGAAAATATGTAAGTCACTAATACAATTATTAGTGACCAAATAATCTGTAGTCACCGAAATTCGATCAAGAAAGACCTTTTTTCTTGTAGTGGCTATTTACAGTTTATTGGATCTCTAACATAGTAAAAGTTATTAGGGTAGTTGACATGTAATTTAGATATTTTTGTAATATATTAGTTATTATTATAAACTAGTTAGACTAGATGTGGATGCCACGTCATTGTAATAGGCGCTGGACTTTTTTTCCACGATTTTAAAAAAGTGAGCCCATGATGATAAATTGTAAAAATATTTTCAATAAAGCATTATGCAAAACCACATGGTGTTAAAATGGGTATACAGTTTTAAGATATGGATCCTCCAATCCGCATCTTTCTTAGGCGCTCTGCAATAATGAACGAAAGCTCAAGCAATTGAGAAGCATTGAGCCTTGGATCGTAATGTGTATGCAAGCTCAAATCATCAAAGTTAATGGCACAAGAGCCCCCGATACATTCAGTCACATTCTGGCCGGTCATTTCCAGATGAACCCCTCCAGGATGGGAGTGATTTATTTTTTGGTGCATGCTGGTGGAATTTTGGATGCAAGTTTGCATGTTTTGAAATTTGAACACCATGGTGGAGGACGCACTCTCTGAATGCATCCTCACGTTGATTTAATTTTTTTTTGCAGAATCGGTAGAGGACGCCATTCGTTAAATGCGTCATCTCGGTGAATACTTGTTTTTGTGCAGAAATTTCATAGGACTCATAATATGGTTAATTTTTTTTTAATTATTGTGAAGAATGCATCCTTAGTTTCTGATTTATTTTATTGAATAATGTGAAGAGAACACAGTATGTGAATGCGTCCTCAGTTTCTAATTTTTTTCTTGTAATTATTTTGTAGAGGACGCATTTGTCACTGTCCGAAAATTGGTTTCTGAATTTTTATTTTAAATTTTTGTGAAGAAAGCGTCCTAAATATCATCTTGAATTTTTTTTTATCTTGAATTTATTATATAAAAATGTGTCCTGAATTTTTTAAATGCGTCCTGAATTTAGCAAATGATTTTTTTCCAATCCAACAATGTATAAGTTTTTGTTTTTGGTGAAGATTGCGCATAAGTAGACTTGTGTTTGTTTGATGATATTTTAGAAATTAGTAAAGGGATAATTTTTTATCGTGGGATTTGTAATTTTTTATCTTGTCTTAAATATAGAGTAGGAATGAATTATTTTATAGAGTTGGAATGAATACAAATAAGTAGAAATGTACAATATCCGAAGAAGACGTGTGAAACTTAATGAAATGAGTGATGAATGACATGTAATGTACTAATGACGGCCTTTGCAAAACTTTCCACCCGTTCCACATAGGGGAGGACGTATGGTACGGGATGTGCGTCGTTGAACAGCCATCTCAGTAGATACATGTACGTCATCAGGCAGCTCTCCCTCTGGTAAATCCTCCTCTATATAGTCTCTTGCCTCTTCATTCGAGTCATAATGGACATGTGGAACACTACCTGTATGTAATGGAGCGGTAGGCAACATGTATGCATGACTATCTGTGGGAGTGACATATGCAGTGAAATCAGTTGTAGCCGTGTCATACTGAGAGGTTTCCCAATGTGATGGTCCGGCATGACTAGCAGTGAGAGTACGATATGCAGTGAAATTTGTTGTAGTCGTGTCATATTGTGAGGGTCCACCATGTGATGGTCTGGTAATCGCTGGACTCGTATGTGAGGGTCCAGCTTGTGATGAACCAATGTGTTCTGTATGGCCCCGAACACGCGGCCTCTAACCACTCTATCGATCAGGTGGAGCTGGCGATGGCTTCTGATGTCATTATATCTCACACCAGGGAGAGGTTCCTCACAGTGCGCATATGGCTGATAAAACTGCAGTCTGGAGGGCTCATGCGCATATTGTAGAGTACGTATGGCAACACCATGCATTTCCATGATAACGTCCGTAAAACGTGGGGGACATTCGTCCAAATTAATATATGACATGATGTGCAACTCAGTAATTGCCTACAACTGCATAAATTAGGTAAATATGTTAGATATTTAATATTGAGGAAATCTAAAGTATTGTTTTTTTAACACTATTAGAAATTTATGAAATACCATATACTCCATAGTAGCCCCGTCTCCAGGGAAACCCTTCATAATTGTTAGGGGTCGTCCTGGCTGATCAATCAGGGTTACTATCCTGCAAAAATACCACTCCATGTATTCTCGACCGGGTGTGTATGGATCCGCCGACCCAAGTGCATTTACTTGTTGTTCTGATCAACGTTCCCAAGTATATCTTCTCAGTTCCACACGCCAATCCATGCCTGACCTTCCTCGACGGTCTCTAGTATGAAATAGTTTATGTTCATCCCTAGTGACCAACTGAGTGGGTATTGGCTGGATAAGGCCAAACCACCTGAGAACACGATGAACATGATGGTACTCCACGACATGCCTGCAAATGAGGTCAATGCAAAGTAGCCAGTTGTTGCTACTGGCTGTACAGTACCACGGGAGTTATTGCACGACATCCTCAGTGTATAGCTGCCAAATAAACTGACATAACAGGTAGGTGTTGCGGTCGGGTAAGAATAACCCTTTTTCCCACCAATTCAATGAAAATAAATTTGAATTGCCCTATACCTGACTGTTATGGAGAAATGTCAACTGATCGCGGTACACTTTCAATAAATGCATCGGTGATTGTGATAAATCGTATTAGGCTCTCCACCTATGAGGAACAATATTTATTATAATAGCCATTTCTTGGAATTGTTAATGGTTCAAAAATTGTCTCTTGACTAATTCAATACATACCTAGACCCAAGGGCACTCATCGTGACGGTCACTGGTAGTCGTATGGCTGGTCGAATGGATGGTATTCGCTCCCATGCCCATACCTGCCAATAATTAAAATAAAATGTAACATAATGTTAGAGCACATTATGGACATTATGTACAACTCACTAGATTGACCAACAATTTTACCTGTAGCAAGACAAATGGCCCAAATATGGATTTAACTTGTGGGATTACAACGTCACATAAGCACATGTACAAGGGTGCCAAAATGGCACTCCCTCAACTGTACTTATATAATGCACCTAGGTCCATTAGTATCGACAAGTAGAGAAAAGGGATAAGGTGGTTGGACGTGTCTGACATGAGCATTCCACCAACCAGCAGTAGAATGAAAACCCTAGCCTGCTGTTAACATTGTACCTCAGTAGCATCAATAGGCAATAGACTGTGCAATAAGTTTCCCAACCAGCTGGCCCTGATGCAACCCTCTCTGATAGCACTCAGGTCTGGTGTGACACCCAGGTAGTATGTTCACACTCTCTGTCAGCCATCTATACGCCTGCTAGTGTCTACACCAGTGATTGGGATGCCATCGATTGGAAGACCCTATAGGATACCTACATCCTGCAAAGTGATGGTAACCCCCATTGGCAGGTGAAATGTGTGTGTCTCCGGTCTCAAGCGCTCCACTAAGGCAATGATGAGGAAATGGTCAATGTGAATTGGTGCGGAATCCTAGAGTCCCTGGAATATAGCTTCATGCACATAGAGCATAACTCTATCAGGCATCTGATCAGTCCAGCAAGCCCCATTGCACTGCCTCACCTGCAGTGCCTCATTCTCTAAATGATTGTTGTACAATGCACGAGCACGATGCTCCTGGTGAAGGTACAACAAATCCTCCTCAATGTGTCGTGGATGATACATGGTGTGTCCTTATTGACAATCAGAATCACATGTCAAAATTAATCAGTCAAGATTTCCACAAATACACATAATACTACAACATGTGATAAATATTCCACAAATACACATTATACTGCGAATCCTGAAAAAAAAACCACTTCATGTGATAAATATTTTAACCAAATTGTACAATAGCTCTATTTTAAAAAAAATACATGTAATACGAATGTAGACAATCAATTGAACTTGAAAAACAAAAGAATTTACAAACTCCATATTAAAAACACGACACTAATGGCCTCGCCTACGGACGCCTCTGGATTCACCCGGTACCCTCTCATCCATTTGATTCTTATCCCTCTCTCTGCAAACTGACCATGCCTCCTATTGCGAAACTTTTCAATATCGGGAATCAACCTCCAATTAGCACATTGCCAAAGTGATGGATCTCGTACAGGCATGAAACCCTGACTATATTGTTGAACATAGGTGGTTGTGTGATACACCTTGTCACATAGACTAGAAGGATCGTCACGGCTATACCGATAGATGGCCAATGAATGTGAACAAGGGAAATGGAAAATTTTCCATTCACGACAAGTACATTCCTTTCTCCGGTATTTGACTGTGTACTGCCTCTCACCAAATGCTGCCATCAATAGTCCTTGTCACAACCCTATAACTCTGTGACACATGACCAAACACGGTGATGATATGTCCCTGTGCCCAAATGTCTTGATTATTAAATTTTTTCCAGATCTTACTAGGGAACACAGATTTACACAAATCAACATCAATTTAGAATAAAGAAATTGGTCTGTGAACACATAAATAACTGTAATGAATAAGGAAAGTACCTCCAATTTGTGGCATCCATTACCCTTTGGGAAAACATTTCAATTGTTCGCTCAAAAGTAGCTTTTACACATGCAGTTATCAGGAGATGTCGTGCTCTCCGTAAACAGTTGTTGTAACTCTTTGAACAATTGGTTATAAGAATTCCGCAACGTCGATCACCCTCATCAAAGGCAAGGCACCACTTACTACTATCATGTTGTATCAACCAATCCCAAGCAGATGGTTTGATACTCTCCAACTCCTCCTTGTACTCCCTCCACCTGCTTTTGCATATGGCACCACCAAGCTGCCAAACTAGAGTCTTCATAAATGCATTCTTGAACCTCCCCCGCCCCCCTCAACACTAAGGAAGTTGGACTGAAAATGACGCAAGAAAAATCGTTAGTATCCAGCTGGCTCCATCCATTCCTACATATGTTTCATTGCATTTAAAATACCATTATGGAAATATGATGTAATACAGATTGGCCTACTATCACCACCAACCACGTGGACACGCAGTCTCTGTATGAACCACTTCCAACTCTCATAAGTTTCAACGTAAAAAATTGCATAAGTGATGGAGAGTATGTAGTCGTTCGCATCTTGCGTCACGGCAACTAGCATTGCGGCCTAGTATGTATCTCTCAAATGAGTGCAATTCACACTAATTACCGGCATGCAGTGGCGAAATGTATCAATTTCCTGACCAAATGCCCAGAAAACAAACTTAAATTTCCTACACCCATGCCCGTGAATTCTATCAGGTACGTCTGCCCAATCAACAACGGTGCTCTAATTAGCCCGGACAAGCTCATCCATATATGTTGGCAAATGTTCAAAGGATTCTTCCCAAGTTCTGAATACCATGTCAATAGCCTTCTGTCGAGCATACCACACCTTCTTATAGGAAAGGGTCACATTTAACTCCGTCTTCACATGCGTTTGTACATCTTTCACCGTGTAAGAAGGGTTTACGTCAATGTGGTCACAAATTGAACTGGAGATCATCACTGATGTCAGATTAATGTTACCTGTCGATCGACCACCACCAACACAAGCATGACTACTTGCCCATTTGGTGATATCCCACATGCTATGTGAAGCCTTTTTGCTGACTCTAGCAACCCAGAGACAACTACCAGTTCCTTCGACAACGCCCTTGCATTTTGCATACCATGTGTGTGACCTACTCTCCACAACCATGTGTTCCCTGTTCATCATGGAACTCCACCTAGAAATAGCTTCTACAAATTATGGCTTCGTCTGGAATCGCATACCCAACGCTACTTCACCAGTCGCTTAAAGATAACTAGTAAATCTATCACCACAATTAGTTGGGTCATAGCCATCCTCATCAGGGCCCCCATAATCCCTAAAGTAGGCATCCGTATTAGGATTCGCCAAAATATGAAACGACATGGATACATTTTTCGTGAACACCACTTGTTCATCATCATCCCCAGGATTCGAATCAGTTGTTAAGGAACGATCATCTTCACTTTCTTCATCAAGTTTTACTTCCTCACCATCATCATCGCTACCAACATAACCAAAACATGCTCGTTAATTTCACCCACATCGAAGACATTCGGCTCCTCATGATGCCCATCATATATACCACCACTTATGGATGGCTGGCCGCAATCGATGCTAACATACGCACTGGGTTGGCTGGACTCACCAATGACAAAACCTTGGCAATGAACAGGGGGTGGTAAACTTGGTAAAGGTGTACAGTTCTGGATGTTGCTCAACAACGACATGAACGTGTATGAACGTATGCTTGAAAGCTTCTCCAAAATAATGTACAAATCCGCTAAGGACAATGACATTCGATCAACAATGTCGAAGAAGATCGCGGTAGACTCGTCATCTTCCATATTATAACACCGATAGTATACGGCCGAACCAATCAGCTCAGGACAACAGTAATATATTTTCAACATATACCCCTCACTTGCAATACCAAGCCTTCTGAAAATTAAATCAACTAACTCGGAGTAGCTTAGCCTCCTTTCGAGATTCACGTTCCTCTCTGGTATGAGAAGATCATAATACACACCCACAGTCAAATCAAACTTAATCTGACCCCCTTTGTACAGGTACACCGTCAAAAACATCGTACAACTGCATTATACAAATACATAACATATATTTTGATAGTCGAAAAGATGGTATTATTCAGTAACTTATATTCAACTGCTCGAACCGTAAACCATACAGGATTCCATTATAGTCGGTCAACCACCTCATACACTATTATCGATTTTCAAACTATTACACTATCCTAAAATGTGTGCTCACTTCCTCCACACTAATAAAACTATTACAAGAAATTTAATACAAAATTAGTAAAAAAATCACACATAATCAATTCACATAGTCACAGATCCTCATTCAACACTTTCACAGAATTAGACCAAACATAATCATTCAAACTACACACAATCATACAACATATTCATATTAACAAATTTTTTCAGGTATTTTACAAATTTCAGTGTTACACCAAATTCAATAACAAATATTATAGGACAAATCACACATAATCATTCGACACGTTTGTATAATCATGTATTGTTCAATACCTTTAGGAAAGTCACAAATTGACTAGGCATGTGTCTCAAACTCACAGAGAATGTGGTTGCAATGGCGGTCAACATCAGTCAACGGTAGTCAATGGTGGTGAAAACTCCAACGCAAGACTGGTAGACGTGTTCAGCTGCAAGGTGAAAATCAATTTCAGCGAAAAATAACCAAAAATGACCAAAGATAGAAAATGGGATAAAAAAATAAATTAACAAAACTGGGCCGAGATCCGACGACGAGAATGCCGAAAATGGAGAGTGGGGAGGAGTAAGCCGAGGATTACGACAGCGACGACTTGAGAGGATTCCGACGTGAGCGGGGAGGAGGCGGAGAAAACCAAATGTAAAAAACCAAGGGAAAATTCGGACATTTTGGGTGCTATTACAGGAAGGATTGGAGGACAATGACGATCATACCGACACTAATGCACCGAATCGAATTGAGAGACAACTAAGGAAGCTCTGAGGCAAAAAAAGGGCGAAGCCCTTCTACTGTTCACCGTAGCCGATTTTCGCCGGTTTACTCTTCCTTGGCTCTTCTCCTCCGGCGAGGGACCCGACATCCTTGTTGGGCCCCTCACCGGGAATCTTTTGAGGTACGGTTTGTTCCTTTTTACGGAGTTTGGAAACCAGATCTGGGTTTCTAGCAAATTTTTCTTCACGCAAGCTTTCTCTCGGAGTTGAGCTAGATCAGCCTACCGATCTCGGACCTTGGAAACCCACATCCTGATGATGGGTTTTCCTTGAAGTGGACCTCCATCCTGGCCTTGCAGAAGCTGAGAAATCCAATCTGGGTTTCTCTTGAAGTTCGTATTTCAGAGGAGGCCCTGGTTGTCAATGACCCATATACACATTATGGGTTTGCTGGGATGAGGACTTACACATCGGTCCTCAAGTACGGAGAAGAAGGGAGGAAGATGGTCACGGACTCTGCCCGAAGCCGATTGCAAGCTTGGATTGAAGACTTCGGCCTTCAATCTGGGTTACTGATGAGCAGAGCTTGGCTAACACCTGTGTAAGTCTTGCTCTCTATATTTACGTGGAGTTGTATACTAAATGTTGTGTGAACGGCTGTAGCGTTATCCTCAGCCGGACTAGATTTAAGTGAATGAATCGGTGTGGAGGTACTCTGTTTCATATAGTACTCTGGTTCTCAGTGTATGTTGCTCTCTGTGGAAAATGTTATTCTGTGGGAGTTGTTAATTAAAATGATTCGAGTGTATGTGGATTTTGATTGCACACAACTCTGTATTACCCTGTTTATGTGGTTACCCCTGGAAACGTTGGGCTGTACTTCTGGGTAGATGAGACTGACTCGAAGTATGCCTGGGGGCTAGTCAGATTCAAAATGGATGTTAGGAGAGGTCCTGATGCGTGTTGGAGTGAAGCCGGCCAACCATAATGGATTGTTTTCAATGGAATCATCAGTGACAATGTGCCCAAGGTCATATCTTGGTTTATCATACTCGTGACAATCACCGGACCAAGATCAGAAGACAAACAGAGTCTCATTCGTAGAGAAATTTTTCACAGATCCGGCAAGAAGCAGGTGGTTTGAGGATTGACGGATTGAGGACAGTAATATGAAGTTCATCGGAGGCTAAGAGTATTGAGGGGTCTCACACACGTGGAGAGTGTTAGTGATCGGTAAAGCACCTAATCCATCCGGGTAAACTTGTGCCCAAACAACGAGCACCCGACCGGCCTAGCATGTGTTCAATACCTTTGACAGGCGGGCGGTCGTCGTGCCCTCCGTGCAAAAGAATATTTGTAAGCCCTTTTTGCTTACTTTCTACAACTAGGTACATAGCGGCAAATCGGGGTCGTCCAAGGAGAAGAGGGATCTTCCTAAGCGCTTAAGCACAAATGGTTAATATTATGCTATGATAAAATATATACACACACATAAAAGCAAGTAAAATGGGGGGGGTTGGTTGGTTGGTTTTCCTAAGTTACGAAAGTAAAAAGACAAGATAACTAGCAAGGTCAAGTGACTATGCTAATCATCAAACAAAACTAAGAAAAGGGGTTTTAAAACTACAAAGATAAAAAAGCCTTGGGGGCAAGGGATATCCACTTCCAAATCTAAAGTAGTTCATTGAATCATTCACTCATTCTATCATATAGCATTACATGACTCAACATCAACATACCCATCTAGCAAGAATCATAACACGTTATGCACAAGAAGTTCTAAGTTCACGCTCATAGATTTTCATGCAAAGGAGCTACGGAATTCGTCACGTTCCTAACACCTAACCAATTCAATCATACAAGCACTCCCTATGCTCAAGCAACTCATGGCACAAATGAAGTGAAACACACCATCAAGAATACACAAATGCTAAATAACAAATGCTTCAAGGATGAATTAAAATCATCTATTCAATACTTCAACTACTTGTTGTGGAGACTAAACTCCTATCCTTCTTAGTTCGTAGTTTGCAAGAGTGAGTTCGACATCTCTCGTCAAACCTCACCAATGACTCCCGTTGTCGCGACCATGACTCAAGGTATCCCATTGGTGGCATTTAATCACGAAGAACCAACAAGCTTGGCAATGCTTATGACTACTACACCGTGACTAAGCATTTAACCAATTCATGCAATTACACGAGATTGGATGAACGTGCAACGCACATTCATCCAAGAGCATATAACTCTCTCGTTTGCTACACAAACGAACATGATGAAGAGTTCAACATCAATTACATTCATCTAGCACATTATCAATCCATCAACACAATCAAAAGCTCTAAATCATACTCATACATTCCTAACAAGAACAGGGGGGAAATTAACCCAAATCCCCCAAACCCTAGCTAGCAATTCATACAAGTATTTCATATGCTCAAGCTTTCAACAACATCAATGAAATCAACAATTAACATTCAAAGCACAATAAATGCACAATAGCAAAAATACCAAATAGATAGATAAAATGAGTTCTTACTACATAGAGATATGGAAGCTTCAATCCTTTGCTCCCAAGTACAACAACTACTCTAGAACAAGAAAAGACATAGAAACTAAGAAAAGAAGAAGAGAAAACTTAGGGTTTTGGCCCAAAAATGGAAGAGAAAAGTGGCCAAAAGCTGTGGAGAAGAAGGGGTGAAGAGGTATTTATAGTGGAAGAAAAAAAGGGGAGAAAAACGCTGCTACAGAGCTGGATTCGCGCTGTCGTCGCGACTCGCGACCATTTCCATCGCAAGTCGCGACCAGCAGTGAAATCCAGCCCTGTTTTGTTTTGCTTCCTCCGGGTGAACCGTTGATCCGTTTCGGGAGTTCTTATAGTCGATTTTATAGTGCTCGAGAAGAGGAATCCAATGGTGCCACTATTGAGGGCTGATTCTTCTCGAAAAATTCTGAGAACCCTGGATCATCATTCATCCGTTGCTTTGCTCTCCTTTCTTCATCTCTTCACTTCTTCAAATCTTCACAAAGCTCAAATGTAAAGGTCTTCAAATCTTCAAATCTTCAAAGATAAATCTTCAAAGTCTTCAAACAAATCACCTTGTCACACAAAATCATCTAAAAAGTGATAAAAACGTCAAAGCCGCCTTTATCCCTCCTTAGATGATTTCAAGGCAAAATGCCACATGTAGAGCACAAAATTGCACAAAACCTAATCCTAAAAAGCCTAAAATAACCATCTAAAATGGACACATCAACCTTGCTAGTGCACAGTTGACTGGTCTTGTTTACTTGATTTATTGGGTACTGACACCGATAGGCTATGTTCCACGCTATGAACTCTGATTTACTACGGGTCTGCATTGAACTTCGCATGGAAGAGACAGCTGGGCTATTCGAGTTGAGGGATGGTTTGATGATGGAAAGATGGTCCGAGGACTGAAGGATACCTCGAAGGAATCGAGCTCCGAAGGCTTCCGAATGCTGAGCAGGAGGAGTTCGATTGCTCAAGGAGGTAATCGAGGGTAGGAGTTGTTCGAGAGCTCGAGGAGGTGTTTGAGAGTAGGACGAGTTTGAGTGTTCGAGGAAGTACCCTCGAGTACTCGAAGGGAAGGCGAGATGGCTCGAGGAAGAAAGGATATCGAGCGCTGGAGGCATTATCAGTTCGATTGCTCGAGGCATTATCAGTCCAGTGCTCGAAGGCTGGAGGCGGTCGAGTGCTCGAGGGGACAAGCGATTGTTGGAGTCCCTCGAGGGTTGAACATGTTCGAGTGCTTTGTCCTCGAGACCTAGAAGGGAAGGTGAAGTGCAGGTGTTCGAGTGCTTCATATGGTGTTCGAGTACTGAAGGTGTCCGAGTCCTCGAGGGGTTTAAGGTATTCAAGTACTGAAGGCGTACGAGACCTCGAGGGTACTTAGGTATTCGAGTACTGAAGGTGTTCGAGACCTCGAGGTGTGGTTCCCCATCAACCTCTCACGGCTTGGTGCCAATTCGACTGCACGAGGAGAAGGTGTTCGAGGCCTCGAGGGGTGCTGCCCCCCCCTCAAGGGGTGGGGAGTTCTAGGGGTTTCAAGGAGGAACTACCGGGAGTCTTCGAGTGCGGCTGGCAGTTTTTGTGCCTCACGATGCTTTCATGGGCCCGAAGATATTCCCATGAGGGATTTGTTTCAACGGTTACATTTGCGCCATATGCCCGCGCTGCACTATGTGCTAAATTGGCATAAAGCTGTCCATTTGCTCAAAATAGAGTGGGCGGTTACATAATCGCCACGCTTTATGCACGCGGTACAAGTGCGTCCATTCTCCCATCTTCAGGAAGGTGATCTAGCTGGGATCCACGAGGACAGAAGGCACGGCCTCAACACATCCTTGCCCGCTACATTACCCTCGGCGCCAACAAGAGAATGTTTGAAGGCCAATAACACCCCTTTTTCTCCATTTTAGGGGTGTACATGGTAGAAGCAGATATCCTCCCGTACCGGTTTGGTGCAACCATGGACATCAGCTTCAATTTTTATGGGATATCCAAGACCCGAGACACTCTCGGCTGCATTAGGTTGCGCTTGGATTTTTGTACCTTCATCCACATCCCGGCGATGACACTAGTTCAAGACCCGAGACTCACAACTCTCGGTTGCATTATGGATTTCAGATGGAGATGGCCCCACTTGCCAGGGGTTGAAGCGAATTTTTTACTTATGGGCAGTGAGTTTGTTCTCACCCCATTTGTCTAGTGGTATTTTGCCTCTGTTTCTTCCAGGCTGCTTTTGTACTCCCTTTGCCAGATTTGTTCTTGCTAAGGGTCGGTAGTTATATTAACTAGGAAAAATGGGGGGTGTGTGTGTGGGAGTGTTGCCCTTTTGGGTTATGCTCTCACACCTCCACCCCCCCCCCTCTCTTGCGGACTTGCTCCTTAGGTTCATCATGTAAACCAGGGTTGGACTGGTTTTTGTATTTGGTAGAGCTCCTTTGGGGGCCCTACCATGGGTACCACCGTATATACTATTTACCTGTTTACCGATTGGAGGACAATGAATGTGTTCTCGTCGATGTGGCATTAAGGACATCAGCAGTGGATTGGAGGACACATTTAACGAATGCATCCTCGTCGATGTGGCGGCACGAAAATCAGTGCAGATTGGAGGACGCATTCAATCATTAACACAAAAATTCAAAAAACAACGGGATTTTTAGGACGCATTTGGAGAATGCGTCATCTTCAATCAGGGACCAAAAACAATAATTAAAGAGGACGCATTTTCCAAATGCATCTTCAAGAAATCAGTAAAAAAATCAAAAACTGGGGGAACGCATTTGACAAATGCGTTCTCCACAATTACATCCACTGTGTGCTACTGTAGCCACAGTTCCAGAATTTTTCCCCAGGATGGCTGCCTTCTTGCTCATGGACATCGAAGAACACCGTCACTTTCGCCATGATTGCGTCAAAAGCTCGAGTTTTCCAACCACATAAGGCGCTGATGGTGTTTCCATGTATAGGATCGCTAACCCAAGAAACAACCTTCCGTAACCTTCTAACTGCCCTGATTAACTGAGGAAGCTTAACCCTCGTGTTTTCAGCTCCCATTCTCGTGATTAGCGTGATTCGTTCCGCTTTGTTGTGAGGATTCAGTATCTGAATCAGCTTTACTAGCTCATCCGGATCAATTTTGTCACTTAACTTGATTCCTACAGGGTTCACGGTGCCCCTCAAGAACTCGAAATGAACTCTATCCAGCTGCCTGGTGCGCTCCCCGACCCAAAGCAAGTGAGCCGAGCAGTCGTAGTGATGACGCGATACGGAGTCGAATCCAGTGAGGGACTCTTCATATGGCAGCAGCAAGCACTCGTGAGATGTCCAGAACTCCACCGCGGTTATGATGAGATCATTTATGGTTATCCCCGAAGTAGATATGAACCCGTTGGCCTCATCTACCCATTGCGTGGGCTCCATGTATTGGCTTCCTTGATCCGCGAAATCCAAAATCCACTGTGCAACCCTTTCAATGGCTGCGTAACCCCCGGTTGCAAAAGCCCTCAGGAGGTTTAAGGTTGTCGTGGATTGAGAATAAGCCTGGATCATCCTCTGAGGATATGGGTTCACAACTTTGAATCAAATGCATCTCCATTAACACCGTCTCCTCTATAACTCGCCAGCTTTATGTCGTTTTTCACCTCAAAGGGGATTGATCTCGGCTTCGCGAACTGACCAGCCATCCTTCCCACCTTTATAACCGGCATTTAGCCTCCATACATCATAACAACTCCCATTTGAAGAAAAATTGTGAAGGTGTCCCTAATGTTATTAGCATTGAACTCTTTGAAGCTCTCGGCACAATCCCCGCCTTGAAGTAAAAAGGCCTTACCCATGGCCACCTCCCCCAGCCTAGCTTCCAGGCTCCTGACCTTACCCTCGAACATGATGGGTGGGAAACCGTCCAAGGTCCGGAGCACAGAATCGAGCTCGGCTTGATTCAGGTAGCCTGGGAGCTAGAGAGCTTTCTTGTTTTTCCAGCTTTCCGGAGTCCAGTTACTTTCCTCAAATTTCACGAAGGAGGGTAGAGTTAGTTCTCGAGGCTTGTCCGTCACACGGGCAACAGCTGAGATGAGTTTGAAGGATCTCCATAAGGGCTTTGAAGGGATGAAATTCGAAGCTTTTGTTGAAAAAGGCTGTAAACGAGGAACAAGGTGGTGCTTTTTTGAGGGGAGGGTAATATGAGGGTTTTTGAGCGCCATTGATGTGGACATGATTATTGAGCGAGCTAATAATACGTACTCCCTCCGTCCCATTTCAAACTGCACACTTTCTATTTAGGGGTGACCCAGTTCAAATTGCAATTTCTAATTTTAGCTAAATTTGGACTAGTTGACTTGACCAAGAATTCCGATTTTGCCCTTTAATTTGAATGAAATTTCAGTGGGCTTGGGCTTTAATTAGGATTTAAAGACAAAATTAGTCACATCTCCATTTACCCAAAGTCATCCGCCTCATTTCATTTCATTTCCCACTCCTTTCCTCTCTCTCTTCCTCCTTTCCTCTCTCTTATCTTCTCCATCTTTCAAATTTAATTTTAGATCTATTCCTCTCAATCTTCTCCTTTCTTTGTTTTTTTTGTTGCTCGTTCTGCTTTCAGAACGAGCTTCGAACGTAGTACCCAACCTTGACTTCGAATCCGTAAGTTGTTGGTGTTTTTTTAAATCACCTTATTCGTTCACTATTTTGTCTTGGTTTTCTAGATTTTACATGTTTTGTGGGCTGCTTTTGATTCTGAATGGATAATCTGGTTAGAGTTTTCTAGATATGTTCGAATGAATGATATTTTTGGTTCAAACTAGTTTATATCTTAAAGAATGTGTGATTTTGCGTTGATTATGAAATGTGATGATATTTTTTCGTGTGATTTGGTTAGAGTTTTCAGATCTTGTTATTTTTTAGACATTAATGTGTTGGGTTTTCGTCTTGCGGCCCTGAATGTTTTTTGTTGATTGAGTTTGGATGTTTACAGAGTTTCATGTTTACAACATTCATTTTTTTTACAGATCTTCATTTTTATGGATTTTTATGAATTTTTACGGATATTCATGTTCTTCACCTCCTAGGAATGTTGCTGAAGAAGACGAAGTTGAGGCCTAGAAGACTTAAAATGCAACTCTTTTTTATTTGATTTGCTTTGAAATTGTATATAATGCCTTTAATAAAGTCATTTAATGACAAATTTGTAAACATAAATTATTTTATTAGTGTGTAATTTTTGTGATTAACGTTACTGTTTCCAGCTGATATTTGTCCTTTCAGAATTGCTTTTTGTCAGTTTTTACTGACATTTTTACTGTACAAAAATAACACCCCTCTTTCTCTCTCTGCAAATTGAGCTGGGACAGAGGGAGTACGTGAGTAACATCTGTTTACACTACTGCAACACAGGGGTATTTGTACCGATAGTTTAGGGCAATAGTATCGATATTTTGGCCTCCAAAAATACCAGTGCGTATGAATAGGGGTGTAAAAATGCAACAAATTTGCACCTGTAAAATGGATCGGTGTTGAGCAGTATTTTGCACCGGTATCTTATGCCAGTGCAAACTAGCAGGATCAAAAAATGAGCGCATCGGTACTATTTGGAAAACCGGTGTAATACCGGAATATATTTTGCACCGGTATTTTTCACTGGTATTTAACCCATGAACCGGTGTACCGCCGGTCTTTGTTTTGTAGTCGAAATATAGTTTTTTTCACCGAAATAGATTGCACCAGTATTTTTTTACACCGGTATTACTGTACTTTAAGCACTGGCATTGTTGAAATAATTAAAAACAAATTATTTAAAATGTGAAATTTATTCACACTGGTACCTGCCTTATACTAGTGTATTATGTGGTTAAAATTTGCAATGCCTAATTTATTTTTTTATGGTCCATCCTGGATCATTTCCGGAGCAACGACAGCCAAACATACTTGTGAACTATTATAAATTGGAAACTTTTGCATTGGTAAGAAATTTGAAACATTCTATTACGAAAATATGGCTCGCAAAACACGCGAACATTATTCCAACATATGAAATAGAAGAAGTATCTTAAACATTCAATCAAACAAAGTAAAACACAAGTTTAGTATAACCAAACACCATCCATAGAATTCAAATATCATCAGACATTTAATATTAACCATCAATCTAGTATGTCGTTCTTATCATCCATAAGATGCAACGTAGTGTTCGCCTGCTGCCGGTAGTCTCCGAGCCAAGCCCCACACCATCTCTTTGCTACACCTTGAATTTCATACACATGGTACGGCCCTTTGCCCTCTAGAAAAATTTGTTAATTTTAAACTTACACGGTTAGTCAATAATGTTGCATTTACTAGAGATTAATAATATCAAATTTTAAGATGCAGGGTTTACCTCCAATATATTGTTTGTCTCTGAGTGACTAACAAGTTCTTCCATGAAGAGCAGGATGGAGTACCCGCATTGCCACAAACCATTCTGGGTTCGGTACTGCACGGAAAAGGTAAATGTAATTACTAAGCCTAAACATAAAATTTGATGGATGAAATGACAGAACGACTTACCATAATGTTGTTAATTTTCCAAGTGTAGTCGGGTTCCGACTCCGTCTTTCTCTTCTCCCTTTGGTATGCGCAAGCAAGCCTGTGAAGAAAGTAAATTTAAATGGTTACTTCTTCCAGTTTATTATGAAACTAGGATTTTTGATTTGATTCATGGAAATACCTTCAAATGACCCTGAGTTCGACCAAGTTTGTTGGTTTGATACCCCCTGACAATGTGTCCAGAGTGAAAACCTCTTATGTTCGGGGATCAATAATGATGAAGTACCTATGATCGATGTTGGAAAATTAATGAAACAGAAGTGGTTTGAGATGTGAATGTAATTATCAGGAAGAAATACTTACATTCTTATGTAGGGTGCGATGTAAAACTCAGCATCTGTTACCTTCATTGTTTCCCAAATTTGTTTGAAATGGAATTCGACATCCCGCTCAGAGTTGGTTAGGTTACCACAGCTGGATGGGTAGAATTGGATGCGGCTTGAATTAGTTTCATATATTTTCTCCCACGGGTGCCTGTAACGTTAATCGCACATGAAAATGAATTCTTGATAGATTAACAAACATAAAGGTTGTAAGTTTTGAAACTCACCCCATCTACACATAGACCTGCGCATTATCGATCCAGGACATCAAACGCATGTTTCCCAATTTCTTCCCGAACTGGACCAGAACTTCTATTCCAACACCTCAGGTGTAATGGCGTGCAAATGTTGATGGCCAGAACACTGGGAAGAGCATGATGTCCTTATTCTTTATCATTTCCCGTATAGCGGCATTTGCTTCCTTTATGAATTGCCCCATGATCAGGCAATCTGTCAGGTCTCGTTTGCTGACAATCTGCGAACTTGAAATTATATGAAATGATCACTTGAGCATGTAGTATTTAACTGTCATTGTTAATGAATAATAATGGGACTTTTTTTTTAGTGAATTACCTATTTTAGCAGCTTATTTAATCTTGGTCTTGCAGATGGCCAGAAATTAGTCGTCGACTGAGATTTTTGCTCGCCAGTATCCTGTTGCAAGGATTAATAAATAGGATTACGCAAAAGTACTTTGAGGAATTAAAAAATAACGTGTTACAAGAATGTACCTCATCATCGCTAGTGAGAATCATAACCTCCTCGTCATCGTCGTCTGTATCACCTCCAGCATTGATTTCATCGATGTAACCCGGTTGCTCACTTGCCTTGCCTATTAAGGACACTGGCCAATCCACGGCGCTATTGAGCGCCTCTCCAACATTATCAAAGTGGTGGTCCGCTGAGGGCAATCCCTCCCTAGGACGGAGGAATGGCTCACATACTCTGTCACGAGCAACACTTCCTTGTTGGTCATCCCGAAGACGAGATACTTGTCGTAGGCCATGGGCGACCATTTTCTTCTTCCCGACTATGTCTTTGATGAAAAGAGTCACGCGTTCTCTACCATATTCGTATAATATTTAAATGAATCGATAAAATGGTTATGGAGATATTTCAAATGTGTAAATCAATGTATAAGATATGCATCGACTATTGACAGTGCACCTCTTCATCTCCTTCTCTGTCGCAGGGCTCTTCACTGGACTTTGTAGCAGTTGCAGATGTGTCATCCATCGCCTTCTCTATAAACTTATTGGTATTTTCAAGGCCTGGCGGAATCTGGACACCGCTTGCATATGCTAAGCCCTTCCAATTGCTCCAGGTACGATATCATGGCTTTCACAACCAGTTGATCGTTAGGTGGTCTCCTCCAGGCTGTCTCCTTGGCTGAGGAACTGCTACCGCACTTGTTGTAGGAGAGATGAGGAACAGCCACCGCTGTGGGTAGACCCATCTGATTTCCTCTATACCTACCCGGGTGATCCTTCTTCTTTGTGACTTTAATGAGGATGTCCTCACCAGGCTATAGTTCTAATACTTCTTTTCCTTAAGCTCGTTAAATTTCAACTGAGAATCACATAGGAATGCAATTGTGTATATGAAAAATGTGAAGTACACAAAGAAAATAATTTAAATGGTCAACTTTGTCGTAACTTACAACGTCCAATGCGATCTTCTCAACCTCTTTTGATGTGTATCACCCTTTCTTATCTTTTTTCTTTTGCCTTAAGGTAGACAAGAGATATGCCGGGTATGAAGTCCCTTTGACTGAGTTGTTTCTCAATCTCCTCGCCAGTGAATCCCTCGATGGCCAACCTCATTCTCTCCTTCTCCTTTAGATCCTTACTCAATTTGTCATGGATGTATCAATTACCTCTTCTGCCTGTGTGGTGCGTGTAATCCCTGCCCTTGTCAATATTTGTCACCATGAGCCTCTGTTGTTGTTATAAATGAAATTTTAGTTGAATAGAACTTGTGGAAAACATGTCTCTTAACAAGTATTTATTTTTTCATCATACCTGAAAATCCGGATGCCGACGCCTCTTTTCAAACAAGTGTCATTCGTCTTCATCCATCCACTTATACATGCCAGTATTCCTGTTTTATTGGTACCTTTGTCCACGTCGTGAATGAACCTATTTGCCACCTTTGTCTTCCAATTCCTATGTTGGTTTTTTTGCCCTCTATGTAACCTCCTTCTTCAGTATTTCTAATTGCCCGTGTGTCACGGGTGTTTCAATCGTAAAGCTCTCCTGGAATGAATCATATAAAAAAAACATGTCTTTAATCATGTCTTCACTAAGACTTTACCACTTCATAAAAAATTTAAATTACAATTGTCAAGATTCTTACAAGAACATCATTTCATGCCTCTTCCTTAACATCCTCAAGGACATCGCTCTAGTGTTCGCATGCGCCAAATCTAATGTGTCACCGGGAAGCGTAATTTCCAAAAGCATGTCATGCTGACCAATTCTTAATGCAAACAGCTTGATTCCCATGGAACTTAAATGCAACAGGAGTTGGAGTGTTATACTTTGCCAACATCACAGACTGGAACATACTAGTTCCCCGCCTCCTCAAATAACATTTTACCTCAAACTTGTCCCATCCTTCTCCATTTTTCCCTCCAACTTTTGTCAAGTCGCCGTCCGCTTCATTAATAGTTAGCCTTCCTTCGATGGTGCTCTTTCCCTTTCCCTTGTGAATTGGAGTTTTGGCCAACTGTTTACCGGAATCCACTCCTTCAACATCCCCTACAATAACATCACTGGTTGCGCAGTTTCTTCCTTCTCTTCACTAGATGGGTCATTCGTTTGAGTTATTTTTTCCTCAAATTTTATCTTCAGCGGGATCCTTTTTAGTGGTGGTTCTTGGTCTGCCACATTCACTTCCTCATCGACCACATCTTTCACCTCCTCCCCCTTCTTCGTAATAGGTCGATTCCTCTTCGTGTTGAATTTCCCCTTCTTCAGCGACATCTACAATAGTAGAATTGGAAATTCTCAATCCATGACGGCTCACACAATAACAGTACTTAAGGATCAACATTGATAGAACGTGGCGTAGAACTTGATCAACTAGTTCGTAAAACTTTTGAGCAAAACATGGCATAGAAATTGAACAATTTATAAATGAAACTACATGATGTGAGGCATAAAAGTTTATATAACATGACATAGAACTTGAACAATTAAGGCATGGAACTTGGTATAGAATGAAATGGAACCTTATAAAAGTTGATCGAATACCATACCAATGTCTTTGCATTCATAAATTAGGAATACAACCGAGCAATTCTCACTCCCCCCTAACGTGACTATCAACATTATCACCAACAAAAATACTATAGAACTACTACATCACCCATCAACAAAAAATGCAAAACATTTACTCCCTACAATTGTATAAACATACCATTCAAGAATGTCATTCAACTTTTTGTAGATTTACATATTTTTGGTCATAGAGGCAATTGATCGAACATGTATTGTGTTTTTGTTGCTACTCCCTTTTGCCGAACTCACCAAGAACGGATCGCTAAGTACTTTCTTCTCTCCACAACTTCTTTCTCATTTTTTGTTGGTTATATTGTGTTGCTCCACACTTTATAGGGATGGAATGGGAGATGAGGAGTTACAATGGTTGGTGAGGAATTGTGGATTGAATGGTTGGAGTGGTTGATGGCGGTTTTGAAAGAGAAATTGAAGGATTTGAAGATGAGAATATGATGAATTGCAGGAGTTATGGCCATTTTAAACAATTTTAATTTCAGAAGTTACATTTTTTACACCGGTAATTCATACAGTACCGGTGTAAGAAGAATGAAAATGGGCTCGAATTTTTATAAGTGTTCAGCACTGGTAAAAATACTGGAGTAAAAATGAAACTGCTTTAAATGAATTTTCTTTTGACTCGAGACGAACACACAAAAATTTTGGTTAAGTGTTGTACACTGGTATATAGTACCGGTGTATAAAAGGAAAATACATGTGTACAAATGTGCAAAAAGCAGCTGCCTACGGCTGCTTAAATATATTTTTGGAAAAAAACATTCAACTCAAGAGCAATTTCTGTAATTTCTAACTGTCTGGCACCAGTATATCTACGGGTGAAAAATCTTAATTTCCGGTGTAAAATGTTTCGCGCCTTATTAAAAATTCAAAAAAATGAAAATTTTGAAATGCGCACCAAAAAGTTGTACTAATACACCGGTACTTCTTCATTATTACCAGTGTAAAAAAATTTATTAGTTTTTAAAATTATTATTTATTGCATTTGCCTCCCGTGCATCTTTCAAACATCCCCAATTAATCAAATTGATGTTCAATTATTGTGAATAGACATTGTACTAGTTGTTTCATGCAAATATCGGCCACACATGGGCCCCGTACGGTGACGTTCCTAAGCATTGTTTAATTTCAAAAAAAATTGCAGATTGACCCCAAACATTTTGTTCGACCCCTTCAAGCTCTTTTCCACTGGCCCAAATGGAATTTTCCAATGCTCCAGATTGAATAGGTAAAGTTTTTGTACCTCAACGGTACCGAGTAACCCACAAAGTTGATTGTATGCGTTTATTGCAATTATGTCCCCCTAATTGTGATTGCGGTTACGACATAATAGAAAACTACATAAATTATCGAATTAAATATTCCAGGATTATATCATAATTGAAACATATTTGTGCCCGGGTGGTGGTTACTCCTGAAGCGCTAGTAGGTGTTGTAGAGTAAACGGTAAGGGTTTCTGTATGTAATCCGAACATCTTTGAAAATATATACAGAGCCCGGACCCGTTCGTTTCGCATGTTTTACTTGGAAATACAAAAGGGTTGTTTTGTGGACCATCCAGTTTGATCAGATTGTAATTTTGATTTACGAGTAAACTTTTTTACTTTTTAAAATTTAGTCCCTCCAAGAATCTTTAAAGGGTCGGAATATAAAATTGGTTCCACATATATGCAATTCAATACACAATGATTGTGTTAATGCATTTGTATACCCTACTAGTGGACGAAAGGCCCTATAAAACCAACAATGAATGCTTGCACTATATTTTCCATAATTACACTATTACCCACAAATTTACTTGGGGAACCTCCATAGCTCCCAATGCTACAATTTTTTGCAATTCTAAGCATTCTAGGAATATAATGCACCATATTCGGTGGTCCTGAAGTAAAAAATAGGCCAACTACATTTGGCCTATCTTTTTGGTTTTCATGAGTGTATTTGACGGACAGAATTTCAATAAACACGGCGCACAAATTTTTTATTCGATCATCATCGTGCATGTGTGTCAAAAGTAAGAATGTCAAACTGTCTAAGTGTAACACAGTCAAAGTTGAGTACAGAATCTACTCTTCCTAACCGCTAATACAAGTTTTCTACGAATAATACTGAGAAAATGGTTCTACCTCGTCAGCTGGTCTTATTGCATCACAATCATGGGTACTTGTGCTAACGTCCACACCTTGACACCGCATGCGCAGAAGATTGGAAATTTTTTTACTGCTGTCACGGCGTTAGGAAATTGATACGTCATAACCTTGGTCATATGTTGCTGCCAAGATCTTTGGTATTTGGATTCTTTAAGTAAGTTTGCTACAATGACCTCCAATGTAGCAACTCTGGATTTAATAGTAGCGATGGATGTGTCAATTTTCTGGCTATAGAAAGAGTCCAAGCAAATCTTACCTATTGGTTGGCCATAAACGTCATGTGCACGGGCACTAACTCCGACTCTTGAAAAAAGTGTAGAGATGATACTGCAATAGGCATAAGATCCCATCTAATCCCATTCCCTCTGCAACATAGGACAAATTTGGTAACCAACGTTCCATCAAAGCTCCATTTTTATTGCATACAAGAAGGTGAGGCAAAGTTTGTGAACTTCTATGCTAACATTTATTGGATGGATTCTACCACCCATTCATTTTCGGAGTTAGTGTTTTCTTAGGTCTTTTGCTCTAACCTAGTTTGACCAACTCGTCTATGTTTGTACATGCCCTAGTTACTGTCCCAACGATCTCCTTCTCAATTGGTTTTTGTAGAATATAGCAGTTATCACCTAGAAAATGTAGTGCGAGAAACTCATCTTCATCGTTTGGAACATTGGACAACCCAAACAAGCCATTAATAGATTCTGGTGTCACAGGGATAGTTTTACCTCTACAATACATGTGATCGTAGCTCGACCCACACTTTAAGTTTTCATAGAACTCACTTACAATAGTCAGGTTGAATGGTTACGGAGTGTCACAGAATATTTCCCACCCAAGCTTCCGGATAGTTTGTTTGAATGAGGGAGATGCTTCAATTCCTCTCTCTATGTGATGATGCCATCCTTTTTAAGATTCATGGACCAACTTAGCCTCCTCGGACACGAAGGTACCATCCGAGTAAGTGTACGGTGATACTTTCGATAATAATGGGGACGTTGAATGGCATATCCTTTCCAAATTGGATTTTGGAGGCATTTCCTAAGAAATGCATTGAGGTATTTCATCAAACACCTTACACGCAAGTCAAGCTATGTCACATTCTCAATGATTCTATTTCATATGCAATTGCTAATTAATCATACAATAGAGGCATTGCAGTCGTTTACCTAATTATATGCCAACCTACGTAGGATTTCACTAAAGATGAGTAGTGATGGAGATGGTATGGTGTGAGACATATAAATTCTAAGTGCTGTGAAAATGGGGTGCTGATTGGGTTTTTAAAAAGGGAACGTTTTTTATACACCGGTATTATACATATGCCGGTGTAAAATGAGGCCTAAAGTAACTGCTTTAGGCTGCTTTAAATTAAAAAATTTAATCTAATCCGACCCGAGAGTAAATTTTACAACTTTTTTTCTAAGTACCCAGTACCGGTAAAATTACCGGTTCAAATGTTTCAAAAAGCAGCTGCTTTACGCTGCTTTAAATGCCAAAAAATTGACATTGTCAGACCCGAGAGCAAAAAGACCATAACATTTTCTAAGTACTGTGCACCAGTAGGAGTACTGGTGCGTAAGTACACCTATTTCTCTGCACCGGTAATTTCATCTTTACCGATGTAAAAAATCAACACTTACTAGAAAATTTAATCTCAATTTAAACACATTTTCAACGTTTCAATTCATAAACACTCCATTGAAATCACGGATCATACCAACCAATTCATAAAAGAGTGTCAATTAAATACATTACACGCTAAATCGCTGAATGGTCATACAATTTTTCACAAAACAAGGTCACGAAAACAACGGTCGAAAATGACCGATCTATTGCTTCTGCTTTAAAACATGGTCCCCATCTACTATTCACCTCTCTCATCAACCCACAGCCTATCATCGTGAGAGCGCCTTCCAACAATGGGTCCCCCAACATCTTCCAAACTGGGAAATACCGATGGAAACTCAGGACTATCAGTTATGGTGGGCTGATCAATCTCCTTATCAAAGTGAAACTTCTTCCCCACCATATGATATTTGTCATTCGAAGGATCCTTGATGTAAAAACTTGTCGTGCCTGGGTAGCTAAGATGAACTTGTCATATTCATATCCTACACGATTCAAGTCCCCAACGTGAACCCCATGGGCTTCTAAACAACAACACCGGAGTTGCCAAAGTTTTTGTTTTTAAAAAAATTGAAATATAGGTTGGGGAATTCCTAAATGTAGGGAAACTTAATAAAACTTTATTATATTACCCTTAATTAGTTTTATTAGGTTTAATCTTAATCAAAATTTAAGTATTTAACTTCATCCCTCATCAACAATCATTATTCAAGTTCAATCCATAATAAATATTATAATTACATAAACACATTAAATTAGACTACCTTAAGAAATTATGATTGAATTAAGTACAGTAAACACAGGCCACTCATTCTTCCTCCGTATCCCATATGTCGTGGCCACTGATTCATCTCATATCTTGAGATTACAAAAAATTTCCAGCCCTTGTAGAGACCTCAGCCTTTCTGTGGGTCAGAAAACTATAAAACCATCGCAGATAATTTCACCTAAAGGCCACCAGATGGAATGATGATCCCATTCGACAGCCCAAAAGCCCAAGGACGACCATTTGATGGGATAATAATCAAGTCCATTTTTTTAAAAAAGGAGGAAAGTGTTGCAGGAATAAGGAAATTGTGGCTTGACGCAAACAACCCTTATGTTCAAGGGTAGAAGATACATAGAAGTTTGTAAAATTAAAGAATTTTATTGAGATTATAGGGGAACATTTAAGAATTAATTTTTTTTAAGACTAAAATTAAGTAGTTGAAAATATTTCCTAAATGCATGTCCAAAACTCCTAAATGTAGGTAATAGGGATAATATAGTAATCATTCATTAAGTTTACCTACATTTAGGAATTCTCAACCTATATTTAGGTTTGCTAGAATCTCACCTTAGCATTTATGTTTTGCATTTGCATATGCTCGAGGGCTAGCATAATCTAAGTGTGGGGGAGTTTGATTGGGCTGATATTACCATATGTTTTAGGTTGTATCTACGCTAATATGTTGATTAAATCTGTGGAAACTCGTGTTTTGATTATATTTTATTGCAGTTTAGAATTTTGGAATGAAATTGATGAGTTGCTACAATTATTGCTCGGGATGACCACACCGACCAATTTTCTAGACATGTGGAAACCGAAACACAAACTGGACACTGGACGTTGTCCGTGCGTGATGCTGCATGGAAGGAAAAGAAAAATAAGGAAAATTTTTTGTGCAAGAAAGCTGGAAATCACGATGGAATATTTTGGTGGATTAATTTTATCAAGTCCAATTTAGAAATGGAATTGGATTGTTTGAAGACTCCTAATTTTTACGAAAAGATATTTCCATATATTTTGGATGTTATTTTTAGATAAGAGAGAAGACAATATATATCCCTTATGCTATGTTTTTACTTGAACACGTTTTATTTTCTTCTCTTGCCCAAGACTTGACAAACACAAGTTTTTCATTTGTTTTTCACCATCAATATATTTTCCACCATCTTTTCTTTTATACTTTTGGAGATTAATTTGATTATGTCTTGTAGCTAAATTCCTCTTTTCCGATAAAGATCAAAGAGGGTTGGTGTCGATTCTCATGAGATCTAATTAGTTTTTGTCTTTTGATTGCATGATAGCATCTGTTGTTCTTGATTATAACATTTATGGTTATTTTCATGTTATTGAGTAGTGACTAATATTTGATAGCATGTTAGTTAATTTAATACCAATTGAACCAATCATCCGTAATTGTGATTTCAGTTCAATTAGTGGTAGGGAACAACAATCTTAATTTAACAATCATGCGTCAAAGTTTGTTGGTTATGAATTGGGTCTTTCTCATTATTAATGCTGCTAGCATAATAAATCTATTGAGCATCTCTTAGGATGTATGTGAGTTAGAGAAATAGTTGGTGAGACATCCTCCTGATTATCGGCAAGGTAAGGAAAGATTGGTTGCTTGCAACTATAACCAATTTGTGTGCATGCATTTAAAATCATCTTTGCATCGAGGATCGAGATAGAAAACTAGTATGAAATTGATCACAACTGGAATTCTCTCATCACAATTGAATCTTTTGCAATCTGTAACAATTTTCCAATTTTATATGTTCTCAATATTTCGTTTTTATTATTCATCACCATCAAATCATTATCTTGGTTACAAAAATGCTGGTTAAGAATCAAGAAAAATCCTGCCAATCTCCTGGGAAACGAACTTGCTCGATGTTGTTCTAGTTAGGATGATCATCCCGACCACCAAATCGTGAAGTTAAAATTTGGCTAAGAGCTTGAATTATTTTTGGTGTTAATCGATGCATCATTGACTCCAATTGTTAATGCCGGAATCAGGCGGATTTTAATGAAATGGCAATTTTACCCTTTCTAAAAAAGAAAAAAAATCAAAAAGTAATTGATATTAGATTCTTTTCTTCTTTACATCCGTTGTCCGAAAACCGTTGCGCACTATCAAATTCTTGACCCGCCGCTACCGCGTTCTCCGATCAACCTCTGCCTCCGCACATGCCACCCTCTTCAATCCGCACACGCCGCCCTCTTCAATCCGCACATGCCACCCTCTTCACTAGGCTCGTGCCCTCTTCAGTCGACTCCCAGGCCTACGACTAACATCCACCATTCCCTTTTTGTTGAGGAGAAGAGATGGTAGGGATGGTGGGGATGGAAAGAAGAAAAGGTTGGGTTGTGCTGGGTGTTGGCGGTGGCGAGAATAAAGGGTTGGGCTGTGTCGTGTGGTGGTGGAGAAGGGGTTGGGGTTGTAGCAGTGACGAAAAGAAGGAGTGGGGCTGGTAGAGATGGCAAGAAGGGGCTTGGTTGTGGTGGGGGTTGGCGATGGCAAGAAGAAAGGGTTGGGTTGCGTCGTGTGGTGGTGGAGATGACGAGAGAGGATGACAGGTGGTGGTGGAGGGTGGTGATGAAGGAGAGGGTGGCGAGTGGTGGTGGTAGAGAGTATGTCGGAGAGAGTGGAGGTGGCTGGCAGGAGGGCGGTGGTGGGTAGCAGCAATAAGAGGGGTAAAATGGGAAAAATATTTAAGGTGAAATGTCCGAGGGCATGTTCATCATTTCAGGGTCCGGTCAACGATCCAACTGGTGAGTCAACGCTAGAATGTTGCTTAAAGTTATATAAGTACAATTCATCATAAAGTTATAGTTAGTTTGACATTTTCTTGTTTTACAAGATTATATCGACACTTTCAGATTAAATGTAGTGTTAGAAAATCATTTAACCCTAGAAACTATTATCTCATATTCTTTATCATCCTTCAAATCCATAACAAAAATATTATCACAATGATCTCTTCATTCCAAGCAGATTTATCTCATTACAACTAATGTTATAAACTATTCCCTCCATTTCAGTCGAACGTGCACACTTTTTTATCAACTTTCTCAGAGCATGCTTACTATCAATAACTTTGGTTATGTGTACTACTAGTGTATTAAAATTTAATATTTAAAAACTACATGATACATGCAATCTAACAATATTTCACATAATAATATTGATGTCTATATACTAACTCAAATTTATGATCAAATGTGTTACAAGAAAATTGACAAAAAAATGTGTAAATTCATCGGGGAGGAGGGAGTAATATATTTCAGTTGTACAAATTACACTTCAAAAAAGAATTTGAAAAATTGATGTCTGTAGAGAGAGAAAGTGAAACAAAAAATTTTATCCACTGAAAATGTCCCTCTTGCCCTTTCACCTTCTTTCACTTCCACCACCAGATACAACCAACCAGCAACCACATCCGCCACCATTAATGGAAAAACTCCTCTGCACATCACCGCCCCCGACACAAGACTCATCATCATCATCATCATCATAATGGAAAAACTCCCTCTGCACATCACCGCCCCTGACCTGCAAAACTTCCGATCTCATTCTCCTAGGCGGCGTGACCCTGATCCCTCTCCCCAGCAAAAGAAGCATAATCGATGAAGACCCCAAATTGAAGAAACCCAGTTGATAAAGACCTTAAGCGATGAAGACCCCAAAACTTCCAATCTCATTCTCTACCTCCTTCTTGTGGTTGTCGCTGCCCATGCTGAAGGTCTCAGATCTTGTTTGTGTATATGATGAAAATGGATTTTGTGCAGTGGAGTATTGTGAACAAATGAGAAAAATGGGTTGAGAGGAAAATGATTGGAATGTGGTTGAGGCTTCTAGAAATGAAGAAAACAGGTTGAGAGGAAGAAGATTGGGATGTGGTTGAGTTTTCTAGGTTGGCAGATGAAATGGGTTTCTTGAAAATGAGAAGAGGAAGTGAGTGATTGGGAAATGGGTTTCTTGAATATGAGAAGAGGAAGGGAGTTGGGAAATGGGTTTCTCGAAAAGCAAAGGTTGGCGGATTTGCAAAGGCAAAAGTAGTGTAAAATTATACGTATACTTCGAGGGATAAAAATGTCGTTTGTTTTGTTAAATATTTTTTAAAATAAAAAGTGTGAAGATTTACCTAAAATAGACTAAAAACGAAAGTGTGCAAAAAATATTTGGGACAAAAGGATTAAGTGAACTTCCATTCACTCATATTTACGACCTGAACTACCTCACCAATTCTTAGTTAACAAAATTATACAATTAAATAGTAAATAAAATTATAATTTATTTCATTTAATTTATAATAAGAATTATACTTTATTCAATTAGTAAATAAAACTACAATTTTCTTTTCTATTCCTAACTAAGAATATTTTTACTGTACTTTAAAAAAAGAATATTTTTACTGACTACTTTTGAAAAATAACAGTTCAAATAAAATTTAGGGTAAAGTAAAATAACTTTATAAAATTTTGAAAGTGCAGATATGACCTTATAAAATTTGAATGTGCGAATCTAATACTAAACTTTTGTAAAACTGTGCAGTTATACCCATTTTACTCAATTCCAACGTTGACTCAATGAAGTTAATTGTTGACCAAACATAAAAATACATAAATACCCTTGACCTCAAACCATAATTTTTGATGACCTATATACCCTTAGACGACTTCTTCTTCACCGACCACCACCCGTCGCCCACCACCACCGCTGCCTGCCGCTCCACCCATCTCCGATCCACCACCCAAAATCACCGGAATTCGCCCAACCCCATCGTCGGAATCCACCCAAACCTTTCCCACCCCATGTCCTCCCCCCCCCCCTAGACTCACCCTGCCACACACCACCGCCGACCACCACTCCCCTTCCAACCACCACACACTCACACAACCCCGACCACAACAAGAACACCACCGCACACTTACTCATATTTTCCAGCGATCATGAACCTTTTTTTCAACCAGTTCCTTCACATTTGCTTCTCTCCTCGCATCCCTGGTCCTCATGGTACTCATAATTTCCACCATAATCACTTTCTTTGACATAGCCTTAGTCATCCTCCCTTGGTCATCCTCCTTGTCTCAACAACATCATCTTCCAAATCTATAATTTCTTCCTTTTTTGAAACCCCACCTCTCCTTGGCCACAGTTTCCCTACCACACTCTCAGTTTCCACCATCAATTGCGGACCTCTCGGAGGCTTCCCCATCCCCAAGATGCTATCCTCCTTGACAATCCTAATCCTAATTGAAGTGAGCTTGCCAATTTTGATGATGCCATCATCGAGAGTGTTCGAGTTGAGCTAGGCCCCGCTAGAGGAATCGAGGTCTGATATGGTCCAGTTGCCAGTATCAACAATGAAAGTGATGATGAGATAGATGCTTGGTGGAGACGTCGGTTTCTTTGACGGCGAGGGTGTTCCTACACATAATTCAACCAAAGCTAGGTGAGCTAGGGGAGAACTTCAGCTACCCTCCTCACTAAAGCTAGGTGGCTAGGTTTTACGGTGGCTGGGTGGAAGACAAGAGAAATGGAAGGGTGTTGGGGAATACGAGAGAGATGGGGGAGTGTTGGGGGAAGTTGAGAAATGAGAGGGTATAAATGTAATTTCTTATATAGTTTTTTTGAATTTTTTAAACTCAAGGATATAATGGTCATTTCATCTATTTTTTTGGCCAATTTGACCATTGACAATTTGGTCAAGGAAGTTCAGGGTTAGATTTGCACATTCAGATTTTACAAGGTTAGATATGCACTTTCGAACAAAACATAGGGTTAAAAATGCATTTTTCTCTAAAATTTATTATGTAGCTATTTGTTCATTATGAAAATTATATTTCATTTCTATCGATATATTGTTTGGGGAATGGCAGTGGGATGGATTTGGTGGAGGTCGGCCTTGCATTCGCCCTAATGTGGAGGGGGGAGGGGTATGGATGTAGTTTTCGTGGGGGTGAGGGGGGTATGTGTATGAAAATTAATACCCGTCATGGATAGTGGGTCGGTTATGGATATTAGTTCCTACCTGCCCCACCCCAGCCGCCCCCCATTATACCCGCTATATTCACACTAATTTATTATATAATAAACTATTATTCATCCATAATGCACATGTTTTACTCATAATATTTTCTTGTAAATATTGCTGAACTTTTAATATTAAAATTATTAATTTTAAAGTAAAATTTAGGTTTTTTAGATATAAATGAGGTGAGTAAAATGAATTTGAAGTGGGTATTGCGACCCAAGTAGGTGATGGAGCGGGGTGGATTTTAGATAATACCCGATGAGGCGGGGTGGATTTTAATGTTGTACCCACCATGGGTGATGAGGCGAGTATGTGTATGAAAATTTTAGGTGTGCATGGGTATTGAGATATCATAATCTGTACCCGCCCGCACCATTGCCATCCCTAATTGGGCAAAATTCATATATGATTCTATGTTTTGATCATAAGTGCCAATATAACCCTGTAAAGTTTGAAAGTCCAATTATAACCCTATATTTTGCATTAGAAGTGTCGATATAAACTTTTGGCACTATCCCGACATTGACTAGGTAGTTTCTGGCATTGACCAAATACAAAAAGACTAAAGGGAAAAATACTGATATGACCATATATTTTGGAGGTTTGTGCTAATATGACCCTGTGAAGTTGAAAAGTGCTATTGTAGCCCTATGTTTTGCATCAGAAGTGCCGATATAACCCTGTAGCACTATTCTAAAATTGACCAAACCTAAAATGACTAAAATATCCCTAGTCTTAAACCTAATAATATAATGACTAAAATACCCCTACATTCTTCTTCTTCATCATCTCCATGACCACAACCATTCATGTTCCGCCACCACCTCCGCTGCACCACCACCTCCACCGCCGCTTCACCACGGCCAGAATTTGGATTTCCGTCTGTCGGGAGTTTCACGATGGACACACAGGCAACACTCAACACATCAACCTCTGCATTTCCCACAAATGACAAAAATTATGCATAGAAATTCTTAACCCAGTAGAAATTCCTAACTTTCCCCTCTGCATTTCAAAAATCAGTGTTGAAATTCTCAACCTCTGCATTTCCCACCGCAAAATGATTCTTAACCCAATTTCACCACAAATTCGTCGTAGCATATTGGGAATTCCTCCAAAAACTAACAAAGTTTTCCGATTTCAACACTGATTCGGAATTTGTGAAAAGTTCCCTTTGTATTATACTCTGAAACAAAGTAGAATAGAATCGGAAAATGGGAAAAGTTTTCCGATTGAAATACTGATTCGGGAAAGTTACCTCTGCCACCACCGGCCGCTGCTCCTCCACCTCAACTCTGCTGCCGCCACTGCTCCTTCACCTCACAGACCAATTTTAGAAAGTCCATGTCAACGCCGCCCGATGCCTCGATGCCTCGGAGTCTCGACGGCGCCCAATTCCTCTTCACCTCAACGTCGCCCGATGCCTCTTCGGAGAAGCTCGAGAAGAGGAAGATCTGAGAAGATTCGGACGAGTCCGACCCAAGTTAATGGCGGATTTTGGGTCGGAGGCTAGTGGAGGAAGAAGAAAGAGAAGAAGAAAAGAGGAAGAAGCAAAGAGGAAGAAGAAAAGGAAGAAGAAAAGAGGAAGAAGAAAGAGAAGAAGAAAAGAGCAACGAACGGAGAAGAAAAGAGCAGAAGAAAAGAGGAAGAAGAAAGAGAAGAAGAAGAAAATAGCAGAAGAAAAGAGAACCCGTGGTTTAATTGTCTTTTAACATTTTTTGATTTTTGATTTTTTTTAAACAGGGGTATAATAGTCATTTCATGTATTTCTGGTCAAATTCAGGCCTCCGGGGTTATATTAGCACATTTTAGCAAAACACAGGGTTACAATAGCACTTTCCAACTTCACAGGATCATATTAGCACAAACCCTCAGAACATAGAGTCACATGAGCACTTTACTCAAGACTAAACTACCCCTAGTATAATAACTAAAAATTTATTGACATAACTACCCCTAGGGTTCTTCATCTTCATCTTCTAACCCCATCCAGCACCACCTCCGCCGCCGGATCTTCATCGCACCGCCGTCGCACGGCCGCACCTCCGTTGCCGTGCCGCCGCATTGACGCCGCCGCATTGACGCCGCATCGCATTTAACACAATAGAAACTTTACACACCACAAACAAGAAGAAACTTAAGAAGAAATGATAAAAGAGACTGGAATGAAGCCCGTCACACTGCTACACCGCCATCACATTCCACATACCTCTACTTCCATTACCCTGCCCGTGCCACCCTTCACCACCCTTCATCTCTGACCACCAATTCTCCCTACGGAACCCTTGCCTCCGACCACCAATTCACCAAACCCTTTACCTACCACCCACCACCACCCTCAACCGCTCTTCACCTACGACCACCAATTCTCCCACCAGTGTGGCCTAACAAACGCTGGCGGTGAATCAGCGCAACCACGATGAATCCATGGTGGAGGATGTCCAATTCGAATACCCAGGAAAGATCCAATGAAGACTACAATTGAACCCGATAAACTCGACGAAGACCCCGAGGAAGATCTGATGAAGACCCGCTATCACCACCACGGTTGAAGACCGACTAAGACCGCGATTGAAAGTCCACCACCACCACGATGAAGCCCCCACCACAATGAAGACTTTGGGAACCCGACGAAGACCTATCACCACCGTTGGGTTTTCAATCGCCCCTCCCACCACCGTCGGGTTTTCAATTGCCAATACTTCGTTGGGTTTTTAATCGTCGAACCATAGATACTCCTACTTCTCACACTGTCGGCCCAGGCTCAAAACGAGAAGAAGTAGTTGAAGAAGAAGATTTTGAAATAAGGTACCACCGTCGCCGGCTCTCACGAGAAGAAGAAGATTTTGAAGTTTTTTATTAGGGTTTATGTTATAATAAAACAATTTGATGATTAGATAAGATTTTATTCTTGATGGCTAGGCTAGAGTTATATTTAGACTAGTATACTTTGTACTCTATTTATACTCTTCTTCATTAATCAGAATCATTATGGGAATTCATTCTCTCATGGTATCATAGAAAGTTCTGAACCTAAACCCTAATCCTTAATTTTATCTTTTTTGACGAAAGTGTAGATATAACCCTGTGCTAATTGAAAGTACAAATATAACCATATCTATTCAGGTTATGTGCAAATATAACCTTTTCAGGTAGTTGGAGGTCGGAATACAGTGAAAAGACTATTTTGCCCCAATGTAAAAATTGAAAATACAATGAAATTACATTATTACCCCTAAAGTCCTCTTCTTCGTTTATCTCTTCTTCTGGTCGTTTCTTTGAAATTCACTAAAAAATTCCTCATCTAAAAATTCCTCTTCTTCTGGTTGGTGGTCGTTTCTCTGGTCATTTCTTCTGGTCGTTTCTCTGAAACTAGCTTTCCTTAATGAACCCCTCAAACTCCTCATCCGTACTCTTGAGCATCAATGGCAGCGGCACCTTCACTCCACCAACCACCGCCGCAACGTTGCTCGGCTTTATCCTCTTCTTTCCCAGTCTAGGGTTGTGGATTCACATATTTTAAGAGCTGTAGATTCATCTATTTTAGGGTTGGTGGCATAGTAGATTCATCAATTTTTTGGCGCTTGGCTGAGCGGCGCCGGAAAATCAATGAAGAATAGTGGTCAGAGAAGAATAGAGACAAAGGGGTATAGAAGAATGGTGGTTGGAGAAGAATGACCGCGGTGGTCGGAGGTGATGGAGGTGGCCGATAGTGGCAGAGGTGGCGTGGACATAGGCGGAGGTGGTGTGGACCTATCGGTGGAGGGCTGGTAGCAAACACGAATCAGCGGTCGGAGAGGAATGGAGACAAAGGGGGTATAGAAGAGTGGTGGTCGGAGAAGAATGAAGCTTTCAAGCACCAGTGCGGTGGTTTCCAAATTAATGAAGGTGGAGAATCGGAGGTCAGAGAAGAATGAAGACAAAGGGGTATAGAAGAGTGGTGGTCCGAGAAGAATGGAGTTTTCAGGTAGCATTGCGATGGTTTCCAAATTAATGGCGGTGGAAAATCAATGGTACCGGAGCGGTGCAATGGTTTTTATAAGGTAGAAGTGCCAGAGCGGTGGTGGCTCCACTAGGCGAGTAGTGGTGGCCTGGCTGGTGGTGGTGGTGTCCTGGCAGTGGCAGTGTTAATAAAGGCATAACCGTCCTTCCAGTTTAAGGCTTGAGTCATAAGAGTATTTTAGTCTTTACAAGTGGGTCAATGATCGAAATTTGTTAGTTAACATTGGAATCATGATTGGAGGGTTATAATTGCACTTTCGTTTAATAGTCATGGTTATATTTGTACTAAAAAATAATTTAGTGTCATATCTACACTTTAATCAACATATAGGGTTATATTTGCCCCCTCTCTCATTTCCAGCAAACTACTGGTCAAGTTCCGGCCAACTTCCGGCGACTTCAGACAGTGATTCTTTCAGCGTATCTCTCAATTTTCCCGTAAATCTACTGCGTTGTCATCTTTGGCGTCATCTACATGGTCTATTCTCCGGTGTCAGCAGCTAATTTTTGGCCCTATCTCCGGTCCACAGCGTTCTCACGGCATCCTCTGCGGCGTCCAATTCAGCTTTCGGCGTTCTTCAAATTTATCTCCAGCAGTCAAAGTTCTTGTTCTCACGGTGTTCTTCCGACTGAGTTCTCATTCTCCGGCGTCTTCATCCGCATCTCCAACAGTGTTTTTAAATCTCCGGCAGCGTATCTCCGGCGTCCATCAGTTCTTCGCAGCGTCAATCTCCGGTGGCATCTTCCGATCTCCAGCATCATCTGGGTTCAAGTGGTTCATCGTTCATTCTCCAGTGACTCCAGTTCTGTCAACCTCCTTGAAAAATGAGTGAAAAATAAGATGAAGAAGAAGTTTGAACAGATGAGCTGAAGAAGAAGTTTAAACAGATGGCGGGTGTTCTTCTTTTTCAAATTTTAGGCGCCACTTTGACACGTTGATAAAACGCATGCTTTCAGTGTCGTTTTCCTTTTCTGTTGTTTGGTTGTTAGCTTATACACGTGTCCTCTTGTAATAGGTAGAACTGTTTTTGTGATCTAGTATAAAATAAAACAACACAGCTCATTTTCAGCTTGGATTCTTTGGCACAATTTTGATGTGATGAAATGTATGCTGCTGCTTTCTCCGTTCTTCTTCCTTTCTTCCTTCCTTTCTTCCTTCCTTATGATTTAGTAATTTCAACATGGTATCAAAACATCACTAGGTAGATCCAGTGTTGTTCTCTTTATTCAAAATTTTCTATTTCTACTGATATCCATAAGTAATGGATTCGAATTCCGAATCTGTGAATTCAGTTGCGAATTCTCTAAGAGACAACAGAGGTTTCACAAGATCTAGAAGGAATGAGATAGACGATCCTTTTAGTTTTCAAAGCTCTGACAACTCAAATTTGGTGTTAGTTGCAGAGCCACTCAATGAATACAACTACATAACATGGAGCAGATCAATGGTTGTGGCAATCAGATCCAGAGGAAAGCTTAAGTTTCTGACAGGAGAATTGAAGGCACCAGAGATGGATGATCCATTATTTGACAGATGGGACAAGGTAAAATCAACCTTAATTTCCTGGATTTTGAATTCGATTTCAAAGAAAATAGCTAGGGGATTTATGTTCTGTGAAGATGCACATACTTTTTGGAATGAACTGAAAGAGAGATTTGGTGAATGTAATGGACCTTTAATTCCTAAATTAAAGAAAGACATATGTGAATTGAAGCAAGAAAATGATTCTGTGGCTATCTATTTTACTGAGTTGAAAGGTTTATGGGATGAGTATACTTGTTTAAGACCTAGGAAGAGATGTAATGTGGATTGCATAAACTATACATGTTTGCCTGCTGAAGAAGAGGATGATAAACTTCATCAGTTCCTGATGGGATTGAATGAGGAGTATAGTTCAATTAGTCACCAAATTTTACTGATGGATTCATTTCCTAGTGTTGGTAAGGCTTGTCAGATAATCAGTAGAATAGAGAAGCAGAAAATAGTACATGAAGGATATCAGGAAATTCAGAACACATCTGCAATGGCAGTCAGAGTCTACAGGGATACAAAGATGCCTTATCAATATAGAGATGGATCCACTGAACGAAATGAGGATGCAGATGGTAACAGAAGAAGGAATGTTAGGAGAACAGATCTAAGATGTGATCATTGTGGCAAATTGGGACATGTCAAGGAGAACTGCTTCAAGATCAAGGGTTATCCAGAATGGTGGGAAGGAAGTAGAGACACAACAGTGAAGATTCAGCCAACACAGAAACCACAGTTCATTCAACAGCCTTATTAGAAGGCATATCAACCTAATCATGCTTATCAGAAATTCTCAGCACATGCAGTGACTGAGGAAGAAGAAGAAAGTCAAATAAGTGATGTTGATGGAAAACTTCAAGCTCTAATTGCAAAAATGGTGGAAGCTCAGCTGGAGAAGAAACAAAAGGGAAAAGAGCCTATACAACATCAAGGAGGAATGGCAAACTATGCTCATTATCATGATTTTGCAGGTAGTATTACTACTAATTTTTCACTTAATGTGTTTTCTCTGAATGATGATAATTGGATTGTGGATAGTGGGGCTTCAAGCCATATGTGCAGAGATATCTCTCAGTTCACTTCATTGTCACCTGTAAATCATATTACTCCAGTCTATATGCCAGATCATACCACCAAATTAGTTAAGGCCAAAGGAACTGTCAGTTTAACCTCATCAGTCACTTTACTTGATTGTTTGCATATTCTAGACTTCAAGTATAATATTCTTTCTGTCAGTAAACTGTCTAGGTCAATGCCAATCTTGTTCAAATTCTCATCAGAACATTGCTTGCTGCAGGACCTCAGGACTGAGAAAGTCCTGGTAGTGATAAAAAAAACAATGGTTTATACATTCTTGATACTCATTCTTTCCAGCTAGAAATCACTCATCAAAGAATTCAATTAGCTTCTTCTCAATCAATATCAAGAACTCCAGTTTTTACTGCAGCAACTAGTCATCCTGTTTTGTCTTTTAAATCTTGGCATTATAGACTAGGACACCCTTCTTCTGATGTACTAAGGCATTTTGATGTAATCAAAGAGATTCCAAGTGACATTATGTGTTCTATCTGTCCTATGGCAAAGCAACACCGATTTCTTTTTCCATCTAGTACCTCTTCTACATCTTCTTCCTTCACTTTATTGCATGTTGATCTTTGGGGGCCATATAGAGTAAAATCAACTACAGATTGCAAATATTTTTTTGACAATAGGAGATGATTTTACAAGGTGTACATGGGCTTATCTGCTTAAAACCAAAGATCAAATACCAGTTCTACTGAAAAGTTTTCTAATCATGATCAGAAATTATTTTGATGCTTCTGTTAAAATTTTGAGATCAGATAATGGAAGTGAATTTGTAAACCATGAATGTGAAAGGCTTTTCTCAGATTTTGGTATTTTACATCAAAAGTCTTGCTCCTATACTCCACAGCAGAATGGAGTTGTTGAGAGAAAACATCAACACTTGCTTCAAATAGCTAGAGCTCTCATGTTTCAATCTCATTTGCCAAAAGTTTTTTGGGGTGATGCAATTCTCACTGCTACCTATCTTATAAACAGATTACCATCTCCAACACTTTCCTGGCATTCCCCTTATCAGCTTCTTTTTTACCTCAGTCCAGATATTCATAGTCTTAGATCTTTTGGTTGCCTTGCTTATGCCACAAATACTTCACCTCACAAAGATAAATTTACTGAAAGAGCTTTCCCTTGTATCTTCATTGGCTATCCTCCAGAGAAAAAGGCTTATAAGCTTTTTGATCTTCATAATCAGAAAATTATAGTCACCAGGGATGTTGTTTTTCATGAATCAGTCTTTCCTTATTCTCATCCTGGTCAATTTTATTTTCATTTACCCTACCTAGATTCAAAACATTTTTCCACACTTTCTGAATCACGGAAGCTTGCTCCTTCTGATCAATCTCTTCCTCATGCTTCCTCTCCTTCTACTGATACTCATCTGAGACACAACACTAGAGTCATTCAACCACCAGTCTGGTCCAAAGATTATGTATCTTCATTTTCTCTTCATCCCATTCTTCCTCAGTTTATTATCACTGCACATACAACTTGTAGCTCTTCACAGATTCCAGAACCATCTACTTATCATCAAGCAAAGAATTCACCTGAGTGGATCAAGGCTATGGATGATGAGCTAGTTGCATTGGAATAGAATCACACCTGAGATCTGGTTCAGTTACCTCCTGGAAAGAAGGCCATTGGGTCTAAGTGGGTATACAGGACAAAATATAATGCAGATGGTTCACTTGCTAAGCATAAGGCAAGATTAGTGGCAAAGGGTTTCAATCAGATTGAAGGGATTGATTTCTTTGAGGTTTTCTCTCTAGTTGCCAAATCAGTTACTATCAGAATGCTTCTTGCCTTAGCTTCTGCTTCCAGGTGGCATATTCATCAACTAGATATCAACAATGCTTTCCTTCATGGCCATCTGGATGAGGAGGTTTATATGAAATTACCAGATGGATATGCTGCATCTGATTCTTCATTAGTTTGTAAGTTGACCAAGAGTCTCTATGGCTTAAAACAGGCCTCTAGACAATGGAATAAGGAATTTACACAACAACTCTTTTCCCTGAATTTCACTCAATCTCACCATAATCATTGTCTTTTCCTGAAATTCAGCTCCACCTATTTTCTGGCCTTGGTAGTTTATGTAGATGATGTTTTGATTATGGGAACTTCTATGAATGCTATCACAGAGATTAAGCACTCTTTAAACCAGAAGTTCACTATCAAGGATCTTGGAGCTGCACATTATTTTTTGGGCTTAGAACTTCACAGATCCAGTATAGGTCTTCATTTACATCAGAGAAGGTATATCTCTGATATTGTTGCAGACTGTGGTTTGACTCAATGTAAATCTGTCTCCACTCCACTACCTACCAGTTGGACCATTCATGATGAATCCTCTCCTTTCCTTCTTGATCCAAGCATTTTTAGAAAGCTGATTGGAAGATTGCTCTATCTTAACTACACTCGGCCTGATGTCACCTTTGTTGTGCATCAATTGAGCCAGTTTGTACAGTCCCCTACTCATCATCATCTCATAGGTGCTTTACATATAGTCAAATACCTTCATCATCACTCAGATCATAGTCTCTTCTATGCTTCAGATAACAATCTCAGGCTTCATGCCTACTGTGATACAGACTGGGCTACCTGTAAAGTTACTCGACGTTCTATTACTGTTACACCATTTTCTTGGGATCTACTCTGGTGTCTTGGAAATCCAAGAAGCAATCCACCGTTTCAAAATCTTCAGCTGAGGCAGAGTACAGAAGTCTATCTATGACTTCCTGTGAACTCAAGTGGATCAGTCACCTGGCTCATGATCTTCTTCTTCAGGTTGCTTTTCATATCCCTTTGTTCTGTGATAATCAAGCCGCCATCCACATCACAGCTAATCCGGTCTTCCATGAGCACACTAAACATCTGGACATTGATTTCCATATGGTTCGGGATTACTATCTTGAAGGATTCCTGCTTCCATCTTTTGTCTCTTCCCGAATGCAGTTGGCGAATTTGCTGACCAAGAATTTGCCTCCTGCTCCTTTCTGTGCTAATCTTTTCAAGCTCAGCTTTTAGTCCCCTAAAGCTGATCTTGAGGAGGGGTGAAAAAAGAGTGAAAAATAAGCTGAAGAAGAAGTTTGAACAGATGAGCTGAAGAAGAAGTTTAAACAGATGGCGAGTGTTCTTCTTTTTCAAATTTTAGGCGCCACTTTGACACGTTGCTAAAACGCATGCTTTCAGTGCCGTTTTCCTTTTCTGTTGTTTGGTTGTTAGCTTATACACATGTCCTCTTGTAATAGGTAGAACTGTTTTTGTGATCTGGTATAAAACAAAACAACACAGCTCATTTTGAGCTTGGATTCTTTGGCACAATTCTGATGTGATGAAATGTATGCTGCTGCTTTCTCCGTTCTTCTTCCTTTCTTCCTTTTTTCCTTCTGATTTAGTAATTTCAACACTCCTTTACAGACATCCACCGTTGTCTAGTCGACGTCTTCATCAGGCATCCCAGATGTCCCACACGTGCATTTGTTACACGTGCCAGGCACGTCTTGTCACACGCGTCAACTCCTTAAGGTGTGTCATTTCACTCGCGGATAGTTCTCTTCAGCGCCTTTGTTCACGTGTGGTCCAGAGGAGGAATCAACACTTTATCCATCTAGTTTATAAATAATAGATCCACAATTTGTTTTAAAAACACAAAAACCATAGTAAAACTAACACTTACAAACCTACTGTAACGGTTCCAACTTCCATAGGTTGTTTTGGGTTCAGGCTTCAGCCATTGAGGAGGAATCAACAACTACACAGAGAAAAACCCATCCAAAACCCTCTCATCAAATTCAGTTAGCCATGGAAGATCCCGACACGCAGAGCAAGACGATTCGAATCCTGTGCCGCAAGCTGCTTCTCCCAAAACTCGATGATCATCAATCAATTCAATGGTTAATCGGTTCCTCATTTTTACCGCCGCACACTGTCACCTCCACGCTCCGCTGCATTCACACCCTCCCTTCCAATCCCAGCATTCCCGACTTCGCCAAAGAATCAGGTCTTTTCCCCACCAGTTGCCTACTTTATCCTATTTATTTTTTGTGGGAAGAAATTCGGTAGTTTGTTGTTACCTTTGCTCGAATTTCACATCATAGTTGGACTGGAAATGGGAAAATGCATCCTACTCTGTTCAGATTGTTTAATTGCTGCTTCATTACTGTACATTTTGTTGAGGGATGTCTAGGTACAGTCTTTCAAGCACAGTGCACTGCACAATGACTCGAACTCTGTCAAGAGTCCTTTAGCTGAATATGTCTGCAGTAGTTCTTGTATTTAGGTAGGTTAGAGGGTGGAAAGAGCAGTTTTTGTCATGTGAAGGTGTTCTAGTCATACATTAAAAGCATTGTTCTTTTCGACTAGACTGATTAGAACTGAACTCTGTACATTTTATTACTAAAAGCAACTGATCTGAACTGATCTTGAATGAAGTCCAAAAGAATAGGGCCTAAGATATTCTATATACTACCTCCGTCCTAGAGAAAGCTTCCTATTTTTTTGTCAACTTTCTCAAAGCATGTTTGACCACCATTAACTTTAATTACATATACAAACAGTGTACAAAAATTTGATATTTAGAAATATATGTTTCATGGAATCTAACAATATCTCATATGGTATTATTGTTAATTTATACTAATTGAAATTTATGGTCAAACATGACTTGAGAAAGTTGACCAAAAATAGTAAGATTTCTCTGGGACGGATGAAGTATATAGTTGTGGTTGGTAAAATATCTAGTGCGCTGAGAAACCAATTTATGTTATATGGATGCACTACTAAATTAGTGTAAAATCTATAAAATTTTAGTTCTTTATGCCCATGTTTGGATAGTGTAGTTGGTAGAGTTGGGATGCTGTGAGCAGATATAGGATTACACTGATTCCACACATTTGTACTTTTATTCTGTTCATTCTTTTTTATCGTGTTGGCACAATATCTGGAGCATGATACATATAGTTAGTAATTCTGAGATAGTGTTCATATGTTTGATTCATTACCTAAATTTATCGGGATCCCCATGAGCAGATGATGTAGATACTCTGGTTCCTCAGGGCTTTGAGGTCATTGGAGCCTTGATTGTAAAGAGTGATATGGATATGCAGAACTTGGCTCGTGAGGCTGTTGATGGGGCTATTGCATTGAGGAAGTTATTATGCAATAATGCTGGGGGTTCGTATGAGGACCGTCCATTGATTGGAGCTACTCTAAACTCGAATAATATTGATGACATCAGCTTCTTTGTTTCAAATATTATTGATCCACAAACTCTTGAAAGAGTGACATCAGTTGAATATGAAGAACAGCCCAAGAAATATTTACTTGAGAGAGGTTGTATGCTACAGTGTCAGCTTTTATTGAAGTTGCCAATTTATTATCCGACACAAAACCCAAAAGGTAAACTTGTTTCCTATCATGCTTTTGCAGTAGTACTGGCGTATATGTGATCAATTTTCACAGTGTGTAAATTGTGATCCCCATGACCATACCTGTCTTGTAATCCTCTTAATAATGATCTATAAGTATTGGGACCATACAAACGGAGAATATTTCTTTGTTATATTGCTTAATCACGGATTTAGCATTTTTATGAACTCTGACCACAGATTAGTCATATTATAGAGCCACAGGATTAGTGCTACCAAATTAATATGAATGCCTCTGTAGATGGACATGATTTTTCCGGGGGAAGCATGTCTATTGGGCCTTAAAACAAATCGTAGTAACGTAGTTGGAAAATGTAATAAACAACGTTAACCTATTTTACTCTCTCTCAAATCTACAAGGTTTCATGAAAATAAAATAAACAATGTCAACCTGTTGGACAATATTAGCTATGAAAAGTGGACAGGGTCTGGACTAAATTAGAGCATTTAAATACTATTTTGGTATTCTATACAAGGCAATCTAACAGGCTAAAATTTCTTTGAATATTTATCAAGGTGAGAGTGGGCATAGTCATTATCTTGATTTATGAAGGTGAGGACTAGCAAGTTTTAACTATCTGATGAATCTTATGTTACGCCACATATAAGATAACTGATTTGAGCTTGAATTTTGTTTGAAGAGGCAACTTGCATCCAAAAAATAATTTCTTCTCCCAGTCACTGTTATAGCAATATTTGTCAATCTTCTTAGATCTCCATTAAGATATGAATAATATAATAATAGTTTGAAAAACAGTTCTTCACAATCTTGCCTTTCACAAGTTTCCTGTTCCTTTCAGTTACTCTGGATATTGTCTTAGAATTAGGTCAGTTAGGTGTAAGTGATAAATTAACTGAGGAAGATACTAGTGAGGTTTAAGATTGTTCCATAAATCTCATGATTGTTGCGTTTTGAACTCAAAATGAATTCTATTTTCGTGCTTGCAGCTGGTTGAAAGCTCAATAATCTGAAAAGGATAAAGTAAAACAAAAAGCAAAGTGCGGTCTCAGTTATGAGCTTATAGAAATCATGCATGACTTGTTTATTGTATTTCAGTCTAGTCTTATCTTTTATTTGATTTTTTGACAATTTTCAGTCTAGTCTTATTGACTATTCATTAATAACATTGGCTACAATTTCCCATCACGGCCAAAAAGATTTGTGCTTGTTAAAGATATTTTTCAGGAGTTGCTGTCTTGCATATTAAAACTTCTTTAGATAAAAAAGTTTGACACTTAAAAATATTTTTGCAGTGAATTCAGAGATGAATATGTCTATAAGGCAAGCATGAAAAATGTGGATGTATTGCTATGTTCTTAAAATTTTCTATAGCAAGGAGAACAGAATTTATGATTGACCAACATATATGAGAATCAGCTGGACTTAAGAAAATACTTTGGTCTCTAGAAAAAAACATATAGGTGTGTGCACGAGCATCTTTTTCATCATTTTTCCACTATAGTAGATGTTCTTCCAGAATAAGTGCCAGCCACATGCCATTTAATTTTTTTAAAATTCAGAATTGGCAATATCGATCTTATATTAATTCCCAACAATGGTTGGGCAATTACTTTTTTTTTCCAGAAAATGTAGTCTGGTTGCTACTATGATTCTTATTTACACTATATATGTATGTCACCGGCTGTGAAGTATTCTACCTCAATTTTTCTAGTTCACAAATCATTGCCTTTGGCCATTGGTAAACTACTGGAGCTTTAGGGGTTTTAACTGTTACATATGTTCAGCAGATGTGGAGGGTATCTATGTTCGTGCAACTGAAGATGTCATTAGTAACTTGATGGATCCTCAAACTACATACATTATAGAAGCGGATGAACTTTCAACAGATAAACAATCTCTTGTTCTCCGCGGCTCAGATTTTGATTTGCATGAAAAATCAAGTATACCTGCACAGGAATCAAGTTTAAAGACTTTAACTTGTTCCTACCTTTGTTTAAAGTCTGGGAATGCCAGTTCTACTTGGATGGAAGAGGTAAAATAACAAAATTGCTATGTGAATCCCTGCTAGGCTTTCGATGAGTTTGACAAACACTATTTCCAGATTTGATTTGGAAACACTTTGATTCTCTGATAACTACTCTTCTAATATGTTTCTTTTCATAGAATGCAGATAAAATCCACGTGAGTATCCTGACTAATAGATCACGAAGCTCCTCAAAACCTGCTGCACTGATGGCTGAATATTATCCTGGTATTGACTTGTTTCTTAAATGGAGCATACTGTTCATCATATCTTTTTGCAATGTTCAGAAGATATTGTGTTACATTACCTGCATTGCTTTGTCCTTTCCTATTTCATTTTTCCGAATTGTTCTAAATTATCTATTCTAATACTCATGATTCGTTTTATCCTTCTCCTTTTTAGCGCCTGAAAACACCAAAAGGTTGGTATTAGTTCAGAAATTAGAAGTGCTATGTTATGCAGCAAAGGATCTTTCGCTGGCGGCTGCTGTTCCTAAGCTGATTATTCCTGCACTTACTTGTCAGCTGCGTTCGATGAGGAACAAACTCTTGCCCAACCTCTTGACCCAACATCAACAGGTTCGCACACAAACTATATATGTCATCTGTTTGTTTTGTGAATCCGTATAGTAATCTTGAGATGAAGAATTCTTACATTCTGTTATAAAAAAACCCTCTAATTGTGGCTTAGTGTGCATGCATCTCAAATTTGTCATTCTTTCCATATGAAGCTATTTTTATTAATTTTGTGTCAGGACCTTTTCTATCTTGCTAAAAAAGCTTATCTACTCTCTCTTAACTATTAAGTTGCCTTGAAAATCTTCTGTGATTGCTGTTTATTGGGGTGAGAAGTTACTCTTTCTGGTACAGCTTCAGCCACATCACTTCCTTCCTCCAGGTTTTCTGCATCCTGTTACAGTTATTTATGAACTCAGCTATGGGGAAATGGAAATGAAGCAAGGTAATACATCCACTTGAAGTATGTGTATTGCCTATTTGCATATTGCGTATGGAGAAGGCTAAATAGAATTGCTATTGGAGAAATCATACCCTATTTATTTGCAACGTAGAATGGTTACTATTGCATCTGTCCGGTCAGGAAGAATTGTAACCTCATTTGGAATCGGGTCATTAAGTATCAAAAACTTCAGGAATGAAACTGTGGATGTTTTTCATGTATCAGTTGGAATATGCGTTACTGCTTTTGACTCTTTGTACTTAACCCCGCATAATGGAACAAATACCTCCAGTTTCTTTGTTGCTGAATTAAGTGACTACCCAAAGGTAACCCCTTGTTTGGATAATTTGTGTGACTTTAAACAGATGAAGTATGGCTTCAATAAAGATCAACTCATTTTTGTTTAGTGTGAAACATATTTCATTCAAAAGCTCTCATTAACTCTGTAACGACAGATCTCATATTATTTCAGAAATTATGCGAGTGCAAATTATACTTTCTCAGTTTGCTTGAATTATAATGGAGAAGTGCCTTGTAAAGTATTTTGTTTAAAAAACAACAATACATGTAAACTGGTACCCTGTTGTGTGTGTATGTATATCGTATGTAGCAGATTGTCATTATAGATGAATGGATATGAAATAATCCCTTAAATTCATTAAAAAAAGGATATGAAATGACTCGAAATGAATCTGGGAAGTTAATGGCGCGTACAGATGGTACCCTGGAGCTATCTTCCAAATGTACACGTGCATCTTGTATTATCTTTGGATACTTAAATTTATTTCATGAGTACCTGTCCACTGTATTGGTGAGTGGATGAGGTGTTCTTACAAACCGAAGAAAAGAAGATGGCTTGCACTTTTTCTTGTATGGTTTATTAAAAGATGAAATTTGTCATAATTAATCTGCAGTTTTCTTTTCTTGCCTTTACAAGCTTCTGAGGTTCCAGTTGTTGTGTCCACAATTTTAAACAAGTGATCAGACTGAAGTGTAGAAAATGGCTGGTCTTGTCTGACTCATCTAATGGCTAAAAAATATCAGTTGAGCATATTGCGTCATGCATCTGAAAAAAATTGTATACAGATGGTTGAAGTAAAGCTTAGAAGGTGAAAGATACTGTTAGGGTGATTAGTTGCTTCTGAAGCTTAAGAAAATTTTGGCTGGGAATGACTCAGACTGAAAATATATTGGTTTGGTAACCATGTAAATGCTTTTCTGTTTCCTTAAAGTTGGAACCATGTACACCCCCAACTTTAACCGAAAAAACCAGTTAAACATGGCATGGAAATGTAGGACAAGAACTGCGGGAATGTAAACTATTGCCCAAGTTCACCCCTGTAACTATAAGTGCATAAGGTAGAAGATAATACAAGGACATGCAGAAGCAAAAACATTTGCCTCTGTTTGCTAAGGATTACTATGTTTGCTTTATTTCTTTCCCTACCCCCAACCATTGTAGGTTAGTGATATCTTGATACTATGGTACCTCATTTTATTGATGATCAACTGTTTTTTTGCAGTGGAAATCAGAAAATCCCTTCATATTAGACTTGGATTGCCATTGGATCGTCCACTCTTAAGAGTAGTGAATGCTGTTAATTTATTTGAGAAGGGTAGTGCAAAAGAAAAATCTACAAGAATGGGTATTTATTTTACTTAAGTAAATAAACTTACTTTGAATTTTACATCTTGTTGCACTTAGCTTGTTTGTGTAAATGCAGGCACCTCCTTGCTCAAAGATGTTCATCTTGGGATCCCAAGCAGTGGAGGTAACTTTTTATTCTTTACAAGTGAACCTCCTCTTTTTGACATGTTTATGTATTCTCACAAGTGCTTTTCCTTGCATATTGCATTGTGTCACTGTACATTCTGCAGTCTCTGGAGGCACAACCTCTCTGATTCAAGGCTCCTATGAATACCATCATTACCTCCAAGATGGATTTGACGATTCGGTAAGAATGTTTCTTTCATCAAGTGCATGTAATTCTTAACTTATTGTACATAGCCTGCCTGAGTTATATCTGATCGTGACTTATATTTTCTGAACCCCTCTATGGATACATTATATTTTTGCTCTGGATACTCAATTGCATTCAACTCATTTGACTTGTGATTTTTGTTTCAACTCTATAGCTTCTATTACTATATTGCAGATTCGTAGACTTATTAGTAGTTTTAATCTTCTGTTACAGTGGTTGAGAATAATTTTCTTGTAAATTATTTGCACTTAAATTTAAAATTTTGTTTATTATAAGAAGTAAAAGAGCATGCTGAAGTACTTCTTGGTCATGATAATTATGTAGATAGCAGTTGTTCTGGTTGGTGAGCTTCTCCCAACTTGTTTGTTAACTGATACACCTTTTTCCTGCCCAAAACTGTACTCCCTCTGCCCCTCCTATTATCTTTGCACTTATCTTTTTGAAATGTCCTTTTATTATCTCCATACTTTGCTTTATTCCACTTTTGAAAAGATTCCGTTCATTCTCTCCCCCTTGTTCACATTACTTTTATTTCTTCTATTACTTCATTTCTTTCATTCTTTCCACTATTTCTCTTCCACGCATTCACACCCCCTTAATATTTGTGCCAAACTAAAGTGTGAAGAAATTAAGGGGACGGAGGGACTAAGGGAGTATTAAGATACAAAGGAAGAAAAAGATAAAAAAACGTGGGAATCTATCATCAACTGTGTCTGGCTTTATGGTTGAATAACTCGATGAATGGTTAAGATGGATGTTGGTTTACCGTTACAATTGCTATTATTTTTACTATCATTGTTGATTGAATACATGATAAGACCTACATATAATTAAAGGTTACCTTACACAATAGGTTGGGTTATTGGGTTACATGAGATTCTATATAGTTCTGAGGTGAGAATTTTATTATAAGCTTATTTTCATGTTGCTTATGTGGTGCACAATTATTCTCCTAATAAGCTAGTGAACTGGTGGTGAGCTCATAAGTTTTTCTGAGAAAGCATTCCACCTTCTCGTTAGTTGTATTCTGGATCAGGTAATTCTTTATTTTGGTTTCAATATATTTTGTTAAGCTTGCTCCACTGTATGTTCTAAGAACAAATTGGTTTGTCATTTCATAGTCCTCGCTGATGGAAGTAAAATTACATGGGAATCCATTCTCAGTTTTTGTTTAGTCATGAATGGTTATTTATAATATGGCAATACCACATGTGTCAGGGCTGGGGTTGTGCTTATCGTTCTCTTCAGACTATCATCTCATGGTTCAGGCTCCAACATTATAGCACATTGGATGTTCCTTCCCACAGGTAAAAGAATTCGTGCATATCACATCTGATCATTGGAATTTTAATGTCCCTTCTTCTCATCTCCCCTTGTTCTGTGCTTCTTAATGTACTCGACACATAGCTTCACAATGTATGATTCTATGTGAATAATTAGCACATCTTGGCTCTTTAGGAGATGGAACATATTCTGAATAAAATTAGTTAACCATTAACATCCATATTTAGTGTCGAAACATGCCTGCATCACAATATTTTTAGCACTCCAAACACTGAAGGTTGATTAAATCTTGTGAAGAAATGCGTAGTACTGTCAATTTGAAGCTTTGAGAATAGTCTATGAGAATCAATGTTCCTTGATAACCACTCTTGTGAAAGCTGTCTTCAGTTGCTGGTTGATCAAACTTAACTCATTAGGTGACAAAGTTGTCATAGCAGGAAACTGTTGCCATGCGAGAGTTCTCTACCTTTGCTAAAATTCTGAAGTTAGAGAATGAAGTGTAGGATGTATTATTATTTATTTTTATTTTGTTTAAGTATGTGGGCATGAGTATCTGTATTTGGTTTTAAAAGATCTGTGGATAATGGTATATTAAACATTAGAATTTACTCACTCTAATGTTACACTTGACTTTTGTCTTAGTGTTGACTATATCAGAATCAGTTCTTCATATTATTACTTCACTACTTTAGGGAAATACAACATGCACTTGTAGAAATCGGTGATAAAGATCGTTCTTTCATTGGATCACGTGAATGGATTGGAGCTATTGAATTGAGCTTTGTTCTAGACAAACTTCTTGGGGTAAGCATGAAACTCTGGTCATAGCTGCTTTCATATATGGTGTGTAAGATAAGCCATTTTTATGTTCTCTGTATCTTTTTTCATCAATGAATATCATTTCTATTCATTCTAGATTAATTGATTGCTATATTAACCTGTTCTTCCTGCAAACTAGATGAATACTTCAGCTTTTCTCTACAGTATGTCACAATCAGTTCTGATATACTGTTGTTAATCCTTTATGCAATTTTGTGCCAACAGGTAAGTTGTAAAGTGATAAATGTCAGATCTGGAGCTGAACTTCCTGAGAAATGTCGAGAATTGGCCCTGCATTTTGATACGCAAGGAACACCTGTGATGATTGGTAGTTATATGGAATTTCGAACCTTTGATTTTCTACTATTTTTTATCGTTAGCAATTTTTTGCTTGGCCTAATTAGCAACGAGCAAACTTCAGGAATCAATTAAGTTATCTCCATGAAATTTAGTGGTAGCTCAACAAATTCGGCCAGTTCCTCATCACTGGATTTATCTCGCAGGTGGTGGTGTCCTAGCCTATACTATTCTAGGTGTTGACTATGACGAAGTAAGTGTTGACACTGCGTTTCTCATACTGGACCCCCATTACACGGGAACGGATGATCTTAAAAAGATAGTACATGGTGGATGGTGTGGATGGAAAAAGGCCGTCGATGGCAAAGGGAAGCATTTCTTCTTACATGATAAGTTTTATAATCTTCTTCTCCCCCAAAGGCCTAATATGGTCTAGTTAGTAGTTGATTATATGACTAGGTAGGCCCGTCAAATGGGTGACCTGTTGGATAATCGTTACCCATATGCTATTTTCACTTATTAGATAAGACTTATTTAATTATGACTCATTGGGTTAATGGATATAATTGGGTTGTAGTTATTGGGTTTAGTTGGGTTGGATAATGGATTATCCGTTGGATAGTGGATTATCCGTTGGATAGTGGATTATCCGTTGGATAGTGGATTATCCGTTGGATAGTGGATTATCCGTTGGATAATTTTGGGTGGGTTGAGTAACGGGTGACCCGTGGATAATTTCATATCATAAGATAACAAAATTTTCACAAGTTTGATTACGAATGATTTAATTTTTTCCTAACACATATCATTTTAGAAATGATCAAATTCTCGATTAATCATATTTATCGATTTCGGTTCATGTCTTAATCAATTTTAATTTGAACCAATTAAAAATTGATAAAAGATCTTGACGAAAGAAGTAGAAGTAGTATTTAAGAAATTTTTACTAAATTTGAAAAATCTCCTCCATGAAATATGAAGATTTTTAAAAATATTTTCTTTTATTGAACTTAAGAAAATAATAAATGAAATTTTCACATTTAGCCACTCGAATAAATATTTCCTCTTTTGTAGTTATGTACACGATTAGCCTATATCAAAAAATGATTAGAGTTAATCGTAATTTTTCACTCCAAGTAAAATGTTACGTGACTTATCCATTTAAAGTTTAAATGGTTGAAAAAATCAATTATCCATTAAGTATATACTGAATTATCCATTTGGTACATACTAATTATCCATTGAGTGTATATTAATTATCCATTGGGTCGAACTAAATGACCCATTGGGTATAGGTCATTTATTTGAGTGAAACGTGAAATACCCATCAAGTCCGTGTTCTTTCTCAGTTCTCAGTTCTCACTTTCCAGTCTGCGTTTTGTTTCATCAGTTCGCGTTTTGTTCATCAATCGGTCTGCGGTTTGTTCATCAATCGGTCTGCGGTTTGTTCATACTATTATATTATGCAATATAATATTATGTACATTATATTATATTATAATTAATAAAAATAAAAAATATATAATATGTTGGCTTTGTAAACTCGACGAAACTAACAAACAATATTACTTGGGATCAAGCTTGAGCTCAAATGCTGTACGAACTCGAATATTGTACGAACTCGAATACTGTACGAGATTGAGCTCAAATACTGTACGATCTCGAATATTGTATGAACTCGAATACTGTACGAGATTGAGCTCGAATACTGTACAAACTTGAATACTGTACGAGATTGAACTCGAATACTGTACGAACTCGAATACTGTACGAACTTGAAAACTGTACGAGATTGAGCTCGAATATTGTACGGACTCGAATATTGTATGAGATTGAAATCGAATATTGTACGAACTCGTATACTGTACGAGATTGAGTTCGAATACTGTACGAGATTGAACTCGAATACTGTACGAACTCGAATACTGTACGAGATTGAGCTCGAATATTGTACGAACTCGAATATTGTACGAGATTGAGCTCGAATATTGTACGGACTCGAATGCTGTATGAGATTGAGCTCGAATATTGTACTAACTCGAATACTGTACGAGATTGAACTCGAATATTGTATGAACTCGAATAATGTACAAGATTGAGCTCGAATACTGTACGAGATTGAACTTGAATATTGTACGAACTCAAATGCTGTACGAGATTGAGTGCAAATTTTGTACGAACTCGAATACTGTACGAGATTGAGTGCGAATTTTGTACGAACTCGAATACTGTACGAGATTGAATTTAAATATTGTACGAGCTCGAATACTGTATGAACTCGAATATTGTTCGAGATTGAACTCGAATAATTTGGGAATTATAGTGAATATTTATGTTAAATATTACACATGCATTTAATTGGGTAATTTTGAATATTTATTGGGTATTTGTTATGTTCCTATTGAGTTAATATAATATGGGACCCACTGAGATCAAATTTTTCATTAACATAATTATTCTCATCCCAAATCCTAAAAAATAATGATCATTTAATACCTGATCCCATTGGATAATGATAACTTGTAACCCAGATCGATAGAAAATGTTTAATGATAACTTATTGGGTTAATTATATAATGATTTATTGGATAATGACTTATTGGATAATATATTTTAACCCATTGGGTTATATGAATATCTCATGGGTTATCTAATGGGTTATCTAATGGGTTATCCATTTAATGACCAAACTCATTTATGACTCAGCCCATTATGACCCATTGGATAATGATCCATTGGATTTGGATAATGGATTTTTCAATTAACCCATTTGACGGGCCTACAGTTAAGGCAAGGCATAATTATGTGTTTTACACGAAGCAGTGCATTTTGGGATGAAAAAGCATCCATCCATCCATCATCTCTCTCTCAACCTGTAACTTCTAAACCTCAATTCTACAGTGTTTCCTCTCTCTTCCTGTCCAAACCTCTACACACATTCACATTTCGCCTGCAATTTCCGGCCGCCATATAATCCTAACCCAGTGAATCAAGTAAGAAACAGTTTAATCGAACCATATAATGGTGGACATAGACCGGAGAATTACTGCTCTGAACCCAACCCACGTGGCCAGCCTCCCGTGGATTTGGGCCACTTCAGCTTCAACTCCGTCCACGCCCCTCTCTCCTCAAAACAGTCTCCTCTCCTTCACTTCTCTGGCCGATAAAGTCCTCACCCATCTCAAGAACTCGGTCGTACTGTTTCAACTGGGTTTATCCGAGTTCGATTTCACCAGAGCCGAAGCTGAGTTTGGCTATGCCTTCCCGCCAGACATCAAGGCTATTCTCTCCGTCGGCTCGCTGCTGGACCCCAGATTTCCCGACTGGCGCTCCTTCGGCGCCTCACGGCTGCATCTCTGGGCGTCGATTAATCTTCCAATCGCAGCGATTCCGTTCCAAATCTCTCGAAACTCGCTTTGGTTGAAATCGTTGAGGCCACGTCCCTCCGACCCAGAAATGGCTCTCAAGATCGGCTTTTGATACCCGGTTAAGGAAATAGAATATTCTTGCAATATTACTTTTAACTATAATTATATTCTATTACCTTTTCTTAGCTTGTATAGGTATCATATACTACTGTATAATGTATCATGAATTCATAAATAAAAACACACAATTATTACCCTTATTTTCTACATGCTATCAGAGCAAAACAGACTAGACATAGTTTTCCGTTGTGTTCTACAAATGCTACTACATTATTTGAATTAGTACATTGTGATGTTTGGGGACCTTATAGAACTCCATCCTCTAGTGGTGCATTTTATAGTCGATGATTATTCTCGAGCTGTTTGGGTTTATTTATTAGTCGCCAAGTCTGAAGTAGCCTTTAGATTTTTAGAATTTAGTGCCTTAGTGAAGAACCGGTGGGGCCGAACCATAAAATGTGTTCGGGCTGATAATGAGACTGAATTTTTGCCTTTGCGATCTCATTTTGCTGCATCTGGGATCATCTTTGAGACGTCTATGGTTGACACACCACAACAGAATGGTCGGGTTGAAAGAAAACATCACCATTTACTCAATGTGGCGCGTGCTTTACGGTTCCAAGCCAGTTTTCCTATTGAATTTTGGGGAGAATGTGTTCTTACTGCTGCCTACCTGATCAACCGAACACCGACTTAGCATCTCAACGGTCATACTCCCTTTGATTTGCTTTATGTGCAAGCTCCAAATTATTCATCCTTAAGGGTTTTTGGATGCTTGTGTTTTGCTGCTCATGTTCTCGGATATCGTGACAAGTTTGCACCACGAAGTCGGCGGTGTCTGTTTCTTGGTTACCCTGCCGGAAAGAAAGGCGATTGCCTTTTTGACTTGGAATCCCGAGTGATCATTAACAGTCGGGATGCTGATTTCTTTGAAGACCAGTTCCCGTACTCTGCAACTTCGGCATCTGCTTTATCCGATGAACCTGGCGGCGCCACCACACCACTGCCGGATTCCTTCTCCTTCTCGCTGGAGCCGCATGGAGTTTTTGTTCAGCCTTCCGCTGCCGATCCACCATCGCCGGTCGCTGTTGGCCTTCCGCCGTCCACCGGTGGCCAGCTGTTGCCGACTGCTGTCTTGCCGGTCACAGCCGATCAACGCCGGTCAATGCCGGCCAATCAACACCGGTCATCGCCAGCCAGTCAACGTCGGTCAATACCAACTGGTCAATGCCGGTCAACGCCGACAGGTCAACACCGGTGAGTCCTCCGTCGTCCGATGCCGGTACCACAACACCGGCTGCTGTCGGTTAACCTTCGCGGTCCGCTGCTGGTTATTCTCCGCCAGTCGTCGCCAATGCTACATCCTCAGTATCTACTTTACCGGCTTCTCTAGTACCTGACAGTTTCGCTGCTGAGTTGCCACCTACCAGACAGAGTGTTCAATCTCGTCGCCCTCCATCATACTTGGCAGATTACGACTGTGAAGATCATGCTTGTGCTCTTACTACTGAAGACCCCCCTACGTTCCCTCATGCGTCGTCACTTTCCTCAGGTGTTCTCTATCCTCTTACTGATTATGTAAATTGTGATAATTTTTCTAGTATGCATTCTAGATTTTTGGGTGCTGTAACATCTAGTGCAGATCCCACTACTTATTCCGAGGCTTCCCGTCATTCTCATTGGCGGGATGCTATGGCTAAAGAAATTACTGCACTGGACAAAATCAGACATGGACTTTGTCTCCTTTGCCTGCGCATAAGAAGGCAATTGGGTGCAAATGGGTATACCGGATAAAGTTTCGTTCAGATGGTACTATTCAACGTCATAAGACGCGCCTCGTGGTTCTTGGTAATCGCCAGGTTGAAGGAATTGATTACACTGAGACTTTTGCTCCGGTTGCAAAGATGAGTTCTGTTCGATTATTTCTGTCCATTGCAGTTATCCGCGGTTAGAAAATGCATCAGATGGATGTTCATAATGCCTTCCGACATGGTGATTTGCATGAAGAAGTGTTTATGCGTCCTCCGCCTGGCTACACTGTTCCTCCTGGCTAGGTTTGTCGCTTTCAGAAATCTCTTTATGGTCTTCGTCAGGCTCCTAGAAATTGGTTTGCTAAACTATCTCAGGCTTTACGGGCATTTGGTTTCGTTTAGAGTAAGGCTGATTACTCTTTATTTGTCTATTCCCATGGATCAGTTACTTTACATGTTCTGGTTTATGTGGATGATTTGGTTATTGCTGGTAGTTCTTCGATCATCTCTGAGTTCAAGAAATACTTGGGTTCTTGTTTTCACATGAAAGACCTTGGTTTGCTTAAGTATTTTTTGGGCATAGAGATTGCTAGAAGACCGGAGGGGATGTTTCTCTCGCAAAGGAAATATGCTTTGGACATCTTATCTGATACGGGTTTATCTTCCTCTAGGCCGACTGACTTTCTGATGGAGCAACAATATGATTTGGCACGTGTTGAAGGTCCAGCCTACCATGACCCGGAGCAGTATCGACGCCTGGTTGGACGCCTGATCTACCTGACTATTACTCGTCCTGAACTGAGTTATTCAGTCCACACTCTTGCACAATTCATGAAGTCCCCTTGTGTTCCTCACTGGCAAGCTGCTGTTCGTGTGTTGCACTACCTGAAGAGTCATCTTGGTCAAGGCTTATTTCTCTCTTCTCGTAGTACGTTACAATTGACTGCTTATTGTGATTCTGATTGGGCTACATGTCCAATTACTCGGCGTTCTCTTTCTGGTTATTTTGTGATGATTGGTGATTCTCCGGTTTCTTGGAAGACTAAGAAACAACCTACTGTTTCTCGTTCTTCCGCTGAGGCAGAGTATCGTGCCATGGCTGTTACCCGTTGTGAGTTGTTATGGCTTCGGTCTTTACTGAAAGATTTGGGGGGTTCGCAATCCTCTCCTATGCAGTTGTTTTGTGACAGTCAATCAGCTCTTCATATTGCGGCCAATCCAGTTTTTCATGGACGTACCAAACACATTGAAGCTGATTGTCATTTTGTCTAGGATCTTGTTCAATATGGCGCTATTGTTACTCACCATATTTGTACGGCGGACCAACCTGCAGACTTGTTCACTAAGGCTCTTGGCCGTAATCAGTTTCATTCATTACTTGGCAAGTTGGGCATTTTCGATCCCCATGCTTCAACTTGAGGGGGAGTGTTAAGGAAATAGAATATTCTTGCAATATTACTTGTAACTGTGATTATATTCTATTTCCTTTTCCTAGTTTGTATAAGTATCATGTACTATTATATAATGTATCCTGAATTCATAAATAAAAGCACACAATTATTACCCTTATTTTCTACATACCCATTTTCAACCATCCCTGTTTGGCTAGAAATCCCATTTTCTTCGTCACCGAAGCCCAGATTTTATGTTACGGTTTTAATCTCTGCGATTTCTGCTAATTTAACATATCTCTCTCATGTTTATCGGCGACTCAACCTGCGCACGAATCTTACCGAATAAGGACCTAAAAAACCTTTAAGTAGAGTGAGTTTACCTGGGAAGCCTCGCCATTTCCACCGTCTGTCTTAGTTGGTTTAGTTGTTTTTTTTTGTAAAGCGGAAAATAACATTGATTTCTCCCCAGGTCCAGCTTCATCTGTACCGGTTAAGAAGGAAACCGATGAAATGGCCAATTGTAAGAACCTTTTAATGTTGTTTTATACCAGCCTATGACAGTGATTATATATACATGTGAAAGCTAAAATATGTGTTGTTATTACATTTGTTGTGGAGCAGCTAATGGGATCTAATATATGCAATACAAAGGATGAAGGCTGCATTGGCAGAAGGTTTCTGTCGCCAGCTAGACAAGACGCAGAAGAGCTGGATGCTGGGGCCCGGGGAGCAAAAGAAGAAGAAGTATGTGTATCGGGGGGGAGAGTGCTTCATTGTCATCAGGAAGTCTTTTCTGTTGTCTAAGGCATATCATCTCTCAAGTTTGTTTCACATGTCATATCCATTTTCTCTGGATTCTGAATTTCTTATGTATTCAAAATATGGGTTTAAACCATCGTTGTGCTGATTTTGTATGGTAAAACATTTATCTTTTCTCTGCCATAATTGCTTAGTTAACTTCAATTCTTGGGAATATGCACCAACTAATGACATAGTGAATAAGATGATGACAAAAAAACACATTTTCTCTCTAAAACACAAAACCTCTCAATTCTCTCTACAGAAATAAAACCCTTGTTTAGGTCAAACTCGTGGGGGAGCCACCATCGCCGGAAACTCTCCTCCGGTGGCTCCCCCCTCTCAGGCCCACCTCCCAACAACCCTACCCCTTGTTTCCAGCCATCCTTGGAAAATTTTGGCTCCAGATCTGACGAACGGTGGTCTGCTGGGCTCCAGTTTCACCCTGCGCGGAGTTGCTCTGGCGGTCCTCCAGCGGCGTTGCCTCGGCATGATGCTCGAGAGGCATTGTCCCGGCGTTGCTACGACGTTTGCTCTGGTGTTGCTCTGGCGGATGTTCACACGATGGTGTTGCTCCGGCAGATGTCTTCTGCTCCGGTGTTGCTACCACCGTTTCCGCCTTTTGCCATTTTAGATTCGAAGCTACCGTATCCTCGTTGTTCTCTCAACTTGAGGTAAAGGGAGTCAGCAAATTCCAGTCCTTAGGGTTTTCGAGTCACTCGGATCTGAGTCGGCCAACTCAGATCCAGTGATGGCCAACTCGGTCTCCAATCAGGAATGAGTCAACTCAACCCAGTGATGAGTCAACAGCGGGTCAACTCACCAAAAATGACTAAACTCGGGTCAAACAGAGCCATGTAGATCTCCGGAGATATATGGTTATTGGGGGTACTTCTCCATTTTTATTTTCTTTTTCTACTTTTAATTTTTTCTTTTTAGGTGGGAGGTTTTAAATTATTTTATGTTTTTGGTCCTTTTCTTTGTGATTTTAGCTTCCTTTAATTTTTTTTTTTTAAAAATGGGCCAGATATTATATGGGTTTTTTGAATTTTGGTATTAAATAAGGATTCTCTCTATTAGTGCCTGTTTTTTCGATAGCCTGAGTAGGTAAAATTGGATTGATTTCAGATCTGATATCCGATGAGACAGCAAGGAGAAATCCAAGTCAAAGTCGTTTAAACAACGGACTTTTGGCGTTACTGTTTTCTGAGGATTTAAATCAGATTTGTAGGCTTAGGTTCATTAGGAGGCCTAGACCAATTATATTGTTAAGTCAATTTAATTGGTTTTTAGCTCCTTTTGGAGCCAAGTTAGAATGAATTCTACGTATTATAAGTGATTTTTTACACTGACGGAAAATATTGTGGCAATTCAAATGACTGGTTGCAGTTTCCTATTTAAAGGAAAAGGTTTTCACGGGTTAAATGGAGACGGATCAGATGTTTAGTTGGGGAGCTTTAAATTACCTCGTTTTGATTGCCTGAGATGTTTGATCGGAAGTGTGGACAAAACACATAGCGTGCGTATTATTTGATACTCACTGTACTGTTCTGATGGTAGTCTCGAGTCGATATTATTGTGGCTACAATATAGCAACACAGTGTCAACCACTTATTCTAGGGGTCCTCTTCTCATTGCCACATAAGCTTTTCGTTCAATATTGTAATATTCATTAGGGCTTATGTGTATCTCTCTTTGTGCCACTGAGACTGTTGATTATAATTGTTAATTATATAGTGCCTCAGTGTAATGGATTTATCCCACATCGTCTTCTGATGTAAGCCTACGGGCACTTCTTAATGTAAGCCTACGAGCAACAACTGATTTTTAATAGAAAAAGGCCGGGAACCCTATAAACCCGCTTAACTAAGAAAAGAAGAAGAAGAAGATGATGATGACATCCAGATTAATGGTTATAAACACGAGAGTGGATCGACTCCAAGAAGGTCTCAATTGGGAAGAATGAAGAGTGAAAGGAACTTGGAAAATTGAACTTCATTCTACAAGTTGGAGATGGTTTAGATCAAGTAATTTCAGTGTACAGACACGAAGTCGTTGGGGTTTCTTTAGTGAGTCGCATTAGTTACTATTTTCTACTTGTCTATTAAAGTGTTCTGGCCATGCTATTACACTGTTGAAGTGATCAAGACTATATCTTGACTCCTATTACTATTATTTAGTGATTTAGTTTACAATCTTTGTGCCAAACTTAACTCTTACATTTACTTTACAGACCTTTGTTGAAATAGAAGATTTTAGGAGAGTTGAACTTGATGCCATTGCACATTCATCAGCTAAAATAATGAGTCAGATAAAAGAGACCCTATTGTGATCTTGCTGCATGGCCAGATTTCCTACGGATGAAGCAGATTAGAAGGGTACACTTGGTAAACAAGTTGCTGGCTATGTATGATTTTGTAGTTTTCATTTTTGAAGTGCATCATTTGATGGTGGTCTTTAGTAGATGAATGAATTGTTGTTTACGGTCAAAATCAAATGAGCCAAGGTATGTAACTGCACTTTAAGTTGTTAGAGAGAGAGTTAATTTGGTGTACGAGACATTTTGTAGAATAGATCAAAGAAAGACATGCCTATAGTTTTTGATTGAATAACTGTATCAAAAACCCAAAGGACAAAGGATCAAGCTTTCTGGAAAGAAAAAAAACTTTGAAAATAATAAATTGAAAAGAGGACATCCTAAAAAAATGTGTTTTTAAAGCACTAGTGGTCGTAACAGGAGGGTGTTTGTGCTTATGTTCTTCCTATGTTGTAGCGACATGATAACTTACTGCAAAGAGTTCATGGAGGAAGCACAGGACTCTACAATTTTGTAACAAGTGATTGGGTGAAATCCCACAGTTCTGACGCGACCAGGTGTTTTTCAGTGCCCCGCTCATCAGCCTCCGTATGGTTAAAACGATTTTATTCTCCCCACCTATGTTGAGACAGAGGTAGCACACAGTTAGTGTCTATTCTTAGCAATTTAGGGCTTTCAGTTTCATGTAGTGTTAGTTTTGAAGAATCTTTTTGTTGGCACTTTGCGTGGTATTTTCAATTAAATGTATTGGAAAAGTTTGATTCTGTGATTTTTCGCATCGTATCTCATACGTAGGCCTTATAGAATCAGGTGATCTGAAGATGATAGCAATCTTGGATTTTCAAGCCTTTCTGTGTAATCTTACATATTGTGTTGCGTTGTGTTGTGTGATCTTACATATACAAAGCAGAGTTAAGGGAATATGCATGTTAATGGAGCATAATTAGCTCTTCTCTCTGTCCCAGACCAAGCTGCACACTTATTATTTGACAGTCAACATGATCAAACTTTGACCACATATTTGAACAGATATACAAACAATAATATTATCGTATGTGATATTGTTGGTAAGTAGTTTCTAAATATCAAATTTTTATTTATCGTTATTATGTGTAGTTAAACATATTGAAGGTTAAACATGTTTCTTGAGACCGTGAAGTTTTTTTTGTGAAGTTTGGTCTGGGATGGAGGGAGTATTGAGTTTGAGAACTATGTTGAAGAAGTCGTGGAAACCAAGGAAGATGCTGCAATGGACATCATCCAAACTGAGGCTGAGAATGGTGAAAATTCGTAAGGGAACTGATGAATAGGTCATTGATGAGAAGGAAATACAATCCAGCGAGAATGTTGAAATAAGGAGTTGAATGTGGAAGCTATGGATGACGTTAATGTCATCTCCCAAATTGTAACCAACAACAGTGAAGTTGATTATGCTACTGATAAACCGGTCATTGATGAAGGTGTAAAGAAATCCCATCCAGTGATTTTGGCGCTGAAAGGGAGAATGTTGAGAATGAGGGCTCAAGTGTGGAAGATGATATGTATGAAGCTAATGAAAGCAAAGCTCAATCCTCCGATTCTGAAAGCGAAGATGATAGCAAGGATGAAAGCGATTCTGAAAGTGATGGTGAGTTGTTTATCTGCCTTTCATGTTAGTTTTAATTGTGATTTCTATTCCATTTGTCTTGAATCCTTCATCTTAATTGCATCATGTCTATCATACTAAGACCCTACAAAATCAGGTGATTCTGAAGATGATAGCTTTATCTGAGTGGAACGAGAGCTGGTGATTGCTTTTGAAGTCCCTTTTGCTGCAGCAGAAGTTCTCGAAGATAAGTCTAGCTGAAAAGCTTGATTCCACTGAGTTGAAAGATGTAGTGGAAGAAGAAAAGATCATGGAAGATTCTAAAGTTCTGGAAATGTAGAAAAAAACCCATGGAGGAGGAAGGTCTGAAGAACACACTACTTCCATGGAGATAAATATCGAGAAATCGAAAGCTGCCACAAAGATGAACTTGAACCCTGTTAAGGCATCGGTTTCTCGAAGCCCTATGAAGATTCCTCAGCTGAAAATGTTTGTGAGAAAGATGATATGTTTGAAAATGCCAACAACAAATACAAGTATATACTATGATAATGTCTTCTCCAAATCTTCTTATAGCATATCAGTGATATGTTTTCTTTCAACCTTTTTGAAATCAATTCTTACAGGTTTGTGGTGGTAGGCTAGCTCCGCAAGTGATGGAATCCAACTAGGGAGAGATATACATTTCATGCAAAGAAGTAGCATACACACCACTTGATGTTGTCGCCCGTTCAGGTAGGTCACTGGTCGTCCCTTTCTTGATCTTTAGTACCTGTACGGTTAGTCCCGGAAGTGATTCCAAGAAAATAACTGCGACGATCAAGTCAGCATTTTTCCTTGAGAATTTGAATTTCTCTAGTTGGTTGCGCTTACCTCCAGCTCGTGCATAGCTACTTGTATTTATAGCCTGACATGATTGTAGTTCCTTGTCTTTAGGGATTGGAATTGTGGGTACGCCGTGATCACCATGTTTTTCGTTCATGGTCTTCACGGTTGTTACTTATCCCGTGTTTATCGGGCCATACCTTATGCCACGATCAGAAGCTTCGGGCCCAGCTAATCTGCACCTTGGGCTGACATCTGCTCGTCCTGCTATTGGATGTTGTTGGGCTGAGCCTGGCGGGTACCAGTCAGAGTGTTCGTTGGGCTATATATACACCATAAGCCCCCCCAGCCATGAAGACTTAAAAGGAACAGAGTAATGGCATGGATATGTGTGTTAAATTCGAACAAATGTTATATTGTGTACAGAGTGTTCGCATTTTAATACCACGCTCATCTGTCTTGCGAAGTGATGTTAGCTTCATGGCTATATTTTTATCTTCAACTCTCCTCGAATTTGAACATTTGAATTTTGAACTTCCCGTGGTGAGTCTAATTTTGTGGTAACTGTGTTTTGATTACTCCGAGATTCACTCCGTATTCTTCCACCTTCCCTTCCACGTTTTATAGAGTTTTTGTTTTCGTTTCACCTTTTAAACGAGTAATTTGAACCGAATAAAGTAATTGTTGGCTTTAATCAATTCGTTGTCTTTTCATCCGTCGATGTCGTTTCGATTTAAGGAAAAAGTATTTTCTCTTTCTGTAAGACTGCCATCATTGCATATTTTCTACACAGGTCCCTTCCTTGATTGTGCCACTTTTTTTATTGACATATACTCATAAGTAATTGCCTTTATTTTCATTTCAGCTTTATCGCTCTAATCTGTTCGAGAATTCCTTCTTGTGTGAGTTCTCTAGATATTCTACGTATTCGGTCTTCACCCTCTTCCCAAGTAAGTTCTGTTTTTAATTCACTTTGCGATTTACTTGCAAATTTTCTGAATTTAGTACAGTTGAATCGTTCCTAATTTTGTGGTAGCTTTAGTGGTACTAATCGCTGTCGTCTTCTCCGGCATTTTTACTATGAAGCTTTGTTCCATAACTTTTGGTTCCGCGCTATTTGGACCCTAATGATAGCTCTTACTTCCAACTTTAGAACAATGTCTTCCTCTAACCGTGGTAAATCATCCGTAGAAGATGTTCCTTCCAATGGGGATTCTGGTCAAGCCATCGGATCTTCTGCCGTCCAAAGTATTTTGACTATTTGCTTCTTTCAGGCTTTGTTCTCCTACCAAATCTGAATGTGTTCGCATTCCTCCCCTGGTTATATATCTTGTTATTTGGCTTACTTGAATTTTGGACTATGTTTCCCTCTTCCTGCTCACGTTATTGAGCTCCTTTGTTCATATAAGATCACACTGTCTCAATTTCATCCTAAGGGCATCGCTATAATAATGGGGTTTCTCTAGGTATGTGAAAAGGCAAGCCTACCCTTTACTCTTGATATGTTCTGCAATTTCTATCACCTTCATAAAGTGAAAAACACTATAGACGAATTCACTTTTTATCCCGTGATTCCAAGGGTTGAGCTTGTAAGCGGGTTTCCTAGCAATGTTAGTGACTGGTGTACCCGATACTTTTTCATAAAAGCAACCCAAGCTCATAAAGCTGCAGTCCCTTGTTGGAATTAAAAATCTAACTCCCTGGCTTGAGTGTTCGTTATACTGAAGAGACGGAGATCATGGCGATGCTCTGTGTGCATACTAAGCATCTTCGCCATGCTGACTCTGATGCTGAAGGTGTTTTGTTTATTTTTGTTTGATGCGTTTAATCAGTGGTCTTCCATATCTTGGTGAACTTGTTACTTTCCCCCTTATTGTATGTACTTGTTCTGATCTGTGATGCTCGTCTTATTTAAGATATGGACATATCTAAAGGTGAGTTTGATCTGCCACTCTTTGACGGTGATGATGAGGAGATGGACGAGGCTGTTGCACAGATCGATAATTGTGCTAGCGATAACCTCACGCTTCAGAACGTGAACTCTACAAATCCTGAGGATAAGGGTACGGGTAACGAGGGAGAGGAGACCAATGATTGTCACCTCGTGAAAAGGGAGAAGAAGCCCAAGAGGGGTAGGGGTGGTGGGTCTACTGGACACACTGCTCATCCCTTTAAGGGGGCTTGTTAACAAATCTGGTTCGCAGATTGTGCCGTGAACCGAAAATCCTTTGGCTAAGGGGATGATTGCTGCTATCCTTTCTAACCTTTCCCTACCTGATACTTTAGCAACGGTTAGTCTGTAACCGTATCCTAGTAGTTGTTTTTGCATTTTAATATCTTTATGTGTAACACTGTTAGTAACCCCGTCCTATGTTACTCTGCCTTCTAAGGCTGGAAAGGTCTTGAGATTGCAAGTGGGCTGCTGTCGAAACATTCTCCTAGTGATATGTCGCTAATGGAGAAATACAAAGCACACAAAATCAAATATGCAACCTTAGAGAGTTTGTTCAAAGCCACTGAGAAGAGAGCAAAAGCTGCTGAAGAGAGGGCAACCGCTGCTGAGGAGGCTGCTAGGCTCGCAGGATTGGAGGTGACTCAGCTTCGTGTTGAGTTGAAAGAAATATGCACCAATGGATCATCTTCACCTAAATATCCTCAAACGCCGGTGGATCGGCTTTGCAAGACCAAGTCGTTCTATAAGTTTTTTGCGGATATTTCGACAGAGGCTCGAACTGTTGGGTATTTTGAGACTATGATGAATCAACGCGAATGGAATCCAACTATAGATCTGAAAAGTCTCCCTCCAATGAAGAAGTGCATTGCCACCCTGGAAAAAAAGCACAAATCAACAAAATCTTCATCTAGAAGATCGCTGATGGGGGGTTCGCTTTGACCTCGCATCTCGCTAGCCTTCATGGCATTCCTTCTTTGGCTGAATTGAAGAAATACGAGGTTGATTACTTTGAAAATCTTTCATTCAAGCCCAAAACTGCTACTCCTATTCCTAACCCCGATACTAATGCGGCTAGTGGGGTTCAATTACTGGAGCTCTTATTTAGCAACCTATAGATAAGGAATCTACTGAGCCACCAAGCCAAGATGCAGCTGCGATCACCATTCCGCCTCCTAATTTGAACTCTGAAGTCAGTTGTCTTTTAGCAAACTTTGATTCCTGGATTTTGGATTGTAAACTCAAAACAATATATTGTTGTTCGTTTGTATTGTTTGTATAACTTTAAGTATAATGGTTGATATTCTTTTCCCGTTGCTTATTTTCTCATCACCCTTATTTATGTGTAGGGCTTCCATATTTTGGTTAATCATAAGTTCCTAAAAAATCTTGACTTTATGAGACCTAGTAATCCTCTTTGTAAGCCCCTTAGCTTGCTTCACGTCACCCGCTCCTTCAGTGAAGGGTGCGCTGAAATCATGTCCTCTGAACTATTTTTGCGTGTGGAAAAGCTTCCCCTATGCATTGAGCGGCAACTTCTTGTCTTGTTTTTTCTCTTTCCTCGTATATGGGTTGTCCTTGTAGCAAAATCATCCCTAATGGATACAATGTTGAACTTCTCGGCAAAGACATAGTTCACGGTTTAGTTGATCTTGAGTCAGCTGGTAAGTACCTGCAAACACTTAATCTTCATGTTCGCGTTCAGGAGTGGCTTTGTGTTTAGGTATACAATTAAAGTATACGCTACTTGGTATTAGCAATCTTGAGAGAAAGTGGAACACAGCTGTGAAGGACATCCAAGATGCTCTGAGCGATCTACAAAGAATTTCAAATGAGCATAACAGTCTCATTCATCGACATCAATTGAACCTACCAAAGATGCTTCGTCAACAGGTTGAAACTAGGGATTATGGTGTGAGCAAGACTCATGAGGCCCATCAAAAGACATTAATCATTGATAAACAATGTGGTCGTATTAACGATTTGTTGGCTAAGGTGGAGATGAAGCAGCATGAGTGCGATCATTTATCAACTTATGTTGTTGGTTAGCAGGTGAAATTCGATGAAAAACTCTCTATAAACACACAATTGTATAACGACAATGAGGAGCTTCGCCTTGAGTGTGCTCGACTTGATAAAATTGTACTGAGTACAAAGACAAACTCCAAGCTTTACCCCTGTCTTCTCGTAAGGTCACAAGCTGTGGAGATATTACTATGGAAGTTGGTGGGCAGAGACTGAACTTATCTGAGTTTGTTTAGTTACACATCCGGTCCCTCGAAAAAGAAATACAAGAATTACGTGTTGAGGCGAAAAGGTATGAAGAGATTGTCAACGTTATGAGCATGCAATTAGATCGCGATGAGTTTGGCCCCATTACTGACTTCAAGGTGTACTATGGAAAACATTTTGCGCACGTGGAGCAAAGAGGTTTCATACGCCATCCTACTTATCTGCACATGAAATGACGTTATGATAATATGATCAGTGAGGAAGAGAAGGCTGAAGAGAAACGTCGTAGGGCTGAGCATTCCCATCGCGAAGGTGTGCATGGCCGCCTCTGTGATGGGCCGTCATAGATCTATCGTAGACCTATCTTTTGGGTCCGAGGTTCCATCGTATACCTTAACGTGCAAAGGAAGCTTGAAGTCTTTTTGCATCCTGAAGTTTTGCAGATGTGGTGCGAGAGGTGATTTGTCCACATCATCCTCCACAACGATGTCACGAAGCTCTTCTTCATTGTCCAGTCGCTCACTTTCCTGGTTAACTTTTTTCTCTGGTTTTGAGGGCTTTCTCCTTAGTGTATTCAGAAATTGATCGTATAGATCCTCTCTGATCTCCTCCAAAAATGCTGCGAATGCTATCTTTTCCTTGTCACAATCCTTATTTGGAGATTCCGCTTCTTCTTCCTCTGTTTCCTCTTTACTGTGTTCTTTTTCTCTACTTAGGGTATTATGCTATTGCTATTGTGCCCCCTTACTACATCCAAGTGCTTGCTCCTGTGACTGAGGGTTATGGTTTTATTGACTCCTATTGAACACCATTACTTACCTGAGCGGTCTTGAAATGAAAGAAAATTTTTCCCTTACAGACGGCACCAAATGATGTCGTTGCTCGTTAATGCAGGTCAATGGTCGTCCCTTTCTTGATCTTTAGTACCTGTACAGTTAGTCCCAAAAGTGATTCTGGGAAAATAACTCTGACGATCAAGTCAGCCTTTTTCCTTGAGAGTTCAAATTTCTCTAGTTGGTTGCACTTACATCCAGCTCGTGCAAAGTTTGTTGTATTTATAGGCTAACATGATTGCAGTTCCTTGTCTTTAGGGATTGAGATTGTGGGTACGCCACGATTATCACGTTCTTCGTTCGTGGTCTTCACAGTCGTTGCTTATCCCGTATTTATCGGGTCACGCCTTATGCTACGATCAGAAGCTTCGCGCCCAGCTGATCTGCACCTTGGGCTAACACCTGCTCGTCCTGCTATTAGATGTTGCTGGGCTAGACATACCAACAGAGTGTTCGTTGGGACATATATACACCACCACTCAACCACACTAATTTTGCTCAACTAATTCTTTTATTTGGTATTTCTTGAAATGCAGAGTTATGGTCAGGGCAATGGGGTGAGAGTTCTGCGATAATAGAGGCAGAGCAAGTCAGACGACCTCACCGCTAAAATGGGCCATTAGATTGAAAAGTTGAAGTGTAACAGTAAAACATGAATGATCAAGTCCATGGGAAGAGAAGTGGAAGTGATCCAGCGTTCAAACGACCTCGGATTGAACTCCATTTTCATTACCAAGCTTTAACGTAGGAAATATGCACGTATATGTTCCATTGAGCTTTGACTAATCTTTGTCTTTGGTATCAGTAAAATGATCATTTTTAGCTAGAAAGAAATGGATGAGAAAAATTCAACTTTAAAATTTTTGTTACAGGTCTCTGTCTCAGCCAAACCTACACAGAGAGAGAAAGTGGATGTTTTAATTTTGGTGAAGTGAAAAGTCAATTTTCCCCCCCTGTCTTCTTCCTTCTCACCACCATCCCATGTTTCTTCCTCCGCCAGCATGCAGCCAGCCCCACCACCAGCACACCTCTCACCACTCCGCCATCACCACGCCACCACCGGTCCACCACCTCTCACCCCATCCTGCGCCCAATCGAGAGGTGTTGCCGAATTGAGACCTCGTTTGAGGCATTGCCGAACTGAACCCTCGCTTGAGGCATCATCAATGCAGTGGCGAGCCCACACCGGAGGCATCGCAAACGCAGCTATGAGCCGAACACAATAGAGCTTTGTTTTGTGTTTATCTTCGAAGGTAATGTTTTTGCTTAGAGTCTTATGCATATTTTGTAGTTTTTTACGATTTTTGTTTTTTTTGGTCATGTGATTTTCTAGGGTTTATGTTCTTCACTATGTTAAAATTTGAGGATTTATATATTTTTTGTGTTTTATAAGTTGTTCTTACGTGTTTGTGCTAATATTTGTGATCCTGCTGTTGTTTGTTAGATTTCTAAGGAGTTTTGCATCATTGTTGCTGCAATTGAGAAGAAATAATTCGTTGTAAGTTTTTTGAATTTTCGGTCATGATGTTTTAGCTACAGGTATTCATGTTTCTCGTTTCCAGTGTGATGTTTCAGGTTTCAGGCTTTAAGTACTGTTATCAGTGTGGTTGTGATGTTTTAATTTCAACACTTGATACTTGTGGTGTTTTCATGCTTAAGTGTGCAATTGGTTCAGTTTTGATTGTGTGTGACATCTTAGGGTTTTGTTACGATTTGTGCTATTTTTTTTATTGCTGTTGATGTTCCTTAGATGTCTAAGAATGCTTTTGCCAGTCTTGCTACAATCGAGGAGGAAACATGATCTGTAAATTTTGTTATTTTGCAGATGTGACTTTTTAAATACTGTCGTTGACCTTTTAGGTTTTATGTTTAATCTTTCATGTTTAGGTTTAAAGTATTGTTTATCTGTGTTGGTGTGAAGATTTAATTTCAGTATTTGATGCTTGTAGTGTTTTAAGTGTGCAATTGATGTTGGGTTTTATTTTTTTGATTGTGTGTGTGATATCTTAGGGTTTTGTTATGATTTGTGCTAATTTTTGTGTTGTTGTTGCTGTTTCTTAGATGTGTAAGAATGCATGCCCACGGTTGCTGCAATCGAGAAGGGAAGCGGATCTATAAATTTTATTATTTTGCAGATGTGACTTTTTAAATACTGTTGTTGACCTTTCAGGTTTTATGTTTGATCTTTCATGTTTAGGTTTTAAGTACTGTTTATCTGTGTTGGTGTGATAATTTAATATCAGAATTTGATGCTTGTAGTGTTTTAAGTGTGCTCAGTTTTATTGCTTTGATTGTGTGTGTGATATCTTAGGGTTTTGTTACGATTTATGATAATTTTTGTGTTGTTATTGCTGTTTCTTAGATGTGTAAGGATGCATGCCCACTGTTGCTGCAATCGAGAAGGAAAGAGGATATGTAAATTTTGTTATTTTACAGATGTGATTTTTTAAATACTATTGTTGATCTTTCAGTTTTATGTTTCATCTTTCATGTTTAGGTTTTAAGTACTGTTTATATGTTTTGGTGTGATGATTTCATTTCAGTATTTGATGCTTGTAGTGTTTCCATATTTAAGTATGCAACGGATTTTCAGTTTTGTTCTTTTGATATTGTAGTGTGTACTGTTTGACGTTTTTAGATTTGGATTGATTTTTTAAATACTGTGTTTTAGTGTTGATGCTTATAGTGTTTTTGTATTTAAGTATGCAATCGATTTTTAGTTTTGTTCTTTTGATATTTTAGTGTGTACTGTTTGATGTTTTTAAATTTTGAGATTGGTGGTTTAAATACTGTATTTGATTTTTATCAATGTAGTTGTTAGTGATGTTATAAGTGCTATTGTGTTTTAATTACAAATATAATATTTCTATTGCTGTATGAGATGTTTTATATTATTTCACATGAATATTTTCCATCTCAGAGAGCTCTAAGATGCCATTGATGAGTTAATTAAAAAAATGGTATGAGGAACCATGCTTTGAAGGTGCTCCCTTGAATAGAGAATCGTACTGGACCTTTGATCTTTGCATTGATGGAGTATGAGAGTCGTCATCTTCAAAACCAGCGGGAGAAGGAAAGTCTGTGAAAAAGTTAGCGGCGAAGAGAAACAAGTCGAGAAAAAATAGAATTTGATTGTTTATGATGTATTGTTTGACATTGATTTTTCAGTTTCGATGGTTGATTGTTTGTGTTAGTGTTGAGGCGCTTGATTGTAATTGATGTTTTACCTTAATTTGAATTTTTCCAGTTTTTTTGTTAGCAAATTTTTAGGGCATTTGAAATCTTTTGTAATGGATGATGTTTGATGGTTCGATAGTTATGTCGATTGACATTTTTACATGTTAACGTAAAACGTCAAATTAAAGTTTGCAACTTTTATATGCTAATTATATACGTATTTGTAGTGTAAGTGATGATTCAATAGATTCCTTCGATTTTGAATTGTCAATGTATGATGTTTTATGTCTTGTTCATCTGTGATATACGTAAAGTGGTACGTATCATTTTACATCTGTAAATTATCATGTAAAAAAGATCAGTAGATATAAGTGGAACGTCAAAATAGTTTTCTCAAATATACAACAATAGTGGAATGTATATTTTCAACTTATTTTAATAAGATGTTTTACAATGTTAGTTTGATATTTTAATTTTCTAATTTAATGTTTAGTAATTTTTATATGATGTTAAACTATTTTAGTTTGATGTCTATTTTAGTATAATTATTTAATTTGATAGTTTAGAGATTTTAGTTGATGTTATTTATTTTTAATTTGATGTTTCATCACTTATATGTGAACTAAAGTCTTAAGACCCAAACATCAGTTGTACGAATATTCGCGCATGCTCCCAAACATCAGGCAGCAAATGCGTTCACGCAACAAAAGGCGATTCACAAAATACTTGCAGGAGGTGTCTAGCTAATGTCTTATCACTTTTGTATATCTTGTAAACTACTGACAAATATAGATATGCACAAGCAGAAAGATAGGATCATTCTGTTGCACATTTTGAACCGTTCTCCATGCTGCCAGCAGTCTGAACAATGGTGATAATAATACTGAATAGCCAAATGCAATGCTGCAAAGACTTGGTATTTAGTTTTTCTCCATGCTCCTGATGATCTTCTACCAGTCTCTCAACATTTTCAATGCCTAATTCCATGTTATGCACCTGATCATCCTTTGAATTCTTCTCCATTGATAAACATGCTAAGCATTTCTACAATGGCATACTCGTTTTGTTTGGAAAGGTATGCATAAGCAACAACCCGAATGAACATTACTTTTCGTGCTTCGTTGCTGACTAGGGAAGCTTTAAAGTCACTCACACATCTCAGGAAACAGATGCTCAACTCTAGTCAAAATATGTGGCTCTCTTGCATCATATGGAACATTGCTCCATCAAATTCTATTTCATTTTTCCAATACAATTAGTGGCGGAACTAGGATTTTTTTCAGGTGGTGCTGATCAGGTAGGGACGGACCAGACGGTGGTGGGTGGCGTCCGGAGTCTTCGGCTGGTGGCGGGACGGCGGTGCCCGGAGCTGGAGGCGGATGTGAAACGCATTTTTGGCGGAGGTGAAAATGTGAAATGCTTGTTTTTTGCTTCTGCATTTTTGGCCCAACCCAGTAAACTCAAATTTGGAATTTCATTTTTTTCTTCACTACTAATCAAAATGACGTCGTTCGACTTGAGCCAAAACGATGTCGTTTTGATGAAATATGGGCCAAAAAAGGCCTTCAGCGGCCTTTTTCTCCGACTTGCAGGGGCTGGAAAAATAGAAAATAAGCCAAAAAAGTGGAGCTCCCAAACTATGAACACCGGGAAGCACAATTGACCACTACTACTATGGCGCCGGAATCTTAGGTAGGGCTGGAGCCCTACCACACGCCATGGTAGTTCCGCCCATGAATACAATTGTGTCTCTTTGAGCTTAGTAGCTACAAAGCCTTTTTTGACTGATTAATACTAATATAGATCTCCAAGTATCGAAACAACAACTTTGACAGCAACATCATCAATTGCAAGCTCATTATCTCCCCCGTTGGACCGCGTTACCGATCTTCCCGAATCAGAACTCCATATCATCTACCATGAATCCTAGTTTGACATAACGACAACGGCGTTATGCAAATCTCACTGGATGATTTCAACGCGAATCTGGTGTTCTGCAAATCTTACTAGCGTTTTGCAAATCGCGAATCTGACGTTAGCATCCTTGCGTCCGATGATTTCAACGAACGAAGGTTGGAATCCAGCAGCGAATTGAGTTAGGTTTCCAACAATCGATTTTTGGGATCGATTTCAGAGGTAGGTTTCCGGCAATCAAAGGATGAACATAGCAAATATATGCCATATCTATGCTGCAGAAGGTGATGCGATGGCAGAGAAGACGAGTCAATGAGGGAGAAGGTGAGGCGGCGATGGTGGAGGATGAGGCGATGTCAGCGGAGCAAGGATGGCGAAGAAGAAAGACGCGTTCTGGGCTGATTGTTGTTTATATGCTGTTTGGTCTTCCATTTTTTGTGTTTTTCATTCTGGCATTGAAAATAAATTATTTGTAATTTGATCCCCCGAATTTCATTTTTCATTTGCCTATTTTCACTCTAGTCCCTGATCTTACAGAAAGACGGTCTCGCCGGAGACATACTCTTAAATTTTTAAGAGAATCTATTTTGTCTGTAATATATTTCGTCTGTAAATATTAAATAACATGACAATTAATTTTTGGCAAAGTCTTATATTGTCTTTTCATAGTTTTATGGAATGACCAGATTTACTTAGAATAATAAAAAGGTAAAAAATTTTAATCAAAGGATGAACGTAGCAAATCTATGCCAAATCTATGCTGCAGAAGGTGAGGCGATGGCAGAGAAGACGAGTCAATGGGGGAGAAGGTGAGGCGGCGATGGTGGAGGACGGGGCGATGTCAGCGGAGCAAGGATGGTGAAGAAGAAAGACGCGTTCTGTGCTGATTGTTGTTTGTATGCTGTTTGGTCTTCCATTTTTTGTGTTTTTCATTCTGGCACCGAAAATAAATTATTTGTAATTTGATCCCCCGAATTTCATTTTTCATTTGCCTATTTTCACTCTAGTCCCTGATCTTACAGAAAGACGGTATCGCAGGAGACATACTCTTAAATTTTTAAGAGAATCTATTTTGTCTGTAAATATTAATAAGTAAGTAGAATTTTTAAGAGAATCTATTTTGTCTGTAAATATTAATAAGTAAGTAGAATTTTTAAGAGAATCTATTTTGTCTATAACTATTTATTAGTAAGTAGCCAATAAAATTATATTTTAATTCAAATAAAATAAATATATTTATATATAATAACTTATGAATCCGCCTCTTGAAATACGATTTTTTCCATAAGTCATGGAAATACCAAGGTTTAAAGTATAATTAGAAGAAACGGTTATAAAATTTTTGGGTTGCATGAACTGAATTATAAATTTTATAGCTACTACATGTTGCATACTAAAATTTTAATATTGCAACTAATACCTTTTACCTTTTATTATTCTAATTAAACCCATCTTTCCATAAGTGTATAAAATGATCGTATTTCCCAAGATTTTACCTTAACTTATTTGAAATCGTGCATCGGCACGGGTGTTATCTACTTTTAATATTCAAAACAGAAATGCTTTTAGTGGAACTAAATCATGATTCGGTGAGGTTTGAGGTGTCGGGTGACGAGGGCGGTTGAGGGCGGGCCGTTTGATCGCCTTTTGGAAAGAAATGAATACACTAGTGACTTGTCCGGGTGATTTGCAAAATTGCAAGCATGTGAAAGTTGAGGAGGAGTTTGCAATTAACTCTTGAATTATACTGTCAGCCATGACCTCAATCTCATCGTATTTTTGTTCTAGAATCATCCCGAAAACCTTCCTGAAAACCCCCACTTCACCATCACCAGCCTTCAAGCTCCTAAAGACACTAGTATCCTCTCCCAGTTCTTCCCTTCAGGTGCGAGCTATGGCTTCTTCCTCTCCTTTCAAGAAAATCCAAATTCAAAGGGATGACGCTGTAAGTTTTTCATTTCAGTGGCACCCCTTAAGTATATATGGATTTAAAATTCACAAATATGGAAGATAATTGAGGGATTGTCGAGAACTTGTCTTGTTTGGGTGATTGTAAACTCCTGTGCATGAATTGAGATTTCAACAGATGTCTATTGCATGGAATTTCACCATTTTTGAGGCCTATGAATGTACGGATGATCAAATGAAGGATAATGTTAGTAAACTTAAAGAAATGTTTTTTCACTCACTTTTGTCTTTGGATAGTGATTGTATCTGTTACTAGGACTGAATGGGCTTGTTTATAAGACTTTTACAGCTTTCGCATTAACTTCTAATCTCTTTCTAGACTATTTGTGAGCTAGTTCTGGGTTACTATTGAGCCACCACTGGCATTTGTTTTCTATTTTTAGCAAATATTGGAATTGTATGTATGCCTTGTTCACAATGGAAAACCTTTACTGCAGAAACCTTTCCCGTATATTCCCTATCAGTTATCACTGTCCATCTATGGTTATAGTTCTCTTGTCAATGGCCATACATTAAACATCAGTGCAATGGTGGCTGGATTAACTCCTCGTGTCCATCATAGAGTCTTTTGAAATATCATATTTTGTGTTTTTTCTTCGTCTATTTTCATTTGTTTTCTGTCATTCTAATTGTTGGTTTTGATGTTGATCTATTTATATAAACAGACGTTTGATGCATACGTTGTTGGGAAAGATGACGCTCCTGGGATCATAGTGCTCCAAGAGTGGTGGGGTGTGGATTTTGAGATAAAAAACCACGCTGAGAAGATTTCCCAGTTTGACAATGGCTACAAGGCACTTATACCTGAGTAAGATTCTTGTCTAATTGTAACCTTTGTCTTCCAGCTTTTGACATGTTTTGAAGAGGTAACTGCTTTTACTTCTCTTTGGTGACACTTTCAAAAAAATTCTGGTTTATATCAACAGTTTGTACCGTGGGAAGGTTGGTCTTGAAGTTGCTGAAGCACAGCACCTGATGGAGGGTCTTGACTGGCAAGGAGCTGTAAAGGACATTCAAGCTTCAGTTAGCTGGCTCAAGGCAAATGGTTCAACAAAGGTTTTTTTCCTGATTCACCATCTCCTTGCCTCTTCATGATTTAACCAAATTCTTCATGAGCACCTTTTTGTCTTTGCAGTAAAAAGGAGAGGATTGATTTCAATCCAAAATGTTTGATTATTTATTTTCATTGACATTATGATGCTAGTAGAAGCACTTGCAACGCTCTGTCATACTAAAGCTCTTTGGGTGCCTTATTTTCATCAGGTTGGTGTAACTGGATTCTGCATGGGTGGTGCCCTTTCCATTGCAAGTTCAGTTTTGGTCCCTGATGTTGATGCAGTTGTAGCTTTCTATGGAGTTCCTTCATCAGGTCTTGCTGACCCTGCTCATGCCAAAGCACCTGTACAAGCTCATTTCGGTGAGCTTGACAATATTGTTGGCTTCTCAGATCCAAAGGTATTTTAGACCGGCATGAAAGTTTCTTTTTGACTTCAATTGTCAGCTCTTATGCATTGATGTTCTTGGTCATCTTGCTTCTGTTATTGCGATATTTGTTTAGCTTTCATCATAGTGTCCTTAATGTTGGATTGGCTTGACTGTTCTCCAGTTATTAGATTCTGAAGAATGGTTTGAGGAATTTTTGGACAAATTGACCACTACTTTTCTAAAGTTCAACTTTTTGTTTGATTGGCAATATAGAAATAATTTTCTTTACTCACTTTAAATCTGGTATTACTTCTCCTTTTCTTCTGAAAGTAAATCATGTACTTCTGTTGTAGAAGAACTTAATTAGTCCATAAATAATGTTAGCAATTAGGATACTAGTATTCAGTGAGCTTGCAGCATACGGCGTAGTATGGGCAGTGAAGTTAGAAAATTGGAACCCCAGCTTAAGAGATTTTGCCTTAATACCATACCCAGGTAAGGCATATCCTATTTTCACAAACAAAAGCAAGGCAGATACCTGCTAATGATTTTTACCAGCATGGTTTAGTTCTAACTTCTGATGCATGGTTGAAGTTTGAACATGTTCCACCCACTGTGTACTATGCTACTCTACCTTAATTCATATTATTGTAGGAACAGTTGAACATATAGCTGATAGGTTTGATTTGATGATCTTCGTAGCAGACTGCTGGTTTTACTTTCTCCTCCCTACTTGCTTCAAACTGTATTGTTAAGAGCGTGCAAATTATTTGAGGTTTTCCTCATGCCTTGGTTATATGCTGGCTACATTCAACAGTTGAGTAAATTTTGTCAGTAATTGATTATAGGTAGGGTAATAATGTCATTCAATGGTGACTTTTACTTCTTGTTCGAGTCTAAGTTTTGACACTGAAAAAGTTGGGTTATGACAATGAAATAGGCAGATTATTACCGAGTTCCATTCTTAGTGTCTGGCTGTCAGAGGTAACTCTCGGACATTGTACTTCTTTTTAAAAAATAAGTAAAGACATACTTCTTAGTTATTGTATAATGTTGTGAAATCTGCAAGTTGGATGTTGCTTCATTCAAAGATATATGAGGTTCAAAGAGTATCAAAACTAATGTCATGGTTTACTTGAGTACAAATAGGTGTCGTAGAGAGTTCGGAAGAAAATTTATGAATATATTGGGTGAGAATGATAATAAATTTCTAAGATAACTCCAAGCAGATAGTAAGTGAACTTCTTTTGTTGTTGCAATAGATATATAATACTCTTCTTCTTGCTAGGTTTGATTGAATAGAAGAATTTGTTAAGAGTTCTGGTGAAACATATTCAGCCCATTAGTAATAGATTGCCGCATGATAAACTATGTACTTCGAATGAAGAGCTTATGTTAAGTCATGTATGGCTGTACCACTATTTGAATATTTAGTAGCTGCCAAGTACAAGTTATGTCTGATAGGTCTAAATGTGATTCCTCTCTTCTTGTAGTCAGCCAAGTTTAAGTCATTGTCCTTTCATGTCCGTGATAGGATGCTCTTCTTCTGCCTCTTGTTGCTTATAGATGTGATAGATTGGAGAAAATTTGCTGCAGCATAATTTGAACTTGGAAAAGGAGAATGTTGATCTGAACATCAAATAAAACACAATGAACGATAGAAGGGTTGGTTGACTAAATGCGAACCCAAAATTGATGGCAGCGGAAATGCACATTTCACTATGAATGTGTGTTGATACTCTTGGTTACATTGAACACACAATGGATGTATTTGAAACAAAGTAGAGTAGAGAAACTAGGTGACATATATGAGTGGAACACGTGTACAATGTTTAGGACAATTTTACAATGGAGGAACAAAGATTGTATGAACTCATGTTCAGAACAGAGGAAGACCTGGATAGAACTAAAAGGAATATTTTTAAAGGACAGTGTTAAATTTAAGTGTCAATGAATCAGTAACTGCACATGATTCAGTTAAATTAATCGCCATAGCCTATCCCACTATGAATAAATGTTAGGACATGATTATTTAAGTGTGGTTCATTCCTAGATTCTCTGACTCAAATACGAGTAATCGACTTAGATACAGATCCCAGTGTCAGATACTGGAAATCTCAAGATCAAAAATTTAGGGACACGTATTTGGTGAATCCAAAACATAGGTTTGTACTCAGCACTAATTTTCTACTAGAACTTTTTTCATGTTATATCCCAAGAAACATTAGCAATTTGATCTCTTGTATGAAGTAGCTTTCTGAATTTCAAGCTTCTTTCTTTCTCCTTTTTGATTGTTCAACTTACCTATCCATGAAATCAGTCCTTTGAGCTATCCGAATTTAAAGTATCTGTCTTTCTCTTTCCACCACTTTCGTTTCTCTTCTATCATATCAGAGAATTGGACAGTAGGAAACCAAATTATATGCTCAACCGAAAAAATTGTTTTGAGGACAAAGCTTTAACAAAAATGTGATAGTAGATGTGTAGGAAGCACAGTAAACAAGGTACTCCCTCCGTCCCTCTATAACTGTCTTACCACAAAATTTTTTTTAAAGTCGTTGAAATAGCATAAATATGATTCGTGTCAGCTCTCCTTTTCACATTCATTTTTTTTTTTGCCAAAAATGGAAACAGGACATTAATAAAGGGACACCAAATAAGGCAAGTAAGTAACACACTTATAGGGGGATGGAGGGAGTACAAGCTTTGTATGTGATTCCATGAAATCATAATAACTCCTGGATTCTACAATTCTTAAAGTTCTGGGACGGATTGTTGAAACCACTCATTTTAAAAGCTTCTGCCACAGTAGTTCATATTAAACGTGCATTAATCTCTTTTAAGTTTTGTCTTTATATTGAAATAGACTGACACTGGCTATATATATTTGTTTCTTATTCGACTCTACACCCTTCCCAATCAATCAATTGCTGGACTGTTTTCAAATGATTGTTTAATATTTGTCTGGTGCCATTTCTATTTAGTGCTTTCGAGGACATTTACGGGGTAAATGTATCATCAAATTGATTAGCAAAGACTTGATTCAGTAAGGAAGTTCCTTTTGGACATACAGAAGGCTTAACTTTAACAGCCAAATGGTAGGAGTAAATTTATGAGGTTGTTATGCCTATAACTGCTAAGAAGAGGGTATTATTAGGATTGTGTACAGAAGATGACATTAATGCATGAGATAGAATATCTAGGCAGTAAACATCACTTTTTCATATGTTTGTTTGATAAATAAGTGAAACTAAAGTTCATCATAAGGATAATGAAGGTTTACTGGCGGATGAATTTGTCCTTTAAAGGTACCCACTTTTTCATTTATGACTCAAAAGGATACCTTTCAGCTAAAAATGGGTACCAATTTGGATCAAAATTGTGCCACAATGGTACCCACTTTTAACTAAAAAGTACTTTTTCGGAACATCAATGTAAAAATGGGTACTTCAGAACAATTTTAAAAATAAGGTACCAAACTGTAAATTTTACTTAAAGTGGGTATCATTCCGGACATTTTCTCATTTACTGGAGGATGACTATTGAATTCCATTCTCTTGGTAGTAAGATCTAGTTTTGTTGGCTGACATGTTCTGCCCAAGCATAAGATATAAATACAGGAGATTATTTGTCAGGTGATTTGGTTGCCGGGTTTTGGTCAAATTGTGTTGCCTGATGTTGAAAAATCTGGTTTGGTATTAACATATACTGACATCAATCCATCAGACAGTCTTTGTTTGTATTTGCTCAAATTTCCTGCTATAATTCACTGTGAATAAGTATTGCAGAAATTTGACCATGATTTAAAGGACTTCTAGAATTTTGTGAAAATATGTGCAGGATATGTTTGCTTATGCTGACATTGAATGGAGATAACATCACGTGCAAAATGGTTTTATGCTTGATCCTTTACATATGTTTGTGTAAGCTGTTTATTCTGCTCCTTACAGACTAGAAAGGCATTAGAAACAAAGCTAGAGGCCGCAGGAGTACCACATGAAGTATACATTTATCCTGGAAGTTCACATGCCTTTATGAACAGCTCTCCAGATGGGGTGGAAAGGAGGAAGAAAATGGGTATGGGTGACAAAGATGAGGCTGCTGTAGAGTTAGCATGGTCGCGTTTCAGATCATGGATGAATAAATACTTATCTTCCTAATTAAGGAACTTGTCTTCTGCTGTCTGTGTTGTTCTTTTCAAAGCTGTACCTGGGCCTTAAGTCTTTTGGATTTTCTTTCTGGTGATTTGATATGATCTTGAATAAAATTTAGCAAAACAGGTCAGTTGCATGTGAATTGTCGATGAACTTGGTTCTTTGGCTATCTAGTGTGTATAAAACACATCTACTTTATTATATATTGGTGCATGCCCAATGAACTTATTTTGTTTGAAAGGCCTGTAGTGGAAAACCTAATGGTGTGAACTGAAATTAGAATTTCTAGTTCAAGCAGATGATGCTCAATTATTTCGAAAACTTTGAAGATTGATGGTTTGCTATTGTTGCTTGAGCTTTTACTGCTCTCTTTTAGAATATGTAATTATATGGTATACTTGTCAATGTTTGTAGGATTACATGTTTACACAGAGCGCCAAACTGTGAGCGCCACACACTGCCGTTCTGCTAGCTTTTAAAATTATATAGTACCTGTACTTGAACAAGTTGCATGAATTCATAATGTGAACCAGACTTGTAATTGATGAGTTGTTCTGGGATTGATGGTCCGTACTGGTTACATCTGTGAGCAGTTTGCTTCAGTGTTTTCAGGTTTGTGCAGCCATCTTCTTGTTCAGTGGTTAAGTAAGGATATGTTTCGATACCGGTTTACGTGAGACGTTTCACTTTCACTAATTAGTTTGCTATCAACATTCCTTATCATGTTGGTGTATTTCACTTGGTGATAGGGTATGCTTGGTTCATGGTGCTCAATTATTTCGAAAACTTGGATTTTGAAATGGTACGGGTTTTTTTTCATTCCTACTATCCTAGAAAAAATGATGGGTTTGTGTCCTCCTTTGGTTTCTTCATCTCACATCCTCGCACATTTCTTGGAGTTACCTTTTGCCTCTCCGTCTGACTCGAACTTCTCTTTTTACATCCCTTCATCTTTGCCTTCTTCTTAATGTACTTCTTTTTCCAATTTCACACTGCCGTTGCTTGGGCAGGGTGGAGAAACTTGCATCTTTCACAATTTCTTTCCGAATTCATCCTTCTTACTAGAATTTGTTATTGCTTTTGTGAGGGGAGTGCTGCTTCAAGTCTCCCAACATTGCGCTGGCCCAAAAGCTTATCTATTCTGTGAATTGGTAAAGAATTTTTGCCTGTGTACCTGATTTTGAAATTCATTCTTTTGACACTGTTCCTATTGTCATTTTGTATGCTCCAATTCAGAATATCATGCTTTCACGATCAATTAGGAATTAATTTGATGATTTGTTTGTCAAGATTTACAAGTTTTACTTATAGGTAATCACTCTTGAGTGTTCGATAGATTATTAAAACTTGCATAGAAAAATGTGTTTATATAACTTCCCGTTCTTTCATAAGTGTAAATATGACCCTAATTTTTTTAAGAAAAAAGTGTCTTTATAACTCTATCTAGTTGACATAAGTGTCAATATAACCTTTCAGCATTTGAAAGTGCCAATATAACCCTATCTAGTTAGTGAAAGTGCCAATATAATCCTATATAGTTAGTGAAAGTGCCAATATAATCTTATCTAGTTAATGAAAGTGTCAATATAACCCTCTCTGGCAACTTTTTACCGGAATTTAATAAAATTACATGTTTGCCCTTATAAAAAAAATTAAAATACAAAAAATAGGAAATGACATTATTACCCTTAGACTAAATGTTGGACCACTGTCGGACTCATTGTCGTGCTGCTGTCGAACCACCACTAGACCGTTGTCGGACCACCATCGGACCGCCGCAGGAACATGTAGGGTTATATCTGCCCATTATGAAATCTTATTGGGTTATATCAGTACATTCCTAATGTTTGTAGGGTTATATTTGCACATTTATAATGTTTGTAGGGTTATATCAGCAAATTCTTAAAAATTATAGGGTTATATCAGCACATGTTATAAATATTAAGTGTGTGATACTCGGCTGACCTTAACAGGCGACCATATCATCATATGCACCATTATAACATCATAACATCATAACAATCAACATTAAAAACCATAGGTTGAAGAACACAGCAAAATAACAATCACACACAACACCAAAGGTCATCGAATCATCCATCCGGACTAAACACAATAAAATAAATAAAATATTATTAAAACCCTATATTCAACAATATGTGATGATATGACCCTACATTTTTTTACTAATGTGTTGATATAACCCTATAAATTTTAGGAATGTGCTGATTTAACCCTACTAGTTTTCATAATGTGCTGATATAACCCTACCTAATCCGACGGCGGTCCGGCGAACTCTGAGGGTAAAATTGTCCACATAATTTCAGAGTTAGCCCAAAGGGTACTTTGGTCAATTTACATAGAGTCAACGCCAGAAAACTGAGGTCAATTCCGGAAATGAGGTTTGAGGGTTATATTGGCACTTTCATTAACTAGATAGGGTTATATTTGCGCTAAAAATTATCATAGGGTTATATTGGCACTTACTCAAATAGATAGGGTTACATTGACACTTATCCTTTTTTGAAAGTGCGGATATAATCCTGGTTTGATTTGAAGTTTGATCGACGACTGTGTTAAATTTTATGTGAAAAGACTGAAATGTCCCTCTACCATTACCACATCATACTCTATATCTGATGTAATTTTTCTGATTCCTACATCGATATCTATTCATGTGAGGGATTGTTGGAAAAACTAAGCGTAGAAGTTAATTTTGTCAACTTTCAAGTGACGTTTTGAGTGGGAACATAATCGATTTGGGTTCATTAGATGTCGCTTCTAGATTATTCTTAGGTACTATGAAATTGACTACTAAAACACTCAAAATAGATTAAGAATGAATGGGGTATTGATGTTCAAACATCACACTTAAAAAGGAAAAAATTGGTCAAAAATTAGTGCTCCTAATGTGGCATTCCCACATAGGAAATTTATTTAGAGCATACATACATCACACTAATATCTTCATACATCACATGTAAGAATTTATAAGTAAAGCTAAATATAAGAATATACATCACACTAATATCCTCATACATCACATGTAAGGATATATAAGTAAAGATAAATAAAAGAACATTTTATCCTCAATTGTACGGGAGTTGACATCTCATGATATCTACACTAGCATCTTGTTGATCATAAATCATAAGCAAGTCAAAATTGTGAGGGTTTTCACATGAACTAGATTGTTGACTCATGAGATCATCAATTTCATTCACAAGAAGAGAAAGGGAAAGATTTACACAACCATAAAGCTGGATATGAACAAGGCCTATGAGAGGGTATCCTAGGACTTTTTTGCAGTTGGTTCTGAGAAATATGGAGTTTGCGGATTGTTGGATCACTATTATTTTGCAATGTGTCTCTACAGTTTCCTACATGGTTTTCGTGAATGAGAAAATCTCTCAACCCTTCTTCCCCAACAAAGGCCTTAGACAAGGATGTCCCTTAGCTCCCTACCTGTTTATACTGGTTAGCAGGCCTTTTTCTCAGCTCTGGATTCTCCTATGCCAAATGGAAACATAATCAGAATTGCAATTTCAAGGAATGGGGAAAGAATTTCTCATCTTATGTATGCAGCTGATTGCAAAGTGTTCCTAGAAAAATAATGACCAAAACATCACATTTTTGTCTCAACAGATTGATTCCTATGCTAAGCATTCGGGACAAATCCATCCTTCTCCTTCAGCCCAAATACCCCTTTGTGGTGGCAAAACTGGGCAGAACATTCACTTAACATCCATAACTATGACTTCCAGATAAATATTTAATTGTAAAGTTTTTGCCTCTCAGACGGAGGAGTAAGATATTGTTGGGGATAATCTCTAAAGTCAAAAGAAAAATAGACAAATGGGAGTCAAAAGGCTTATCTATCAATGGGAGGATTACCCTTGCCAAGTCATTCATTCAGATAGTGGCCAATTATATAATACCTATCTATAAACTGCCACAATCAACTTGTAATAAGCTGGATGGTTTGGAAAGTGAGTTATTATAGAATGACAGTTGTACTGATAAGGGTATTCACTGGAAATAATGGAATCCTATGTGCCAATCAAAGCATCAAGGGGGCATGGGACTTAAGTCTACTGCATTACTAAACCAAGCATAGCTAGCAAAGCATGCTTGGAAGATTCTCTCTAATCCCAGCTCCTTGTTTTCTAGAATCATGGCAAATTAATATGGTTCAGAGTCTTTGCTTCAGGAAAAACTCAAGCCTAATTGTTCTTGAGGATGGAGATTCAATACATTGGGGAGCAAAGTTGATCAAGCATAGTTTCCAATGGTAAGTAGGAACATGAGAATAAATCAGAATTACTGATAACTGGATTCTAGGAATTTCAAATCCGTTATCAATAAAAAAACTCTTGGGCCTTCCATACTAATCTTAAGGTCTCACATCTCATTGATGGCCAAAAGTAGCGGAGATCATCACTGGTCAATCACATATTCCCCCAAGAAGTAGCACAAAGAGTTCTAAATAGAAGGATTCCAAAAGTTCAAGAACACATCTCACAAAGAAGGGATAATATTATCTGGTTAGGTAATGAATCTAGTGTTTATACAACAAAAAGTGGATATAATCTAGGCTGTAAATATGCTGAGGTCAATCTTCAACAGTCCTCAACACATGTCACAACACAAGCTACTGATATATAGCCAAAATTGTGGACAAGATTGTGGGAAAATAATTTACCCACCAGATTCACAATTTGGAGAATCCTTACAAATGCCACCCCTTTTGCCGAAAACCTCTTCAAGAGAAATTGTCTGCAATCTCCTTTATGTATATGCTACCATTCACATGTATAATCTGTCAGTTATTTTTTTCAGAATGTGAATTGAGCAGAAGAGTATGTAGAATTAGCTCACTGGGGTTTGATTTCTCAAGTCAATGAGACTTTAGAGAATGGCTGAAATAGTGGATTCTTCAAGCTTCCTCAGATGACCTGCTCTCACTTTCTTTTATCGTCATCTGGAATATTTGGAATCACAGAAACAAGGTTTGTTTTTGGAAGATTACTGACCAAATCAATATACAGATGTGGTCAACATCTGGAATCTTTCTAAAATAACCCATCACCATTACCTCAATGATGCATCTGGGTTGTCTTTTCTTATTGATTCTAGCAGCTCCGGAGCTTCACAATCTCCACAATTGGACCCATCTTATATTTCAGTGAAGCCAAGCTTAAACCGAACGCAATTTCATTTCTTCATCTCTGATGCAGCATTCTCCAAGGAAAAAAGAATCCCTGCCCCAACTTCGTTTCAGTTGGATACTGATGAACACTACTCTTCCACCTTTGCGGCTTATTCCCCATTACAAGCTAAAATTCTAGGTATCATCAAGTCTCTACAGGCAGTCAAGCATAAAGGCTTAAGTAGAGAAATTATTCAAACTGACTCCATTCATGCAGTAAACTTTATCATGAAAAATCAACCCCCTCCTCAGTCAATTCAAATGGAGGTTGAAGAAGCAAAAGATCTCTCGGGCTCTTTAGATTAGGTGTTTATTGTAAAAGTTCTTAGAGAGTGTGTCCAAAAGGCCCACTTGTTGGCCTAAAATGTAACCAAATCTTTGATATAATAATAATTCTAATTTATGGTAAAAAAAGATTGCCATAAAATAATAAGGTACTGAAGTATCTTGCTCCCGTTCACCAACACAAACATGCACATATATCATATTGAGGGTTGACAAAGATGAACCCTAATAGCATATAAGATTATATATCACCTTTACATAGAACTAGTTGATTTTGTGATAGGAGCTCGTGACTCTAATATGACATTAGAGCTCAGTCCAGTGGACATATATTCTCACTAAATTGGCACATGACCCCTATTTATCCATGTTCGCTCGATGAATATTATTGATGTACGTGAGGGGGCATGTTAGAGTCTCACACTGATGGTTGACAAGCTTATATCTCAATATATAAGGTCATGGGTCACCACTAAATAGTACTAATTTATTTTAGGATAGAAACCCATGATTCTACTATATTATTAAAGTATGAGGTTGGTTGGCCTGATCGGTCCAATGAAGGTATATTGTCACTCATTAGCTCGTGACCTCCTTTCTGGTGGTTGACAAAGCTAAATATTAATATATAAAATTATGGGTCACCTTTATGTACAATTAGTTTTATGGTATAATCCCATGACTCCAATATGTACACATGATAAAGTCTAACATAGAATTTTATTGAAAACAATTTCAGTGATATGTTTGATGCATGTTAGATCTAGAAGTTGCAAATATTGTTTGAACAATTTACTTTCACAACTTCTCTAGATTTGATATAATTGTATTGCTCAAACGTCTAGTATATCATCATTCGAAGTACAAATTAAAAACCTTAGTGAGAAATAATATGGTTTACGAGTTGGCACTATATGAAACTCGTGCTATGTTATTTTGCTTCAAAGACATCATGCATGTATTACATGGTAGCCTCAACTCACTGGCTAAGAGTTTGTGCCCCGAGCTTTAAGTGTTAAATGCTCATCTTAGAATGATAGAAAACATATACTCTCTTCGTCCCAGTAATTTCTTACTTTCCTTTTTAGTCCATCTCACAAATAACTTCATATTACTTCCTATTGTATAATCATGGAAGATGAGATCCTATTTGGGTTATTTTCTTTGACTTCTCTCTAGTTTCTATCACTAGGATTCATTCTAGCCTTATGAAGATTTGAAGATCTCCATCACATTCAACCTCTCTGAAGCTTTAATTCTCTTTTGAATTTCAAAATTTTGAAGTTCAATTGTAATGATCTATGACAAATTCACATCATATCAATTAATAACCATGATTGACAAAATCATAATCAATACCATGATTGCTAAAATCACAATCTCATTTCTCTATATATTGCCATCAACAGAATCCTCCAGCACTCACAAGCTTCCTTCATCATAATCAGAGCTACCCTCTTGCGCTCATAGTCCCGATTGGATCCATCAAAACCATGACAATGGGAGATGATATTATCTCAATGTACAACAACCTCAACATTCCCAAAACCAAAGAGAGCAGAGTTATCCTTCCCACTTCAAACCGTCAGAGTGCTCTGCTGACAAATGTAACACATTTCCTTGTGGCAAAGATTCTCAAATCTAAGCCAAAAATGGTTGAATCAATGATCGCTGTTATGAAGAAAGTTTGGTGCTGCAAAGAAGAGTTTGATTGCTATAAAATGGGAGAGAATATTACGCTCTTCAAGTTCAAAAGCATGATAGATAGGATTTGGGTGACTGCAAACTCGCCATGGTCATTCGCTTATAGTCTGGTTGCTTTAGTTGAGACAGATAGAGATACCCTGCTTCACCGACTCTCCTTTGCAGAGAATCCTTTCTAAATTCATGTCTAAGAATTTCTCCCAATGCTCATGACGCCAGATGTTGCAGGATTGATAGGGGATTACCTGGGCACTTTTTTCCAGAGTCATCATAGTTGAGTGTGGTGATATTAACTACCAATTCTATTTTCAATATGAGTGACTACCAAGTTTTTTCCATATTTGTGGATACTTAGATCATATGTAGCTTGAATGCCCCTCCAAAGACCCCCCCAAAGAGTCCAGCTAATGCCGATGGGTTATGGTACTTGGTTGCATTTTGACACGAACAACCCTCTCCTCAATTAGGACTATGAGTTCTATGACATAGGAAACTACAAGCAGAGGCAACACAAAAGAAACTGAGAGTAACAACCCAACAATCAGGCATATGCTCCAGTACATGACAAACTTCATCAGCCTCACCAAAATTTCTAGTGGCCATTCAGAATGCTCCGATGAACTCACCAGTAGCTCATGCGAGTGACGTGGCTACTCCAGAGCAATTCTCTGCATTCAATGGAAAACGCCAATCAAGGAGAATAACGGATTACAAGTACAACATTTTACTGCTAATAGCACTGTGGTAGGAAATTGTTCCAGGTTTACAGGCTCAAATAACGACAAACACAGGAGCAAAAACTGGAAGATTAATTTCAGCAATTGACAAAGTAATGGGAGGCGTAACCCAAGCTACATCTCATTTACTGTCAAAGACATTGACAATCCAGGAACCTTTTTGGTCAATAATGATGGGCGACTCTTTATATCTCCTTCGTCAATATTCCTGCCTTGTTATTTGGAGTATCCAAATGCTAATTTATAGAAGTCACCCAAATTTATGATAGAGGCTAATGCTAAAAAGACCTGAGAGGAAGCTCTTGATCTTAAAAAGGACCAAAATGCGGAGAAGGATCTAGCAATTAAGTCACAAGCGCCGCCAAAATTCAGAACCACCAGGGTAGCAACTATGGATCCAGAAACCATCGCAGCTCTCTTGTCTCACCCTATTAATAACCTCCAATTCTCATTCTCGCAACTGGTCACTCGACACTGTTTCAGACCATTACCGGAGTAAATAAATACCTATAACAGCCACCGCCAGGTTTTGAGAAGAAGATGCCAATCATCATCTTTGATTCCTACCAGGAGGAAGACGTTGAACGTTACCCATTAGCTATAATGAGTCATCGACCAATGGATATTAACGAGTGCCAATCGGTGATTTCTGAACGTGACCATCAATTGGTGGAGTACAATCCGGCAAGGGAATAGGGCATAGGAAAATTAGAGAAATTAATGGAGGAGGAGAAAAGTAAACGACCAGGGAAGGAAATTGTGGTAGAATCATATCCTGGGATAAAAGCTGGGAAATCAATGTTCAAAAGGAAACCACATACAAGCCAAATTCTGGAAATTATGGGGGACAGTCAACTCTAGCCTTTTCCACAATTTTGGGCCGATTCAGCCAATTAGCCTAATTCTAGAATATTCACCGACAAATTCACAACTCTCATTGTACATAAAGGGCAGATTGAATTTGATGATCAGGTTGATGAAATGGGCCACAATGCAGTACAACTCTTTTTTCTTTCCCACGCAGATTGCTATTTTCTGTGGGTCATTCCCAACTGGACCAGTGGCGGCAACTGGAAAGGGCCAGTCCCCCCGATGCCCATGAGTCTACTAAGCTGGAATTACCGAAGGTTGTCACACCCTCGCGCAATTAGACATATTCGAGATCTTTTCAACAAATTTGGCCCGCATATTTTATTTCTTTCAGAAACTAAGTGTTTGTTAGTTAAAATGTTACAACTTAGAGACACTTTGGACTTGCATGGAGTCGATGTTAACTCAAATGGAAATTTATGGTGTCTTGCCTTGTTTTGGAATAAAGACATAGAAGTTACAATTTTGAGTTTTAGTTTCAATTTCATTGATTTAACGGTTAAAGACCCATCAAATGACTTGATTGGCATTGTACATGAGTATACAGTAAACCTGAAACCCACAAATGCTGCCTCTAACGGTAAATTTTCAGCGCTTAATAGAACCCCTAATCTTCCTTGGATATGCATTGGAGATTTCAATGGAGTCCTTCATCAGAGTGAATTTCAAAGCTCGAAAAGAAGGCCACCATGCCAAATTGATGATTTTAGAATAACTCTAAGCTAGTGTAATTTAATCGTCTTAGGTTATGAGGGGTATATATACATGGTTTCAAAATTGGATGAATTCTCATACAGTTAAAGCCAGGTTAGATAGAGCAGTGGCAAATCCCAATTAGCAAAGTGCATTCCCAGCTTCAAATCCCAATTAACACATTTATTTAGCCACCAACCTGACTATGTGCCTATTTTACTGCACATAAGTTCTCATCACAGAGATACCTCATAATTTCCTTGACATAGGCCTTTTAGATCTGAGAATCACTGGACTCAATCTCTTCAATGCCAAGATATGCTGCGGGATTCTTGGAATACTACAGCTGCAGATATCCCTAATGCAATAAAGGAATGCTCAGAAAGTTTATTGTCTTGGGCAAAATTTGAGTTCAAAAATCAGCAAAAGCAAAAATATTTGCTTTCCAAGCAAATACAAACACTTCAGAAGGGAATCATTACCACGGAAAATCAACAACAAACAATTATACTCAAGAAATAACTTGAGTACCAGTTAGACATAGGGGAGATGAAGTGGAAACAAAGAGCTAAACAACATCGGCTGTAGAAAGGTGATAGAAATACGAGATTCTTCCATGCTTTTGCCAATAAGCAAAAACGAAGAAATACCAGTTATGGTTTACAAGACAGGCAAGGGCAATGGTGTACAAAAGAACAAGATATGGAGAATATTATCTCAGGTTTAACCTGTTTGAAAGTACGAATCCACCTCCACATGTTATTTACCATTTGATAACTAAAGTGACTCCAGGGATTACACATGAGATGAATAGAAGATTAATGAGGCTATACACCCAAAGAGAAATATACCTAGCTCTAAAGAATATGGCCCCAAAAAAATCACCTGGCCTTGATGGCTTGCCACTATCATTTTTTTTCAAAATTATTGGGATATTATGGGTGGCAAGGTTTATTTTGAGGCACTACAATATCTAAATGAAGGAAAATCGATGCAATTTATAAATGATACAAACGTAGTGCTCATTTCTTAGATAAGGAAACCTACAGATGTTACACAATTCACACCTATTAGTCTATGTAATGTGATTTATCGAATAGTCTCAAAGGGAATTTATAATAGCCTCAAGGAGATTTTAGACACCTTCATCTCAAGTAACCAAAGTGATTTTGTTAAGGACCAATTAATCACAGACAATGTTCTTATTGCGCATGAGGTTCACCACTATATCAAGAGGAAAAGATTGGAACGTACATGGTCTATCTCCATTAAATTGGACATGAGTAAGGCATTTTATAGAATTGAATGACCATTCCTTCATAAGGTTCTTTTGAGAATGAATTTTAATCCTACATTTGCCAGGTTAATTGAAAAATACATTTCAACAGTGCAATTCTCATTCATACTAAATGGGAAACAGTTTGCCAGTGTAATACCATCCAGGGGACTTATTATTACCATCCAGGCAAGGAGATCCGTTATCCCCACATCTGTTCATTATTTGTGGAGAGGTATTATCTCAAATGGCACATGAAGTTGTGCGAATGAAATATTTGCACGGGTTGAAACAACTCGGCCGGCACTGATTATATCTCACTTCATTTTTGCTGATGACACGTTGATACTAGGAGAGGCTATTGGCAAAAGGCAACTAACTTAAAAATAATCCTACACAGCTTTGACCTTACTTCTAGGCATAAGATAAATTTTGATAAATCTTCTGTTATATTTAGCTTAAATACTTCTAACAGCAAAAAAAGTAGGGTTCTATAAATATTACAGATGTCGAAAATAGTAAATCATGAGAAATACCTTGGTCTTTCAATCTTCTTTGGGAGATCTAAATTGGCATCATTGGAAATTCTCAAGGAAATGATAGTGAAAAAAGTTGAAAGTTAGGATCATAAGCAGCAATCCAAAGGAGGAAAGGGAGTACTCATAAAAGTTGTCCTCCAATCTATCCCCACCTACACAATGTCTTTCTTCATGTTGTCAGACAATCTGATAGATAATATTCACCAAACATATGCAAGATACTGGTGGGGAAGCACGTCTCAAAGAAGAAGATACATTGAGCCCAATGGCGCCAATTATGCTTACCTAGAGGATTATGTGGACTAGGCTTTAAAGACATTAAATTTTTATCACTGCCAAGTTAGGAAAGCAGGCTTGGAGAATACTCAGCAATTCAGAGTCGATGGTGGCAAAGGTTATAAAAACTACATCTTTCCTAGAAGCCAGTCTCGGTTATAACCGATCATATACCTGGAGATTCATCATGAATGGAAGGAAATTATTGAAGCTATGTGTTTGGAAACAGATCGGATCTGGAAATAACACTAACCTTAAACATGATCCTTGGTTACTGCGGATTGGTAATCTAAAGCCTCAATCTCTTCTGGTATTTTTTTTTCCAAATAATGTGACAGTGAACCATCTAAAAATAAGAGGCACTAACAAATGGAATGACAGTCTTATCAGAGAAAATTTCAGTGCAGAGGAAGCATCTCTCATCCTATCCATGCCATGTAGCAGTAAACATTATCATCTGGACAAATGGATCTAGCAATCAACAACGGATGGTAAGTACACGGTCAAAATCAGCATATAACTTAGGAATTAATTCTTCAATTTTTCCAATGAAGGATATATGGCCCATAGAAGCTCATGCCCTTCCTAGCATTGAAAACAGATTTGGAATCTAAGAGTGCCCCAAAAAATGAAGCACTTGCTATGGATATTGTGCAAGAATCAACTACTATCAGCAGATAATCTACGACATAGGCACTCGAGATATGAAATAACATGTTTGACATGCTCCAGCGAAGATACTACTCTTTCCCATGTCTTCTTCCATTGCGCTGCAGGGCACCAAATCTGGTTCGCAGCAGATCTGCATGAAAAAACATACAGATTTCAGCAACCAATGTAGAATTATGGGCACAAGATCTCATATTAGAGTTGACTAGTCAAGACATGTCACTCGCGACATGCTGTTATACCAATTGTGGCACCATTGTTGCAAACTCCTACATTACGAGCAACATGCTCTCAACCACAACATAGTGTTTACATGCTACCAAGCAATTGGAAAGTCTCGCAAAAAAAGAAAATTCATCATCTGAGAAAAACTCCAACCATATTCTAGAAACCACAATCAGGAAAACACTATATTTTGATACTGCCACATCCAATGATAGTACTACTTGGGATGGTATGTAAGAAGTTTGAGCGGTGCTTTGATCTATGGATAAGTGCATAGACTATCTATTCCTTACGAACGGGCTTAGAGAAACTAACAGATAAGGGATTGCCAATTCAACATATTCGAGGAGATGCATAGGTTGCCATCAATGCCATTAAGTTTTGGAAAAACGACCTATCGGACTTTGGTCTGCTCATAAGTGATATATCCAATCTAGTTGATATTCATAATTTCCCAGAAATAGCTTGGATTAGAAGACTGAACAATGTAACAGCTCATACGATGGCTAACCATGCCAAACAATTTACAAATCAAACCTCTAGATGGGATCATGTCCCACATTTTGTAACACATCTTTTTTGAAAAATCAATGAATATCCTTTAAACCTAAAATAAAGACTTCCTATTGTATAATCATATATAACTCACATAAGTGTCAATATAGCCTACTGATAATTGAAATTGTCAATATAACCCTAAATAATAAGTGAAAGTGCAAACGCTATTTTCGACAACTTTTAGTCAGAATTTCGTGAAAAGACATTTTCATCCCTCTGGAAAAAATAAAAAAGTGAAAATTATGGAATGATGTTATTGTATTCGAACCACCACCAGACTACCGCACCATCGTTGCACCACCACTAGACCGCTGTTGCACCACCACTAGACTGTCGCTGCACCACCACCAAACCTCCGCCGTGCCACCATGGACCACCACCAATGCACCACCGTCACCGCGCCGCCATCCTACCGGCCACCACCGCCACCATAACAAGTAAGATTATCAGCACACTATAAAAACGAATATGGTTAAATCAACATATTCCTAAAACTTATAAAATTATATCAGAACATTCGTACAAAATATAGGATTATATTAGCTCACACTATAAAAATGGTTAGTGTTTGGGTAAAATACAGATATGATCCTTTGTCTTGGTCAAAAGTGCCAATATAACTCCGTAAAGTTCAAAAATGCGATTATAACCCTATCTTTTGCATTAGAAGTGCCGATATAGCCTTTTGATACTATTCCGGCATTGACTTGGCATTTTCCGGCATTGACCATATCTAAAAAGACTAAAATAACCCTAGTCTTAAAACTAAAAATGTAAAGACAAAAATACCACATGAACTTCTTCTCCATAACATAGGCACTGCTGTTTCACCACCTTCACAACCGCTCCGCCACTTCCATCGCTGCTCCACCGGCGGCTGAAATCTGGAAAATGCCAAGTCACCGCCTCTAGCACCACCTCCGATCTCCCAGCCATATCCGCTCCCCCGCTTCACCACCACAACCCCACCCTAGACATCACCAATAATAACCAATGATCGAATGGACTACAACTTAATTTGTTCTAACTAAATCCCATTCCTCATAATCTCGTCCAGAAAACAGCAACAACAATACCGATTAAACCACCTGAATAAACATTCATAACCGGGTAACGAAATCAACTACGTAACTAAAAGATTAATATAACCTAGAATAACTAAGTAATACAGCTTCAGACCCACTCCACATATCAATACGAGATCAACCAAGATTCCAGTACTACCACATTAGTCAACAATAAGAATGGATTTCTAGTCAAAACCCATCAACAAAAAAACAAAAAAACATAAATGGGGTGATGAGATGTAGCATACGAGGGCAGGGGGTGAGGTAGGAAGAGTGGTGACTTCTGAATTGTGGAGATGAATTTGGGGCGGAATGGCTCCTTCCCATGCATACTTCTCAGTTTCTGTTGATTTCTTTTCCATCCTACCAAAAACCCACCCCGCCGCGAAACCCTAGCCTCGATTAGCCTATTGTCGGAGACGAAGAAGATGAGTGATGAAGGACGAGGAAGATGGCAAGGAAGAAGAAGACGAAGAAAGAAGATGGGTTTACCACTTTTTCGTCGAGATTGAATTGGACGAAGAAGATGGGCATAAATGTCCTTTCACATTTTCTGAATATTTTCTTAAAAATAAAATATATAATGTCAACTCACATAATTTCGGCGAAATTGAAGTCTTCCGAGTTAGATTAGCATATTCGAGCCAGTAACATGATTATAATTATACTTTCAAATTTTAAAGGGTATACGGACCAAAACATAAAACCATATTATCACTAAACTCTTATAGTATTTAAAACAAGACTACGTGTCAACAATTTTTTTTATTTTTCTAAATTCAATTTGATCTCTTCGTCCAGTTCACAAACAAAAGTGCAAGATTAAGGGCGCCTCTCATTTGGGAACGGAGGGAGTACAAATATTTTTGAGAAGTAACCACTTCAATCTGTTATTCCCTGTTCAGGTCTCAGTTCTCCAAAGCAACCTCCTTTCTCCAACAATGGCGAACGACCTCCTGGAGGATCTGATCCTACAAGTCCAGCGGGCGACCCGAGCAGAATCCGGGCTATCCCAGTACGACCCGACTCAACCCCTCCCTCCTCTGCCTTCAATCTCAGACACAGTCGCATCTCTTGCCCCATCGCCGCCTGAACTCCGCTGTAAAAACTGCAAGGGTAGACTTCTCAGAGGGCTGCAGTCAGTGATCTGCGTGTATTGTGGCCGCCCAAGCGACGTCGTTCACGACCCCATTTGCTTCAAAGGCACCGTTGCTTATCGCTGGTTGCTTGACTCACTCCACCTCGATGGATCAGTACGTCCCATTTAAATTGTATAAGTTGAGGATGATTGGTATAGGTTTATATTTGACTACATTGTTGGATAGATTGCGGGTTTCATTGAATTTAGTGATTGTAATCAAGGTTTAGTGGAAAGGGTTCATTTTCAGTACAAGCTGATGGAAGATGGTTCACTGCACAGTTTTGCTTTGAATTGTTTGACTCAAACATGTTTGAATATTATTTTCTTTAGCTATGCATGACTAAGAATCATGAAAAGTTAATATTTTTGAATGAATTTAACGCGATTCCAAATGATTATGTCCTTACTTCCTTATCAATGAAAGATTATGGTTAAAGATGGTTAATTTTGATGAAATGAATTGTGCAAGTGCAGCTTATGATACATAGAAGTACTCTGCAGTAACTTATAAGCACAATTCAAGTCATGGAAATATTCCATCATTCGGTTTGATCACTGCAATATTTTAGAAAAGGATACAAACTCTATCTCGAATAGCTTAATGGTTTCCATAAACATATTTTAATTCGAGAAAATTTGCACCGACATCACCATGAATATACCTTTTCTTATATTGTTAGTTATTACTACTCGATGAAATCACTCTGAATGTAAAATTGACCTTTTTCTTCTCTTTTGCTTTTGTAATTTACAAAATGAGTCATGTCTCATAAGGTTATTATCTTTTCTGTAAATCCTTATTTGATAAGGGTTACTTGTTACAATTGGGTATGATGATTCTATCATCATGCATGCTTGGGGGTGTGTGCTACCTTCATTTGTTTCATACTCCCACAGTTCTTCTATACAGGAAGATGTTTCTAGTGAAATAATCCCTGAATCTGCAGGAAATTGTTGAACCACCCTTAGAGAGAGGTGATTCCGAGAGAGGACAGAGTATACCAGTTGCTGAAATTCGTTTATCTGATCTGTTAGACTTCAAAATAAGCTGGCCAGCCGAGGAACAGAAAACAGAGAATAATGCATCAAGCCAAAAAGTAGTGGAAGGAACCTTATTAAAATTTTCTGGAATTGACTTGGATAATTTCTTGCATGATTCCAGAAAGTTGGATACTCAAAATAAACCTGAGGAATTCCAAATAAGGGGAAATGATGTTGTCAGTGCAGATATTAGTTTCTTTGAGACTAATGCATCTTCTGAGTCAGCTGTTCAGTCTTTTAAAGACAAAGATAATGACGACTTTTCTGGGTGGGAGGCAAATTTTCAGTCTAGTAATGCTGGAAAGCAGTTTGATGGATCCAAGTCGTCTGACCTTGGAGTAAATTCTACAGCTGCACCTGCAAACGACAAGGAGACGTCTAAACAGGAAGCTCCTCCCAGTGGTTCTTCAGTTGACATATCTTCTCACCTAGACACTATATTCGGATCATTGAAAGATGATTCAGCAGTTTCTCCTTCAATTAGTGATTGGACTTCTCAGCACACGTGGGATGAGTTTAAAACAGAGTCTACTCTTGAAACTAAGCAGCCTGACCCAGTGGTCACTACAGAGGATGCTTTCCCTGGAGATAACCTGGGTAATTTGGATCTCGCTGACCAACTGGACTCCATGTTTGGATCTCAACAAGAAAATCACGGCTTCACCTCTGGTCCCTCTAAGAGTGACTGGACTTCTGATGATGTTTGGAATAATTTAAGTTCTAAGACATTTCAACTATCGGAAGCACCTGTTGCCACTGTTGGACCTACTCAGGCTCTTCCTCGAGACACAATGAACGATCCCTCCTCAAGCTCTGGTTGGTTTGAACTTGACCAGTGGCAAAAGAGTACAAATGAATCTATGAATAATGTGATCAGTGCAGATGACTTTGCAACTGGTGCTTGGGATGATTTCACTAGCTCAGTTCCAATAATGACTAATATTTCTCCAGCAGAAAGTCATAAGCAATCTATAGCTGCTTCAGGAAGCACTTCTGAATCACTTATATTTATGTCAGAGAACAATATGGAAGACATTGATTTTGGGAGTTTTTCGCAAGCAGATCTTATTCAAACCCCTTCTGGGAAAGAAGGTGTATCAATAGAAGGCACTGCTGACTCTGAAAGGTAAAGATTATTATTTGATAAAATTACATTCCATTTATGTCTAGCCGACATACAATTAATTTACACGTTGATACATATGAGTCATATGACTATCTGTTGCAGGATTTTATCTGGTTGCCTGGTTGGTGGCAATGTATCCACCATTAATCCACCATTCATCCTTAGTCTTATAGACTATATAAAGTTGTCTGTCAGTTCATTGTTATGCTGTTTGTCATCTAAGATAATGCTTAATCAAGGAAAATGAGTATGAATACTCCCTATTTCCTTGATATATTTTTTTGATTACCTCTTTTGGGCTGATCGAATCATTTGATTCTGGATATCTGGTGGCTGCCTGTTAATTTGTCCCTGGCTCTCACAAAGGTCATAGGTGGTGCAGGAGAGGGTAGTTGTTGATGCTGTTATATGTCTTTGAAGTCTGCTAGATCAGTTACCACTTGTTTCAGCTATTTAATGAACGTTATATTAGTAGACTCTATGATACATTAGTATAAGTAAGATCTGTTTCCTTAGATTTTGGCCTCTTTTTGTCTATTTGATAGCATGGATTGAAATATGAGTGTAACATCTTGGTTTTTAAGAAGATAAGAAAATTGGAAGTAGTGGCTCTTATCTCATAAATACTCTGTATGTGACAATTTCTGTATGGGGATGATAGTTGGTAACATGTGGTTCACCATCTTCTTCATTCTAATTATATATCCTTCCCCTGTCAATTATAAAGTGTCCTCTTTAGATAAGGTATATATTCTGATGGCAGGTATAGTACAACACCAAAAAAATCTCAACGATGCTTCACTCCTACTTTTATGTAATGGGTTTAGATCGTCAACATATGATAAATGTGAAATAAAAAAGTTACACAGCTATATTAATTAAGGATATTAGATAAAAGTTACCAGTAAACTCAGTTTTTTTGTGACAAAAACAATGGGACAGAAGTGCTTGGTTTTGAAATGATAAATTTTGGGTGTATTGTAGAGATTTTACCTGTATATTGTGGTATATGGTTGAAGCAGTTGTATGCTAGTTAAAAAATTCAATGCTTTCTGCATTCAAGAATGTACTTCATTGACATTGTGATATGACTTAATTTCCTTAACCTGTAGGGCTGTTCGTGTCAATAGCGATACTGGGGAAAGCTTGGTCCTAACTGATGATGCTATGACAGATGTCAACAAAGTGTCTTCACAAACTAGGGAAGATGTGGAAATGTTGTTGTCAGAGATGCATGATCTTTCTTTCATGCTGGAGGATAAGCTCTCTTTCCCTCCAAAGATATGACAGTTTCAATTTTTTTGACTAGGTGGAACTACTTGATTTGATCTCTTTCAATCTATAACCATGTCTTGTGTATTCATTTGTATTCTGATTCAGGAAAAAATGTTTTTCCCTATTGGTTCTGCTGTCCCAAATCCTGAGCTTGGTGTATCTTACGACTTTAGTAGTTTACTGAGGAAGTAACAAGTGTATATTGTAAATTTACAAGGTGATTCTACTTGATTTGATCTCTTCTAAGTAATATTTAACCAGGTCTTGTGTATTGCTTTTATATTTTGATTAAGGAAAAACGTTTTTTCCCTACTGGTTCGGCTGTCCCTAATCATGAGTTTGATGTATCTTACTGCTTTAGTAGTTCACTGAGGAAGTAGGTGGAAGTTTCATATCTTGCATGTTCCCCTGGAACTGTAGCCTATATTTCTGAAACTTTAGATTACACCCAGTCTCCAATAAACAAAGTTCTTCCAGTTCTTTTCAAATCTGCAAATTATAGCCGGAGCAAGTTGTCGACGTCGACGAATGGTGAGTAGGAGCCAATTTGTTGAGCCCTAAATTTTGTTGATTTTTACATGTTTGTTGAGACTTATTTTCATTAATGTTTACATGTTTGTTGAGGGTTTTTTTTTCCGGTTAATGTTTTATCCATTTTTTAAGGTTATTATTTGTGCAGAATTTTGTTGATACTTATGCTACTCCTTCCATCCCAACCAATTCTGCACCCTTTTCTTTTTGGGTTGTTCCAGACAATTCTTCACACTTTTCATTTTAAGAAATTTCACCATGCAATAAGACAAAACTACCCATCAAAGATTGAAATATTACAATTGGGTCAAGCCCATCTCATTTGCCCTAGCTTCCCACTAATGTTCAGCCTCTCCCTTTTTTTCCAATCCACCTCCTCCACCTCTTCTCCTTCCACCTCCACATCCTTTCTTCTTCACTGCCTTTTTTCTTATCTCCATTACCTTTCTTCTTCCACTGACATTTTCCACCTCCACTGCCTTTCTTCAACTGCTATCTTCCTCCTCCACGGCCTTCCTTTCACCGCCGCCTTCCTCCTCCACCTTCCATCCTTCTCCGACTTCCTTTTTCCGCTCGTCGACCTTCGCTAAGATCCGACTCAAAGCCACCAAGAGAAGCCCCCTCTTTTTTTCTTCTTTATATGGTTGGATTTCTTCCTCCCTGGGTTTATGTGATTATTGTTGATTGGAATTTAAAGGTTTGCTGTTGTTGATGGGTGTGAGAAGAAGAAGGTGGAGTTAGTGATGTGGGAAGAAGAAGGTAGAGAAGAAGGTGGAGACCAGTAGAGAAGAAGGTGGAGATCTGACTGTGGGAAGAAGAAATTGGGGGTAGGAGGTGTGGGAAGAAGAAATTGGGGGCAGTTTGGACATTTTACATCACTAAAATTTTAACATAAAGTTTCTCTTTCTGCAGAATCGTCTGGGACAGATAGAGTATTGAAGTTGATTTTTATTATGTTAGTGATACTACTTTCAGTTGACGTTTACGTGTAGTTTATTGAGGTTTATGCTTTGAAGTTGATAGTTATGATTTATGTTTTGAAGTTGATATTTAATTTGACAATTTAAACTTTGATGTTGATGTTTTATGATTTAAAATTGATGTTATATGTTTTGTGATTTTAATTTGATGTTTGAATCTTTTTAATTTGATGATTGACGCACCCCAATTTACTGTCACCGCTGCTTCGCCGTGGGTGATCGAAATCTACAAAAACAAAGCCCCGGGGGTTTTTGGGGGGAAGAGGCTCCGACGGCCAAGTTAGCAAACAGGTTACCTAAGTGTAATTATGAATAAATAGTTGAGTTGTGTAGGTTTACCTTTGGCCTTTATATAGGTAGGCGAGTAGGGCAATTGTTTTGTTTGCTTGTGGAGCTAGTACTCTCACCTTGGGCCTGCCCAAAATGCTTTACCCAAAGGGCAAAGCTATAGACTTAAGGTCGGCCGCATGGGTGTCTAGGCCCATTCGGATTTACACATTATCAAGAAGTCCCTGGAAAGCTTAGGGTTCGGTCTTCGAATTCCTCCCGGGGTCATGGGCTCGAATCTGTGCCTGAGTCCGCAGGTTCGTCACGACTCCCTCTTGATGGGGGTGCTTCAAACTGAAATCTGAGCGAGGGTTTACCCTCCAAAATCCTTTAACACATATACGGGTACGATGATAATACCCCTAGCGATGCGTTTGAAGGTTCGTTCAAGGTTAAGTCTTCGAACTTACCGTTCGAGCTGACCAATGTGTCAGGGGCTCAACCTTTGGCTTTCTAGTCTGTGTTAGCACCCAAGGGCCTAAATCTCACATCTTTTTTTATCTCCATAGGGGCCTTTGGGCCCCTGATAAGACTTATGAGGGATCCGGTCTTTAGGTCTTCTAATTTGTCGTAGAGACCCACGGAACTTCGAGCCCTGAGGACGAAAACACGAAGTTCAATTTTCTGTCTTCTATTTGAGTTAAGAGACATGGAACTTTGAATTCTGTGGTATGTAGGAAAAGATAAGATGCCTTAAAATTTGGGGCTTCTAATCTGTGCTAGAGCCCGAGATCATGCTAGTCTTATCTTTTCACCCCTAAGGGGTACGACCTTCAGGTCTCTAATTCTGTGTTCGAGCGCATGGTCGCTCGAATTCCCGGAGCCCGGGATAGATTCAGACGTCGACCTTCCAATCTGCATTAGAAGTTTGGTACGTCCGAATATGAGTTTCTGATTGTATATGGTTCGAATTCCCACCTTCTGAACTGTGCCAAAATCCAAGGATTCCACATCCTTGTACAATGTGTTAATCTTTCGAGCGTCTGGTCTGTGCTAGAGTTCGGAGGGTGTGCACTTGCATATTTAAGCATAGAGGTTCTGAGCTTCCAGGGTTCTAATTTGTGCCAGCGTCCCCGGAGCTCGAATCCACATGTGTAATCATAAAGGCTTCATGCTTCCAAGGTTCTAATATGTGCTAGCATCCCCGGAGCTCGAATCCAATTATAAGACGAATGAGAGGTTCGACATTTGGGCTTCTAATCCGCGTCAGAACCTAAAGGGCTCAAATTCTTAGTGGGAAGCAGGAAGGTTAGGTAGGATTTCCTCGATTTCTGCAATTCAAATTCAAGGCGAGAAGTAGAGGAGTCGCGAGTGTGGAGTTAACTCTCTGCTTTTGGGGCGCGTGAAGCCCCTGTTGGATTCCATGCACGCGCTGTTTTCCCCATAAATGCCTTGGGTTAAACTCCTCCACGCAGCCCGTTTGAAGTTACTTTTTTGTGGCGGCCTAAGGTAATGATTACCTTTTAATGTTCTCTCTATATAGCAAGGCTCTCCACTATTCATGGTTTACTATTTTTCCCAAATTGCTTGTCAAGTCTCGGAAACTCTCTTTTCACTTCACGCAATTTTTTGGTGATCTTTCTCAGAAAAGTTCAAGTCCCCTTTCCCGGCCACTCTACCAGTAAGTTCCCTCTCCCTTAACTTCTCATTTAGATTTTATAATGTCACAAACACCGTCGTTGGGGAGAAATTCTATTTTGGCCTATTTTCTGGTTATTTCTACAGCCGATGGCGTAGAGAGTTCTCGCCTTCAGGACTTCGGCACCGTTCCTTCATCAATGGCCGGTTCCTTTCTGACGGGTTTAGAGGCTGGGGGAAGTTCTACCAGCTGCTCGATGCCGCCTCAGGGTTATTGTCGGAAGTGGGTCTCTTCAAGATCACGGGTTCCGATTTGGGCCAAAATTTAGGAGGACAAGAATGGTCGTCTCTATTTCTTTGAAAAGATTCTAACTCCCATCCTCGAAAGCCCTCCACACCCTTGTGCATAATGTGATGTGATTCTTGCTAGATAAGTATGTTAATGTGGATTGTTCTCATATTTATCTTATAGATTCAATGAAAGGTTGAACCTTGAGTGTGGTTTGTTCTAGGTTTTGCCTAATGAATGCCATGTTTGGTTAAATGACTATGTCTTTGGTAGAAGGCTTGTTGTTGTCAAATCTATGGTCATTTGTCCATAGGTAACAATTGTGATAGGATTAGTGAATGGTTCAATGATCTACATTTGGTTTGGAAGTGGATATCAATTGCCCCCAAGGCTTTGTTTTTGTAGTTTTAAAACCCCTTTTTCTTAGTTTGTTTGATGATTAGCATAGTTATTTGATTTTGCTAGTTATCTTGTCTTTTAATTTTCATAACTTAGGACAACCAACCAACCAACCCCCCATTTTACTTGCTTTTATATGTGTACATATAACTACTTCTAGCCTAATATCAACCTTTTGTGTCTAAACGCTTAAGAAAACCCCCCTTCTTCGTGGACGACCCCGACTTGCCACTATCTACTTAGTTGTAGATGGTAAGCATTTTGGGCTTATAAATATTAACTTTGAGAGGTACGATGATGACCTCCCACTAGATCTATCGCCAGAAGCCAGTCCTGATAGAACCCCTTCCTCCGACCGAGACCGTGAAGCCTTCTTTCGGCAAAGGGAAGTAAAAGAGTAGTTTGAAGGATAAGAAGGGGGAATGATCTGATGGCTCTCAACCTAAGAAGACAAAGGAAACAAAGAAGGCCTCTTCGATTGATGGTGAAGAGGCTTCAAAAAAATTGAAAAAATAGAAAAAGAAGACAGATAGCTTGAAAACTTCCAGGCTGGAGCCCGCTCGGGCAAAAAATTTTGGGGAGTCACCCATTGGGATATCTTCCTCTCCCTCCAAAGGTGTTTACGACACCCTTCGTTTTTACCTGCCCTTGATTTTTTCTAGTCTTCTTTTTGCTTTCTTTATGTTGTCTAATTCGTGTTTTTCCATTTTTTCTTTTGTTTAGTGGATTTTGCTGCAACTCTTGCTTTGACAACGAGATGGAGGCCAAGACAGTGTTCGTAGAGGCCTCTCTAGAGGCCTCACACATCCACCCCACTTCCAGCCCCATTCGACCGGAAGGTCAATCTGAGGTTCAGTCGGAGCTACAGGATGAAACCAGTAGGAGCAAACGGGGTCATGATGGTGACTCGATGCCACATCCTTCTCCTCAAAGGCCAAGAACCAATATGGCCCCCTTCCATTCAACCACCCTTCTGAACCTGGTTTCCCCTGGAACACCAACTCGGAGACTGGCCCCCTCTCAGGGAGGAGCAACTTGCCTCCTCCGAGTGGGGAGGGTCGCTTGACCCTTATCCCAGAGGCACCTTTCTCGGTTGCCTTTGACTCTATTGTCCAGGCCTATTTGGCCAAGGTTCAGGAGACTGAGTAAGCTATTGCTAAGTCTAAATGGGTTGAAGGGGAGTTGCGCGAGGCTGCTTCGCATTACATGGAAGACTTGGAGAAGGTGGTCTCCGACTATGAGGCCGAGCATGCTATCACTGCCTTGCCCATCGAGCGGAGCTTGAGAAGCAGGCACTTGTTCACAAAGGAGAGCTTGAGAAATATGCCGCCGAGAAAGAAAATCTTTTGAAAGGGCTCGAGCTGAAACTCTCGGAGGCCCAGGCAGAAATTTCCAAACTGTCTGGCCTTTGCTCTCCTGAGCTATAACTTCCACTTTTGAGGCCTATACCAATAGGGTGGTGAAGAGCCAGGGGTTCCAGGATTTTTTCTCCTCACTCTCCACGGTTTTGGTTGGGGTTATCCGGAACAATTTGGCTCGTTCTGTTTCCAAGGATCTCATGGCTGAGTATGCTACTATGCTGGAAGTTTATAAGAACAATTCGGAGCCCAAACAGCTGAGCCATCTCTGGTGGAAGTCTATCCAAGATGGGGGGATCAAACTCCCCTTGCTCAACCTTTTGAAAGCTTTCGAAAAGTATTTCTTAGCGGATGAGATCCACAACCTGGAGGTGAATGAAAACACCGAGTGGAAAGAGCCGGATCCCCTTATCACTTCGAGGTCTCGGCGCAGGCCTGCTCCTTCGAGTTCTTCCCAGGAGACATTTAGCGTAGGAAAAACTGTATGAAAGTTTTTCCCTTTGGGGCTCCCGATGTACTTATTTTCCTTTTATTAATAAAAACTTTCATTTTCTTGTACTTATCTATTTCTCCTTTTGTATTTCGTAGACTTTAGACTTGGTACCGTTTCGCCCCCCACATGTCCTTCTATTTCTTCTTTCAAATCATGAAGGAGTGGTATCACTGGATCGAGGAATGGGCTTGGGAGCATCGAATCAAGGCATCTTAGTTTTAGTACAAGTCTGTCCGGCTCAAAGAGGAGCTTCGAGCAGCGTACGAGGAACTGGGCTTATGGTGTAGTGGTCTTCACGAAAAGCAGCAGGAACTCCTCGAAGTGTTGAGATGTTCGAGGGAGGAAATGGATTCCGCTGCTGCTGCTAAGGATGAAATTTTGGGAGATTTTTGATCTCTTGAATCCCGGCATAATGAAGTTCTCGAAGAGATAACTACCAAGGCTGGGTTTACCAAGGCCAGGTTTACCACGGTCCTTTGATGATGAAGAAGAACCTTTAGTTAGGAGATCCCGGCGCTAAGTCTTAAGGTTCCTGTATTTTCCATCCAAAGGCCAGTAGTGCATGTCCCCTGAATGTTTTCCTATTTTGTAAAATAGTTGTAATTTATTTCTGTGTACTTGTAAGCCGTGTTGGCCTAATATTGTGAAATAATACGTTCTTCTTTTCGCCATTGTCAGATCATTTTTTCCTTTTTTAAGTAGGTACGCCCCCAAGATAAATTTTTTAACTTGTTTCTCTGACTTTTTTGAGCGACTTACGAGGTCTAAGCCTTGTGTGATTTATACGATCGGATGGGGCTTTGTTATCCCTTCGAACATTTTACAAGGTCCGTGCCTTGGGCGCTTGTTGAGCGTTCTATAGAGCTTTGTTAGCCCTTCGAATATTTTTACAAGGTTTGTACCTTGGGCATTTGTTGTGCATTTGATGGAGCTTTGTTGGCCCTTTGAATATTTTACAAGGTCTGTGCCTTGGGCGCTTATCGCGCATTCAATAGGTCTTTGTTGGCCCTTTGAATAGTTTACAAGATTTGTGCCTTAAGAGCTTGTTGCACATTCGATAGGGCTTTGTTGGCCCTTCGAATAGTTTACAAGATCTATATCTTGAGCGCTTGTTGCGCATTTAATTTTTAATTACTCTGATTTTAGGAAAGTGGGAATCAAGAACTTGTTTGAAGGTAACACGTTTTGATACAAGATTTCCAAAGACAGAGGAATCCTCTCAGCTTACAATGCTATTGGGTCGAGGGTGTCCATCGACCCAAAGATACCTCTAAGCAGGCATTTTTTCGACCTTCCTAAGTCTATTCGAATTTTGGAGAATAATAACTCCTAAGGTTGGAGACGTTCCATCTGCGTGGAATCGATTCGCCTTGGAGGGTTTCTAACACATAACTGCCCCCGTGCCAGCTTCAACAACTAGGTATGGTTCCTCCCAGTTTGCTGATAGCTTCCCCTCTGGCTCTCTATGACTCTTCTCGTTTCTCCTCATTATGAGGTCTCCCAGGGAAAACTAGACCTTTTGAACCCTCTAGTCGTGATACCACATCACCCTTTCTTTGACCTTAGCTTCATGGAGGTTTGCCTTCTCTCTTTTCTCTTCGAGGAGGTCCAGGTTCAAGCGGCACTGCTTGGATTGTCTTCCTGTTGTCCGTTTCTTATAGCGAACCTTTGAAAGGTGGGCAGTCTTATATATGCTGGAATGATAGCCTCCGAACTGTAAAACATGCCATATGGGGTTTCTCTCGTAGCAGAAGATTCTGTTGTTCACAATGAACAAAGTACGCTAGGTAATTCATTAATCCAGTTCCCACTTGCTTCTTTAAGTCTCAATTGAATGCCATTGACAATAGTTTGATTGGTTACCTCCACCTGCCCATTGGCTTGGGGTGGTAAACGCTGGTGACCCTTTGGCGGATTTTGTACTCCTTGTACCAACTTTTTAATAGGTTATTGAAAAATGGAGTGCCATTGTCACTAATGATTGTTCGAGGGATCCTAAATCTGCATTTAATATTCTTCCTGCAGAATCCAGTCACCGCCTTCCATTTTACACCCTTCAGGGCTTCGACCTCGACCCACTTTGTAAAGTAGTCTATGGCTACAATGAGGTGCCGAAAGGGGCCAAGGGCCTTCGGGAAAGGTCCCACCAAGTCGATCCCCCATTTGTCAAATGGCCAAGAACTATTAATGTTCATCATTTCTTCTTGGGGGACGTGGATGATTGGTGCATGCCTTTGGCATTGGGTGCAGGCTTGGATGTGCTTGTTTACCTCTTTAAACATCTTTGGCTAATAATATCCAGCAAGGAGAAGCTTATTAGCTACCGATCGAGCCCCCTGATGATTCCGCAGCCTCTTCATGGGTTTTGCAGATCAAGTGATCAGCTTATGGGGGGCTACGCATCAGAGGAGTGGTTGGAGGTGGCCTCGAAGATATAAGATGTCTTCATGGATTACATATTTAGGCATCTTTAACCTACCCTTCCTTGCTTCGATGGGGTTCTCTGCTCGAAGGTAGCTCATGATAGGTGGCATTCATGACTTTTGTTCCTTAACCACCATCACCATATCTTTCTCCTTGAAGCTATGCTTACTTAGCATCTCCACCATTAAATGCCCTTGAAATTGCAAGTCCAGGTCCGATGAGGCCAATTTGCTTAAGGTATCAACATTGTGATTCTTTTCTCGAGGGACTTGATTGAGGGTATAATGGTGGAAATGTTCGAGGATGGGTTTTACCACTTCCAAATAACATTTCAAACTTCTCTCCCTAGCCTCATGTTCTCCCTTCACTTGATGGACCACAATTTGGGAATGACTAAAGATGTCGAGTTTTTGAACTCCCAAATCTTTGGCAATTCAAAGGCATGTGATTAGTGCTGTGTATTCTGCTTCATTATTTGTGGCCTTGAGTCAAAGCGTAAGGCATAGGGGTAATTTTTCTCATTCGGGCTCGTGAACAGAACTCCAGCCCCTCTACCTCCGGAATGAGAGGAGCCATCAACATACAACTGCCATGTTTCATCTAGTCTATTGTTCTCTTTGATTTCTATCAATTTGGTGGTTTAAAAAATGAAGTATGCTAATGCTTGGCTCTTGATAGCTGTTCTTGGGTGAAACTGGATATCGTGTTCACCTAGTTTTATTGCCCATTTCATCATTCTTCCCGAGGCCTCCGGCTTTAGAAGCAACTGCTTGTTTGGATGACTGGTAAGCATGATTATCCCGTGGCTTTGAAAGTATGACTGGAGGCATCTTACAACATGGACAAGGGTTAAGAGCAGTTTCTCGAGGGAAGTGTAGTGGGTCTCTTGGCCATGTAGTGCCCTGCTTACAAAGTATATTGGGAATTGGGATTTTCCTTCTTTTTTGTCAGAATGACAGTTATCGCCATGGGGTATACAGAGATGTACAAATACAGATCTTCCTCTTTTTCTGGTTTCATGAGGGTGGGCAAACTTTGTAAGTCCTCTTTCAGTTCCTAGAAGGCTATGTCACAGTCATTCGTCCATTTGAATTTCTTTGCTTTTCGAGGACATCAAATAATGGCAGGTGTTTCATTTTTTTCCTAAGTGAGTTCATATAGGGGTAGGTCCCATGTTTCTCCCTAAATGAGTATTTATGTAATTTTCATTTTATGACTTTACCTGAATGATTCCTGCATTTTTCTGAATATATAAAGGCAAAGTTTACACTATTTCAACATTAGCAATATAGATATAAGCCTGAAATCATATATGTTCATTAGTTTCTGTTTCATTTGCTAGCCCCTTTAGTTGCATTAAGCATTTATTTTACATGTGTTTACATCTTGATGCAAATTTGAATTGATATGATCCTAATTTATATATGCATGTTTATACATCTAGTCCATCTCCATGTAACCCATACTGAGTAAGCTTTGTTGAACCTTTTCCCAGGTATGGCACAAAAAAATGCACTCAAGGGTAAGACCGACACTCAGAAATCGTGAAAGAAGCCTAGAGTTGGCAACCTCGAGGTGCGACACAACGGTCCTCTGATGCAACCAGGAAACCCTGAAATTTGATTGACTGTAGGCAAATGTCCTGAGGCAACGAATATATACAAAGAATTCATTAGCCGGGGACTTATACGGGAGAGAGGGTTGAGAACTGAAAAGCCTTACACTGACTATGTCAACGGGCACAGATGGGCGCACTTCATTGCACAACCCGATCATGCCAACAAGACGTTAACATGTAAGGTCTTGTCCCTCTTGAAGTACAAGAATTCAAATGAGATTTACTTTCGTGGGCAGTACGTTGTGCTTGCAGCAGATGTGATCAACGAGTTCTACAAAATCATGCCGAAGCCAGCAAGTGTGTACCAAGCCACTGAAAAGGCAGTCGAAAAAGTTTCTTGGTTACAGATCATAAAAGAAATCTGTGTTAAAGATGATGAAGTTATTGGGAAGCTGCCTCTAGAATGGTCTAGCACTGAGAAGAAATATTTGACTGACTAGATAAATGTGTGTTACAGTTTCACTGCTGCCCGCCTACTGTCGGTTAAAATGAATAGTGAGATGCATCGTTTGCCTATGCTGCTGCTGTACAAGATCAAGAAGAACTTGAACATCAATGTAAGGGGTACGATTATGGCATACATTTGGGATTGCATCAATGCACATAACTGTATAAGTTTCTCCTCTCTGATTACTGCCTTGTGCGTGGAAGCTGGTTGCAAATTTAAAGATGATGATTTTACACTGATGCCCAAGCTTCCCATTAACCCTAAGATATTCTCGAAGAATAAAAAAATTTCTATGTCATCAAGGTCGACAATAAGTAAATTGTCCACGGAGAATTCAGATGGGGACATGGCAGCATTGAAAGTGAAGGTGGATCACTTGGTGTGATGGACTGAGCACGTTGGAAAGATCCTGACAGCCATGTGTGGCAAGAGAATCAAGGAAGTGGGTTCAATACCTACTTTATATTCGCCATCTTCCAACACTGGGGAGGACACCTTGCACGGGGATTGAATACCCTTATTCAGCTCACATCTTGAATTTCTCTACATGTTGATTTTGCTTGCTTAATATGGATGTTTGTTTTTTCGGGATGTTTATTTATAAAACATTAGTTTCTTTTCTATGGATTTGACTTGTTAGTTTATGAATGTTGATTTTGATGCTATTAGTTGTGGGCATATATTTGCTCTGATTTTGGATGTTGACAGTTCTAGGTGTGTATCATCTTCATGTTTTTGTCTCAGTTGAACTGAACGAGCAGATGCACACAGTGGAAGTATAGTTAATTTAGGTCTACCAAAATTTCTTGGCCATCTTCATCTATCCAAATGCCATCTCTGTGTTTCCTCCGTATTGCCCCCGCCTCAATCCCGTTGTTAATCAGTAGGGGGGAAATAGAGGGGCACTCTAACTTTTCACTTGTAAGTTCAAAATCAATTTCATCATAGATATAGTATTTCTTAACTTGTAAGAAAATAAACCAACCTACATAGCACAAATCATTAACCTAGAAAACTTGTCTTGCTTGTTCGGCCAAAACAAATTGATCATTTTCATATGCTTCACGACTCTTGTCAACTAGGGTAAATCCCATTGGGTCATCAGTTCAAACTCCAGTTGTGTTATCAAACCATTGGCACTTGAACACCGGAATCTTGAATTCTCCATAGTCAAGCTCCAAAATCTCATCAATAACACCATAAAACGACATCACAACTAGGACCGGTTTATTGTCTTCCTTACGTGCTTGCCACATTGTCTCCGACTCAATGTATACCCCACTATTTTATGTTGTTCTCTTTGAATCTTGGTCCCTAGTAGCAAAATAGAAACCGTTCATGTCATATCCGGAATACCTCAAGACCGTGCAATTAGGCTTCCTTGCAAATGCTCTAATTTTTGGGTCGTAATCACCTACATTGCATCGATCATAAAACCAATTTACAAACTTGTCATTGTGCTCCAACTGAAATTTATTAGGGGGTCACATGGGATGAAACTCTGTGATCAAATTAAGGTGCTCGGTCACATAAGCTACAGTCTCCCTACAATTCCTCAAGATATACAAATAACTAACATCAGATTACTATTCAATGGAGTAAATAACATTCCCCTTGACCTCGGTTTTCCCATCTTCCTTCCCACATGTTGATTCTGGAGCACCCCAAAATTTCTATATTCCTCCAAATAGCTAGTGAAAAAGTTAATTACTTCTTCAGTAACATACCTCTCAACAATACTAGCATCCAACCGACTCATACATTTAACGTGTCTCTTGAATACTTTCATGTGACACTCAAAAGGATACATCCAATGCATACCAACTGGACCACATATCTTTATCTCCCACACTAAATGAACAACAAAGTGAACCATTATATCAAAAAAAGCTGGGGGGGAAATACATTTCCAACTTGCATAGCACAACACCAACCTCTTTTTGTAGGACATCCAAATGGTCCCCGTCAATAGACTTACGACATATGGAACCAAAAAAAAGGTCTAGTGATTGAGTACCTTATGCCTGCCTCCATTACTCTGCGAATAGCAATAGGTAACAGTTGTTGCATCAAAACATGACAATCATGAGATTTCAACCTAGTCGTCCGACAATCCTTTGTAACTGCCCGACTAACGTTCGATGAATAACCAATTGGGACCTTTGAAGGTCATCGCCGTACCTTTCTAAGTTAATACTTTTAAGCCCCATTGCATCCTATCTACAATAAAGTAGATAATGACAAGTTGGGGTCGTCCACTAGAAGAGGGATCTTTTCAAGTGTTTAAACATATATAGGAGAAAACACACTAGACATATACATACATAACAATATATAAAAGCATATACATACATAAAAATATATAAAAGCATGTAAACTAGGGGGGGTTGGTTGGTTTGATTCTAAGTTATCAAATTGAAATACAACTAGCAAAGCAAGAGAACTATGCTAATCATGCAACACAACTAAAGATATGATGTAAATGATAATTAACGGAGCCTTGGGGGCAATTGATTTCCATTTCCAAACTTCATATAGCTCATTGATTCATTCACTCATTCAATTACATTTATTGTCTATGGGAAATTTATCACTTCTCATTCAAAGATCAACATTCATTCCTCCTTAAGAGTAGTTTGCAAAGACAAAAAATGACCATTTACAAACAACATCATAGGGGTGTTTCATCAATGGCATTTCACCCGAAGGACCATAGGTTTGATAATAACAAGCCTTCTACCAAAGACATAGTCATTGAACCAAACAAAGCATTCATTAGATTAAACTAAGAATAAACAACATTCAAGGTTCAACCTTTCTTTGCATCTATATGAAAAATATGAGAACAAACCACATTAACATACTCATCTAGTAAGAATTACCTCACATTATACATAAGAAGTTCTAAATCCATGCTCTTGAATTTCCATATCAAATGAGTCAAGAAATTTGGAACTTTCCTAACACCTTAACATTTCAATCTTACAAACATTTCATATACTCAAACAACCCATGGTATAAATGATGTAAAACACAACATTAATGGCATAATAAATGCTCTTCATTAAATGTTCATAAGTGAGAAAACATAGAATCTTACTACATAAGCTTGGAAGCTTCAATCAATTGCTCCCAAGAACTAGATTTAGCTACAAGAGTTCATACTAATTAATGCTAAAAACCCAAACATAATACAAGAGATTGCAAAGATGAAAATGGAAGAAATAAGGGTTTTAAACAGTGATAAAAATGCAGGTGAAGAAGATCCTGAATGAGAGGAAAGAGAGTGCTATTTATAGTACAAAAAGGATAAGGTGAAATTTTGGCCACCCGTTGGTCGCGACTCGCGACGGTCTCGTGACGAGGCCATCACGACTCGCGACATGTGCCAGAATTTTTCCTTGTTTCTTTTTCTTCTTCTTGTGGTATACAATCATCTTTATAGCAATTCCTCTCATTTTTCAAGTCTTCAATGTCTCCAAAAATGGTCTTCAATGGCCCCGGTCTTCATGTCTTTGAAGTAAGTCTTCAAAAGTCTTCGGAAATGTGATCTTCAATGGCCTCCGATCTTCATTGCCTCCGTGTTCTTCCCTTGTCACGCAAAATCCACTTAGAAGAGGTAAAAGAGCGTAAAGTTGTTCTTACCCCTCCTAAGGGAATTTTAAGGTAAAACACGAGCTCTTGATAATAAAATAGCACAAAAGTGACCCAAAATAGTACTAAATTATGCACATAAAATGGACACATCGAGCATCCCCAAACTTAAACCTTACTCGCCCTCGAGTAATAAAAGATCCAAGCATACGAAGGAAATGACGTATCCATATCCTAACTACTATTCTCCCAAATCAATACCTCACAAAACTCTCAATATCACACATCCCAATGTTAAGGTCAAATGAGAAGTTTCCCACAACCCCTATTCCTAAATCTACCAAAACCATATCAACCCATCAATTCATTGATATCCCTAAAACATCTCTAAATCTCGAAATGATAATCCCAAATACAATGATAGGAGGTGAAGCTAAAGACACGCATAAGGTTCAAAACACATGCTCCACTTTATATCAATATATCAACCTAAAAATGAAGCATATTAATGATCAAGAATTTCATAACTTACTTTGTCTTCTCCCACTAAATTTTCCACTCCCAAATGGTCTTCAAGATGTCAAGCTACCCAATCCATCCGTGTGGTCACCGTAACCTTATGACTCCAACGTCGGCAAATGAGTGAACACGTAACGTTTTTCAATTTCTCTTGTTTTCTCTCATTTTGCCTAGGAGCCCTTTCGGGTTTTCATCCTAGCCACACATCATGTTTCTTTGGCTCACATCTCACATTTTCCCGCACATTTAGCCTCTCATTTTTGCCTAGGTTTCCCTTTCAGGTTTTTGACCTATCCGGGCCCCCAATGTTGCCTAAGTTGCCCTCTCGGGTTTTCAACTTAGCGGGATTCTCTTTGTATATACATTTTTAATTTTTTATGCATTTTTCACGTGTCTCCCATCCAAAAAGTATCAAAGTGCTTTCCAAATGTTAAGGCTAAGAAAAGTATCAAAGCCAACATTATCCAAGTACATCAAAAGAAAAACATCCCAAAACAAAAAGGGAAACAACTATCCAAGACCAATCAAAAGAGTTATGCAAAAGTTTCTTCAATCCTATTCCTCTCAAAGTGGATATCCCTCCCCATACTTAGAACACTACATTGTCCTCAATGTAGATAATAGGGCAAAAATGTACAAAGTGAAGTATGGAAAGGGTAAAGATATGGTGCTCACAAAATCACTGATGTGATGAAAAATGGCCACTGCCGAAATACCGCTGCTGATACTGTGCCAGCCATTCTGTGCTCCTCTTCCTCCTCACTCTCCGCCCCTCTGCTCCTGGATCGGGGCCTGAGATACCGCCTGCCTAGGACTGCATCTCATGGATGCGAGCTGACAAGTGGTCAATCTCCTCATCCATGTCAATCAAGGTCAGGGAGATTAATACATTGTGCTCCAATATCATGCTGTCCTATCGGCGGAATCCATCCTGCATAATCTGCATCATCCGCTCGTAGAAGTCCGGTGGAGGCTGGGAATAGTGAGGTGGCACATCGTCCTCCTGCATGGGCTCTATCTCTAGTGGAGGCTATGTGGAGTGATGCTGGGAGTGCTGCTACTGCTGTCGCTTAGAGGGAGGTAGAGTGCTATCATCACGCTGGACATGAGCTGGGCCAAGGTCACGGAGTTCGCGCTGGAAATCATCTCTACATGAGGAGTCCGGTGAAATCTCCAAATCTCTCAGAGGTGTGTCAAATTCCAGCTTCGTCTTGCTCGGATGAGGAAGTGCTATGAATGTGACCTTCCTCGCACCATACAACCAATGGAAGAGCCCCGTGGTTTGTGTGGCACTGAGCATCTCAACTATAACTATCCTCTCAACGGTGATAAGAAAGAACGTGCGCCTCCCTAAGCGTGGAAAGTTAGCTGGAGGAACCAATCCCAAGTACTCTGCTAAAAGGCCTATCATGCCTCTGACCATGATCTTCCCCTTGGGTTTTCCTGCCACCTCCACGATTCTCTTCATCCACAATTCTGTCCACAGCCAGTATCCTGGCCCCTCACTTGTTAAGTGCCACAGAAAGTGAATGTCATTGTCTAGCACATTCATCGGCTCCGCGGAGCAAAGTACTGTGCCAACCAATAGACGATGCATATAACGGACTGCAGGGTGGATGATGGCACTACTCTTATCATGGTAATTCTTTGGCCTCATGTTGATGACATTCCAAAAGTGTATGTCATCCTCAATTGATTGCTCCTGGGCCCGTGGGTCCAGCCTGACCCATATCTCCGCAGTGTTAAATCCAAAGACCTCTTCAATCTGTGAGACATTCATTTGCTTAGATACATCATCTAAGTGAAAAGCAATGTACCTCTCGCAGGGTTGAACGCCTCTCATACTGCTTATATGGACAGTGGACAAGAATTCCAGTGTGTACCTCCGGTAAGAGGGCGCACTCCTTCTCATAAACCCTTCCATTCCCCTTTGTGCGAGGAGGCATTTGACAGGCTGAGTGAGGCAGAGAGCATCTAATGCGGACACATCGACAAAGCTTATCTCCTTGAGTTGGTGCTTCTCCAGGGCCTTCCACCTTTCGGCATAGGACCTGGTGATCCGGGTCAAACCCATGTATCTATCTGGAGGGAGAGGTACAAGGCTCGATTCCAGAGGCGGTGGAGGTGGAGCAGCAGTGTGCCCACCTCAGGGAGGAGCCCTAGGTCTCTTCGTGGGGACCATATCTAATAATCACAGCAAACAAGTCAAACACACAGGAATATGTGTATATGCAATATTGAAAATTCATACTCGACCTTAAACTAGTTCATCATCACAAGCCAAATCAAAATCAAGTTAACTAGTTCAAGTCCTAATCACAATTTCATATACAATCTATACTATGTCCAACAAGCCCATATTCTCAAATCCATGAAGTTCACATAGTTGAAATCAATATGCTATATCTCAAAACCACAGTTGTGCTCAACTAGCTTAGCTACCATTAGTACATTCAAAATGCCAATATTCACGTTCTATGGCTAAACCACCCTAAGCAAAAATAACATTGCAAAGCACAATAACATTTTATCCAAATAACAACTATGTTGAATCAAAGGCCAACATGCCTCCTATCTAGCATAAGTCACAATCCGTTCTCAGCCACAGCAACACAAATGCACACAATTCCAATTCAAACAAAAACAATGCACAACCACAAAATATGCACACAATACCCATCAAATTAATTGCAGGCACAATTCACCAAAATCAACCACTATCCAACAATTCAGTTTCCTAAGGCATCACACATAATCTACACAATATCCATAAAAAAATAGAGTAGACATTTATCATCACAATTCAAGCTCAATAAAGTGAAGAAATGTACCACTAAGATGCATAGGAAGAAGAAAAGAGGAAGCCCACAATCAATTCGAAATTGAATTGCTCAAAGTGACAAAACCCCCAAATTCTAGGGTTTGTGTTCTTCAATGATTTTTTTCGATTTGTGGGTGGTGGTTGGGAAGAAAGGATGGAGTATGGAGTGGTGGTCATGAGTGGTGGAGGACCGTGGCGAGCGGTGGTGGCGAGCGGCGGCACTTGTGGATGACAGGTTGAAGATGGCGAAGAGGAGCGAGAGAAGATGAAAGAGTAGGGGGAGAAGATGAAAGATTGTGGATATGTTTGTGGAAAAATGGGTTTAGTCCGTCATTTAAAGACGTTTGTACGACCGTCGCGACTCGCGACGTGTTCCTCGTGACTTGCGACGGGGGGTTTCGAGGGGCATTAGGTCTGACTAGGCTCAAGGATTAAAGATGGCACTTCGAGGGCTAGCAACTTCAAGGTATCGAGAAGCTATTCTCAAGGATGAAAGATCACACCTCGAGAGGTTGAGGCTTCGAGGTCTCGAGAAGCTAGGCTTGAGGATGAAAGATGACACTTCGAGGGCTCTCAGCTTTAAGGTCTCGAGAAGCTAGGCTCGAGGATGAAAAATGACACCTCAAGGGCTCTCGGCTTTGAGGTCTCAAGAGGCCAGGCTCGAGGATGAAAGATTACATCTCGAGGGCTCGCAACTTTGAGGTCTCGAGAAGCTAGGCTTGAGGATGAAAGATCACACCTCGAGGGCTCGGGGCTTCGAAGTCTCGAGAGATGGCCTCGAGAGGATGATGAACTTCAGGTTTGGCTCGAGTCGAGGCCTTGCTACCTTGAGGTCTCGATATGGTGATGTCTCGAAGGGGTGGCCTTGAGAGGGTGATAGACTTTATGGTTCTGCTCGAGTCGAGGGTTCAGGGCTTCAAGGTCTCGAGGTGGTGATGTCTCGAAGGGGTGGCCTCAAGAGGGTGATGGACTTTATGGTTCTGCTTGACTCGAGGGTTCAGGGCTTCAAGGTCTTGAGGGGATATGTCTCAAGGGTTGGTCTTGAGGACTGGCCTTGAGAGTGTGATGGTCATTCAAGTTCTGCTTGAGTCGAGGTCTCGAGGGGGTACACTTCGAAGGCTCGCGACGAGGTCCTCGCGAGGCCATCGCGGCTCGTGAAAAGTGGAGGCCGAGACCTCCATTTCAACACAAGATTTATGAGTACATCATGACTCATAACCACTCTATCATGAGTCGCGACAAGGTCCTTGTGAGGCCATCGCGAGGCCATCGCACTCGCGGAAAGTGTTGGTCGAGACCCCTATTTTTAGCCAAAATCCCTGATTTGGTCGTGACTCGCGATGAGGCCTTGCGAGGTCATTGTGACTCGTGGAAAGTGGCATCCGAGAGCTGAAGTTTCACCCAAAATTACTGAGCCCATCGCGTCTCACGATGATGTGGTCGCAACTCGCGATGGGCTACTAACCTGGTACTTAAATTTTTTCTTCTGATTCCTTCTCTTGTCCAAGCCTTTCCTTCTTGAATCCAAGCATTTCTCCCTTCAAAAGTCCAATGCCTTGGCTTCAAAATTGCTACAAAATCATGGAGAAAAAATCATGAAAAGCATAAAGCAAAACAATGAAACTTAATGATAAAATTCAAAACCAAAGAACATCAATAGAAAGTCACGAATAACGATCCGGATGATCAAAACCAAGTTTATTTTATGTCATCGGCACGACTTGCTCCCTTTTCTTAGGTTTTACTCCCAAACCAGATCGAGGAGATCAACGTCCTGTCCTTTTTCCGGCACAAAACTCTAATGGTAAGGTTTCAAACGTTGTCCATTAACCCATAAAGTATTGGACTTAGCTCGATCTAGAATCTGCACTGTGCCATGCGGGAATACCTTAACCACTCAAAAGGACCGATCCATCGGGACCTCAACTTACCTGGAAATAGGCAAAGGCGAGATTGGAATAGGAGGACCTTTTGACCAATGTCAAAGTCCTTCCTGATGGTCATCTTGTCGTGCCACACCTTTGTCTTCTCTTTATCAATTTTGGCGTTCTCGTAGGACTCTCATGGGATCTCATCTAGTTCATCCAACTGTAACTTCCTATGCAAGCCGGCCTCATCTATATCAAGATTGAATTCTTTGACCACCCAGTAAGCGTTATGTTGAATTTTCACCGGTAGATGACAGGGCTTACCAAACTCTAATCGATATGGTGACATACCGATTGGTGTCTTATAAGCCGTCCTACATACCCACAAGGCATCATTCAACCGAGAACTCCAATCCTTCCGGTTAGGGTTAACCATTTTTTGGATGATGAACTTGATTTCCCAATTAGACACTTCGGCTTGCCCATTGGTTTGCGGGTAATAGGCGGTGGATGTCTTGTGAGTGACACCATACTTCTTTAAGAGTGCCACCATGGTCCGATTGCAAAAATGGGTGCCACAGTCACTAATCAAGCCTCGGGGTACCCCAAACCTAGAAAAGATGTTATCTTTCAGGAATTCTGCAATCACTTTAGAATCGTCAGTCCTAGTGGGTTTTGTTTCAACCCACTTTAACACATAATCAACGTCAAGAAGAATATATGTAAAGCCATAAGAACTAGGAAAAGGTCCCATAAAGTCAATACCCCAAACATCAAAGATTTCACAATATAGCATAGCTTTTTGGGGAATCTCATTTCTCGATGAGATATTTCCTACTCTTTGACACTTATCACAAGATTTACAAAATAGGTATGTATATTTTTCAAAGTAGGCCAATAAAAACCACTTTCCAAGACTTTCTTAGTGGTCCTTTTAGCTCCAAAATGGCTGCCACATGCATGAGAATGACAAAATTGAAGAATTGAGTGTACTTCATTATCATGGATACATTTCCTAACAACTTAATCTACACAATGTCTCCACAAAAGGGGATCATCCCACAAATAATACTTAGCATCACTCTTTAATTTATCCTTTTGGGCCTTAGAAAAATGAGGAGGGAATTTACCGGCAACAAGAAAATTTACAATGTCGGTATACCACGGTTGGAGATCCCTAATGGTGAACAATTGTTCATTAGGGAATTCCTCCTGTAGTTGCTCCTTCATTGTGGGGTTTACCTCAATGTCTTCGCATGGAGTCAACCGGCTCAAATGATCGGCCACAAGGTTTTCCGCACCCTTCTTGTCTCGCACCTCCAACTCAAATTCGCTCAAAAGCAGGATCCACCTAATCAATCTTGGCTGGGCCTCTTTCTTCGTCATTAAATGACAAAGCGCTGCATGGTCAGTGTACACAATAACTTTTGTACCAAGCAAGTAAGATCGAAATTTTTCCAAAGAAAATACCACTGCTAGCAACTCCTTTTCGGCGGTGGAATAGTTTCTTTGGGTTTCATTTAGAGACATGGATGCATAGTAGATGGCGTGAGGTGCTCTTCCCACCCTTTGACCAAGCACCACTCCAACGACATAATCACTCACATCGCACATAATCTCAAAAGGCATCGACCATTCCGGGGATTGTATAGTAGGGGCCAAAACTAACCTTCCTTTCAATGTATCGAAGGCCCCTTTACAACCCTCATCCATCACAAATTCCACCTCCTTTTGAAACAACTTGCATAAAGGAGATGCTATCTTCGAGAAGTCCTTGATGAATCGGTGATAGAATCCCGCATGACCAAGAAAAGAGCACACTTCGATCACATTATTAGGATAAGAAAAAGTTTGAATTGTGTCTATCTTTTCCTTGTCAACCTCAATACCCTTAGAGGAGACAACATGGCTTAAGACAATGCCTTGCTCTACCATAAAATGAAACTTCTTAGATTTTGACACAAGATTAGTATCAATGCAACATTTAAGAACTTGTGCCAAATTTGCTAAATAGTTGTCAAAAGAATTACCATGAATGGTGAAATCATCCATGAATACCTCGACAAAATTTTCAAAAAATTATGGGAAAATTCTTACCATACACCTTTGGAAAGTTGAGGGGGCATTACATAACCCGAAAGGCATGCGCCGGTAAACAGACGTACCAAAGGGGCACGTGAAAGTGGTCTTTTCTTGATCTTTCGGGGTGATAGCCACTTGAAAAATACCCCGAGTACCCATCCAAAAAGAAATAGAAGGGGTGGCTTGCTAACCTCTCAAGCATTTGATCTATGAATGGCAAAGGGAAGTGATTCTTCCAGGTTTCAGCATTTAGCCTCAGGTAGTCAATGCAAACACGCCACCCATTTTGGACTCGGGTGGGCACCATTTCTCCTTTCTCATTTTTGACCACCATCACCCCACTCTTCTTGGGTACCACTTGAGTTGGACTCACCCACTTGCTATCCGAGATTGGATAGATTATGCCCGCTTTGAGTAACTTGAGGATTTCCTCCTTCACCACTTCCATCATCGGTGGGTTTAAACGGCGTTGGGGTTGCCGAATGGGTCTTGTATCTTCTTCCAACAAGATTCTATGCATGAAAGTGGATGTACTTATGCCTTTGATGTCGGAAATAGTTCATCCAATTGCTTCTTTGTTCTCCTGCAACACCACTATCAACTTGTTTTCTTGCTCCTTGGTGAGCTTGCTTGAAATGATGACCGGAAGTGTCTCCCCTTCCCCAAGAAATGCATACTTGAGGTCACTTGGAAATGGTTTAAGCTCAATCACCGGAGCCTTCACAAGTAATGGGAGGAATTCTGGTTCTTCGGGTTCCTCTAAGACTAGAGGGTCGGGATTTTGCATCACTTCCTCAAGAATGCTTTACTCCTCAATGCTTTCCTTCAAGTTAGTACTCATGGAATATACAAGACATACATTTTCAACATCATTTTCCAAAGAAACTAACAAGGAATCATCACCACTCAATTCAAAAACATCTTGCACCACATTGTCAACAAAATCAATAGCATGGCAAGAATACTTTTCAAGAGGATACTTCATAGAGTCATTTATGCTAAACTCTACTTTAATCCCATCAAATTCCATAGTGAGGGTACCATTATGCACATCAATGATGGTCCTAGAGGTCTTCAGAAATGGTCTCCCTAACAAAATTGGGGCAATATATTTATCATGCTCCATGTCTAGGATATAAAAATCCTCGGAGAATATAAAGGAATCCACCTTAACCAACACATCCTCAACAATACCCTTAGGGTACGCACTAGAACGATCAGATAGTTGGATCACCACCCCAGTTTTGTGCAAAGTAACAAGATTGAGGTTTTCATACAAAGAATAAGGAATCATATTTATCGATTATTGGGAGATCCCTCCATATGTGCCGGAGCCACCATTCTCGAGCTTTTCACTATTTGAAGAGTCACTTGCGGGCATTGGATTCCTCCTTCTCAAATCGGCCCTTGAGCTAAATTTTCTCGATTCTTCCACTAGCTCTTCGTATAATTGCATGGCCTCGGAGGATGTTTTGTTCCCAAGGGTTCCACCACAAGAACTTCTCACCAACCTTTGATCTTCATCAAGGAGGCTATTGTAGAAGTAATAAACCAAATCCCTCTCCGAATAACCGTGATAAGGGCAACTTGCAAGAAGCTTCTTGAACCTCTCCCAATAGTCAAAGAGGGATTCTTCGTGCCATTGGAGGATGTTTCTTATATCCTTCTTCAAGGCGGCGGATCTAGAGCCTGGGAAGTATTTGGCTAGAAACTTCGTTTTCATATCAAGCCAACTCTTGATGCTCTTGGGCGGTAGGTAGTGGAGCCAATCCCTTGCACCATCCCCTAGTGTGAACGGAAATGCCTTCAACTTGTAGAAATATTCATCCACACCACGGGGGACCGTACCACCACACAAGAAGTGAAATTCGGTGAGGTGTTTGTTGGCATTCTCCCCTTGCCTACCAAGGGAGATGGGTAGCATGTTGATGAACCCGATCTTTAGCTCAAAGTGCTCGTTCGGTCCAACCACGGGATATTCGATGCACATCGGTTGTTGATCGAGGTTGGGGGCCATGATGTCTCTCAACAAAGGTTGCCCCAAAGGGATTTCTCTTTGGTGGAGAGGAGGGGCTCGCCTTTGGAGAGGAGGATGGTGAGGTTCCCCTCTCGGATGCTCATCTTTGTGCTTGATTTGATGCTCCATTGAGGAAGATGTATCCACAAAATGGTCACTAGGAGGGGTGTTATTCACACTTTCCAAAGAAAGCCTCCTAACCCATCTCAAATTCAACTCCAACTCGGGGTCGTAGTGTAGGGGTTCTTGTGAAGAGGATGGCATATGAACCATACACCAAGAACTCGAATAATACATCTCCAAGCCAAGTGAAAATGGAAAATTAACTAAGAAATCAAAGTAAAAGAAAACTAACAAATATTTACAAATAGCATATAATCACACATAATATGCCCAAACACTTAAAAGTAAATGCCTCTTCCCCGGCAGTGGCGCCAAAATTTGGGAGGGCATCGCCGTACCTCTCAAAGTTAATACTTTTAAGCCCTGTTGCTTCCTACTACAATAAAGTAGATAATGGCATGTCGGGGTCATCCACGAGAAGAGGGATATTTTCAAGTGTTTAAACATATAGGAGAAAACATACTAGGCATATATATATACATAACTGTATATAAAAGCATGTACACTAGGGGGGGGGGGTTTGGTTGATTTGATCCTAAGTTATAAAATTGAAATACAACAACTAGAAAAGCAAGAGAACTATGCTAATCATGCAACACAACTAAAGATACGGTGTAAATGATAATTAACGGAGCCTTGGGGGCAATCAATTTCCACTTCCAAACTTCATATAGCTCATTGATTCATTCACTCATTCAATTACATTTATTGTCTATGGGGAATGTATCACTTTTCATTCAAAGATCAACATTCATTCCTCCTTAAGAGTAGTTTGCAAAGTCAAACAATGGCCATTTTCAAACCTCATTGATGATCACCTAGACAAACAACATCATAGGGGTGTTTCATCAATGAAATTTCACCCAAAGGACCATAGGTTTGATAATAGCAAGCCTTCTACCAAAGACACAGTCATTGAACCAAACAAAGCATTCATTAGATTAAACTAAGAATAAACAACATTCAAGGTTCAACCTTTCTTTGCATCTATATGACAAATATGAGAACAAACCAAATTAACATACTCATCTAGAAAGAATTACCTCACATTATACACAAGAAGTTCTAAATCCATGCTCTTGAATTTCCATATCAAATGAGTCAAGAAATTTCCAACTTTCCTAACACCCTGACATTTCAATCTTACAAACATTTCATATACTCAAACAACCCATGATATAAATGATGTAAAACACAACATTAATGGCATAATAAATGCTCTCCAATAAATGTTCATAAATGAGCAAACATAGAATCTTACTACATAAGCTTGGAAGCTTCAATCAATTGCTCCCAAGAATTAGATTTAGGTACAAGAGTTCATACTAGTTAATGCTAAACAACCAAACATAATACAAGAGATTGCAAAGATGAAAATGGAAGAAATAAGGGTTTTAAACAGTGATAAAAATGCAAGGGAAGAAGACCATAAATGAGAGGAAATAGAGTGCTATTTATAGTAAAAAAAGGATAAGGTGAAATTCTGGCCACCCGTTGGTCGCAACTCGCGATGGGCTCGTCGCGACTCGCGACGGTCTCGCGACGAGGCCATTGCGATTTGTGACGGATGCCAGAATTTTGTCTTGTTTCTTTTTCTTCTTCTTGTGGTATACAATCATCTTCATAGAAATTCCTCTCATTTTTCAAGTCTTCAATGTCTTCAAAAAATGGTCTTCAATGGCCTCCGGTCTTCATGTCTTCGAAATAAGTCTTCAAAAGTCTTCGAAAATGTGATCTTCAATGGTCTCCGGTCTTCATTGCCTCCGTGTTCTTCCCTTGTCATGTAAAATCCACTTAGAAGAGGTAAAAGAGCATAAAGTTGCTCTTCTCCCTCCTAAGAGAATTTTAAGGTAAAACACGAGCTCTTGATAATAAAAGAGCACAAAAGTGACCCAAAATAGTACTAAATTATGCACATAAAATGGACACATCAGGCCTTCACTGATCTCAAACTATCGTAAACTAAGATTCTCTCCTCCTTTGACAGTGTACAAGGTGCAGGGGGCTAGTAAGTCCTCTTACCCTTCACTTCTGGAGCGAGGTCATTTTTGATTCCCAAATCTACCAAGTCCAACCTGGCATTCAAACTATCTTTCATCTTCCACGGAATATTCAAGAGGGTGCCTATCAAACTTTCACAAACATTTTTCTCAATATGCATCACGTCTAGGAAATGCCTAACCTGAAGATGCTTCCAGTACGGTAGATAAAAAAATATTGACCTTTTCTTCCATGGACCATCACAATGTATTCTGTCATTGCCTTTATGCTTTCCGAACTCCACTCTCAATTTCTTAACATTCTTGTGAATCTGCACACCATTTAGTGGTGTAGGGGATTTTCTTCGTTCTTTCCCCCAAAACAATTGACCACATCATCTCAGTATTTATGATTTCCTTGCAGATATTTTCCGTGGCCAAGATACATAGTCTTTCTCCCATGGCTTAGCTATTTGAATTCCATCTTCTCCTCACAAATAGGACATGCTTTGTGCCCCTTCACAACATTCCCCGACAAGTTTCCCTAGGCTAGAAAATCATTGATTGTGCAAAAAAGCATGGCACGCAATTGAAACACCACATTCATATGGACATCAAATACCATCACCCCATTTTCTTCCCACAATATCTTCAAATCATCAATCAATGGTCTCAAATACATATCAGTGTCATTTCCAAGTTGTCTAGGATCTAAGATTAATAGAGGCATTATAACATATTTCCGTTTCATGCATAAATAAGGGGGCAAATTATAGATAACCAACATCACGGGTCAAGAACTATGTTTCAATGACATATTTCCAAATGGATTCATCCCATCAGCACACAAAACAAGACATAAATTTCTAACTTCTGAACCAAATGTATGATATCGCTTGTCAAAAATTTTCCATTGTTTACCGTCTGCTGGATGTCTTATCTTGTTGTCACTTGGTCTTTCCCGCTCTCCATGCCATCGCAATTTCCTTGCATCCTTTGAATTCATAAATAACCTCTTCAACCTTGGAATTAAAGGAAGATACTACATACACTTCAAGAGACCTTCTTCTTCTTCTTAGCCAAACACTCATCAACATCATTCCTCACACCCTTATATCTTGAATGTTTGCACACATGACATTCATCTGCTTCTTTAAAATCACCGTCATACAACACACAATCATTAAGAAATGCTTGTATTTTCTTGTATACCAAACCAAGTGGACACAATATTTTCTTAGCCTTGTAAAAGTTTTTTGGTATTCCATTCCCTTCTGGAAACTTGTCCTTTAGAAGCTTTAGGAGTGAATTCACACTTGTATCACTCCAAGAACTTGTAGCTTTCAAATTGAAAACCTCCATAAAAAAGGAGATTATGGTATCCTTACTTTTACATCCTGGATACAATGCCTTCTCTTTTTTGTCAAGAAAAGCACTCAAAATTTTAGGCTTCCCTTGAATATCTCTTGCAATGTCATCGAACATAGCATCAACGGTACAATTGTTTCCATCTACCTTGTCAAACCCACCCTTATGTTGATGCTCTACCTCTCCATGAAATGTCCAAACAATGTAACCTCTATAAAATTTGTACTTAAGCAAGTGAAATCTAACAAGCCCATGTTCATCAAACCGTTCACGACACAAGTATCTTTTGCATGGACAAAGTATCCTCACCTCCCGATCATAGGCATAATCAAGAAATGAATCTACAAATGCAATATATTCACCACTCCCTCTAGCTACACTTGGATAACTAACCATTTTTTTTCTCCATGAAAACATCGATTCTCGGTCCATTGTATCTAAACATAATAATACAAACAAGTAAACAAATATTCATTGTTTCTAACATAATAAGAATAAACACAATCAATTTGCTACACAATACTAAAAATGTCATGTGTAGGTGTATATGTATATGTATCAACTTGTTCTTCGGAGATATATATATATATATATATATATATATATATATATATATATATATATGTACCATCTGCCAAAATAAACACAACCATGTTTACATCCACAATCATTTACACTCTCAAAAAATGATAATAAACCAACTTAAAGCATAGAAAACCATTAATAAATACAAATAAACTCTCTTCATGCATGGATTAATGGTTATTATCACTACTATTTAATTGAAACTCACAAAAGAAAAGGAAAACTTACATTCATGAGTCTTCACTGCTTTGGGTTAATGCTCACCATCCAAACATCCATCAATGAGGAGAGAAGGAAATTAAAAGTTCAAATCTGATTTTGAGTGGTAGTTCGGAGCATTTAATGCTTAATTTAGCACCATTTTTGTGAATAGTACATAAAACCGGTGCCATTTTTCCCAATAGCACCGGCTTTTAACCGGTGATACATCAACTAGTGCCATTTTTCCCGCTTTTTTATTCAGATTTATTTTAACACTGGTTTTTAAAACCGGTGGCAATTTTTTCATAGCACCGGTTTTTGTCATTTTTAGCACCGGTGCTAATTTAACACCAATTTTTAGACTAGTGTTAATTTAACATCGATTTTCATCATTTTTAGCACCAGTTTTTTTATTTGTATTAAATTAACACCGGTTTCTAGAAAAAAACCGGTGTTAAAAATAAAAAAAATTGGTGTAAAATTAACTACGGTTTGAAAACCGGTGCTATTATAGTTTTGGCACCGATTTTAAAAATTGGTGCTTAAAAACTGGTGCTAGAGGGTGGTCTCCGTGGTAGTGTGTATCTTCCCATTATTCTGAGGCTGAGAACATTGTTTAAGATTGAAAATGATGCAAAGAACTTGACGTGGTACATTGATTGGGGAGGTTGTAAAGATGACGATATAATTCGACACCTAACAGGCGCAGACCAGTGGAAGAAATTTGACAGTATGTATCCACACTTTGCATCCAAACCTAGGAATTTGAGATTTTCTTTGTACTAATGGTATGAACCCATTTGGGAATATGTCCTCGAAACACAGTTTGTGGCCGGTTATGCTTGCCATTTACAAACTTCCCCCATACTTGTGCATGAAGAGAAAATATGTGTTGATGCCCATCATGATTTCAAACCCGAAACAGCCTGGAAATGACATAGACACTTATCTTTCCCATTTGATAGAAGATTTGAAGGTGCTTTGGCTGGAAGACACCTTAATGTTCGATGCTTGTAGTGGTGAAGAGCTTACATTGAGGGCAATGCTTTTTTGTACCATAAATGATTTCCCGGCATATGGTAACCTTTCTGGGTATGTGGTCAAGGGTCACAAGGCTTGCCCAGTTTGTGAGGATGAGACAGATTACCATCAGTTAAGGAATGAACAGAAGACTATTTATTTGAGTCACCGTTAATTCCTGCCTGTAGGTCACAAGTTGCAGAAGAACGCGGTTGCATCCATTGGTGGGAAGTAGAGGAGAAAGGCGCCCAAACCATTGGCAGGTGTTGCTATTCACAACAAGGTGAAGAAATTAAATGTTGTTCTAAGTAAGAAGTTATCAAAGGGTGGTGGGGCTGTAGACAGACCGTGGAAGAAACAGTCCATTTTCTTTTATTAGTCGTACTAGGAAGATTTGGATGTCGTGCATATCAAAAAGAATGTTTGTGAGAGTCTAATTGGGATGATTCTAAAGATTCCCAGGAAGACTAAGGATAGCTTGATGCGAGGAAAGATTTAGTTGACCTTGGTATACGGTTGGATCTGGCACCAGAGGTAAGAGGGAAGCGAATGTACCTGTCCCCCGCTCCTTAGAATTTGTCAGTTGCTGAGAGGAGATCATTGTGTGAGAGCATCCAAGGAATGAAGGTACCTTCCAGTTACTCCTCTAATGTTAATTGGTTTGTGAATGATGAGTTGCATCTTAATGCTTTGAAATCACACGATTGTCATGTCCTCATGCAACAACTTTTGCCTGTAGCAATACGTGGGGTGTTTGGAAGAGGAAGTTAGATTTTCTGTTATGCACTTGTGTTTCTTCTTCAACTCGATATGCAGGAAAAATATTAGCAGGCAACAGCTTGATGAACTTGATCGAGAGGCTGTTGTTGTTCTATACCATTTGGAGAAGTATTTTCCCCCATCGTTCTTTGACATCATAGTGCACCTAGTGGTACACTTGGTTAGTCAAGTAAGCATTGGTGTATATATTCAATCTAAATCCATGTGGTAGGCAAGCTAGAGAGATAAACATCTGGTTGTTGCTGTGATGTCTTTCTATGGGACGATCAAGAAAATTTGGGAGTTGAATTATATAGATTTCAAGGTTGTTGTTTTCAAGTGTCTTTGGGTGGAACACGGTTTCGGTGTTGTTCTTTAGAAGCCCATGGGGTTCACGTTGGGGACTTGAATCGTGTGGGATATGAAGATGACAAGTTCATCTTAGCTACCCAGGCACGACAAGTTTTTTACATTAAGTACCCTTCGAATGAGAAATATCATGTGGTGGGGAATAAGTTTCACTTTGATGAGGAGATTGATCAGCCCACCATAACTGATAGTCCTGAGTTTCCATCGGTATTTTCCAGTTTGGAAGATGTTGGGGGACCCATTGTTGGAAGGCGCTCTCACGATGATGGGCTGTGGGTTGATGAGAGAGGTGAAATAGTAGGTGGTGACCATGTCTTAAAGCAGAAGCAATAGATCGGTCGTTTTCGACCGTTGTTTTTGTGACCTTGTTTTGTGAAAAATTGTATGATCATTCAGCGATTTAGCGTGTAATGTATTTAATTGACACTCTTTTATGAATTGGTTGGTATGATTCGTGATTTCAATGGAGTGTTTATGAATTGAAACGTTGAAAATGTGTTTAAATTGAGATTGAATTTTCTAGTAAGTGTTGATTTTTTACATCGGTAAAGATGAAATTACCGGTGCAGAGAAATAGGTGTACTTACGCACCAGTACTCCTACTGGTGCACAATACTTAGAAAATGTTATGGTCTTTTTGCTCTCGTGTCCGACAATGTCAAATTTTTGGCATTTAAAGCAGCGTAAAGCAGCTGCTTTTTGTAATATTTGAACCGGTAATTTTACCGATGCTGGGTACTTAGAAAAAAAGTTGTAAAATTTACTCTCGGGTTGGATTAGATTAAATTTTTTTAATTTAAAGCAGCCTAAAGCAGCTACTTTAGGCCTCATTTTACACCGGCATACGTATAATACCGGTGTATAAAAAATGTTCCCTTTTTAAAAACCCAATCAGCACCCCATTTTCACAGCACTTAGAATTTATATGTCTCACACCATACCATCTCCATCACTACTCATCTTTAGTGAAATCCTACGTAGGTTGGCATATAATTAGGTAAACCACTGCAATGCCTCTATTGTATGATTAATTAGTAATTGCATATGAAATAGAATCATTGAGAATGTGACATAGCTTGACTTACGTGTAAGGTGTTTGATGAAATGCCTCAATGCATTTATTAGGAAATGCCTCCAAAATCCAATTTGAAAAGGATATGCCATTCAACGTCTCCATCATTACCGAAAGTATCACCTCACACTTACTCGGATGGTACCTTCATGTCCGAGGAGGCTAGGTTGGTCCATGAATCTTAAAAAGGATGGCGTCATCACATAGAGAGAGGAATTGAAGCATCTCCCTCATTCAAACAAACTATCTGGAAGCTTGGGTGGGAAATATTCCGGGACACTCCGTAACCATTCAACCTGACCATTGTAAGTGAGTTCTATGAAAACTTAAAGTGTGGGTCGAGCTACGATCACATGTATTGTAGAGGTAAAACTATCCTTGTGACACTACAATCTATCAATGGCTTGTTTGGGTTGTCCAATATTCCAAACAATGAAGACGAGTTTCTCGCACTACATTTTCTAGGTGATAACTGCTATATTCTACAAAAACCAATTGAGAAGAAGATCGTTGGGACAGTAACTAGGGCATGTATAAACATAGACAAGTTGGTCAAACTAGGTTAGAGCAAAAGACCTAAGAAAACTCTAACTCCGAAAATGAATGGGTGGTACCACTTTGTGGCGTCTAGAATCCATCCAGTAAATGTTAACATAGAAGTTCACAAACATTGCCTCATCTTCTTGTATGCAATAAAAAGGGAGATTTGATGGAATGTTGGTCACCAAATTTGTCCTATGTTGTAGAGGGAATGGGTTTAGATGGGATCTTATGCCTATTGCAGTATCATCTCTACACTTTTTTCAAGAGTCGGAGTTAGTGCCCTTGCACATGACGGTTATGGCCAACCAATAGGTAAGATTTTCTTGGACTCTTTCTATAACCAGAAAATTGACACGTCCATCACTACTATTAAATCCAGAGTTGCTACATTGGAGGTAATTGTAGCAAACTTGCTTAAAGAATCCAAATACCAAAGATCTTGGCAGGAACATATAACCAAGGTTATGACGTATCAATTTCCTAACGCCGTGACAGCAGTAAAAAATTTTCCAACCTTCTGCACATGCGGTGTCCAGGTGTGGACATTAGCACAAGTACCCATGATTGTGATGCAATAAGACCAGCTGACGAGGTAGAACCATTTTCTCAATATTATTCGTAGAAAACTTGTATTAGCAGTTAGGAAGAGTAGATTATGTACTCAACTTTGACTGTGTTACACTTAGACAGTTTGACATTCTTACTTTTGACAAACATGCACGATGATGATCGAATAAAAAATTTGTGCGCCGTGTTTATTGAAATTCTGCCCGTCAAATACACTCATGAAAACCAAAAAGATAGGCCAAATGTAGTTGGCCTATTTTTTTACTTCAGGACCACCGAATATGGTGCATTATATTCCTAGAATGCTTAGAATTGCAAAAAATTGTAGCATTGGGAGCTATGGAGGTTCCCCAAGTAAATTTGTGGGCAATAGTGTAATTATGGAAAATATAGTGCAAGCATTCATTGTTGGTTTTACAGGGCCTTTCGTCCACCACTAGGGTCTACAAATGCATTAACACAATCATTATGTATTGAATTGCATATATGTGGAGCCAATTTTATATTCCGACCCTTCAAAGATTCTTGGAGGGACTAAATTTTAAAAAGTAAAAAAGTTTGCTCGTAAATCAAAATTGCAATCCAATCAAACTGGATGGTCTACAAAACAACCCTTTTGTGTTTCCAAGTAAAAGATGCAAAACGAACGGGTCCGGACTCTGTATATATTTTCATAGATGTTCGGATTACATATAGAAACCCTTACCGTTTACAACACCTACTAGAGCTTCAGGAGTAACCACCACCCGGGCACAAATATGTTTCAATTATGATTTAATCCTGGAATATTTAATTTGATAATTTATGTAGTTTTCTATTATGTCGTAACCGCATATCACAATTAGGGGGACATAATTGCAATAAGCGCATACAATCCACTTTGCGGGTTACTCGGTACCGTTGAGGTACGAAAACTTTACTTATTCAATCTGGAGCATTGGAAAATTCCATTTGGGCCGGTGGAAAAGAGCTTGAAGGGGTCGAACGAAATGTTTGGGGTCAATCTACAATTTTTTTGAAATTAAACAATGCTTAGGAACGTCACCGTACGAGGCCCATGTGTGGTCGATATTTGCATGAAACAACTAGTACAATGTCTATTCACAATAATTGAACGTCAATTTGATTTATTGGGGATGTTTGAAAGATGCACGGGAGGCAAATGCAATAAGTAATAATTTTAAAAACTAATAAATTTTGTTACACTGGTAATAATGAAGAAGTACCTGTGTATTAGTACAACTTTTTGGTGCGCATTTCAAAATTTTCAATTTTTTTGGATTTTTAATAGGGCGCGAAACATTTTACACCGGAAATTAAAATTTTTCACCGGTAGATATACCGGTGCCAGACAGTTAGAAATTACAGAAATTGCTCTTGAGTTGAATGTTTTTTTCCAAAAATATATTTAAGCAGCTGTAGGCAGCTGCTTTTTGCACATTTGTACACATGTATTTTCCTTTTATACACCGGTACTATATACTAGTGTGAAACACTTAACCAAAATTTTCGTGTGTTCGTCTCGAGTCAAAAGAAAATTCATTTAAAGCAGTTTCATTTTTACTCCGGTATTTTTACCAGTGCTGAACACTTATCAAAAATTCGAGCCCATTTTCACTCTTCTTACACCGGTACTGTATGAATTACCGGTGTAAAAAACGTAACTTCTGAAATTAAAATTGTTTAAAATGGCCATAACTCCTGCAATTCATCATATTCTCATCTTCAAATCCTTCAATTTCTCTTTCAAAACCGCCATCAACCACTCCAACCATTCAATCCACAATTCCTCATCAACCATTGTAACTCCTCATCTCCCATTCCATCCCTATAAAGTGTGGAGCAATGCAATATAACCAACAAAAAATGAGAGAGGAAGTTGTGAAGAGAAGAAAGTACTTAGCGATCCGTTCTTAGCGAGTTCAGCAAAAGGGAGTAGCAACAAAAACACTCTATTGGTGAAGGTAAGTGTTGGGGTTTATGTTACCATGGGTTACCAAGTCAAATTCTCTTAAAAAAATCATTCCATCCCTCACGCACAATACACGTTCGATCAATTTCCTCTATGACCAAAAATATGTAAATCTACAAAAAGTTGAATGACATTCTTGAATGGTATATTTATACAATTGTAGGGAGTAAATGTTTTGCATTTTTGTTGATGGGTGATGTAGTAGTTCTATAGTATTTTTGTTGGTGATAATGTTGATAGTCACGTTAGGGGGGAGTGAGAATTGCTCGGTTGTATGCCTAATTTATGAATGCAAAGACATTGGTATGGTATTCGATCAACTTCTATGAGGTTCCATTTCATTCTATATCAAGTTCCATGCCTTAATTGTTCAAGTTCTATGTCATGTTATATAAAATTTTATGCCTCACATCATGTAGTTTCATTTATAAATTGTTCAATTTCTATGCCATGTTTTGCTCAAAAGTTTTACGAACTAGTTGATCAAGTTCTACGCCACGTTCTATCAATGTTGATTCTTAAGTACTGTTATTGTGTGAGCCATCATGGATTGAGAATTTCCAATTCTACTGTTGTAGATGCCGCTGAAGAAGGGGAAATTCAACACGAAGAGGAAGCAACCTATTACGAAGAAGGGGGAGGAGGTGAAAGATGTGGTCGATGAGGAAGTGAATGTGGCAGACCAAGAACCACCGCTAAAAAGGATCCCGCTGAAGATAAAATTTGAGGAAAAAACAACTCAAACAAATGACCCATCTAGTGAAGAGAAGGAAGAAACTACACAACTAGTGATGTTATAGTAGGGGATTTTGAAGGAGTGGACGCCGGTAAACAATTGGCCAAAACACCAATTCACAAGGGAAAGTGAAAGAGCACTATCGAAGGAAGGCCAACTATTAATGAAGCGGACGGCGACTTGACAAAAGTTGGAGGGAAAAATGGAGAAGGATGGGACAAGTTTGAGGTAAAATGTTATTTGAGGAGGCGGGGAACTAGTACGTTCCAGTCTGTGATGTTGGAAAAGTATAACACTCCAACTCCTGTTGCGTTTAAGTTCCATTGGAATAAAGCGGTATGCATTAAGAATTGGTCAGCATGGCATGCTTATGGAAATTACGCTTCCCGGTGACGCATTAGATTTGGCACATGCGAACACTAGAGCGATGTCCTTGAGGATGTTAAGAAAGAGGCATGAAATGATGTTCTTGTAAGAATCTCGACAATTGTAATTTAAAGTTTTTATGAAGTGGTAAAGTCTTAGTGAAGACATGATTAAAGACATGTTTTTTCATATGATTCATTCCAGGAGAGCTTCACAATTGAAACACCTATGACACACGGGCAATTAGAAATACTGAAGAAGGAGGTTACATAGAGGGGAAAAAAACCAACATAGGAATTGGAAGACAAAGGTGGCAAATAGGTTCATTCACGACGTGGACAAAGGTATCAATAAAACAGGAATACTGGCATGGGAGAAGTATAAGTGGATGGATGAAGACGAATGACACTTGTTTGAAAAGAGGCGTCGGCATCCGGATTTTCAGGTATGATGAAAAACTAAATACTTGTTAAGAGACATGTTTTCCACAAGTTCTATTCAACTAAATTTTCATTTATAACAACAACAGAGGCTCATGGTGACAAATATTGAATGCAACAAGGGCAGGGATTACACGCACCACACAGGCAGAAGAGGTAATTGATACATCCATGAAAAATTGAGTAAGGATCTAAAGGAGAAGGAGAGAATGAGGTTGACCACCGAGGGATTCACTGGCGAGGAGATTGAGAAACAACTCAGTCAAAGGGACTTCATACCCAACATATCTCTTGTCTACCTTAAGGCAAAAAAAAAAGATAAGAAAGGGTGATACACATCGAAAGAGGTTGAGAAGATCGCACTGGACGTTGTAAGTTACGACAAAGTTCACCATTTAAATTATTTTCTTTGTGTACTTCACATTATTCATATACACAATTGCATTCCTATGTGATTCTCAGTTGAAATTTAACGAGTTTAAGGAAAAAGAAGATTAAAACTATAGCCTGGTGAGGACATCCTCATTAAAGTCACAAATAAGAAGGATCACCCGAGTAGGTACAGAGGAAATCAGACGGGTCTACCCACAGCGGTGGCTGTTCCTCATCTCTCCTGCAACAAGTGCGGTAGCAGTTCCTCAGCCAAGGAGATAGCCTGGAGGAGACCACCTAATGATCAACTGGTTGTGAAAGCCATGATATCGTACCTGGAGCAATTGGTAAATGGCTTAGCATATGCAAGCGGTGTTCAGATTCTGCCAGGCCTTGAAAATCCCAATAAGTTTATAGAGAAGGCGATGGATGACACATCTACAGCTGCTACAAAGTCCAGTGAAGAGTCCAGTGAAGAGCCCTGCGACAGAGAAGGAGATGAAGAGGTACACTGTCAATAATCGATGCATATCTTATACATTGATTTACACATTTGAAATATCTCCATAACCATTTTATCGATTCATTTAAATATTATATGAATATAGTAGAGAACGTGTGACTCTTTTCATCAAAGACATAGTCGGGAAGAAGAAAATGGTCGTCCATGGACTACGGCAAGTATCTCGTCGTTGGGACGTCCAACAAGGAAGTGTTGCTCGTGATAGAGTATGTGAGCCATTCCTCCGTCCTAGGGAGGGATTGCCCTCAGCGGACCACCACTTTGATAATGTTAAAGAGACGCTCAATAGCGCCGTGGATTGGCCAGTGTCCTTAATAGGCAAGGCAAGTGAGCAATCGAGTGACATCGATGAAATCAATGCTGGAGGTGATACAGACGACGATGACGAGGAGGTTATAATTCTCACTAGCGATGATGAGGTACATTCTTGTAACATATTATTTTTTAATTCCTCAAAGTACTTTTGCGTAATCTTATTTATTAATCCTTGTAACAGGATACTGGCGAGCAAAAATCTCAGTCGACGACTAATTTCTGGCCATCTGCAAGACCAAGATTAAATAAGCTGCTAAAACAGGCAATTCACTAAAAAAGTCCCATTATTATTCATTAACAATGACAGTTCAATACTACATGCTCATGTGATCATTTCATATAATTTCAAGTTCGCAGATTGTCAGCAAACGAGACTTGACAGATTTCCTGATCATGGGGCAATTCATAAAGGAAGCAAATGCCGCTATACGGGAAATGATAAAGAATAAGGACATCATGTTCTTCCCAGTGTTCCGACCATCAATATTTGCATGCCATTACACCTGCATTGTTGGAATAGAAGTTCTGGTCCAGTTCGGGAAGAAACTGGGAAATATGCATTTGATGTCCTGGATCGATAATGCGCAGGTCGATGTGTGGATGGGGTGAGTTTCAAAACTTACAACCTTTATGTTTGTTAATCTATCAAGAATTCATTTTCATGTGCAATTAACGTTACAGGCACCCGTGGGAGAAAATATATGAAACTAATTCAAGCCGTGTCCAATTCTGCCCATCCAGTTGTGGCAACCTAACCAACTTTGAGCGGGATGTCGAATTCCATTTCAAACAAATTTGGGAAACAATGAAGGTAACAGATGCTGAGTTTTACATCGTACCCTACATAAGAATGTAAGTATTTCTTCCTGATAATTACATTCACATCTCAAACCACTTCTGTTTCATTAATTTGTTAACATAATTTTCCAACATCGATCATTGGTACTTCATCATTATTCATCCCCGAACAGAAGAGGTTTTCACTCTGGACACATTGTCAGGGGGTATCAAACCAACAAACTTGGTCGAACTCAGGGTCATTTCAAGGTATTTCCATGAATCAAATCAAAAATCCTAGTTTCATAATAAACTGGAAGAAGTAACCATTTAAATTTACTTTCTTCACAGGCTTGCTTGCGCATACCAAAGGGAGAAGAGAAAGACGGAGTCGGAACCCGACTACACTTGGAAAATCAACAACATTATGGTAAGTCGTTCTGTCATTTCATCCATCAAATTTTATGTTTAGGGTTAGTAATTACATTTACCTTTTCTGTGCAGTACAGAACCCAGAATGGTTTGTGGCAATGCGGGTACTCCATCCTGCTCTTCATGGAAGAACTTGTTAGTCACTTAGAGACAAACAATATATTGGAGGTAAACCCTGCATCTTAAAATTTGATATTATTAATCTCTAGTAAATGAAACATTATTGACTAATCGTGTAAGTTTAAAATTAACAAATTTTTCTAGAGGGCAAAGGGTCATACCATGTGTACGAAATTCAAGGTGTAGCAAACAAATGGTGTGGGGCTTGGCTCGGAGACTACCGGCAGCAGGCGAACACTACGTTGCATCTTATGGATGATAAGAACGACATAATAGGTTGATGGTTAATATTAAATGTCTGATGATATTTGAATTCTATGGATGGTGTTTGGTTATACTAAACTTATGTTTTACTTTGTTTGATTGAATGTTTAAGATACTTCTTCTATTTCATATGTTGGAATAATGTTCGCGTGTTTTGCGAGCCATATTTTCGTAATAGAATATTTCAAATTTCTTACCTATGCAAAAGTTTCCAATTTATAATAGTTCACAAGTATGTTTGGCTATTGTTGCTCTGGAAATGATCCAGGTAGGACCATAAAAAAATAAATTAGGCATTGCAAATTTTAACCACATAATACACTGGTATAAGGCAGGTACCAGTGTGAATGAATTTCACATTTTAAATAATTTATTTTTAATTATTTCAACAATACCGGTGCATAAAGTACAGTAATACCGGTGTAAAAAAAACCGGTGCAATCTATTTCGGTGAAAAAAAAACTATATTTCGACTACAAAACAAAGACCGACGTCAGATTTAATACCAGTGTACAAATTATTGTTTTACACCGGTTCATGGATTAAATATCGGTGAAAAATACCAATGCAAACTATATTCCGGTATTACACCGGTTTTCCAAATAATACCGATGCGCACATGTTTTGATCCCGCTAGTTTGCACTGGCATAAGATACCGGTGCAAATACTGCTCAACACCGATCCATTTTACAGGTGCAAATTCGTTGCATTTTTACGCCCCTATTCATACGCACCGGTATTTTTGGAGGCCAAAATATCGATACTATTGCCCTAAACTATCGGTACAAATACCCCTGTGTTGCAGTAGTGTAAACAGATGTTACTCACGTACTCCCTCTGTCCCAGCTCAATTTGCAGAGAGAGAAAGAGGGGTGTTATTTTTGTACAGTAAAAATGTCAGTAAAAACTGACAAAAAGCAATTCTGAAAGGACAAATGTCAACTGGAAACAGTAACGTTAATCACAAAAATTACCACTAATACAATAATTTATGTTTACAAAATTGTCATTAAATGACTTTATTAAAGGCATTATATACAATTTCAAAGCAAATCAAATAAAAAAGAGTTGCATTTTAAGTCTTCTAGGCCTCAACTTCGTCTTCTTCAGCAACATTCCTAGGAGGTGAAGAACATGAATATCTGTAAAAATTCTTTAAAATCCATAAAAATGAAGATCTGTAAAAAAATGAATGTTATAAACATGAAACTCTGTAAACATCCAAACTCAATCAACAAAAAACATTCAGGGTCGCAAGACGAAAACCCACAACATAATGTCTCAAAAATAACAAGATCTGAAAACCCTAACCAAATCACACGAAAAAATATCATCACATTCCATAATCGATGCAAAATCACACATTCTTCAAGATATAAACTAGTTTGAACCAAAAATATCATTCACTCGAACAAATCTAGAAAACCCTAACCAGATTATCCATTCAGAATCAAAAGAAACCCACAAAACATGTAAAAACTAGAAAACCAAGACAAAATAGTGAATGAATAAGGTGATTTTAAAAAAAACACCAACAACTTACGAATTCGAAGTCAAGATTGGGTACTACGTTCGAAGCTTGTTCGGAAAGCACAACGAGCAACAAAAAAGAACAAAGAAAGGAGAAGATTGAGAGGAATAGATCTAAAATTAAATTCGAAAGATGGAGAAGATGAGAGAGAGGAAAGGAGGAAGAGAGAGAGAGGAAAGGAGTGGGAAATGAAATGAAATGAGGCGGATGACTTTAGGTAAATGGGGATGTGACTAATTTTGTCTTTAAACCCTAATTAAAGTCCAAGCCCACTGAAATTTCATTCAATTTAAAGGGCAAAATTGGAATTCTTGGTCTAGTCAACTAGTCCAAATTTAGCTAAAATCAGAAATTGCAATTTGAGCTGGGTCACCCCTAAATAGAAAGTGTACAGTTTGAGATGGGACGGAGGGAGTACGTATTATTAGCTAGCTCAATAATCATGTCCACATCAATGGCGCTAAAAACCCTCATATTACCCTCCTCCCAAACAAGCACCACCTTGTTCCTCGTTTATAGCCTTTTTCAACAAAAGCTTCGAATTTCATCCCTTCAAAGCCCTTATGGAGATCCTTCAAACTCATCTCAGCTGTTACCCGTGTGAAGGACAAGCCTCGAGAACTAACTCTACCCTCCTTCGTGAAATTTGAGGAAAGTAACTAGACTCCGGAAAGCTGGAAAAACAAGAAAGCTCTCTAGCTCCCAGGCTACCTGAATCAAGCTGAGCTCGATTCTGTGCTCCGGACCTTGGACGGTTTCCCGCCCATCATGTTCAAGGGCAAGGTCAGGAGCCTGGAGGCTAGGCTAGGGGAGGTGGCTATGGGTAAGACCTTTTTACTTCAAGGCGGGGATTGGGCCGAGAGCTTCAAAGAGTTCAATGCTAATAACATTAGGGACACCTTCACAACTTTTCTTCAAATGGGAGTTGTTATGATATATGGAGGCCAAATGCTGGTTATAAAGGTGGGAAGGATGGCTGGTTAGTTTGCGAAGCCGAGATCAAGCCCCTTTGAGGTCAAAACAGCATAAAGCTGGCGAGTTATAGAGGAAACTGTAAAGTCTAGATTTATCTAGTTGGCAATTTGTGGAAATTATGCAAATATGGTATTACTGAGTTGCAACATCAAAGAAGGAATTTTGGTGAAATAAGGAAAGGCTGAAGACTGAATACAAGAAGGATACATCTAGTCCAAGTTGTATTTGAGTTGGAGAATATATCAGTTCCTATATATGTGGGATTTGATTAATGCTATGGAATTGGAGATGGAATAAAATTCATGTGTGCATGCAAAATTCAGCATATTTACGCCATGGAGTTTACGGAAAAAGAAGACAGAATATTATGGTATTTGTGATTTATGGAAATCTGAATATTCTTCTATATATTAGGCGTATGGAAGCATAGTTGATTTATGAAAATCTGAATATTCTTCTATATATTAGGCGTATGAAAGCATAGTTGATTTATGAAAAATATCTATAAATATGGAGTTGTTATTATCGAATATATGGAGATATTGAGATAAGGAAATTCCCTTTATTTATGGGATTTGGATATCTTCAAGAAGCAGATTTGGAATAAGAATATTATGGAGATAATCATGGAGAATTCAGATCTGCTCATGGACTATATATAAAGAACAAACACGGCTGCATTATTTACGAACTTAATAGAAAAAATCTGCACACATATTTTTTATATTTCGAGAATTGCAAAGAGCCGGAATTCTATGTTCCAACACACAAACCTGCTGCACAAAGTTCAGAATCATATGCCTTAATTCCTCGGGAGGAGGAGATCCAGCGTTGACGAGTTTCGAGGTCAGAGGGAGTCTGATCAAGGCGGATCGGTAGCAAGGGGAGCTTGTAGAATTCACGTTATAGTTAGATAAGATAAGTATAATTGTATGGTGTACTTTGTACTGTATCTTTCTGATTAGTGAATTCATTCTGAACTGGGCCAGGCCCCGCAGATGTAGGTGGATTTCACCGAACTGCGTAACCAAGTCTTGTGTCTTTTATGCTTTACTTTATTGCATACTTGGTTAGATAGGTTATGTTGGAACACAGTAGTGATAATTGAATTAATTAGGTAAAATCAAATTTCAATTGGTATCAGAGCTTGGTCGCTTATTATTCCCTTGGTTGTGTCAAGGAAAGTGAGATCCGGTTTTACCAATGGCAACTAGAGAAGGAGCTTTTGTGTCTCGGCCACCACTGCTGGAAGGAACAAATTACAACTACTGGAAGGCTCGCATGCGGGTGTTCATAAATTCACTGGATGAATTGGCTTGGTACTATGTTGAAACAGAATGGAAACCCCCTGTTGTTGGAAATTCTAAAGGAGGAGAATATAAGCCTAAAGAGTTGTGGACACCAGGTGAAAGAATGGGAAGCTTGGCAAACTCCAGAGCATTAAATGCCATATTTACTGCAGTAGATGAAGATCAGTTCAAACTCATCTCTACGTGCCAACAAGCAAAGAAAGCAAGGGATATCCTACAAACTGTATATGAGGGGACAAGTCGTGTACGTGAATCCAAACTACAGATGTTGACTACAAAGTTTGAGGAACTGAAGATGGAGGAGGATGATACTATTTCTATATTCAATGGAAAACTCAGAGACATCTCCAATATGGCGTATCAACTTGGGAAAGTTTACAAGGAAGCAAAATTGGTGAAAAAGGTCTTGAGATCTCTTCCTAAAAGATTTGCTATGAAAGTAGCAGCAATAGAAGAAGCAAGAGATGTAGCCACCATGACCTTGGATGAACTAATGGGATCCCTACAGACCTATGAGATAACAATGCAACGACCTGTAAAGAAAGTCCAGAAGGAGTTGGCTTTCAAATCCTCTTTATCAAGGGTCATCCAAGAATCTGATAGTGATGATGAAATTAAAGAACTTGCTCCTATCACCGAGAATTTCTTAAGAAATATGAAGGATGTGGTAAACAAGAATTCACAGGAAAGATCTGGTGGAAATAAAACTCGTCCTCAAGATTTTGGTAATAGTGGAACTCAGATGGGACAAGGAAGTAAGCAATTCTCTAGAAGCCAAAGTGGTGAAGGAAGACAGTCTGAAAGAATTCAATGTCGAGAGTGTGGAGGATACGGCCACATTCAGGCTGAATGTGCTAATACCCAAAAGAAGCAAGGAAAATCATACATCACCTCATGGAGTGAAGATGATGAACAAGATGAAGAGGAACTTACAAGAAATTATGTGGCATTTGGAGCAAAATTTCACGGTGGATTAGATGAGATATGTTCCAACATGTCAGAGAAAGATGAAGCTGTATGTTCCAACATAGGTTTTGATGGCACGTCCAGTGATGATGGTGGACTCGTTGTGAGTGATGAAGATATTTACAGTACATATGAGCAAATGTATGCCACGTGGCTTCAAGTTGTTGATACAAATAGAGTGTTGAAGGTCTCAAGTCAAAGATTCAAGAGGTAAAAATAAAGTTTATCAAGACCCATCAAAGAAAACCTCTCATCTGTAGCTACTGCATGTATCAAGATCATACAGAGGAACAATACCGAAAACTGCTAAGAGATATCATGACAGGGCGACAACTTTCAGTATGTTCCAACATAGACGATGTCCAGCGATAAAGAATGGTTAGAAAGGTATAGGTTGTTAATCGTACGAGTACTTGCCTTATTGCTCACACATCTCATATTGCACATTCTATAGACTCGTGGTACTTTGATAGTGGTTGCTCTAGCCACATGACTGGAACTCAGGAATTACTGACCAATATTTAGCCATATGATGGTGGTTTTGTTACGTTTGGCGATGGAAAGAAAAGTTGAGTGGTTGGAAAAGGTGAACTGCATATTGAAGGATTCCCCGTATTCACTGGTGTTTTGTTGGTGGAAGATCTAAAGGCAAATCTCCTAAGTATTATCCAGCTATGTGATGATAATATGACCGTGGAATTCCATAAGGAAAAGTGCATAGTGAAATATGGAAACAACAAAGTGCTTACTGGTATTCGATCATCGGACAAATGTTACTTATTGGAACAAGAAGTGAACAACTACAATGTCAAATGTGATCAAGTAGATCGTACGGCTGACTATGTTCCAACATCGGTTGATTTCTCAGATCAGGGACGTAATGATGTTGGAACATCATATGAGACAGATCTTAAAGATGAAGCTGATGACTCTTATAACTTCAGCAATGTTGGAACATCATTCTCTCCAGAACTCTCCCATGTTCCAACATCAGTGCAGCCTGAATCAAGCAGAAGAAGGACTCAATTGATCCCTCAAATTAATTATGGGGAACTTGTTGGTCTACATTGTTTTCTCTCCCTCATTGTTGTTTCCTCAGTTGCCAGGTTAGAATCTATTCGCATTCTTCTTGTTATGGCTTACACTATGAATTTTACGATGTACCAAAAGCTGTCAAGAGTGCTCCCCTACATGGTGTGGTTAATGAGGAAGTATATCATCGACTCAAGAAGGCTTTGTATGGATCAAAACAAGCACCACAGGCGTGGTATACGCGACTCACTACCTTTCCTATTCAGAAAGGTTCTCGTCGAGGGGGAGAAGATCGCATCTTGCTTGTTTTTCGAGAATTATCAAATACACTGATTGCGCAAATCTATATTGATGATATAATCTTTGGGTCTAATTCACCATACTTGGTACAAGATTTTGTGACGTTGATGCAAGCTGAATTGAAGATGAGTATGGTGGGAGTTTTTGTAAGAATTCGGGATGATCTTAAGGAATCTCACTTGAATGAAGTCAAAAGCATAATTTGGGTTGAGAGAAAAGTTGTGGTAGCCTATGTTCCAACATCGAGACCATTTGCGGATATTTTCACAAAGCCATTGGACACTGCTACGGTTAAGCTCCTCAGACAACACTTAGGTGTTTGTCAGATTTGAGGTATTTCTTTAAAGTTTTTATTAGCTGTAGGTTTTTATTTTATTTTTTACCAGAAAATTCAAAAAAATAAAAAATTTAAAAGGAGAAAAAAAATGGAGGCGTAGTTGGACATGTTAGAAGTTGGTGTTGAAGATATTATGGTGATTAATGGGATCCATAGATCAGAGAGATGGTACTTCCCGGTATTCTGGTTTAGGATGATGAGAAGTTTGGAAGGCAGTGATGCTGATCATGTTCCAACACAGAGTATGGAGACTGGTTGAGAAGATGTGGAAATGGATTAGAGATTCAGATGTTCAAATATCAGTAATTGTGGCTGGAGAAGATTATGATCTGGACGGTGAACAAGTCTATGTTCCAACATCAGATAGGGGGAGAAAGTACTGATGAAGTGAAGAAAGCTGAGTAGGTGATGTGTTGATTCTGAAGCAATGAAAGGATCTTATGTTCCAACATAGAGAAAGCGGGTGAAGCTGAGAGCTGTTATGTTCCAACATCGGTGACTGATGTTCCAACACAAGGTGAGTAGATTATTGAAGGCACTTCTGATCAAACTGCCATGAGAGATATAATTTTAGCCGAAAGGACAACTGATCTTGGTGTATATAAGGAGTGTGGATTTACAGCTTACCTGGACTATTTGGGTCTCAAGAATGCTACCTCAATCTACAAGAAGTACAACCGAGAGAGATTGTAGAGGAATTCTATGGGAGGCAACATTGATCCAGATTTTGAGTGGTATAGTGGTGTGAAGTTGAGAGCTCTATCCATTTAGATGGTAGCTATTGGAGGTAGAAAATGCCAGTTTAGATGAGGCACAGATAGCTTCTCCTGAAGAGGTTTAAAGGTTATGTTATGGCTATGTTCCAACATAGGCCAGATATTTGCTTCAGGGGGAGCTGCATTTGATGGAGATTCTGGTTTGCTGTGTCTATTGAGTTTGGCATGTTTATGTTCCCAAGGGGGAGATGTTTTGGATTTCTTGGATAACTTTATTGGCCTCGTTGGGTTGATGTTCCAACATGACCATTATTCTTGGATGTTGAGGGAATCTGAAATTCTGGGGGAGATGCTATGTTTCTATGTTCCAACATCCAGAGTGTTTTTCAAGGTTGATATCTTTATTTGCATAAGCTCTTGTGATGAAATGCCAAAAGGTGATTGGTCCACAAAATGCCAAAGGGGGAGATTGTAAAGTCTAGATTTATCTAGTTGGCAATTTGTGGAAATTATGCAAATATGGTATTATTGAGTTGCAACATCAAAGAAGGAATTTTGGTGAAATAAGGAAAGGTTAAAGACTGAATCCAAGAAGGATACATGTAGTCCAAGTTGTACTTGAGTTGGAGAATATATCAATTCCTATATATGTGGGATTTGATTAATGCTATGGAATTGGAGACTGAATAAATTTCATGTGTGCATGCGAAATTCAGCATATTTACGCCAAAGTGTTTATGGAAAAAGAAGACAGAATATTATGGTATTTGTGATTTATGGAAATTTGAATATTCTTCTATATATTAGGCGTATGGAAGCATAGTTGATTTATGGAATATCTCTATAAATATGGAGTTGTTATTATCGAATATATGGAGATATTGAGATAAGGAAAATCCCTTTATTTATGGGATTTGGATATGCTTCAAGAAGCAGATTTGGAATAGGAATATTATGGAGATAATCATGGAGAATTCAGATCTGCTCATGGACTATATATAGAGAACAAACATGACTACATTATTTACGGACTTAATAGAAAAATCTGCACACAGATTTTTTATCTTTCGAGAATTACAAAGAGCCAGAATTCTATGTTCCAACACACGAACCTGCTACACAAAGTTTAGAATCATATGCCTTAATTCCTCGGGAGGAGGACATCCAGCGTCGACGAGTTTCGAGGTCAGAGAGAGTCTGATTAAGGCGGATCGGTAGCAAGGGGAGCTTGTAGAATTCACGTTATAGTTAGATAAGATAAGTATAATTGTATGGTGTACTTTGTACTGTATCTTTCTGATTAGTGGATTCATTCTGAACTGGGCCAGGCCCCGCAGATGTAGGTAGATTTCACCGAACTGCGTAACCAAGTCTTGTGTCTTTTATACTTTACTTTATTGCATACTTGGTTAGATAGGTTATGTTGGAACACAGTAGTGATAATTGAATTAATTAGGTAAAACCAAATTTCAGAGACGGTGTTAATGGAGAAGTATTTGATTCAAAGTTACGAACCCATATCCTCAGAGGATGATCCAGGCTTATTCTCAATCTGCGAAAACCTTAAACCTCCTGAGGGCTTTTGCAACCGGGGGTTACGCAGCCATTGAAAGGGTTGTACAATGGATTTTGGATTTTGCGGATCAAGGAAGCCGATACATGGAGTCCGCGCAATGGGTAGATGAGGCCAACGGGTTCATATCTGCTTCGGGGATGACCATAAACGATCTCATCATAACCGCGGCAGAGTTCTGGACATCTCACGAGTGCTTGCTGCTGCCATATGAAGAGTCCCTCACTGGATTCGACTCCGTATCGCGTCATCACTACGAATGCTTGGCTCACTTTCTTTGGGCCGGGGAGCGCACCAGGCAGCTGGATGGAGCTCATGTCGAGTTCTTGAGAGGCATCGCGAACCCTGTAGGAATCAAGGTAAGTGACAAAATGGATCCGGATGAGCTAGTAAAGCTGATTCAGATACTGAATCTTCACAACAAAGCGGAACGAATCACGCTAATCACGAGAATGGGAGCTGAAAACATGAGGGTTAAGCTTCCTCATTTAATCAGGGCAGTTAGAAGGTTAGGAAAGGTTGTTGCTTGGGTTAGCGATCCTATGCATGGAAACACCATCAGCGCCTCATGTGGTCAGAAAACTCGAGCTTTTGATGCAATCATGGCGGAAGTGATGACGTTCTTCGATGTCCATGAGCAAGAAGGCAGCCATCCTGGGGAAAAATTCTGGAATTGTGGCTACAGTAGCACACAGTGGATGTAATTGTGGAGAACGCATTTGTCAAATGCGTTCTCCCAGTTTTTGAATTTTTTTTACTGATTTCTTGAAGATTCATTTGGAAAATGCATCCTCTTTAATTATTTTTTTGGTCCCTGATTGAAGATGACGCATTCTCCAAATGTGTCCTAAAAAATCCCGTTGTTTTTTGAATTTTTGTGTTAATGATTGAATGCGTCCTCCAACCCGTGCTGATTTTTGTGCCACCACGTCGATAAGGATGCATTCGTTAAATGTGTCCTCCAATCCGCTGCTGATGTCCTTGATTCCACATCGACGAGGACACATTCATTGTCCTCCAATCCTTTCTGTAATAGCGCCCAGAATGTCTGAATTTTCCCTTGGTTTTTACATTTGGTTTTCTCCGCTTCCTCCCCACTCATGTCGGAATCCTCTCAAGTCGTCGCTGCCATAACCCTCAGCCTACTCCTCCCCGCTCTCCATTTCTGGCATTCTCATCGCCGAATCTCAGCCCAGTTTTGTTAATTTATTTTTTTGCTCTCCCATTTTCTATCTTTGGTCGTTTTTGGTTATTTTTCGCTAAAATTGATTTTCACCTTGCAGCCGAACATGTCTACCGGTCTTGCGTTGGAGTTTTCACTGCCATTGACTACCGTTGACTGATGTTGATCGCCATTGCAACCACATTCTCTGTGAGTTTGAGACACACGCCTAGTCAATTTGTGACTTTCCCAAAGGTATTGAACAATACATGATTATACATACGTGTCGATTGATTATGTGTGATTTGTCCTATAATATTTGTTATTGAATTTGGTGTAACACTGAAATTTGTGAAGTACCTGAAAAAACTTGTTAATATGAATGTGTTGTATGATTGTGTGTAGTTTGAATGATTATGTTTGGTCCAATTCTGTGAAAGTGTTGAATGAGGATCTGTGACCATGTGAATTGATTATGTGTGATTTTTTTTACTAATTTTGTATTAAATTTTTAGTAATAGTTTTATTAGTGTGGCGGAAGTGAGCACACATTTTAGGATAGTGTAATAGTTTGAAAATTGATAATAGTGTATGAGGTGGTTGACCGACTATAATGGAATCCTGTACGGTTTACTGTTCGAGTAGTTGAATATAAGTTACTGAATAATACCATCTTTCCAACTATCGAAATATATGTTATGTATTTGTATAATGCAGTTGTACGATGTTTTGACGGTGTACCTATACAAAGGGGGTCAGATTAAGTTTGATTTGACTGTGGGTGTGTATTATAATCCTCTCATACCGGAGAGGAACGTGACTCTCGAAAGGAGGTTAAGCCACTCCGAGTTAGTTGATTTAATTTTTAGAAGGCTTGGTATTACAAGTGAGGGGTATCTGTTGAAAATATATTACTGTTGTCCTGAGCTGATTGGTTTGGCCATATACTATCGGTGTCATGATGTGGAAGATGACGAGTCTACCACGATCTTCTTCGACATTGTTGATCGAATGTCATTGTCCTCAGCGGATTTGTACATTATTTTGGAGAAGCTTTCAAGTATACGTTCATGCACGTTCATGTCGTTATTGAGCAACATCCAGAACTGTACACCTTTACCAAGTTTACCACCCCCTGTTCATTGCCAAGGTTTTGTCATTGGTGAGTCCAGCCAACCCAGTGCGTATGTTAACATCGATTGCGGTCAGCCATCCACAAGTGGTGGTATATATGGTGGGCATCATGAGGAGCCGAATGTCTTCGATGTGGGTAAAATTGGCGAGCATGTTTTGGTTATGTTGGTAGCGATGATGATGGTGAGGAAGTGAAACTTGATGAAGAAAGTGAAGATGATCGTTCCTTATCAACTGATTAAAATCCTGGGGATGATGATGAACAAGTGGTGTGCACGAAAAATGTATCCACGTCGTTCCATATTTTGGCGAATCCTAATACAGATGCCTACTTTAGGGATTATCGGAGCCCTGATGAGGATGGCTATAACCCAACTAATTGTGGTGACAGATTTACTAGTTATGTTTAAGCGATTGGTGAAGTAACGTTGGGTATGCGATTCCGGACGAAGCCATAATTGGTATAAGCTATTTCTAGGCGGAGTTCTATGATGAACAGGGAACACATGGTCGTGGAGAGTAGGTCACACACATGGTATGCAAAATGCAAGGGCGTTGTCGAAGGGACTGGTAGTTGTTATTGGGTTGCTAGAGCTAGCAAAAAGGCTTCACATGGCATGTGGGAGATCACCAAATGGGCAAGTAGTCAAGCTTGTGTTGGTGGTGGTCGATCGGCAGGTAACATTAACCTGACTTCGGTGATGATCTCCAGTTCAATTTGCGACCACATTGACGTAAACCCTTCTTACACGGTGAAAGATGTACAAACGCATGTGAAGACAGAGTTAAATGTGACCCTTTCCTATAAGAAGGCGTGGTATGCTCAACAGAAGGCTATTGACATGGTATTCAGAGCTTAGGAAGAATCCTTTGAACAGTTGCCAACATATATGGATGAGCTTGTCCAGGCTAATATGAGCACCGTTGTTGATTAGGCAGACGTACCTGATAGAATACACGGGCATGGGTGTAGGAAATTTATGTTTGTTTTCTGGGTATTTGGTCAGGAAATTGATGCATTTCGCCATTGCATGCCGATAATTAGTGTGAATGGCACTCATTTGAGAGATGCATACTAGGCTACAATGCTAGTTGCCGTGACGCAAGATGCGAACGACTACATACTCCCCATCGCTTATGCAATTTTTGACGTTGAAACTTATGAGAGTTGGAAGTGGTTCATACAGAGACTGTGTGTCCACGTGGTTGGTGGTGATAGTAGGCCAATCTGTATTATATCAGATTTCCATGATGGTATTTTAAATGCAATGAGACATATGTAGGAATAGATGGAGCCAGCTGGATACTAACAATTTTTCTTGCGTCATTTTCAGTCCAACTTCCTTAGTGCTGAGGGGGGCGGGGGAGGTTCAAGAATGCATTTATGAAGACTCTAGTTTGGCAGCTTGGTGGTGCCAGATGAGAGAGCAGGTGGAGGGAGTACAAGGAGGAGTTGGAGAGTATCAAACTATCTGCTTGGGATTGGTTGATACAACATGATAGTAGTAAGTGGTGCCTTGCCTTTGATGAGGGTGATCGACATTGGGGAATTCTTATAACCAATTTTTCAAAGAGTTACAACAACTTTTTACGGAGAGCACGACATCTCCTGATAACTGCATGTGTAAAAGCTACTTTTAAGCGAACAATTGAAATGTTTGCCCAAAGGGTAATGGATGCCACAAATTGGAGGTACTTTCCTTATTCATTACAGTTATTTATGTGTTCACAGACCAGTTTCTTTATTCTAAATTGATGTTGATTTGTGTAAATCTATGTTCCCTAGTAAGATCTGGAAAAAATTTAAGAAGCAAGACATTTGGGCACAGGGACATATCATCACCGTGTTTGGTCATGCATGACAGAGTTATAGGGTTGTGACAAGGACCATTGACGGCAGCATTCGGTGAGAGGCAGTACACAGTCAAATATCGGAGAAAGGAATGTACTTGTCGTGAATGGAAAATTTTCCATTTCCCTTGTTCACATTCATTGGCCGTCTATCGGTATAGGCGTGACGATCCTTCTAGTCTATGTGACAAGGTGTATCACACGACCACCCATCACTTTGGCAATGTGCTAATTGGAGGTTGATTCCCGATATTGAAAAGTTTCGCAATAGGAGGCATGGCCAGTTTGCGGAGAGAAGGATAAGAATCAAATGGATGAGAGGGTGCCGGGTGAATCCAGAGGCGTCCGTAGGCGAGGCCATTAGTGTCGTGTTTGTAATATGGAGTTTGTAAATTCTTTTGTTTTTCGAGTTCAATTGATTGTCTACATTCGCATTACATGTATTTGTTTAAATAGAGCTACTGTACAATTTGGTTAAAATATTTATCACATGAAAGTGGTTTTTTTTCAGGAGTCGCAGTATAATGTGTATTTGTGGAATATTTATCACATGTTGTAGTATTATGTGTATTTGTGGAAATCTTGATTGATTAATTTTGACATGTGATTCTGATTGTTAACAGGGACACACCATGTATCATCCATGACACATTTTGTTGTACCTTTACCATCAGCATCGTGCTCATGCATTGTACAACAGTCATTTAGAGAATGATGCACTGCAGGTGAGGCGGTGCAATGGGGCTTGCTGGACTGATCAGATGCCTGATAGAGTTATGCTCTATGTGCATGAAGCTAGATTCCAGGGACTCTAGGATTCCGCACCAATTCACATTGACCATTCCCTCATCACTGCCTTAGTGGAGCGTTTGAGACCGGAGACGCACACATTTCACCTGCCAATGGGGGCTACCATCACTTTGCAGGATGTAGGTATCCTATAGGGCCTTCCAATCGATGGCATCCCAATCACTAGTGTAGACACTAGCAGGCGTATAGATGACTGACAGAGAGTGTGAACATACTACCTGGGTGTCACACCAAACCCGAGTGTTATCAGAGAGGGTCGCATCAGGGCCAGCTGGTTGGGAAACTTATTGCACAGTCTATTGCCTATTGATGCTACTAAGGTACAATGTTAACAGCAGGCTAGGGTTTTCATTCTACTGCTGGTTGGTGGAATACTCATGTCAGACACGTCCAACCACCTTATCCCTTTGCTCTACTTGTCGATACCGATGGACCTAGGTGCATCACATAAGTATAGTTGAGGGAGTGCCATTTTTGCACCCTTGTACATGTGCTTATGTGACGTTGCAATCCCACAAGTTAAATCCAGATCTGGGCCATTTGTATTGCTACAGGTAAAATTGCTGGTCAATCTAGTGAGTTGTACATAATGTCCATAACGTGCTCTAACATTATACTACATTTTATTTTAATTATTGGCAGTTGTGGGCATGGGAGCGAATACTATCCATTTGACCAGCCAGACGACTACCAGTGACCGTCACGATGAGTGCTCTTGGGTCCAGGTATGTATCGAATAAGTCAAGAGACAATTTTTGAACCATTAACAATTCCAAGAAATGGATACTATAATAAATATTGTTCCTAATAGGTGGAGAGCCCGATACGATTTATCACAATCATCGATGCATTTATTGAAAGTGTACCGCGATTAGCTAACATTTCTCCATGATAGTCAGGTATAGGGCAATTCAGATTTCTTTTCATTGAATTGGTGGGAAAAAAGGTTTTTCTTACCTAACTGCAACACCTACCTGTTATGTCAGTTTATTTGGTAGCCATACACTGAGGATGTCGTGCAACAACTCCCATGGTACTGTACAGCCGATAGCAACAACTGGCTGCTTTGCGTTGACCTCATTTGCAGGCATGTCGTGGAGTACCATCATGTTCATCGTGTTCTCAGGTGGTTTGGCCTTATTCAGCCAATACCCACTCAGTTGGTCACTAGGGATGAACATAAACTGTTTCATACTAGAGACCGTTGAGGAAGGTCAGGCATGGATTGGCGTGTGGGACTGAGAAGATATGCTTGGGAACGTCGATCAGAACAACAAGTAAATGTACTTGGGTCGGCGGATCCATACACACCCGGTCGAGAATACATGGAGTGGTATTTTTGCAGGATAGTAACCCTGATTGATCAGCCAGGACGACCCCTAACAATTATGAAGGGTTTCCATGGAGACGGGGCTACTATGGAGTATATGGTATTTCCTAAATTTCTAATAGTGTTAAAAAAATAATACTTTAGATTTCCTCAATATTAAATATCTAACATATTTACCTAATTTATGTAGTTGCAGGCAATTACCAAGTTGCACATCATGCCATATATTAATTTGGACGAATGTCCCCCACATTTTGCGGACGTTATCATGGAAATGCATGGTGTTGCCACACGTACCCTACAAGATGCGCATGAGCCCTCCAGACTACAGTTTTATCAGCCATATGCGCACTGTGAGGAACCTCTCCCTAGTGTGAGATATAATGACATCAGAAGCCACCGCCAACTCCACCCGATCGACAGGGTGGTTGGAGACCACATGCTCGGGGCCATACAGAACACATTGGTTCATCACAAGCTAGACCCTCACATACGAGTCCAGCGATTACCAGACCATCACATGGTGGACCCTCACAATATGACATGACTACAACAAATTTCACTGCATATCGTACTCTCACTGCTAGTCATGCCAGACCATCACATTGGGAAACCTCTCAGTATGACACGACTACAACTGATTTCACTGTATATATCACTCCCACAGCTAGTCATGCATACATGTTGCCTACCGCTCCATTACATACAGGTAGTGTTCCACATGTCCATTATGACTCGAATGAAGAGGCAAGAGATAATATGGAGGAGGATTTACCAGAGGGAGAGCCGTCTGATGATGTACATGTATCTAATGAGATGGCTGTTCAACGACGCACATCCCGCACCATACGTCCTCCCCTATGTGGAACGGGTGGAAAGCTTTGCAAAGGCCGTCATTAGTACATTACATGTCATTCATCACTCATTTCATTAAGTTTCACACGTCTTCTTCGGATATTGTACATTTCTGCTTATTTGTATTCATTCCAACTCTATAAAATAATTCATTCCTACTCTATATTTAAGAAAAGATAATAAATTACAAATCCCACGATAAAATATTATCCTTTACTAATTTTTAAAATATAATCAAACAAACACAAGTCTACTTATGCGCAATCTTCACCAAAAACAAAAATATGAAAAACAATAACTTATACATTGTTGGATTGAAAAAAAATATTTTGTTAAATTCACGATGCATTTTTAAAAAATTCAGGACACGTTTTTATATAATAAATTCAAGATAAAAAAAAATTCAAGACGATATTCAGGACGCTTTCTTCACAAAAATTTAAAATAAAAATTCAGAAACCAATTTTCGGTCCTCTACAAAATAATTACAAGAAAAAAAAAATCAGAAACTGAGGACGCATTCACACACTGTGTTCTCTTCACATTATTCAATAAAATAAATCAGAAACTGAGGACGCATTCTTCACAATAATTCAAAAAAAAAAATTAACCATATTATGAGTCCTCTGAAATTTCTGCACAAAAACAAGTATTCACCGAGATGACGCATTTAATGAATGCGTCCTCTACCGATTCTGTAAAAAAAATTTTAAATCAACGTGAGGATGCATTCAGAGAGTGCGTCATCCACCATGGTGTTCAAATTTCAAAACATGCAAACTTGCATCCAAAATTCCAACAACATGCACAAAAAAATAAATCACTCCCATCCTGGAGGGGTTCATCTGGAAATGACCGGCCAGAATGTGACTGAATGTATCGGGGATCTTGTGCCGTTAGCTTTGATGATTTGAGCTCGAGATATCATACACATTGCGATCCAAGGTTCAATGCTTCTCAATCACTTGAGCTTTCGTTCATTATTGCAGAACGCCTCAGAAAGATACGGATTGGAGGATCCATATCTTAAAACTGTATACCCATTTTAACACCATGTGGTTTTTCATAATGCTATATTGCAAATATTTTTATAATTTATAATCATGGGCTCACTTTTTTAAAATCGTGGACAAAAAAGTCCAGCGCCTATTACAATGCCGTGGCATCCACATCCAGTCTAACTAGTTTATAATAATAATTAATATATTACAAAAATATCTAAATTACATGTCAACTACCCTAATAATCTTTACTATGTTAGAGATCCAATAAACTGTAATATAGCCACTACAAGAAAAAAGGTCTTTCTTGATCGAATTTCGGTGACTATAGATTATTTGGTCACTAATAATTGTATTAGTGACTTACATATTTTCGTCACAATGTTTTGGTCACTAATGAACTTTTAGTGACCAAGTAAAAATTATGGTCACCAAATTGGTCACAAGAAGGTGTTGGGAATAAGAGCTAAGTAGTTAGGCTATCTTAGGTGATTGATCTGCACCATTATACATGCTTTTACCAATGCATTTGATGTAGTTTTGATTTACTTCTGGTTGGCGGTTTTGTAACATTAGTTGTGTTTACATGACAATGAGTTTAGACAGCCATGTTTAATTTTCTATTCTAAATACCATGTTTTGTATACTTAATTAGTGATTATTGACATATCGTTCTTACAGGCTCCTTGGTCTTTATTATAAGTACCTCTAGTAGGTCGCCTTGAATGCTATTTGATACATTACATTCTTGCGAATACTGTTTGCTTTTAACGATAGAATATTTGAAAGCTATTCGCATTGAATGGTAGTAGATGAAGGCCACGAGTATCAATGCATGGTAGAAGGAGATTGAAGCCAAGGATAGGCGACTTCGAAGTTGAAGACGGAAAAAGGTGAAAATGGTGATTCTGGGTCTGAGGAGTGTTGCCTTAGTCCTAGAAAGATCCAAGAAGAATTAGCCTTCAAGGCTAGTTCCATTGGATTCATCTTCTTGAGTACTACCAAATTGACTACTAGAACTCCCTATTCGGACTAACGATTTAGTCGTGGCAAGCAAATAAAGTTCAGCTGACGAAGGACCAGTGGCCCACGACAGCTCGCACTACACGAAGCATCAGCGGCCTGTGAAAATGCCCACGGTCCACCCTACACAAAGCAACAATTCCGGTTCGAGATAGTGAAGCCAAGCTATGAAAACTACTGAATGGAAACCATGGTGCTGCTCGCCATCCGTGAAAAGGAGGCCGGTCCTTGAAAACTTGTGAGCAAAAACCTTGGTGCTACTCGCGGTCCATGAAAACCTTCTTGGACCGGGGCACTAGCCCAGCTTCATGGACTGTGGCTTCCTGCGGCTATGAATGTTCACGGGCCATGCCAGATTGGTAGTCTGTGCTTGAATGTTCACATACCGCGGCATCCGTACCGGTCTGTTACACCTTGGTGGCTGACCATTTTGTCCTTAACTCTCTCAAGTTTCATCTGATTTCCCTTCTACCATGTATCAAAAATATTTGCCTTTCCAGGCTTTATCTAACGCACTATAATTCGGCTCCATCAGTTTCACAGATTTGAGCAGTTTATCCGAGAAAGGTTCAGTAGAGGGTAGGGTGACTTTTCATCCAATATCCTCTACCATATATCAAAATCTTTGTCTTTCCGGGCTCTATCCAACGCACTATAATTCATTTCCATAAGTTTCACGGATTTGAGCAATTTATCTGAGAAAGATTCAGTGGCTAGAGGGAAATGGTAACTAGGGTTTTGCTATGTTTGGCCTATTTTTAGGCCCAATCTCCCACTACTATATCTAGGAGTCTTAGTCTTCTACTAAACCCTAAGTAGAATAGATCTGGTCATAAAGATTAGTTTCTCTTTCTAGTTTAGAGAGAAGGAAAAGGAGAGTTCTTCTTCTCCTTCCTTCATCTTCTCTTTCTCTTATCTTTTTCTTTCCTTCCTATTTTCTTAGATCAATGACATCTAATTCCATAGTTGTCATTGATCTATACTTTTTTACAGTAATTAGATTAGCTTAGGATATATTTAGTACATGTGTAGCTTTTGATGCTTTATGAGTTTCCTTAAATTCCATATATCTTTGTGTTTATGATATTATTGTGATTGTTCTTGAATGTGATAAATGCATGAACATTACACCACATATGAGCACACACTTTGGGCTATGTTCATGTATGGTGCACTTATTAATGCCCTTTTGGGAAGAGAAACCTGGATGTTTGAATGGGTGGAGGGGAATGATTCTGTGTGAGTGTGAGCACGGGAGATTCCAGGTAACCCTAATCCGCATACCATCGCACTAGTCTTAGCAAATTACTTAACCATTTTATAATAGGTTGTGGGTAGAGATAGATGATAGTAGGAAGTTAGGTGTTGTGTTGAAACCTTAGTATCATAGATAAGGTGCCTATGAACCTAAGGCCCCGCGTATAGAGGACCACTGGGGGTTGGAATTTTGGAAGTTTGGTGAGTGACAGGAATGGCGAAGTGTATGCCATCGACCACACCACATGTTATGAACACACCGATAGGTATTTTGTATGCCTATATGTGAATGAATCGATGATTGAAGCATTAGAACTACCGTGTTGCTAAATTAGTCCCTAGTGCCTATCATAAATAGTTTGCTTGTTTGTTTATTTCATGCTTGTAGTTGTTAGTTGAAAATACCAACCCCCACCACCCAGTTTGCATGTTTACATTAGTGGTTATTCCTTTCACTCATGCGGACTGACGACCTGCACGAGGCTGTGTTTTGAGTTTTACTTGAACCTAGCATCTCTGTGGATAAACGCAGGGCTTGCCGCATGCTACCCTTTTGTAGCATTAGAAGCGAGAACGGGTGCAAAATATAAATCTTATCTTTAACCATCCCACGGAGCCAATGCCTCAGCTCAGTGACAGGCGGGCGGGCGGTCGTCGCGCCCGCCGTGCAAAAGATAATTTGTAAGCCCTAAATGCTTACTTTCTACAACTAGGTAGATAGTGGCAAATCGGGGTCGTCCAAGGAGAAGAGGGATCTTCCTAAGCGTCTAAGCACACAAATGGTTGATATTAGGCTAGGAGTAACTATATATACACACACATAAAAGCATGTAAATGGGGGGGGGTTGGTTGGTTGGTTTCCTAAATTAACAAAGATAAAAAGACACGATAACTAGCAAGGTCAAGTGACTATGCTAATCATCAAACGAAACTAAAGAAAAGGGGTTTTAAAACTACAAAGATAAAAAGCCTTGGGGGCAATGGATATCCACTTCCAAATCATACGTAGGTCATTGAATCATTCACTCATTCCATCATATAGCATACATGACTCAACATTCACATACCCATCTAGCAAGGATCACAACACATACATCACAAGAAGTTCTAAGTTCATGCTCATAGATTTTCATGCAAAGGAGTCCCGAAGTTCGTCACGCTCCTAACACCAAAACAATTCAACCATACAAACACTCCCTATGCTCAAACAACTCATGGCACACATGAAGTGAAACATACCATCAAGAATACATAAACGCCAAATAACAAATGCTTCAAGAATGAGTACAAGCCATCTATTCAATATTTCAACTACTTGTCGTGGAGACTAAACTCCTATCCTTCTTAGTTCGTAGTTTGCAAGAGTGAGTTCCACATCTCCCGTCAAACCTCACCAATGACTCCCGAGTCGTGACCACGACTCAAGGTATCATTGGTGGCATTTAATCACGAAGAACCAACAAGCTTGGCAATGCTTATGACCACTACACCGTGACTAAGCATTAAACCAATTCATGCAATTACACGAGATTGGATGAACGTGCAAGCACATTCATCCACGAGCATATGACTCTCTCGTTTGCTACACAAAACAATTATGACGAAGAGTTCAACATCAATCACATTCGTCTAGCACATTGTCAACACACTAACACAATCAAAAGCTCTAATTCACACTCATACATTCCTAACAAGAACAGGGGGGAAATTAACCCAAATCCCCCAAACCCTAGCTAGCAATTCATACAAGCATTCATATCCTCAAGCTCCCAACAACATCAATGGAATCAACAATTAACATTCAAAGCACAATAAGAGCACAATAGCAAAAACACCAAATAGATAGATAGAAATGGTTCTCAATACATAGAAGTGGAAGCTTCAATCCTTGCTCCCAAGAACAAAAACTACTCTAGAATAACAAGAGACATAATTAAACTACAAAAACTAAGAAAAGAAAGAGAAGAAAACCAAGGGTTTTCAAGCCCTAAAATGCAAGAAGAAAAGGGAAAAAAACTTTTGGAATGAAGGGGAGGAAGAGGTATTTATAGTGGAAGAAAAAGGGAAGAAAAACGCTGAAACAGAGCTGACTGGACGCTGCCGTCGCGACTCGCGACGAGCTCGCGACCAGATCAGTAACTCAGCCTTGCTGTTTTGTTTTGCTTCCTCCGGGTGAACCGTTGATCCGTTTCGGGAGTTCTTGTAGTCGATTTTATAGTGCTCGAGAAGAGGAATCCAATGGTGCCACTCTTGAAGGCTGATTCTTCTCGGAAAATTCTGAGAACCCCGGATCATCATTCATCCGTTGCTTTGCTCTCCTTTCTTCATCTCTTCACTTCTTCAAATCTTCACAACGCTCAAATGTAAAGGTCTTCAAATCTTCAAATCTTCAAAGATAAATCTTCAAAGTCTTCAAATCTTCAAAGTCTCAAACAAATCACCTTGTCACACAAAATCATCTAAAAAGTGATAAAAACGTCAAAGCCGCCTTTATCCCTCCTTAGATGATTTCAAGGCAAAATGCCACATGTAGAGCACAAATTTGCACAAAACCTAATCCTAAAAACCCTAAATAATCATCTAAAATGGACACATCAAACCTCCCCACACTTAAACCTTACTCGCCCTCGAGTAAGAAAAGATTCAAGCACACGGAGGAAATGACATATCCACATCCTAAAAACCCTAAAATACCCGCATAAAATGGCCACATCACTTAGGTTAATTAATTGCGCTGGTGCAATTGTATTAATGACCTCAGGTCGAGACGGGTCAGTGACTAGTGGAGATGACGAAATATAAAATGGTCACCAAATTAGTATTTAGTGACCAATTTTACGGTCACTCACCAAACTTCCAAAATTTAGTATATAGTGACCAAAGTTACGGTCACTCAACAAACGAAATATAAAATGGCCACCTAAGTGCATACTCCCTCCGTCCCGGCTATAATGACATATTTGTTTTTCACAGTTTTCAATGATCATGTTCGACCGTCAATATCTCTAGCTACATATATATACCAATTTTGCATAAAAATTGATATTTAGAAAATATATGTTAAGATGAATTCAAAAATATCTCACATGATATATTTATTTATAATATATATATATTAATTTATATTTATGGTCAAAGTTTATCAAATTTGACTTTGAAAAAATAAATATGTCATTACTGCTGGGACAGAGGGAGTATATAATTTCCAAAGTTTTGAAAGTGCATATATACCTCAAATTAACTTGGTCTGACCGTAAACAAACACAAGGAAATAAACTATACCCTTAAACCGAGAAAGTAATGTAAAGGGCCCAAGTTCTTGATGGAAATGTCCCACTACCATAGAGGCCCCCCTCTAGCACCGGTTTATTGGCACTGGTTTTTAACAGGTGCCCAAAATGGTAGGGAACTCGTTCAATGTATTTTAATACCTATTTTTTAGAAACGGTTGATAATCATGCACTGGTTTAATAAATATCAGTGCCCAAACTAGTGTTTGAAAAATTTTGGCACCGATTTATTTTTTTCTTAGCTCCATTTTTTGAGAACTTTTGTTAATATTCACACTTGAGCACTGGTTTAAGGGAAATGTTACTGGTTTGCAGCACCGGTTTAAAAAAAATTGAATCTTCCCGCCAAAAAATTCAAAATAATTTGCCAAAAATATTTAAAAAAATTTCCCAAAAATTCATGTCCTGGACGTAGTTGTACGCAACCGCTCTAGGATTAATTGTTTTTTCTTAACTTTCAAAATCATTCATTTCTTTTGTTGACTTCAACTAATAACTAAGTTGATTTAAATTAATCAACAGTCAATATTTAATTGACCTAATACATATAACTATGAATAAAAAAGTTTGACATTAACTAATTAATGTTCAACCCTTAATTGACTTAACATATATCAATAAAAACATGGATGAACCAACAGATATACTTAAAAAGAGGTAACAATTAATGAACTAACAAATATACTTAAAAATATGGATGGAAATTCAGCACCAGAGCCTGATGGATTCCTTGGTTTCTTTTACAAGGAATGCTGGGAAATCATCAAAGATGATCTTCTCCAAACTGTAAAAGATTTTCTGAACTAGTCACTAATTCCAAAATCCATATCCTCAAATCTTATAATCTTAATTCCTAAAAAAGAGATATGTTCCTCTTTTAAAGACTACAGACCAATTAGTTTGTGTAATTTTATAAGAAAAAAGTGCTTTTATAAACACTACTTAATTGACATAAGTGTCAATATAACCTTTCAGTATTTGAAAGTGCCAATATAACCTTTCAGTATTTGAAAGTGCCAATATAACCTTTCAGTATTTGAAAGTGCCAATATAACCTTTAAGTATTTGAAAGTGCCAATATAACCCTATCTAGTTAGTGAAAGTGCCAATATAACCCTCTCCGGTAACTTTTAGCCGGAATTTAATAAAATTACATGTTTACCCTTCTGAAAAAAATTAAAATAAAAAATATAGGAAAAGATGTTATTACCCTTAGACCGCTGCCTCCGGAACATGTAGGGTTATATCAGCACATTATGAAATCTTATTGGGTTATATTAGCACATTCCTAATGTTTGTAGGGTTATATCAACACATTTCTAATATTTGTAGGGTTATATCAACAAATTCTTAAAACTTATAGGGTTATATCAGCACATATTATAAATATTAAGAGTGTGCGACTCGAGTGGGCTTAACAGGCGACCACATCATCATATACACCATTATAACATCATAACAATATCATATACAAATAAAATTTGACATCATGAGACAATCATTAATATTAAACACTATTACCACATATCATAGCCTCATTTCAAAACATATCAACATTAAAAACCCTAGGTTGAAGAACACAGCAAAATAGCAATCACACACAACACCAAAGGTCATCAAATCATCAATCCGGACTAAACACAACAAAATAAACAAAATATCTTTAAAATCCTATATTTTACAGTATGTCCTGACATGACCCTACATTCTTTTCTAATGTGCTGATATAACCCTATAAATTCCAGGAATGTGTTGATTTAACCCTACCAGTATCCATAATGTGCTGATATAACCCTACCTAATTCGTCGGCGGTCCGATGAACTATGAGGGTAAAATTATCCACATAATTTCAAAGTTAGCCCAAAGGGTATTTTGGTCAATTTACATAGAGTCAATGCCGGAAAAATGAGGTCAATGCCGGAAATGGAGTCTGGGGGTTATATTGACACTTTCATTAACTAGATATGGTTATATTTGTACTAAAAATTATCATAGGGTTATATTGGCACTTACTCAGTAGATAGGGTTAAATTGACACTTATCCCATTTTATAAATAAGATCTTCACAAAACTAATTGCTATGAGGCTTAAATCAGTATTAAATGAGATAATATCACCTGGACAAACATCCTTTGTATCAGGTAGGGATTTATCAAATAATGTCCTATAAATGTAGGAACTAACAAACTTCTTAATAACAAAACTAAGGGACATATCATGATAATAAAACTTGACATGATGAAAGCTTTTGATAGAGTCTCTTGGGACTTTCTATCAAAATTGTTAACCAAAATGGGGTTTCCAATCAAACTAAAAGATATTATACTGGAAAATATGAGAGCGGTGCATTTTTCAGTATTAATTAATGGTATTCCTTGTGGATTCTTTAAGGCATAAAGGGGTTTAAAGCAAGGGGATACTCTATTCCCTTTGCTTTTCATCCTTATGTCTGAAGGTTTCACAAAAAATATCAATTTTCGATTTCAATATGCTGAAATAGGCTACTACAAATTACCAAAACCTATGCTGAATGTAACCCACTTATCATTTGCTGATGATACGGTAATCTTAATGAAATACTCTAAATAAGGAATTCATAAACTCATGGGTTTTCTCAAAATCTATGAAAAAGCTATAGGACACAAGATAAACTTTTAAAATCATCTTTCTGTCCAAAAAAGCTTAACCAAGAATCTCAACTATCATCAAGTCTGAAACTCAAATGTTGTCTGGCTCTTTGCCATTTGAATATTTGGGATGCCAAATTTTTACTCGTAGAAACAAAAAAAAAAGTTTATACCAAGGGATTCTGGACTCAATAACACTCAAAATACACTCATTAACAAACAAATTTCTCTCTCATGCTGGCAGATTAATATTAATCAAACTCCTCTTAGCTACGATTCCAAATCACATTTCAACAGTAACTAAACCACCAGAAGGCTCTGTAGACATGTTATACAAAATTTTAAATAATTTTTTATGGAATCCACCTGATCCAAATCATTAGAACAGAAGAACTTGGAAAAGTTTTAAGAAATTAAGCTAACCAAAAGAAGAAAATAGACTTGGGTTAACCAATCTTCACATAATAACGAATAGTTTCTCCACTAAAAAAATGGTGGAAATTACAAATAAATAACTCATTTTGGGCTCAAATTATGTGGTCAATGCCTGAAAACTCAAAAACATCAAGAACATGGAAGAGAATTAAAGAAGTTCATGAAATAGCCATGAAAATTCTTTTATTCTTATTGGTAATGACTCATAATCTTTTTGGCATTCAAATAGGACCAAAATTGGTCCATTAAGCCAATGGATAGATGATGAAATTGCAACACCATTGTCATACTTAACAATTTCAGAATTTGCAATTAACCAAATTGAAATTGTGGAAACACTTAAGGACACCCTCCCACCTGAAATCATAAGCCTTATTAACCAAAACATCAATCTATATCCTAATCACAAAGATAAACTTATCTGGAAACTAACTGAAGGTGGAAAGTTTACAGTGAAATCAGCTTATGAACTAGTTAGACCTAAAAGATTAAAGTTCCATCATTCACACACTTATGGTCTAATCTATTAACTCCTAAAACCAGTTTTCTCAACTGAAGAATCTTGAATAGAGTAGTAGCACTAACTGATATTTTGGAAGATTTCTCTTTCAACCTCCCCTCCATATGTTGCTTCTGTAGGCCAGAATTTGAAAGTATTCACCCATATATTTAGCAATTGTACATTCATCCAAAAGCTGGTCTAAAATAGATTCAACATTTAACATCACACCTAAAAACTGTTTTTTCTTTGGGATAGGTACTTCACTTATTGGAATATGGTCACTCACCAATCAATAATAGATCTGGTTAAAATACTACCTTGTATTGCGGTTTGGTTCATCTGGTGTGCAAGGAATAATTTTCCTTTTTATGAACAAAAACCCAACCTGGAAAGGTTATCAAGGAAAATATTACTAGTGGTGAATGACATGTTTTTAGTAAAGAAAATTAATGCAGTATGGAACATGGAATCAGATCCACCTAAAATAATCAAAATTAAACTCAAAAAGTCTCATAAAAATATTCAAATTTCATCATGGAAGCCATCAAAGAAATCTTTTAAACTTAACATAGGTGGTTCAACTTTGATTAATGGTGATTCAGGAGCTGGTTTAATTATAAGGGATACAAAAGGTGTGCATGTTTTCTCCTTTGGTAAGTTTTTAGGAAAATGTACAAGTTTGGAGGCTGAAGCTCAAGCACTACTATACAGATTGATGGTGGCAAAACATCAAGCCATCTTAAAGCTAGAAATTGAGACATATTCGATGCTTCTACTGAAAATGGTTCGTCTACAATTCAAGATCCCTTGGAAGTGCACCACCATAACGTGGGACATACAAGCAATGCTTGAAGATTTCACTACTCAATTGCCCACATTCCAAGAGAAGCCAACTGTGTTGTAGACCCCCCTGCAAAGATAGCGAGTTTAAGAAAGGTAAACGCTTCATATGTTTTTGCAGGTCTTCCAACAAATATCCAATAAAAAGGTAGGGGCCAGCCAAACCCCCATTTCTTTTAAAGAATATCAATACATATAAAAATGTTTGGCTTTAACTAATTAACGGTTAACCCTTATTTGACTTTTTATATGTAAACACTAAAAAGTAAGCTAACTTTAAGTAATTAACGGTAAACCCTTACTTAACTTTCTACATGTAAACACTGATAACTAAATTGATTATAACTAATCAATGATTAACTATTATTTGACTTAATTTGTATATACCAATAAAATGTTTGACTATCACTAATCTGCATTCAACATTTACTTGACTTTCTATACACAAACACTAATAATTAAGTTGATTTTACCTAATCAATGGTCAAACATTACTTGACTTCTATATATAAACACTAATAACATGGTTGACTTTAACTAGTCAACAGTCAAACGTTAATTAAATTTCCATATATAAACACTAATAACTAGGCTGACTTTCACTAATCAACGGTCAACACTTACTTACCTTTATATACATAAATACTAATAACTAGGTTGACTTTCACCAATCAATGGTAACTCTTACTTGACTTTCTATACATAAACACTAATAACTTGGTTGACTTTCACTAATCAACAACATACCCTTACTTGACTTTCTATGCATAAACACTAATAACTAGGTTGACTTTCACTAATCAACGGTCAACACTTACTTGACTTTCTATGCATAAACACTAATAACTAGGTTGACTTTCACTAACCAATGGTCCACACTTACTTGACTTTATATACATAAACAATAATAACTAGGTTGGCTTTTACTAATCAATGATCAACTCCTTACTTGACGGTTAACCTTACTGGACTTTCTATATATAAACACGAATAACTAGGTTAACTTTCACTGATCGACGGTCAATCCTTACTTGACATTCTATATATAAACACCAATAACTAGGTTGACTTTCACTAATTAACGGTCAACCCTTACATGACATTCTATATAAAAACACCCAATAACTAGGTTGACTTTCACTAATCGACGGTCAACTCTTACTTGACTTTCTATATATGAACACTAATAACTAGGTTGACTTTCACTAATCAACGGTCAACCATTACTCGATTTTGTATACATAACTACTAATAACTAAGTTGACTTTCACTAATCAACGATCAAATTTTATTTGATTTTCTATACATAAATACTAATAACTAGTTTAATTTTCACTAATTAATGGTCAACCCTTACTTTATATATAAACACTCATTAATAACTAAGTTGAATTTAACTAATCAACGGTCAAACCTTACTTGACTTTCTATATATAAACACTAATAACTAGGTTAACTTTAGCTAATCAACAGTTAGTCCATGTATAAACACTACTAACTAAGTTGACTTTAACTAATCAATGGTAAACTCTTACTTTTAAAAATATATATCAATTTTCCTTAGTATACATCCTTTTTTTTTACTTAGGTTTAAATTAATAGTTTTATTTTCTCGTGGATCTTATTTAATTAGCCTTTTATTATTTTTTTAACCCTCTAAAATTTTATTTATTGAAATAAGTAGATTTTCTTAAACGTTATTCCTGACAAAACCTTTTTACTTTATTTGATCAACATTTATACCTACACATAATTAAATTATCTTCGCCTAATTAATTTTTAATAACTTTTTAATAGGTTTATTAGTGTACCCTGGCCCAAAAAACTGGCCCAATACGAAAAACATTAACCCAGCATATAAAATGAAAAATGTATCATACCCTTAGCTTCAACCCAAGGATAAAAGAGGAAATCCTCAATGAATTAGCACAATATTGAGTACTACGGATGAATTACAAAAGCACAAAGGAAAAGATGAACTCAAAATGAAGAAGAAAAGAGAGGTTCAGAGAAAGAATAGAGAAGAAAGGAAAACCTGTAGAAAGTATATACTGAAAACAATAATTGCCAAAAAGATCCCAGTCTCTTCCTTTTCTGCTCTCTTATACCCTCAATCATGCCAAAGGAGCTGCTCGAGCTGGGCTATTGCAACTGACCAACTGCTCCAAGTTGGTAGAATTAGTTATGGCCGGCTCAACCATATCTCTTGTAACTCCTCCTTGATTAATACTGATTGTCAATTACCTTCTAATCCTTGCTTAAGTGGGCTGATCATGACAATCCCTCCCCGTAAAAACAAACTTGTCCTCAAGTTGATGACTTCAGATCCTTCTGCGGAACTAATGTGGAAACTCTGGAAATTGATGCTTAATAAAAAGACTATCTTCCCAAGATGCTTCTTCTTCTGGAAGTCCATCCCACACAATAAGCCATTGCACCACCTGTTGACCATTCTGATCGAGCACCCTCCTCTGCTCAATGAGATTGGGACGTAAGATAGGTACTTCAACACTCTCATCAAAAGGTATTTGAGAAATCCAACTTGGAACTAGTCCGCAGTTCTTCTTTAATAATGACACATGAAAAACATCATGAATCCTCGACCCAGAAGGGAGTTGCAATCTGTATGCTACAACCCTAATTCTTGCCAATACCAAAAATGGTCCATAAAATTTTGGTGCCAACTTGTTATAAGGTTGGTTCAAAGGTGATGTTTGTCTATACTTTTGCAGCTTCAAATATGCCCAATCACCTTCTGCAAAGTTCTCTCAGTTCTATGCTTATTAGCAAAATACTGCATTCTCTCTTATGCCTTACCAAGATTTTAAGAAATGTTTGTACCTTCTCATTTTGCTCCATCATATCACCCGTAGCAGGTATTATCACATCACTGAATGAACCCAAAGGAACCATAGTAGGTGGATTACCATATACTGCTTCATACAGAGTCATCTGATATTCGAATGATAAGAAGTATTGTACCACCATTCCGCATCTCCTAACCACAATTTCCATGAACTAGGTTTATCCTCACAAATGCACCTCAAATAGGTTTCCTACACTTGATTCACCCTTTCAGTTTGACCATCCGTTTGTGGATGATACGCCGTACTAAATTGCAGCTTAACACCCATTTTTTCAAACAATTCCTTCCAAAAGCAACTCAGGAAAACTGTTAGAATAAAGCAAGTTTATGATTAGATAAGATTTTATTCTTGATGACTAGGCTAGAGTTATGTTTAGACTAGTCTACTTGGTACTCTATTTATACTCTTCTTAATCAATCAGAATCATTATAGGAAATTACTCTTTCATGGTATTGGAGCAAGTTCTGATCCTAAACCCTAAAACTTTTTTTTTCTTTCTGCCGCCTCTCCCTCTTCTTTTCGACCGAAGGAACCGGCCAAGTTCCGACCAACATCCGGCTGTCTTCGGCATCTTCTTGATACATCCAGTGTGCTCTCCTCCGACAGATCTCCAGCTTCGGCAACTCTGGCGTTTGATTCATCCCTAAAGAAGCGGCATTTCCTCCTCGAATTTTCCTTCTCAGGCGTATTGCTCATCATCGGTAATAGCTTTCCAGCGGTGACCCTGTACGAGCAGTCCGACATTGATGTTCATCTCCTCCAGGCCCGGCATTCATCTCGGATGGATGTTCTCTTCTTCGTTGTGACGAGCGACTTCACATATTGGCTATCTCTATTTCCCAGGGACTATTCTCTTTGTTGGCGTCGCCTTCAGGTCTCCAGCGGCGACTATCTCCAATTCGGCGTTCTAGGCAGACCACTCACCACACGTCAGATCCACGCGTGAACATCTCTTCAGTGCATGTTCCAACGTGTTATTACACTCGCCCGCTGGAGTTCAAGCGCGTGAACTCATTTACGTGTGCCCTCCACGCCCCAGCAACCTTCCATTTGGCCAGCGCTTTGCTTGCCAATTTATTTCAGCCTCACCACTTTACCACTTTGCAGTATGGCTCCTTTTTTTTGGTATCTCAGAATTTAGGCATTCTGGCCATTGGTGGATTGTAGATTCTGGCGCTACAAAGCACATGGCATCATCTCCTGCTGTTGTTGATTATGTGAGACCTTACCATGGCTCTTCACACGTCTATGTTGGTAATGGTTCTCAACTCCCTATTACTAATGTTGGTGAATCTCATATTTCTAAGTCTTTGCCTATATATAATGTGCTTATTGTGCCTGAAATCACTAAAAATTTGCTTTCTATTAGCAAATTAACTTGAGATTTAAATGTTGTTGTCTGCCTTGATGATCGTTTTTTAATTATTCGGCATAAAATCACTAGGAAACCTTGTGTCACGGTCATCTTGAGGATAGTCTTTATGTCTTACACTATGGTGCATCTGCTTTAATCTCTACTGTGGAGTCAAATAAGTTGTGTGCGTCCTTTGAAATCTGGCATGCTAGACTTGGTCATGTCCAGCATTCTGTTATTTCTGGTTTGAATGCTTCTGGATCCTTAGTTGTCTCGTCGGTTTTGCCTAAACCCACCATTTGTGAAGCGTATGAAAAAGCTAAAGGGAAACGTTTATCTTTTCATACAAATGATAAACGTGCTGCTAGGGTACTTGATAGTGTTCATTCTAATTTATGGGGGCCCTCTCCTATCATATCTGCAGATGGTTTCTCCTACTGTGCCATTTTCCTTGATGATCATTCCCGACTCTCGTGGCTTTACCCACTTCATTGTAAATCTAATTTTTGGGATGTCTATCGCTAGTTTGAGGCTTTTGTGGAGAACAGTTTTCTTCCACCATTAAAGTGTTTCAGAGTGATGGGGGGACTGAGTTCGTAAATGGTCGTTTACGCTCTCACTTTTAGACAAAAGACATTCACCATCAGATTTCTTGTCTGTATACTCCTGAGAAGAACAGTCGGGCTGAGCGCAAGCACCGCCACATTACTGAGATGGGCTTATCTATGTTGTACCACTCTTATGTTCCTCTCTCCCACTGGCGACACGTCTTTGCTGCAGCTGCTTATACTATAAATCGATTGCCCACTCTGGTTCTTGGCGGACGATCACCATTTGAAGTTGTTAATGGTCGGGTTCCCATATACACAAACTTTCATGTATTTGGTTGTCGTGTGTACCCTTATCTTTGTCCTTATGCAACTCACAAACTCGCTCCTAGCAGTTTTCCCTGTATCTTTCTTGGGTACGACTCCCAGTACAAGGGCTATCGATGTTTGGATCCTACGTCTGGAAAGATATATGTCACCAGACATGCTTGGTTTGATGATACTTTCTTCCCTTATTCCAATGGTTCTACTTCAGTATCTCCGTTCTATCTGGATATCTCTACTTTTTTGGATCCTGCTGACACATCAGCTGATTCTCCTACTTCTTCCACGGTAGCATCTCCTCCTGCTTGGTCTGTCACTTTGGTTGCCAGCCCTCCTGGTTCATCGATGATGTCATCCTCATCGACTACAACACCATGTCTTGACTACTCTGATGATTCAGATTATCCAGTGGCCACTCAGACTCATCCTACTCCAACCATCCCTTCATCGACCAACTCACCTGGTCCACCGACTAGCACATCCGATTCTCTGGCCACTTCACCGGCCCCTTCACCGGCTCCTTCGCTAGTCACCTCACCGACCCTCTGCTGCGACTGCTCCTTCGGTCTCTCCACCCCCGCTTTGCACTCATCGTATGGCTACTCGATCGGTGACTGGAGCTATTCAGCGCAGAGATTATTCTGATATCATTGCTCATGGTCTTACTGCCGATTTACTTGCTCAGTCAGAGCCCACAGATTACCGCACTGCTCTTCAGGATCCGACCTGGGTTTCTTCTATAGATGACGAGATGGCAACTCTTCGTGGATAGCACACTTGGGATTTGGTGCCTCGCCCATCGGACGTCAATATTGTTGGCTCCAAATGGGTTTACAGACTGAAGTATCGACCAGATGGAACTATTAAGCATCATAAAGCTAGGCTTGTGGCACAGGGTTTCTCACAAATTCTGGGTTTTGACTTTAACCACACTTTCAGTCCAATAGTCAAAGCCTCCACTATTCGGACAGTCCTCGCCATAACCACCATGCGTTCCTGGCCACTTCATCAGTGGGTCTTCAAGAACGCTTTTCTTAATGGTGTTCTTGATGCTCCGGTCTATATGAAGCAGCCCGTTGGCTACCAGGATTCTGCTAATCCAGACTATGTTTGTTGCTTGCGGAAGGATATTTATGGTCTTAAGCATGCTCCTCGGGCTTGGTTTCAGCACTTCAATGGTTATCTGACATAGCTTGGTTTTCAGTGTAGCTCAGCCGATACTTCTTTTTTTGTTATCTTGAGAGGGTCATCATTACTGTATCTACTTGTGTATGTGGATGATATCATTCTCACAGGTAACGAATTGACTCTTCTTCATCAGTTCATTGATCGGACACACAAAGAGTTTGCGATGAAGGATCTTGGTGCTCTCCATTACTTTGTTGGTCTTGAAGTTTCGCCTACCTCCTCAGGGTTACTTCTTGGCCAAGCAAAGTATGTTTGGGATATTTTGACTCGGGCCAGTATGTCTGACGTGGCCCCCGTTTCTACACCATTTGTCATCGGTTCTCAGCTTTACAACTCTACCAGCCCTCCATTCCGGGATCCTACACTTTATCGTTCCCTTGTTGGTGCCCTCCAGTATCTCACCATCACTCATTCGGATTTGGCTTTCTCGATCAACATGGTGAACCGGTATCTTCAAGATCCCAAAGATGACCACTTCCCTGCAAAGACACGAATTTTGCGGTATGTTTGTGGCACCCTTCATTTTGGTCTTAGTTTTCATTCTGCTAGTACTCCTGAGGTGTTAGGGTACTCTGATGCTGATTGGGCCCACTGTCTGGAGACTCGATGGTCCACTTATGGTTATGCAATTTTTCTTGGCGGGAATCTGGTTTCTTAGAGTGCCAAGAAACAACCCATTGTTTCTCGCTCCAGCACTGAGTCTAAATACCGTGCTCTCGCCAACACTGCTTCAGAGGTGGTTTGGCTCACTCATTTGCTTTGTGATCTTATGGTTCTTCTTTCTGGTGCTTCATTGTTGTTATACGACAATAGCAGTGCTATCTTCTTGGCTCAGAATCCGGTGGCGCACAAGCAGGCGAAACACGTTGACATTGACTATCATTTTGTTCGTGAGTTGGTGACATCTTGCAATCTGTGCGTTGCTCATGTCCCGAATTCTCTTTAGATTGCAGACATCTTCACCAAAGGACTCTCTCGTCCACTGTTCGAGCTCTTCAGGTCCAAGCTGTGCGTCAGCGAGCATCCGACGCTTCGCTTGAGGGTTGGTGTTAGAATAAAGCAAGTTAATGATTAGATAAGATTTTATTCTTGATGACTAGGCTAGTGTTATGTTTAGACTAGTCTACTTGGTACTCTATTTATACTCTTCTTAATCAATCAGAATCATCATGGGAAATCACTCTTTCAAAAACTTTGTCTCTATCACTCGTACTAGATTATGGAAGCTCATGCAACTTATAATACTCAGAAAAGAAGAGGTTTGCCAATGAATGTGCAGTAAAAAGGTGCGCCAATGGAAAGAAATGCGCATACTTTGACAATCGATCCACAATTACCAAAAATGTATCATAGCCATGGGATTGTGCCAATTTTTCTACGAAGTCCATAGTAATCTGCTTCCAAACTTGAGCAGGAATGGGTAATTGTTATAAGAGTCTTGGATATTGACAGTGTTCATTTTTATTCTGCTGACAAACCACACAGTTCTTGACATATTCCTCAACATCCTTTCTTAACCCAGACCAATAAAAAATAGCTTCAATCCTCTTTTGTGCGGTCAACTGCCCAGAATGACCTCCTAATGTTGTGGCATGCATGTTTGAAATAATTTGTTGCCTTATATCACCCAATTTTCCAACATATACCTTCCTTCTCTTTTTCAACAATCCATTAACATATTGAAACTGAGTAGTACCTTCTGATTCTGAGTTTAACACCACTTGAGCTATCAAATCCCGAGCTGTATGATCCTCTTCATAGCAGCTTGCTATCTGCTGAATCCAATCTGGCATTGCCGAAAAAATAGTACAGACTTTCTTTTGAACTGCAACTATTGAACGTATATTGATAAAGCATGTGGAAATTAAATAATGAAATTACACGAGAAATTTAACATAAGTAACAATAATGAAATTGTATTAATTATTCATGCGTACAATTGGAAAGCTTAAAATACAATTAATAAGCATGTTTCAAGCAATCACATATATCACATATTGATGGAGTCACGAGTAGACTCACTGTCCTTGAAACGAATGAGTCCCATCGTGGACATTGTTCCCTAGGATAAAACCATCGAAGGTAATTTTAACAATTAAAATTACCTCGGAGTCACACAAAGCCCGAAGGACTATCACCTACAAAGACAGAGAAAGAAGATAAGACTCAAGTTTAGAAGTAGGGAGGAACTTGAGAATGGTGCGAGGTTTCTGTCATAGAGTCTCTATTTATAGATGTCTAAGAAACCCTATGGAAAGATACATGGAAGATCTAATTCCCGCAATCAGAGAAAATATTCTCTAACCACCGAATATTTTACAAATATTTGAATAGATTCTGGAAAGATAAGAATATCATATTCCTTATCATGATTAACCGCGTATCAAATCTCATATATTCTACACGTGATTCTAAAAATATTTTTTACGCGGTTTGGGTTTTCTAGAGACTTGTACACGATCCAAACACATTTTAGACAATAAAAAATTACAGAAAACTTAGTACGTGAGAATGAATTTCCGCCTAAGTTTCCATTCTAAGAGTGACTCTTTGATCATCCATATCTCATTCACCCTTTATTCGTTTTGAGAGTTTAAATAGTTGATTTTATAGTATTCGCAGAGGAGAGTCCAAAAATGATGCCTAGTGACTCTAATTCAGTCAAGCCCAACTCAAAACGAAGCCCAAAATTTGACAAAAATTCAACTTGTTTTACAATCATTTTCCAACAATCCCCCACATGAATAGATATTTATGTGGAATCAAAAAAATCACGCTAGACACGGAGTTTGACTTAGTGATAGATTCATTTCGAAGGCATAGATGCTGCATAGGATAAGTAGGTGTCACCCTTTGAACTTTCCCTTGAGAGAGTACACTTAACCCACTAGTTAGGAAGTAGACGCGATGTCCTTGAACTTCCCCGACCGCTTGTGTGAACGACAATGCACTTCCCACAAACATCTTTCCTAGCCTTTGTGCTTTCCTCGGTTGTGTCCATTAATCAGGCCATGGAACACCCCCTAGTTCTGTAAGGTTTCTAAGGAATTGTGTCCCAACAATTCCCTTTCGAAGCGGTCACACTTCTCGCTTACATAGGTAATTCTTAGCGTAAGAGCAGTTCCATAAACTATGCGCTCTTTCAAGTATCATACACTCGATGCCGTGAATCATTAAAAGAAATTCAATGCTTAACATCCACTCACTTCACTGTTTCTTCATCATAGGAAATAAGACAGGAGGTATGAAACCCCCCCTCCCCACAGTGATCATGATGGGTCTTTGCAGTTTAGTTGTCCCTTTGAACCTAGATCTTGGGATCTCCAGTCACATAGGTTGGGTGTCCATGTACGTAACCCATCATTTAATGGACTTTAGTCACATTCCTATTGATGATGTTTCAACTATCTCTCGATTCAACTCTTTTGTCAAGGGATCAGCTATGTTGTCCTTTGAACTTACATAGTCAATTGTGATCACTCCAGTTGAGAGAAGTTTTCTAATGAAACTATGTCTTCGTCGAATATGATGAGATTTCTCATTATACAGCATATTCTTAGCCTTGCCAATAGCCGACACACTATCGCAATGTATACATATGGCTGGCATAGCCTTTGGCCATCTAGGAATGTCCTCTACAAATTAGAGGAGCCATTCGGCCTCCTCACCCGCCTTGTCTAAGGCAACAAACTCGGATTCCATCGTGGACCAAGTAATAACAGTTTGTTTAGAGGATTTCCATGAGATTGCTCCTCCACCTAGTGTAAATACATACCCACTAGTGGATTTCATATCCTTTATATCATGTATCCAGTTTGCATCACGGTATCCTTCAATTATAGTTGCATAACTCGCATAATGTATACCATAATCATGAGTAAAACTTAGATATCTCAATACTCTAGTTATAGCATTCCAGTGAGTCATACTGAGGTTACTCGTGTATCTACTCAATCGACTTACAATGTAAACAATGTCTGGTCTAGTACATCTCATTAGGTATATCAAATTTCCAATGACTCTCGAGTACTCCACCTGATTAATAGCCTCCAATATATTCTTTCGTAGATGCAAATTGGGATCTATTGGAGTCATCGCCACCTCTGAGTCATTCTTGTTGAATTTCTCAAGGATTTTGTCTACATAATGAGATTGGGTTAAGGTGATACCATCAGAGCTTCGGGTGATCTTTATCCGTATGATCACATCCTCCAGTCCCATATCCTTCATGTCAAAACGAGAATTCAACATGTCCTTGGTAGATTTGATCATTTTTCCATTACTACCCACAATGAGCAAGTCATCTACATATAGATATAGGATTACATATCCATTTTCCGTGTCTTTCACGTAGACGCACTTATCACACTCATTTATTTTGAAACCATTGGCTAGAATGACATGGTAAAACTTCTCATGACATTGCTTTGGAGCTTGTTTGAGACCATACAATGATTTCACCAACTTACAGACCTTTCCTCCTTGACCTAGAGCGCTAAAACCCTCAGGTTGCTCCATGTAGGTTTCTTCCTCTAAATCTCCATTCAAGAAGGCAGTCTTCACATCCATTTGATGAACCTCAAGCTTACGTAACGCAGCGATAGCAAGTATCATTCTAATGGAGCTTATTCTTGTGACAGGAGAATAAGTATCAAAGTAGTCAATACCTTCCTTTTGTCTATAACCATTGATTACAAGCCTTGCTTTGTACTTGTCAATCGAACCATCGACTCTCACCTTCCTTGTGAAGATCCACTTGTAGCCTAGTGGTTTACACCTAGGTGGTAAGTCCACTAGCTCTAAAGTGTGATTTTGTAAAATCGAGTCAATTTCACTCTTAATCACTTATTTCCAAATAGGACCCTTAGGCGAATTCACAGCTTCTTTATAGCTTTGTGGCTCACTTTCAAGCATAAACATTAGATAATCAGGACCAAATAACTTCTCAGTCCTAATTCGTTTGCTTTGTCTAGGTTCATCCCCTTCCTCTTGATCCTTGAGATCATTAGGAATTCCTACATCTTTGTCTATAGACTCAATGGTCCCTTTTGACGATCCAACCTTTTCCTTCGCAGGGAACACATCTTCAAAGAAGTTTGCATTTCTTGATTCCATGATTGTGTTCTTGTGAATCTCGGGATGGTGAGATTCGTGTACAAGAAAGCGATAAGCATTACTTTCATGTGCATACCCTATAAAGATACAATCAACTGTTTTAGGTCCTATCTTTAGATTCTTAGGGGTTGGTATCAACACCTTTGTAAGGTACCCCCACATTTGCAAGTACGTAAAAGACGGCTTTATGCCTTTCCACAACTCATGGGGAGTTTCCTTCTCATCCTTACGTGGTATCTTATTTAAAAGATAGTTGGCCGTCAAAATGGCCTCCCCCACATGCTTTGTGGTAGCCCAGAACTTATCAACATTGCATTTATCATCTCCTTAAGAGTGCAATTTTTACGTTCAGCCACACCATTTGATTGTGGCGAGTAGGGGGCAGTGACCTTGTAAATGATGCCATGTTCAGAACAATAGTCCTTAAATGGCTCTACATATCCACCTCCACGGGCACTCCTAATCATCTTGATCTTCTTATCAAGTTGATTTTCAACTACCATTTTGTAGAGTACAAATTTCTCAATTGCCTCATCTTTACTTTTCAGTAAGTACACGTAGCAGTATTTCATGCAATCATCTACGAAGGTGATGGAATACTTGTTACCTCCTCTTGTTTGGACGAACTTGAGGTCACAAATATCGGTATGTATCAACTCAAGAGGTTTCGTGTTTCGTTTGACTTGTTTGAAAGATGTTCGAGTCATCTTGGTTTCAACACAAGTTTCACATTTATGATTTGTATTAATTTTCATGTTAGGTATGTTCTCCATGTTAATTAATCTTCTTATCAAATCATAATTAACGTGTCCTAGTCTACCATGCCACAAACTGGAAGACTCAATCATGTAGGCAGAAGAAAAAGAAGCATTCATTTCATCTTTCTTAGGAGGTACAACCATCGTGTTCAACTTGAACATACCACTAGCTCATAACCTTTGCCTACAAACATACCTTGCTTAGACAAAACTAACTTATCAGACTCAAACACTAGATTGAAGTCATGCTTGATCAACACAGAACCGGACACAAGGTTATTGCGAATGTCTGGAACATACAAAACATTCTTCAAAGTCAATTCCTTCCCAGGCTTCATCTTCAGCACCACAGTGCCACGGCCTTTCAACTTGGAAGTTGCGAGTTGCCCATCTAGATGGTTTCGCCATCTTCAATTTCGTTGAAGTTTGAGAACACTTCCTTGACTGAGCAGATGTGCTTGGTAGCACCAGTGTCAATCTACCATTCTTTTGAATTGGAGTCCACCATGTTGTCTTCATAAATCACAGCACAAAGATCGATGTCCTCCACATCACGTGCAAAATCATCAACCATATTGGCCTCGTTCTTGGCATTCCTTGGCTTCCTACAGTCGGAGGACTTGTGGCCAATGGTGTTGCAGTTGTAGCACTTTCCAGTGAACTTCGACTTCTTAGCAACTCTACCCTAGCTCCCAACTTGGATCCTTTCTTTGCCTTGAACTTCTTCGACTTGGAGCTTCCACCTGCCTCCACTAGATTGGCTCTTTCCATAGGCACAGACCCATTGATCCTCTTTTCAAAGTTGCGGTTATCCTCCTCAACACGAAGCTTTTGGATTAGATCCCCCAGGGTCATCGTCTTTCACTTGTATTTTAGGTAACTCTTGAAGTCCTTCCATCTTGGAGGCAAATTCTCAATGATGTAGACTTGGAAAGTCTCACCTATCATCATCTTCTCGGCTATCAGCTCATTGATCATCATTTGCAGTTCTTGAGCTTGACTGACTACAGATTTGGCATCAACCATCTTGTAGTCGAGGAACTTGCCAACGACCCACTTCTTGGATCTAACCTCATCACCCCTGTACTCCTGGTTAAGAGTTTTCCACAGCACCTTAGAAGGCTCATTCACTTTATACACACTCCAAATGACATCGTGAAGGCTATTCAAAATGAGGTTGCGACAGATATACTCCTTAGAGTTCCATTCCACCGCATCATTTTGGACTTCCACATCGCTAGTCTCATTTGCAACTGGACGATCTTCGCGAACATAGCACTCCAAACCTATAGTGGACAAGTAGAAGAGCATCTTCTGTTGCCACATCTTGAAGTTCATACCATTATTGAACTTCTCGGGTTTCTCAGCATGAGGAACAGCCATAAGAGGCATTGCCCCTAGGGTAGTCTTAGCCTGAACAGTCACAAGCGGTGTCGCCCTAGGGGTAGTCTGAGCCTGAACAGTCACAAGAGGCGTCGCCCCATAGGTAGTCTCATCGCTCAACATGGTTCTGTTGTAAACAACCAAAACCAATCAATTTTTTCAAATCACAAATTATTCTAAAAGAATCTCCGCATGAAATTAAAGCATAATTTTCAACATACTGTAGCATACAAATTTTTGAATTCTTCATTTCAAATTCATCAACCAATTTCAACAATTGAATACAGCATGCGTGATATTAAGCTATACTACATATATACGATTAATCCAAACTAGACATATAATTCGCATACGACATGCATGGCATACTGTGGCATATAAGACATGCATTTCATATTGCCATAACATTAATTTATATTGCGGCATATAAGACATGCATTTCATATTGCCCATAACATCAATTTATATTGCGGCGCATAAGACATGCATTGCATATTGTTAATAGGAATATAATTCGGCTACGACATGTATGATATGTATTTTCATATTGTCATAACATTAATTTATATTGCGGCATATAAGACAATTCCAAATTAGGCATATTTGCGTACGACATGTATTGCATAGGCATATAATTTGCAATTCAAAACTAACATATAATTCGGTGTATTGCGACATCATTGGCATATAATTCGCACATGCATTAATATATGCCGTGTAATTTTTCAACTAAGTTTAATCAATATAACTCAACAAATTCCAATCGTTTCAAGACGGTTAAACGTATATTGATAAAACAGGTGGAAATTAAATAATTAAATTTCACGAGCAATTTAACATAAGTAACAATAATGAAATTGTATTAATTATTCATGCGTACAATTGGAAAGCTTAAAATACAATTAATAAGCATATTTCAAGCAATCACATATATCACATATTGATGGAGTCATGAGTACACTCGTTGTCCTTGAAACGAATGAGTCCCGTCGTGGACGTTGTTCCCTAGGATAAAACCATTGAAGGTAATTTTAACAAGTAAAAATTACCTCAGAGTCACACAAAGCCCGAAAGACTATCACCAAGATAAGACTCAAGTTTAGAAGTTGGGAGGAACTTGAGAATGGTGCGAGGTTTCTATCTGACATATAGGCTCTATTTATAGATGTTGAAAAAACTATATGGAAAGATACGTGGAAGATCTAATTCCCGTAATCAGAAAATATTCTCAAACCACCAAATATTTTACAAATATTTGAATAGATTCTAAAAAGATAAGAATATCATATTCCTTATCACGATTAACTGCGTATCAAATCTCATATATTCCACACGTGATTCTAAGAATATTTGTTACGCAGTTTGGGCTTCCTAGAGACTTCCACACAATCCAAACACATTTTAGACAGTAAAAAATTACTAAAACTTAGTACGTGCGAATGAATTTCCGCAAGTTTCCATTCTAAGAGTACTCTTTGAGCATCCATATCTCATTCACCCTTTATCCCTTTTGAGAGTTTAAACATTCAATTTTATAGTACTCGCAGAGGAGAATCCAAAAATGACGCCCAATGACTCTATTTTAGTTCGAGCCCAACTCAAAACGAAGTCTAAAAGTTGACAAAATTCAACTTGTTTTACAATCATTTTCCAACAGCAACATCATCACTAGAGTACCATTCTTCTTGCTGCTAATACTCTCATTCTTTTGGTTCTCAATCAAATCTACTGGCCGTCTCGAAAGAGCATATGCCGCTGTGTTCTCTGTACCCTTATTGTACTGTATTTCGAAACTAAATCCCAGTAACTTCGTGATCCATTTGTGTTGAATTGCACTTGTCAACTTCTGATCTAACAGATATTTCAAAGCTTGATCTGTTCGATTAATGAAATGACTCCCCATCAAATAATGTTTCCATTTACTTACTGCCATCACCAAAGCTAATAACTCCTTCTCATATGTAGATACTCCTCTATTCCTTGCACAAAACGATTTACATAGAAAAGCAATCAGTTTTTGCTCCTTCATTAACACTGCTCCCATGCTAAGATCACTGGCATCAGTCTCCACAACAAAAGGTTGGCTAAAATCAGGAAGTTTCAAAACTGGGGCTGTACTGATAACCTTCTTCAATTTATTATAGGCCACTGTAGCTTGTTCAGTCCAATGAAATGAATATTTTCTTAATAGATCATGCCATAAGAAGAGATTAATCTCCTGTAGTACCCAGTTAACCCAAGAAATCCTCTTAACTATTTAACAGATGTTGGTATAGGCCATTTACTGATACACTCCATTTTTCGTTCATCCATGGAAACTCCTTCACCTGTTATGACATGCCCTGGGCACTCAACTTTTTCCTGAGCGAAAACACACTTGGTTCTTTTTGCTAACAGCTGATGTGATCTCATTTAATTAAGCACTGCTTTTAAGTGAATGCAATGTTCTTCCATGGTTTTGATGTAGATAAGTATATCGTCCAAAAAAAAACCAAAACGAACTTCTTCATGTACTCACTAAAAACTGAATTCATTAGAGCCTGAAATGTGGCAGGGGCATTTGTGAGGCCAAATGGCATTAAAAGAAACTCATTGAGTCCATTATGAGTTTGAAACAAATTTTTTGGAACATCTTCAGCTCTAACTCTAATTTGTTGGTATCCGGACCTAAGGTCAAGTTTAGTGAAGTACTTAGCACCATGTAGTTCATCCATCACCTCATCTATGATTGGGATTGAGAATTTATCTTTGATGTTGAGGTCATTAAGTCTCCGGTAATCGATACACATCCTCCATGTGCCATCCTTTTTCTTCACCAGAATCACAGGAGATGAAAAGGGACTTGTGCTATCTTGAATGATCCTGGTTTTCTTCATTTCATCAACTTGTTTCTCGACTTCATCTTTATGGGAATGAGCATACCTATACGGTTTACTCTTGAAAGGCTCAGCTCCATTTTTGAGATGGATAGCATGATCAGTGGTGTGGATGGGAGGTAGTGAACTGGGAACATAAAAAATATCTGAAAAGTTTTCAATCACCCTCTGAATCTCTACTGGAATCATCTCATAATAACTGGACTCTTCTGCTTGAGTTCCCTGATCTGCTGCTCTTGTACCATCACCCACTTTGCTTCTCTTATAGCTCAAATGCACACTATCCTGCTCTTTTAGTCCCATGTAAAACAACCTCCTCCTCTTCAATTCTCCCATCTACATTGCTTCATATCCCCGGATCAGTTTCATAATCACCTCTTCATCACTTCCCTATAATGTCCATACCCTTCCCTCATTAAAGAAATAGATACTTTTTTTAACAAAATCAAAACTAACGGGGCTGAACAACCTCATCCAATCCACGCCCAATATAAAGAGGCATCACCCTCAAATCATAACAAAATTTGTGCCCTTGCATTTTCCATAAAACCTTAGGACAAAATGTAGCTTCACGTACTCGAGAACCATCAGCCACCATTACTACAAAAGGTCTTGTAGAAATTTGCTTAAGCCCTACCTCATACATGATTTCAGGATCGATGAAAGAATCATTACTGTTGGACATATATTGATTATATCATGCGAAAAATTAAACAACAAAATTGAACGAGCAATTAACATATGCAAGAATAATAAACTTTTATTAATTATTCAAGCATACAATCGAAACGCTTAAATTACAAATAATCAAAGCATAAATCACGTTTCAAGTAATGATGGAGTCACGAGTAACACTCGCTGCCCTTGAAACGAATGAGTCCCGTCGTGGACATCGTTCCCTAGGATAAAACCATCGAAGGTAACAATTAACACGTAAGAGTTACCTCGGATTCACGCAAGGCCCGAAGGACTATCACCTTGACAGAGCATCAACTGGAAACTTCGAGAAAGACAGACAGAAGACTCAAGTTTAGAATATGGAGGAACTTGAGAAATGGTGTGAATTTTCTGACTGACTTAGAGGCTCTATTTATACTACTCTAAGAGACCCTAATCATGGAAACATGATATTCTGATTTTCTGTAATTAGAGAAGAATATTCTCCAATCACCAACTCACCAAATCCGAGACATTCCATGAATACTCGAATCATATCTGCTGGAAAAGGAAGAAATATTTGTACAAATATTCTTCATCATATTAAACATGGTAAACCGCATATTTATTTAAGACAAGATATCTCACAAAATATGAAAGTATTTTGTTCTTATCTCTTAAGAATTACACACAAGTAATTCCATATATACTATGCGGTTGGGCCTTCATAAGACTTCCATGCGATCCATACACATTTTGGACAGTCCAGAGAAAATTACCTGGGCCAATTCTCGCCCATTTTTTTTCTCTTTCAAGAGTGAAATTAAAACATTCATATCTCATTCACCTTTGATCCGTTTTGAGAGTTTAAATAGTCGATTTTATAGTACTCGCGGAGGAGAACCCAAAAATGACATCCATTGACCCAAAATCCATTCGGGTCCCACTCTAAACGAAGCCCAAAAAGTTGACGAATTTCAACCTTTTAACCATCATTTTCCAACAATCCCCCACATGAATAGATATTGATGTAGGAATCAGAACAATCACGTCAGACACAGAGTTTGACTTGGTGATAGATTCATTTCGACGGCATAGATGCTGCATAGGATAAGTAGGTGTCACCCTTTGAACTTTCCCTTGAGAGAGTACACTTAGCCCACTGGTTAGGAAGTAGACGCGATGTCCTTGAACTTCCCCAACCGCTTGTGTGAACGACAATGCACTTCCCACAGACATCTTTCCTAGCCCTTGCGCTTTCCTCGGTTGTGTCCATTAATCAGGCCATGGCACACGCCTAGTTCTGTAAGGTTTCTAAAGAATTGCGTCCCAACAATTCCCTTTCGAAGCGGCCACACTTCTCGCTTACATAGGTGATTCTTGGCGTAAGAGCAGTTCCGCAAACTATTGCGCTCTTTCGAGTACTACATACTCGATGCCTTGAATCATTAAAAGCAATTTAATGCTTAACCTCCATTCACATCACTGTTTCTTCATCATAGGAATAAGACAGGAGGTATGAAACCCCCACAGTGATCGCGATGGGTCTTTGCAGTTTAGTTGTCCCTTTGAACCTAGATCTTGGGATCTCCAGTCACATAGGTTGGGTGTCCACGTACGTAACCCACCATTTATTAGACTTAGTCATATTCCTTTCGATGAGTTCTCAACTAACTCTCGATTCAATTTCTTCGTCAAGAAATCGATTGAATCCTTTTGTCAAAGAATAACAACTCTTATCAATTGACCTTACGTAGTCAACATCGATAATTCTCGTAGAGAGTAGTCGTCAAATGGTAAAGTGTCTATGTCGAGACACACCATCATCGATATGGCTTTAAGCTACAAGCTTTACGCTACACCAATACGCATAAAAGTGCTTTGGTCATCCGAGGGTATATCTTTCCCAATTTTGTCCAACACGATGGACTTAGATTCCTCTATGAATCTAGCAAGAGAGAACCATTTCTCTAGAAAACTCAAGCCATATCCACGAGTCTCACACGCAGCTTGTTTCCAGTGATCTTTTCTAGATTACTCGTGTATCATCTTACTATCCATTGTAAGAATAGTCTAATGTGCACTTTAATAAGTACAACAGACTATCAATGACTCTTGAGTTATCTTCTTAAGAGACACCTCACCTTTACAAAAAGGTAACTCATAATGTTTAGAGTCATTCCATTGAATACGACATATCTCCAAGAGACTCAATCATCGTATCAATTTTACTATCAATGAGAAAATCATAAATCAAAGACATAAATGACATGGTCATTTTTCGTGTCTCTTAGCGTATCTGCCTTCATCAACCTCATTGATTTAATATCACTGGCTAGAACAATTAGTTTGGTCACATGATGGATCATTTAGGAGCATTGAGCTTTTCATTTTGCTCTGTTCAGATTTTAATATCTAAATCTCCAAATAACCATTTAGGTCCATTAGATGTACTTCTAGCTTTCACAAAACCTTGATAGCACGTACCATCACCCTTGGACTCATTCTCACATCTAGAGAACACCCATCAAGTACACAAATATACTTACTAATTGTTCAAATCTACTAGTACTCTAGTGATTTGCACTCATGGTAGATCAATCTCTCTATTGATCACCACTTTCCACAAAAATTATTTCATGGAATCTCGTTTCCTTCGTTGGTTTATCCCTGATCCTTAATGATTTCATCTATTGACTCTTAAGTCCATTTAAGATAAATCAAGATCTTTAACAGAAACTTCCACAAAATACACTTTCCATCAAGATATATTTCTAGTTTCTGCATAATATTTCTTGTGAATTTCAAGAAATTGATAGCACTTCAACATTGTGCATATCTAGTAAAGATACTGTTTAAGTATTACTTTTACTACATTTGCAATATGCCAACCCACACATTCGAAAGAACTTTTAGGATGGCTCTATGAGGAGCTTTATTTTTCTCCTTCTTGGGGTATCTTATTTAAAAGATCGCCAGCCAACTTAAAGGCTCCCCCACAATGCTTGATCATTTCTAGCAATTTCCTTCAATCACCAAATGACCTTGCAAATGTCTACATTGTGAATCACATTCCCCATAGGATTCTATGTATTCACATCATGGTCACAGATAACCTCATATGTTTTCTATGCATCACGTAAGTGGTTTTGTTAATATACAAACCCAACTTACTAAAAGTCCGTGTGTTCAATAATGAATCGAACACTAGATTCTTACCCATAAAATTTCTTTTAGGGCTTGATCCTTTCAACAATCAAAACACCTTCATGTATTGATCTTTTATCGTGAAAGTCTCTCTTATTCCTTCAACTCCCTTGGAATTAGAGATAACTAAACTTTCCGATCTCAATTAATCGTTCTTCCTCGCATGACCAATACCACAACCGATGCAGTATCAATCAATCGAGGATTCGATTAACTCTCACTAGGGCGCAGTGTGAGTTTACCAACTCCACACAATGGCCATTTTAAAGCCAAGCTTCAGTACAACTGTACTTTACTTTCAGACTACTCAAATCAAACTTGAGTGTCTTTATGCTCGAAACACATTCAAGTCCATTGCTCAACTCAAGTTTGAGTGCACTGCTCGACTTGATTTCGAGTTTACCCTTTTGGTTCGAGTTAAAGTCCTCCCGACTTGATCAACTTGATTCAAATCTCTCGTGGTTACTTTTTCACTTCAAGTACCTATCAAAATTCATATCGTCGTTGAATTTTTAGGTTTTCGACTACCCCCCACATTGGGCTGGTTTTATTAAACATCCCCACACATGTTAAGTTTCTCAAAAACTCGTGTCTTGGGGTTCCTAGACCAAATGTCTTAGGATTACTCATCTCATAATTCTAAGGCTTTCCAACCAAAAATCTAGAGAATTGACCAAATGTCTTGGGATTCCATATCTCATGATTCTTAGATTTTTCAACCATAAATCAAGAGATTTGACCAAAAGTCTTGGGATTCCCATTCTCAGGATTCTTAGTTTTCACAACCAAATTCTTGAGATTTTTCCATCAATTCTTTGATTACAAATAATCAAAGGTTTTTAGCATAGTCATGATAACTCATGCTTTAGGGTTTATACCATGGTTCACAAGAACCAATACCTTAGACATAGTCGTAAACTAATGTCTTCATGTTCACATTTTTCAGGTCATACAAAATAACCAGAATATGTTGAACTTCGAGCCCATATGCTCTATCTGTGCAATCTAACAATTGTCACTCGTGAGCCATATGCTCGTAAACGATCAATCAAGATAGCCAATTATTGGGACAAGCCTTCTCAAACCTTTCATTGCATCAAAAAGGCACTTTCCCAAACAATTAATATAATCATAGCATATAAAAGCATAACCCAATTTTAGACACAACATAGATCTAAAATTTTTGTATATGCAGCTAAATCAAGTCCCTAAATGAACGAGAATACATCATGGATCAAATAACCCAATGTCACATCCTTCATTCATGCACAAATATATTACACGCTTGCCGAGAGATGTCATGTTTAAGTGCAAATGAAGTTTACCATTTTATCACATGCGATTCTCAGACCAAGCATATAAAAGTCATGAATCACTAGCAGCACATTCTCACACAAATATGGTTTAAACCTTTAACCAACATGAGCAGCCCACACAACCAAATTACTATACCATGCAAAATAGGTATTTCAACATTTGATCAAGTATTTAAACAAATACTATAACATTTTGAGGGCTTAGGAAATTTAAACATGTCTCATAATTTCCAAACATATGTACTGCTTTCATGTAATTGAATAATAATGTCTGATCCCATATTCTAAACTCATGGCATTTTTTTCCCGTAAATTTAATTCAATCTTTCATGCAAAGAATCAAATATGATTTCTTACCATATCAACATTTAATCTCATAAGCATGAATATCACGGAATTAGCATATTTCCATAATTGCGCCATGTAATTTAACATACATGCTCAACTCATTTTCCCACATAATTAAGGGATTAATATAACCAAATCCATTTACTATCAAATTTGATAGCCTTAGTGTACTGGACATATATGTGCAAATATTATTCACATAACTCTCTTAGTAACAAAGTCATGTTTACGTCCAGATTCACACAAATGGTTATCAAATATAATCCAAGCAATATATGTATATATAGCATATGCCATGATTCACTTTAATTAACGTGTATACGTACCATAGTTGCAAAACCGTGGTTACACTCTTGATTCTTTCATGTTGCCAAGCAAATCCTGCTGTATCTTCATGCCTAGTTTCCCTTCCATAAGAGATATACAACCGTGTATACTCGGATTCACCAATGCGTACATACAAAAGATTTCCATCGTTAAATATATGTACAAATCGTAGTATAATATTTTAAATAATTATACATAACAAATTGCTCAATATGATTTTGTTATAAATAACCAAAACCATTAGCATGCATATTAATCATTCCTACGAGCATATCAATATTTACGCAGACATGCACCTCAATTTCCAGCATGCAATCAGATTCTCACAATTATATTCACAAATATTGCATGTCATCCTTTTTATTTACAGAAAACATGTTTCCGCATGCATATCATTAACCAAATCAATATAATTCAACAAATATCATTCGTTTCAAGACTGTTGGACATATATTGATTATATCATGCGAAAAATTAAACAACAAAATTGAACGAGCAATTAACATATGCAAGAATAATAAACTTTTATTAATTATTCAAGCATACAATCGAAACGCTTAAATTACAAATAATCAAAGCATAAATCACGTTTCAAGTAATGATGGAGTCACGAGTAACACTCGCTGCCCTTGAAACGAATGAGTCCCGTCGTGGACATCGTTCCCTAGGATAAAACCATCGAAGGTAACAATTAACACGTAAGAGTTACCTCGGATTCACGCAAGGCCCGAAGGACTATCACCTTGACAGAGCATCAACTGGAAACTTCGAGAAAGACAGACAGAAGACTCAAGTTTAGAATATGGAGGAACTTGAGAAATGGTGTGAATTTTCTGACTGACTTAGAGGCTCTATTTATACTACTCTAAGAGACCCTAATCATGGAAACATGATATTCTGATTTTCTGTAATTAGAGAAGAATATTCTCCAATCACCAACTCACCAAATCCGAGACATTCCATGAATACTCGAATCATATCTGCTGGAAAAGGAAGAAATATTTGTACAAATATTCTTCATCATATTAAACATGGTAAACCGCATATTTATTTAAGACAAGATATCTCACAAAATATGAAAGTATTTTGTTCTTATCTCTTAAGAATTACACACAAGTAATTCCATATATACTATGCGGTTGGGCCTTCATAAGACTTCCATGCGATCCATACACATTTTGGACAGTCCAGAGAAAATTACCTGGGCCAATTCTCGCCCATTTTTTTTCTCTTTCAAGAGTGAAATTAAAACATTCATATCTCATTCACCTTTGATCCGTTTTGAGAGTTTAAATAGTCGATTTTATAGTACTCGCGGAGGAGAACCCAAAAATGACATCCATTGACCCAAAATCCATTCGGGTCCCACTCTAAACGAAGCCCAAAAAGTTGACGAATTTCAACCTTTTAACCATCATTTTCCAACAATCCCCCACATGAATAGATATTGATGTAGGAATCAGAACAATCACGTCAGACACAGAGTTTGACTTGGTGATAGATTCATTTCGACGGCATAGATGCTGCATAGGATAAGTAGGTGTCACCCTTTGAACTTTCCCTTGAGAGAGTACACTTAGCCCACTGGTTAGGAAGTAGACGCGATGTCCTTGAACTTCCCCAACCGCTTGTGTGAACGACAATGCACTTCCCACAGACATCTTTCCTAGCCCTTGCGCTTTCCTCGGTTGTGTCCATTAATCAGGCCATGGCACACGCCTAGTTCTGTAAGGTTTCTAAAGAATTGCGTCCCAACAATTCCCTTTCGAAGCGGCCACACTTCTCGCTTACATAGGTGATTCTTGGCGTAAGAGCAGTTCCGCAAACTATTGCGCTCTTTCGAGTACTACATACTCGATGCCTTGAATCATTAAAAGCAATTTAATGCTTAACCTCCATTCACATCACTGTTTCTTCATCATAGGAATAAGACAGGAGGTATGAAACCCCCACAGTGATCGCGATGGGTCTTTGCAGTTTAGTTGTCCCTTTGAACCTAGATCTTGGGATCTCCAGTCACATAGGTTGGGTGTCCACGTACGTAACCCACCATTTATTAGACTTAGTCATATTCCTTTCGATGAGTTCTCAACTAACTCTCGATTCAATTTCTTCGTCAAGAAATCGATTGAATCCTTTTGTCAAAGAATAACAACTCTTATCAATTGACCTTACGTAGTCAACATCGATAATTCTCGTAGAGAGTAGTCGTCAAATGGTAAAGTGTCTATGTCGAGACACACCATCATCGATATGGCTTTAAGCTACAAGCTTTACGCTACACCAATACGCATAAAAGTGCTTTGGTCATCCGAGGGTATATCTTTCCCAATTTTGTCCAACACGATGGACTTAGATTCCTCTATGAATCTAGCAAGAGAGAACCATTTCTCTAGAAAACTCAAGCCATATCCACGAGTCTCACACGCAGCTTGTTTCCAGTGATCTTTTCTAGATTACTCGTGTATCATCTTACTATCCATTGTAAGAATAGTCTAATGTGCACTTTAATAAGTACAACAGACTATCAATGACTCTTGAGTTATCTTCTTAAGAGACACCTCACCTTTACAAAAAGGTAACTCATAATGTTTAGAGTCATTCCATTGAATACGACATATCTCCAAGAGACTCAATCATCGTATCAATTTTACTATCAATGAGAAAATCATAAATCAAAGACATAAATGACATGGTCATTTTTCGTGTCTCTTAGCGTATCTGCCTTCATCAACCTCATTGATTTAATATCACTGGCTAGAACAATTAGTTTGGTCACATGATGGATCATTTAGGAGCATTGAGCTTTTCATTTTGCTCTGTTCAGATTTTAATATCTAAATCTCCAAATAACCATTTAGGTCCATTAGATGTACTTCTAGCTTTCACAAAACCTTGATAGCACGTACCATCACCCTTGGACTCATTCTCACATCTAGAGAACACCCATCAAGTACACAAATATACTTACTAATTGTTCAAATCTACTAGTACTCTAGTGATTTGCACTCATGGTAGATCAATCTCTCTATTGATCACCACTTTCCACAAAAATTATTTCATGGAATCTCGTTTCCTTCGTTGGTTTATCCCTGATCCTTAATGATTTCATCTATTGACTCTTAAGTCCATTTAAGATAAATCAAGATCTTTAACAGAAACTTCCACAAAATACACTTTCCATCAAGATATATTTCTAGTTTCTGCATAATATTTCTTGTGAATTTCAAGAAATTGATAGCACTTCAACATTGTGCATATCTAGTAAAGATACTGTTTAAGTATTACTTTTACTACATTTGCAATATGCCAACCCACACATTCGAAAGAACTTTTAGGATGGCTCTATGAGGAGCTTTATTTTTCTCCTTCTTGGGGTATCTTATTTAAAAGATCGCCAGCCAACTTAAAGGCTCCCCCACAATGCTTGATCATTTCTAGCAATTTCCTTCAATCACCAAATGACCTTGCAAATGTCTACATTGTGAATCACATTCCCCATAGGATTCTATGTATTCACATCATGGTCACAGATAACCTCATATGTTTTCTATGCATCACGTAAGTGGTTTTGTTAATATACAAACCCAACTTACTAAAAGTCCGTGTGTTCAATAATGAATCGAACACTAGATTCTTACCCATAAAATTTCTTTTAGGGCTTGATCCTTTCAACAATCAAAACACCTTCATGTATTGATCTTTTATCGTGAAAGTCTCTCTTATTCCTTCAACTCCCTTGGAATTAGAGATAACTAAACTTTCCGATCTCAATTAATCGTTCTTCCTCGCATGACCAATACCACAACCGATGCAGTATCAATCAATCGAGGATTCGATTAACTCTCACTAGGGCGCAGTGTGAGTTTACCAACTCCACACAATGGCCATTTTAAAGCCAAGCTTCAGTACAACTGTACTTTACTTTCAGACTACTCAAATCAAACTTGAGTGTCTTTATGCTCGAAACACATTCAAGTCCATTGCTCAACTCAAGTTTGAGTGCACTGCTCGACTTGATTTCGAGTTTACCCTTTTGGTTCGAGTTAAAGTCCTCCCGACTTGATCAACTTGATTCAAATCTCTCGTGGTTACTTTTTCACTTCAAGTACCTATCAAAATTCATATCGTCGTTGAATTTTTAGGTTTTCGACTACCCCCCACATTGGGCTGGTTTTATTAAACATCCCCACACATGTTAAGTTTCTCAAAAACTCGTGTCTTGGGGTTCCTAGACCAAATGTCTTAGGATTACTCATCTCATAATTCTAAGGCTTTCCAACCAAAAATCTAGAGAATTGACCAAATGTCTTGGGATTCCATATCTCATGATTCTTAGATTTTTCAACCATAAATCAAGAGATTTGACCAAAAGTCTTGGGATTCCCATTCTCAGGATTCTTAGTTTTCACAACCAAATTCTTGAGATTTTTCCATCAATTCTTTGATTACAAATAATCAAAGGTTTTTAGCATAGTCATGATAACTCATGCTTTAGGGTTTATACCATGGTTCACAAGAACCAATACCTTAGACATAGTCGTAAACTAATGTCTTCATGTTCACATTTTTCAGGTCATACAAAATAACCAGAATATGTTGAACTTCGAGCCCATATGCTCTATCTGTGCAATCTAACAATTGTCACTCGTGAGCCATATGCTCGTAAACGATCAATCAAGATAGCCAATTATTGGGACAAGCCTTCTCAAACCTTTCATTGCATCAAAAAGGCACTTTCCCAAACAATTAATATAATCATAGCATATAAAAGCATAACCCAATTTTAGACACAACATAGATCTAAAATTTTTGTATATGCAGCTAAATCAAGTCCCTAAATGAACGAGAATACATCATGGATCAAATAACCCAATGTCACATCCTTCATTCATGCACAAATATATTACACGCTTGCCGAGAGATGTCATGTTTAAGTGCAAATGAAGTTTACCATTTTATCACATGCGATTCTCAGACCAAGCATATAAAAGTCATGAATCACTAGCAGCACATTCTCACACAAATATGGTTTAAACCTTTAACCAACATGAGCAGCCCACACAACCAAATTACTATACCATGCAAAATAGGTATTTCAACATTTGATCAAGTATTTAAACAAATACTATAACATTTTGAGGGCTTAGGAAATTTAAACATGTCTCATAATTTCCAAACATATGTACTGCTTTCATGTAATTGAATAATAATGTCTGATCCCATATTCTAAACTCATGGCATTTTTTTCCCGTAAATTTAATTCAATCTTTCATGCAAAGAATCAAATATGATTTCTTACCATATCAACATTTAATCTCATAAGCATGAATATCACGGAATTAGCATATTTCCATAATTGCGCCATGTAATTTAACATACATGCTCAACTCATTTTCCCACATAATTAAGGGATTAATATAACCAAATCCATTTACTATCAAATTTGATAGCCTTAGTGTACTGGACATATATGTGCAAATATTATTCACATAACTCTCTTAGTAACAAAGTCATGTTTACGTCCAGATTCACACAAATGGTTATCAAATATAATCCAAGCAATATATGTATATATAGCATATGCCATGATTCACTTTAATTAACGTGTATACGTACCATAGTTGCAAAACCGTGGTTACACTCTTGATTCTTTCATGTTGCCAAGCAAATCCTGCTGTATCTTCATGCCTAGTTTCCCTTCCATAAGAGATATACAACCGTGTATACTCGGATTCACCAATGCGTACATACAAAAGATTTCCATCGTTAAATATATGTACAAATCGTAGTATAATATTTTAAATAATTATACATAACAAATTGCTCAATATGATTTTGTTATAAATAACCAAAACCATTAGCATGCATATTAATCATTCCTACGAGCATATCAATATTTACGCAGACATGCACCTCAATTTCCAGCATGCAATCAGATTCTCACAATTATATTCACAAATATTGCATGTCATCCTTTTTATTTACAGAAAACATGTTTCCGCATGCATATCATTAACCAAATCAATATAATTCAACAAATATCATTCGTTTCAAGACTGTTGGACATATATTGATTATATCATGCGAAAAATTAAACAACAAAATTGAACGAGCAATTAACATATGCAAGAATAATAAACTTTTATTAATTATTCAAGCATACAATCGAAACGCTTAAATTACAAATAATCAAAGCATAAATCACGTTTCAAGTAATGATGGAGTCACGAGTAACACTCGCTGCCCTTGAAACGAATGAGTCCCGTCGTAGACATCGTTCCCTAGGATAAAACCATCGAAGGTAACAATTAACACGTAAGAGTTACCTCGGATTCACGCAAGGCCCGAAGGACTATCACCTTGACAGAGCATCAACTGGAAACTTCGAGAAAGACAGACAGAAGACTCAAGTTTAGAATATGGAGGAACTTGAGAAATGGTGTGAATTTTCTGACTGACTTAGAGGCTCTATTTATACTACTCTAAGAGACCCTAATCATGGAAACATGATATTCTGATTTTCTGTAATTAGAGAAGAATATTCTCCAATCACCAACTCACCAAATCCGAGACATTCCATGAATACTCGAATCATATCTGCTGGAAAAGGAAGAAATATTTGTACAAATATTCTTCATCATATTAAACATGGTAAACCGCATATTTATTTAAGACAAGATATCTCACAAAATATGAAAGTATTTTGTTCTTATCTCTTAAGAATTACACACAAGTAATTCCATATATACTATGCGGTTGGGCCTTCATAAGACTTCCATGCGATCCATACACATTTTGGACAGTCCAGAGAAAATTACCTGGGCCAATTCTCGCCCATTTTTTTTCTCTTTCAAGAGTGAAATTAAAACATTCATATCTCATTCACCTTTGATCCGTTTTGAGAGTTTAAATAGTCGATTTTATAGTACTCGCGGAGGAGAACCCAAAAATGACATCCATTGACCCAAAATCCATTCGGGTCCCACTCTAAACGAAGCCCAAAAAGTTGACGAATTTCAACCTTTTAACCATCATTTTCCAACAATTACTACTTGTATCCGGCAGTATACTAATCCTCCTACCCTCCAGCCAACTATAGATAGTTATGGTATTAATCTTGATTTGGTTTTCCACTGATCCCACCAACTTTAGTTTAAAAAATCCAGGTTCTATTTCAATAACACACCTTGGCCTTTCTTCCAGTTCCACTCCAGCCAGATTATCCTCTGACTCATTCATTTCTTCTACTTCCATCACAATTATATCCCCACTCTTTTTCTGATCTTGAGTTTGCATGAGATTCACCTGTCTAAACTTACATCTGTGACCAGGTCCAAAACTCCCACCATATTTAAAACAGAGTTGATTGTTCCGTCTATACTGCACTTTTTGTGGTGCTAATCTCCTAAAACTTCCTACCCCAAACCTCTTTCCATCTTGATCTTCCTGTTTCCCATCCATTATTTTTCCACTAACTCTATCTTCTCTTTTCCGAGTGTTAATTGCCACTTGATTCAAATTGTTCATCACTTTAGGCCTTCTATTAATCACTTCTAAATTCTGCTCTTGTAAAATAGCCAACTCTATAGTATCTTGCGAATTTCCAGGCTTCAACATACGTATCATAGGCTTAATTTCTTCTTTCAATCCACTCACAAAACTTGAAATAAAGTACTGCTCAGATGGTGGGGATCCTTGCCCATAATTTCTTATCTCAGTTCTTCAAATTGCTCCTGGTAGCTCTTGACACTTCCTCTTTGATAGAGTTTGTTGAACTCTTCAACTGGATCTTTGTTCCCCAATTCAGAAAACCTTCGCATCACCGCCTCCTCGAATTCAGTCCAATTCCAACACCTGCTTGTTCGTTTAATACTTTGAAACCAAGTCTCCGCTCTTCCTCCGAGATAAATCTCCACTGCCTACACCCTCTGATGTGCTCCAAACTGAAAATAGTGGAAAAACCTCTCACCCTTTCGTAACCAGTCCCTCGGTCTTTTTCCAGTGAAAACGCTTAGCTCAATCTTTGGTTGATTAACACCCGTACTCCTTCCGATGTTGCTCCTCCAATCTCCTGAATCATCAGGGTCCATATGATCTCTACCTCCTCTATACGGCCTTTCCATTCCTCCTGTATACCTCTGTTCCGGAGTCCGTTCCTGTGATTCTGACGTCGAACTTCCAGCTTCAAACACCGTCGACTTGTTTTTACCCTCTCCTGGAAGGAATTTTGTCATCAACTCTAGCATAGCTGCAGATTCCTTCCGGTAGATCCTGAAACCTTCTCAGCTGCTCTGCTTGGATCTCCTCTTGTTTCTTCAATCTGGCATCGATCTCCAAGCTAAGCACCTTGTATTTTTTATCAATAGCTTCGTACACCTTTACATTGTTCCGATCCACCATCGCCTTACTGATTTCGAACTGATTCTTGATCTCTTGAGTGATGTCATTGATTCGCGTCTCCAGTGCTCTCATCCTTGTGTTCAGCCATAATTTTGCCAAGAAAAGAACCGCTCTGATACCAATTGTCACACCCTTAGCTTCAGCCCAAGAATAAAAGAGGAAATCCTTAATGAATTAGCACAATATTGAGTACTACGATGAATTACAAAAGCACAAAGGAAAAGATGAACTCATAATGAAGAAGAAAAGTGAGGTTCAGAGAGAAATAGAGAAGAAAGGAAAATCTGTAGAAAGTATATACTGAAAATAAATAATTGCCAAAAAGATCCCTATCTCTTCCTTTCCTGCTCTCTTATACCCTCAATCATGCCAATGGAGGAGCTGCTCGAGTTGGGCTGTTGCAACTGACTAACTGCTCCAAGTTGGTAGAATTAGTTATGGCCGGTTCAACCATATCCCTTGTAACTCCTCCTTGATTAATACTGATTGTCAATTACCTTCTAATCCTTGCTTAAGTGGGCTGATCATGACAAAATGATGAACTTTAACAGTCCCCATCTTCATTTGCCCCTTGTCCTCAAGCTCTCACAAAAACCTTGTTCATTGTCACTGTCCCCTCTCCAATCTGCAACCATCTGGTCCTGCTCCGCCTTCATACGGTCGTTCTCTGCCGTAGATCCAGCTAAGGCAAACGTAGAGGGGTGTAGAAAATAAGGGTAATAATATGTGTTTGTATTCATGATCTAAGGGTACATTATATAGTGGTACAGAATACCTATACAGGATAGAAAAATGTAATAGCATATAATTACAATTACAAGTAATGTTTTAATTCCTTAATACTCATCCTCAAGTTGGAGCATGGGGATTACAAATGCCCAATCTGCCAAGCAGGGAATGAACTTGGTTACGTCCGAGAGTGAACAAGCCCACAGGTTGGTCAGGCGTGCAGATATGTTGAGTAATAATAGTGCCGGATTGAACAAGATCCTGGACAAAATGACAATCAACTTCAATATGCTTTGTGCGTTCATGGAACACTGAATTTGCCGCAATATGAAGAGCATATTGACTGTCACAAAACAGTCGCATAAGAGAAGTGTGCATAACCCTTAAGTCATTCAGCAAAGACTTAATTCATAATAACTCACAACAGGTAACAGTCATAGCACGATACTCCGCTTCATTGGAAGACCGAGAAACCATAGGTTGCTTCTTGGTCTTCCAAGAAATCGAAGAATCATCAGTCATCACAAAATATCTGGAAAGAGATTGCCGGGTAATTGGGCATGCAGCCCAATCTGAATCACAGTAAGCAGTCAACTGTTACGCACTACTGAAAGAGAGAAATAAACCTTGACCATGATGACTCTTCAAGTAGTGCAATACCCGAACTGCAGCTTGCTAGTGAGGAACACATGGAGACTTCATGAATTGAGCAAGTGTATGAACCGAATAACTAAGCTCAGGACGTGTGATAGTCAAGTATATTGGGTGCCCAAACAGACGCATGTACTGCTAGGGATTATGGTAAGGCGGACCTTTAACACGCGCCAGATTGTGTTGTTGCTCCATCGGAAAGTCAGTCGATTAAGAAGCAAATAAACCTGTATCAGATAAAATGTCCAAGACATATTTCCTTTGCGAAAGAAACATCCCCTCCGGTCTTCTAGCAATCTCTATGCCCAAGAAATACTTAAGTAAACCAAGATCTTTCATATGGAAACAAGAACCCAAGTATTTCTTGAACTCAGAGATGAGTGCAGAAGAGCTACCAGCAATGACCAAATCATCAACATAAACCAGAACATGCAAAGAAACTGATCCACAGGAAAAGACAAACAAAGATTAAGACTCTAAACAAAACCAAATGCTTGTAAAGCTGGTAGGTCGGTGTCGACGGCGTTCAGCCTAGATGAGCCAGCTGCGGTCGGCCTAGATAAGCCGGCGGCAGGGGGTCGATAATAGCCGACGGTTGAGGATCGGCGGCGATCGGCGTCGAAGAACCGGCAGCGGCCGGTGGCAAGTGACCGACGTTGGAGAACTGGCATCGGCCGGCGGTGAGTGACCGGAGGCAACCGGTGTTGGAGAACCTGCAGTGGCCGAAGATGAAGGAGCTGCGGCGGCCGGAGGTAAGGGGTCGTGCGACTCCGACAGTGTGGATAAGGAGGCCGGGGGCGAGGTGGTGGTGCCGCCTGGGTCTTTTGATGAGACCAATGTCAGAGTTGCAGAATACGGGAACCGATCTTCAAAAAAAATGGCATCCCGACTGGTAAAGATTATGCGGGATTCCAAGTTAAAAAGGCGATAGCCTTAATTTTCGGTGGGACAACCAAGAAACAAACAACTCCGACTTCTTGGTGAAAACTTGTCATGATATCTGGGATGAGCAGCGAAATGCAAGCATCCAAAAACTCTTAAGGATGAGTAATTTGGAGCTTGCCATAGAGTAACTCAAAGGGAGTACGGCCATTGAGATGCTTTGTCGGTGTCCGATTAATCAGATAAGCAGCAGTAAGAACACATTCTCCCCAAAAATCAATTGGAACACTGGAATGAAACCGTAAGGCACGCGCCATTTTAAGTAAATGGTGATGCTTTCTTTCAACTCGACCATTCTGCTGTGGTGTATCAACCATAGATGTCTCAAAGATGATCCCAAACGCAGCAAAATGAGATCTCAAAGGTAAAAATTCAGTCACGTTATCAGCCTGAACACGTAGTATGGTTTGTCCCCACTGGTTCTTCATCAAAGCACAAAATTCCAAAATTTTAGAAGTTACTTCTGACTTCGCCACTAATAAATAAACTCAAACAGCTCGGGAATAATCATCAACTATAGTTTAAAAAATGCACCACTAAAAGATGATGTTCTATAAGGACCTCAAGCATCACAATGGATTCATTGAAATAGTGCAGTAGAATTTGTAGAACTCAATGGAAAACTATGTCTAGTATATTTTGCTCCATAACATATAGAGAAAGGAACATAAGTCTTGTTAGTGCTAAAATCAATAGAAAAAATAGAAGACAACACCATAGAGGAAAGATGTCCAAGACGCTGATGCCATAAATCAGAAGAAGACACGGAAGCAACTGTGGGATAGGAGGATGATCATGAGTATCCAGCAGACAAAGCCAAAACACCCCCTCTCATTTCTGTTCACCCACGCCAATCACTTTGCTTGTACTGATTTTCTGTAAAATGCAATAGTTTTTAGTAAACAAAGCTAGACATTTTAAGGAAGATATCAATCTAGAACATGATAATAAGTTACACCGTAAAGTAGGTATATATAGCACATGAGTAAGAGTGACAGCCCCAGAGAAAATAGAATCATATATAGTGGGTAATAGATGACACATGACCATCAGGCAGAACAACATTCACAATTTCAATAGCAGTAATAATATTAGTAAGAGAACCCTTGTCACCGGTCATGTGATATGAGGCTCCCAAATCAAGTATCCATGGCAAAGAAGACTTGCCTTACCCATTGTGAGTAAGAGAATTGAACTGATTAAATAAATGCATGGTTGTGCTCAAATAATCATGAGATAGAGCATGGCCAAATAAGAGTGGGTAGGGATGCGGCCAAAAGAAGCCACCACTGCTAGGTTAAGCGGCGACAAGGCGATGCCGGCAAATGGCTGCGGGAGTGGAAGGGTCGTGGAAGATCATCTGTTCATGGCGATAGCAGTCGGCCGAGTGGCTGGAAGTGTTCTCTTAGCGGCGCTGGCTTTCTCCTTCAACTCCTTGAACCATTCTGGTACACTAGTGATCTGGAAACAGTAGTCTTTGTCGTGATCCTTGCGATGACAATGTGTGCAAACAAGATTCTTGCAGTCAGATGCAGAAAGAACAAATTGCGAAGAACTTGTAGGTGGTGGGCATCGTGCAGCATACGCCATGGAGTTAGAAGAAGATTCGCGAGCTTGGATGACAGCTCGATGATTCTCCTCCAGGGCAACAAGGGCATACACTTTCATGATAGGTGGCATCGGATCAATGCTCATGTTATGTGATCGCAAGGTGTGAAAGTCTTCGTCGACACTAGAGATGAATTGATAGATCAAATCTCTCTCTCGCTATCTCTCTCTCTCAAGAATCTCACAGAAATATTACAATGGAACGGTGCCTTTCTCTCTTCATTGTCGCAAACTAGAGGAGGCTGTATGCAGTGGTAGTCTACAAACTACTTCTTCAGTTTCCAAAAATAAATGTCGATGGGCTAACCGTTCTCCTTGCAACTCTGAATTGCCTCTTGCATTTGCAAAACCTTCATACCATCACCAAGAATAAATTGCGCCTTCAGTTATCTCATAGTTCCTTAAGTGTGGCAAACGAGCTTGTAAAAGATCTCAACACCGGATCCAGGGTTTGCAAGATCCAGTAGACAAGAGTAGCATTAATCCCAGGCTAGTCAGCAACATCAGGATGACCATCTTGGGGTTTGGTAATGGATCCATCAATGAACCCAATCTTGTTCTTAGCAAGTATTGCGCGACACTTTGTGTCAGACCATTCAATGTACTTTTCTTAACCTTTCAGCATGTTCGGTATAATTTGCAGACCTGGACCATCGGCAGAACTAATAAAATAAGGATCAATCAACAGACAACTAATATGTACAGTAGTCCGAATGCTAGATTGCAACTGCAACTGCTTCAGTAAAGTCGCAATCACATCATAACCACTTATATCTTGAAGTTTTGGAACCTCGGTGCAGAATCAATACGAGTCTGTTCTTCAGAAGCAGACATCGTGCAAAATCAGGTACGAATCAGCAGTAGGTGCAGCAACCAGTGATGGATCGGACGACAGCGGAGCGTGACGTGAACGTGACGGCGCATGAGCTTCGAGATCGGCGCGTGCGAATTTACGCATGGACTGATCGGATCAGGAGAGACGGTGCACAAATTACCACAACTAGATGGTGGCGATCGGCCAACGGTGGAACGGAGCTGATGGCGGCGGCTGTGCGGCGGTGCGTGGATTGACGCGCGACTTGGCGGCAGTGGCTCGAAAAGATAGCGAGATATTTTCTTAGGATTTCCGGATTTTAGGCTCTGATACTATGTAGAAAATAAGGATAATAATGTGTGTTTGTATTCATGATCTCAGGATACATTATGTATAGTGGTACAAAATATCTATACAAGGTAGGAAAATGTAATAGAATATAATTACAATTACAAGCAATATTCTAATTCCTTAATAAAGATGAATCATGTAGTGTTTCACTAAAGGGATGGACTTGGATTTCTGATAATTTGGATAATTTGTACTCTTGCCGCCGATGTGGGGTGAGCTGCCTGTGGACTAAATCCCCATCAGGTATTAATTTCCCATCAGGTATTAATTTCATTTTTTTTCTTCTTATTTAGTTAGTTTTTAAATTCTTAGCTTGAGATAAGAATCAATGGAAACATAAGCTTTAAGTTAACATTGTACCTCTTGTCTGTATATTGCTAATGTGTGAGTGACATTTGGGGAATTTGTGCGTCAAGGTACCCTACTGACCGTGTTTTAGTTATATCCACATTCTGCCGTTTGAATTGAATGGCCTTGTTGCTCTACTTTGTGATGTTGAGTTTCCTGAGTTATGCATAGATGCTAAGAGACCATTTTGGTTTTGCTGAAGCTTTGGAGCATGATGATGATGTTACCAAATGCTGGAAGTAATTCTCAGTTCTTAAAGGATTTGAATAGCTAGTGAAATAAAAATATAAAAGCGGTGATGTTTCTGTACAATAATATATTTAATTAATTCCATTCCATAATCAGAGTCGTATCTGTAATACCTTACTTGTACATAGAAGACTAAATGTGCTTTGGCTAACTATGATAATTCTTTGTGCCATAACCAAAAGTTCACGGCAATGCCATTGATAATTCCTGTTTTGCAAGTAACAGAGTTTCTTTTTTTTTCTTTTAAAGATATAGTGAAAGCTATTTCTTCTGCTGCGTAGGTGTAGCCATAAAAAGATAAACCAACAAACAGTTGATACCTGGAAATCACTATCATTCAACATATGCAGTACCTGAAGCTAATGATCAAATCATATTGTTCTCATGCATAACAAATTCTGGACTACAGTAGCTATACTGTACAGGGTTCAACTTTTGGTGAAGATGGTTATGAATATTTCAGTAGTTATAAATTCATAAGGATAAACAGGGTGCTAAGTAGATATTTTGTTATATTTCATGTATATCTTGTATCATAGTTAGAATTATTTTTCATTTGTACTTCTGTATATGGTGCCTTTATATAGCACCCTTGTACTATTAATAAAATCAAACATTCATATTTTACATGGTATCAGAGCCAAAATCCTGAAAACCTAAATCCTAAGTTTTTCCACTACCATAACCGCACCCATGCGCCGATCTTCCGCCTGCTACCGCCTTCACGAGCCGCTGCAGTTCAAGGCCGTCCGACTGTCGTTCCTTTTTCTGTCATCATGGATCCTCTTGTTCATGTTGAAATTGAAGATATTGTCGTTTCCCTTAATCATGTTGTTTCTGATGCCGCCACTTCGGACCATTGGATTTCGTGCCACCACCTCCACGCCCACTCGTGCCGATGACGTCGACGCCGCCGCACCTCTCCCAGTGATCATCCTGACGCCGCCGCATCCATCTGCCTTTCCTGCCTCAGATTCTGCCTTCTTCCAGGCAACCGTGCAAGCCACAGCGATGGCCACTGCTCAGGCCATTCGCCAGTCACTCTTCTCATGCTTTGGCTACTAATCATCCCTACTACGTTCATCCGTCAGATCATCCAGGTTTGAGAATCTGTCCTGAGATCTTTAAGGGTGATAACTATAATGAATGGAGTGCTTCCCCGTTTAATGCTTTTTCTGCAAAGCATACGGAGGGTTTTCTTGATGGTTCTGTTGTTAAGCCTTTGCCTATTGAACCTTTTTTATAATGAATGGAATAGTGTGAATTCTATGCTTGTTGGTTGGGTGGTTCAAACTCTTGATCCATTCATTCGTTCTGGTATTACTTATCATGTGTCTGTTAAGGATCTTTGGGATGATCTTGAACACCGTTTTGCCCTTGGTAATGGTCTGCGCATGTGTGAAATTCGTGCGGCCATTTATACTTGTCACCAGAATGGTCATTCTATTGCTGCATATTATACTAAATATAAGAAGTTGTGGGATGAATTGATTACTTACTTTCTTACTCGGACATGTGTTTGTCCTGCTGCTCAGACTGCTGCTGAATCCCGTGAGATGGAGATGATTCATCAATTCTCATAGGATTGGATGAAGGATACCATTCGTTGAGATCTCACATGTTGACACTTGCCCCTTTGTCTCCTATTGGTCATGTTCACTCGCTTTCCATTCAGGAGGAGCATCACAAGACTATTGTTCATGCTCGTGAGTCTGCCCCGGACAATATGGCCTATGCAGCGCGTCGACCTCAGCCACAACCGAAGCTATCCGCCGCCGCCCAAAGTCCCGGCACGCCTGCCCCTGCCGTTGATCGAAAATTTCTCATTTGTACTCACTGCAACCGAAAGGGTCATGATGCTGCTACCTGTTTCAAAATTCACGGTTATCCTAAATTGTTTGAGAAACAACGACAACAAAATTCTAGTCAGAGAGCTCAGCCCCAGCTGTCGCGCCATTCGCCGGAGCCGCACCTCCACCTGCAGCCAACACCGCAGATGATTTCTTTGATGCTGATCGGACAACTTTCACCCCCCCCTTGTCCAAAGAGCAGTGGAACTAGGTTATTGACATGTTCTCTAAGTTGACTAGTTTTGACAATGCGTCAGGTAAGTCAGTTTTACCTTGGATTCTTGATACCGGCGCATCATATCATATGGCCGGTGACAAGAATCTTCTACATGATATTGAACCTGCTGATCATGTTGATGCTATTCTTCCTGATGGCTCTATATCTACTGCTTCTCATTATGGAAACCCATATTTGGGCGACATACTTGTTACTCATGTTCAATTTATTCCAGAATTGCATTGCAATCTATTGTCTTTTGCTAAGTTAACTGCAGCCTTAAAATGCTTAGTCTTGCTTAATGATAAATTATGTATCATTCAGGATATCAGCCCGAGGACAGTGATTGGCGCGGGTGATTAGCAGGGTGGGGTTTATTGGTTGCGCATCCTTGGGAGATCGCCAAAGCCGTTGTCGTCATCCTCCTTTACTGCAGCTGCCGTTACCCCGTCATTATGGCACCAGCGATTTGGTCATCCTTCCAGTTCGGTGTTGTCTTCTATACCAGATATTTCTTCCAGCCATAGTGATTTAAATAAAATTGTTCCCTGTTCCATTTGTCATCGAGCAAAATAGTCTAGATCTAGCTTTCCTTTAAGTACTTTTAAGGCTAGTTATTTGTTTGAACTTGTTCATTGTGATGTTTGGGGGCCTTATAGCTCACCATATTCTAGTGGAGTATTTTCCTTTTTGACTATATTAGATTATTATTTATGAGCTGTTTGGGTTTATTTATTAGTAACCAAGACTGAAGTACCTACCAAGATGAAGGAGTTTCTTGCTCTTGCTCAGACACAGTTCCGTCGGCCAGTTCAGAAAGTTTGCACTGACAATGGAATCAAATTTCTTTCTCTCAGACGTTACTTTAATGAGAAAGGTATTCAGTTCGAGACATCCACCGTCTACACGCCGCAAAAACTGGGTGTGTGGAACAAAAGCACCGCTATATTCTCAACGTGGATCGTGCTCTTTGGTTCCAGGCCCATTTTCCTATTGACTTCTAGGGAGAATGCATTCTTACTGCTTCCTACCTGATCAATCGCACTCATACACCAGTGTTGAATGATCGTTCGCCCTATCAAATGCTTCATGGCCGCACGACCAATCTCAACCATCTCTATGTGTTCAGTTGTTTGTACTTTGCATCCCAACTTCCAAAGCCGCGAGATAAGTTCGCAGCCAGAAGTCGCAAGTGTGTCTTTCTTAGATACTCTCTTACCAAGAAAGCATGGCGCCTCTATGACTTTGAGCCCCGCACTGTGTTTGACAGCCGGGATGTTATGTTTTATGAAGATTGTTTTCCATTTTCTCCGGTTCTTGAAAATATTGTTCCCATCGAGTCTGCTGAGGAGCAAGCCGTGCCGCTGCCTATTGAGATACCGCCCTACCACTTTCATACCATTGACCGGCCAGATTCTGGCAAGCCATCCAGTGGCCAGCCAGATTCCGACCACCCCACCAACTACCGGCCAGATTCTGTTCAACTTATCGACGACCACCCAGATTTTGCCCAACTCACCGACGACCTGCCACATTCCAGCAACTCCACCGGCGACCGGCCAGATTCCGACTAACCCGCCGGTGACCCACTGAATTTTGGCCAAATCACCATCAACAAACCAAACTCCGATCAGCCCGCCGGTGATTCAGCAAATTACGGCCGAGACATCTCCGTCGGCCTTCCAGCTGGCTTCCGCCTCTGCGCCACCAGCACCTACATGTTACGGCCGTGTACGTCCGAGCAACAATCAGACTTTATTGCTGCGCCAATCAAGTTGATCCAGGCACCTGAGCCTACTTTCACGGGTTCTGAGTCTCCGTCATCTCTTAGACTGCATAGTACTCGCATCCGTCGTGCTCTAGTTAAATTACAAGATTATGTATGCACTGCTACTCAAGAAATAAACCCACTATCTGCTGCTCTCGTTACTCTGCCTGATATGTCCTGAGGTACTCGTTAATTTATTGGTGATTATCTTACTTATCATAATTTTTAGGTTTCACATACTACATTTTTGGCTGTAGTGACTGATAGCTCAGACCCTACTACCCATTCTGAGGCTTCTCGCCATCCCCACTAGCAAGAGGCCATGTCTGATGAACTTAGTAACCTTGAGACGAACAATACATGGGTTCTGTCTCCTCTCCCTGCTGACAAAAATGCCATTGGTTGCAAATGGATGTATCGGACCAAGTTCAAGTCTGATGGCTCTATTGAGCACTATTAAGCTCGCCTCGACAGATTGAAGGAACTGATTTTACTGAGACGTTTGCCTCGATCGCCAAGATGAGCTCTGTTAGTTTATTCTTAGCCGTTCCTGCAATTCGGAATTGGGACATTCATCAAATTGATGATCACAATGCTTTCTTACATGGTGACTTGGATGAAGAAGTCTATATGTGTTCTCTACAGGGTTACTCCATTCCTGTTCCGGGTTTGGTATGCAAGCTTTGCAAATCCCTGTATCGTCTACGCCAGGCTCCTCGCAATTGGTTTGCGAAACTTGCTACTACTCTATGTACTTTTGGGTTTGTTCAGAGTAAAGAAGATTACTCTTTGTTTACTTCTTTGCCTAACGGTGTTACCCAGCATGTCCTAGTTTATGTTGATGATCTAATTATTGCTAGCTCTTCCTCGGACTTGATGATCGAGTTCAAGAAGTATCTCAACTCATGCTTCCATATGAAGGATATTGGTGCTCTGAAGTATTTTCTGGGTATTGAGATTTCTAGGAGACCTGATGGTATGTTTCTTTCACAACAGAAATATACTTTTGACATCCTATATGAATCCGGATTTCTAGCTGCAAAGCCTACGAAATGTCTGATGGAACAACAACATAATTTGGCCCGTTCAACGAGTCCTCCACAACCTGATCTTGCGCAATACCATCGTTTGATTGGGAAACTCATTTATTTGACTATTACATGACTGAAACTCAGTTATTCGGTCCATACTTTAGTGCAATTTATGGAGAATCCGCACGTCACACTTTGGCATGCTGCCCTTCACATCTTGTACTACTTGAAGAGTCATCTTGGTCAAGGTTTATTTCTTTCTGCTCAGAGTTCTCTATAGCTGTCAGCTTTCTGCGACTCAGATTAGGCTGCTTGTCCAATTACTCGACATTCCTAGACATGATATTTTGTTATGCTTGGTCAATCACCCATATCGTGGAAGACTAAGTGTTAGAATAAATCAAGTAGATGATTAAGTAATATTTTATTCCATGTTGATGACTAGTACTAGAGTTATATTAAGACTAGTCTTCTTTGTACTCTACATATATATTCTTCATCATTAATTAGAATCATTATGGAAAATTACTTTATCATAGTATCAGAGCAAACCTGGTTCTAAAACCCTCTTCTCTCTTTTCGACCGCAAGCCTTCTCCCCTTTCTCCTTGCAAATTTTTATTTCTACTCTCATCATGTCTGACGAGAAATTTTCTTATAATACCTTACTCCACATGATGACCATCAAATTGTCATCATCCAATTATTTGTTGTGGAAGTGTCAAACTGGTTATGTTCTTCGACCCCAGAAGCTGTATGGTTTTCTTGATGGTTCTAGGCAATGTCCGACTGTTCCTCCTCGCCCTCCGGCCGCCTCTTCTGTCTCCTACGTTGTGGACGTTGATTCCACTCCAAGTCGCGGCTCTGCCACCAAGACTGATCCCATGGAGGCTTACTTGAAGGTCCAGTCTAATTATGATCTTCGGGATGATGAAGATCAACGTGTGTGCAGTCTTCTTTTTTCTTCTCTCACCCCAGAGGCCTTGGCTGTTTTACCTGACTGTGCCACTTCAAAGGAAATTTGGGACAGTTTTCAGTCCATTTATCACAACATGAGTGCATCATCCATCCTTTGTCTCCGTGCTTCTGCTCACGGTTTACGTAAGACTGGTACAGTTCATGAATTCCATCCCCAATTTAAAGAAATTTTTGAGCAATTATCTGTGATGGGTTCTCCTGTATCGAATGATGATCAACTTATTTGGTTTTTTACTGCTCTTAGAACTGAGTTTAAGGATTTTTCTGCACCTTAAATTAATTCCTCACCTACTCCGTTGTATGCCGATGTTTTATCTCATGCAAAAACCACGAAGCTTTTCTAAAATTTTATAAGACCATTCAGCCCCAGCCACTGGGCATGTCGCCTTTACAGCAGGTGTTTTTCCCTCGACCGGTCGTGCGTGGGATCACGCGCCAGCGAGGGGTGGCAGCGCCAGGGAAGGCCGTTTCGGTGGACAGCGAGGTGGCAGGTCCAGCAGTCAGTTCATGGTAGGGGCTGGTCGTGGTCAGCCACAGTGTACTTGGTGTGGTCATCCCGGTCATTATGCTGCGATTTGTTACAAGATGCTTGCTCAGACTGGTTCTCAAGGTCCAGCTAATCGTACAAACTCCACTCATCTGGCCAACCGTTTTTAGTCATCACTGCAGTTAGAGCCAATTGCACGATCCTCTGATTGGTATGTTGACTCCGGTGCCACCAGTCATATGGCATCCTCTGTCTCAGGCTTGGAGTCTGTCTCCCTATATTATGGTAATTCTCATGTTTCTTTTGGTAATGGATCTTCTATTCGAATCTCTCATGTTGGTGATGCTAAAATTTCTAATGATTTATGCCTGTATGATGTTCTGGTTGTTCCCGATATTACTAAGAATCTGCTGTCTATTAGTAAACTAACTAGAGATTTAAATGCTTTTGTCACTTTTTATAATCGGAACTTTGTCATTCAGAACAAAGTGTCCAAGGCAGTCGTGGGCAGGGGGCCATAGTGATGGTGGTCTCTATGTTTTGGATAGAGGCGATTCATCATTTTTCTAGCATTTACACCAGAATAAAGGATGGGCATCTTATGAGTTGTGGCATGCTCACTTGGGTCATGCATCGGCGTCAGTCATCTCTAGTTTGCAGAAGTCTGATTTAGTTTCTTTGTCTTCTTTGTTTCCTAAACATGTTGCCTACGCCTCCTGTGTTATGGTGAAAGGTCAACGGTTGGCATTTGTTGAGAACCATAAGCGTGCTACACATGTTCTGGATTTGATTCATTGTGACTTATGGGGACCTTCCCCTGTTTTATCGACACATGGTATTTCATATTATGCTTTATTTTTGGATGACTATTCTCGTTTCACCTGGCTTTATCCACTTCGTCGCAAGTCAGATTTTTTTGATGCTTACTTACAATTTGAGGCTTTTGTGGAGAATCAGTTCTCATCCAAAATTAAGGTGTTTCAGAGTGATGGCGGTACTGAATTCCTGAATACTTGCCTACGGGGTCATTTTTCCAGTAAGGGAATTCATCATAAGATCTCGTGTCCTTACACTCCGGAACAGAATGGTCGTGCGGAGCGCAAACATCGGCATGTTGCCGAGATGGGTCTTACTATGCTTTTTCATTCGCATCTGCATGTTTCTTACTGGGATGATTCATTTGCTGCAGCTGCATATACAATCAATCGACTGCCTACTCCGGTTTTGCATGGTTTTTCGCCTTATGTTCTTCAATATGGTCATGCTCCTTGCTATTCAAATTTTCATCCTTTTGGGTCCCGGGTTTTTCCATTTGTTTGACCGTATGCTGATCACAAGTTATCTCCCCGCAGCATTCCATGTGTTTTTCTTGGCTACAGCTCCCAGTACAAAGGTTTCCGGTGTCTTGATGCTTCTACAGGCAGAGTCTACATCACTCGTTATGCTCGTTTTGATGAGACATATTTTTCTTTTGCTCCTTCTCAGTCTTTGGGATCTTCCACATCCGACCTTGATGTTTCTACCTTTCTTGATCCTAATGGCAACTCCGTGATCTCTATGCTAGCTTCACCATTGTCTCACGCACCGTCTTGCACCTTGTGTCCGCCGAATCCTATTCCAGTTTCTCCGTTATCGGTTTCGTCTTCTCTACCGTCGATCCCGATCCCGCAGCCAGTCTCGGCCACGCCTTCTTCAGCCTTTTCCGTGGCTCACCGATCAGATGGCTCTTCCGAGTCTTTCCCGGCGTCGTCCACTATTCCTACTCCTCTAGTCTTGCCGCCTCCACCTCGGATTCATCGGATGGCCACTCGGTCCGCCACTTGTACTATTCAGCGATGTGATTATTCGGACATTGTTGCACATGGTCTTAGTGCTTCCCTTCTTTCTCAGACAGAGCTCACGGATTATCGCTAGGCCCTTTGGGATCCAGGTTGGTTTCGGCTATGGACGATGAGATGTCTGCTCTTCGTGGTCAGCACACTTGGGACTTGGTGTCTCGACCTTCGGATGCCAACATTGTTGGCTCCAAATGGGTCTATCAGCTCAAGTATTGTCCGGATGGTACGATTGATTGTCACAAAGCCAGACTTATGGCACAAGGTTTTTCGTAGATTCTAGGTTTTGACTTTGACCATACTTTCATTCCTGTGGTCATAGCCTCCACTGTTCGGATAGTTCTTTCAATTTCTACCATGCGTTCTTGGCCACTTCATCAGTTGGATGTCAAGAACGCCTTTATTAATGGTGTTCTGGATGCTCCAGTCCACATGAAACAGCCAGTTGGTTATCAGGATTCTTCTCATCCGGACTATGTTTGTCGTCTGTGGAAGGCCATTTATAGCCTTAAGCAGGCTAGTCGAGCTTGGTTTCAATGGTTTAGCAGTTATCTTACCCAGCTTGGTTTTTGGTGCAGCTCAGCTGACACTTCTTTATTTGTTCTGGTGCGGGGGTCCTCCTTGCTGTACCTCCTTGTGTATGTGGACGACATTATTCTTACTGGGAATGACTCAGCTTTTCTTCGTCAGTTCATTACTCGGACGCACAAGGAGTTTGCAATCAAGGATCTTGGTTCTTTTAATTACTTTCTTGGTCTTGAGGTTTCTCCTACTTCCTCCAGATTGCTTCTCGGCCAAGCAAAGTATGCTCGAGACATTCTAACTTGGGTTGGAATGTCCGATGATGTGCCAATTTCTATGCCTTTTGTTGCTGGTTCTCAGCTGCACAGTTCCACTAATCCGCCGTTCAGGGATCCTACTCTTTTTCGCTCTCTTGTCGGGGCGCTTCAGTATCTCACCATTACTAGTCCGGATTTGGCCTTCTCTGTCAACACGGTGAGTCAGTATCTTCAAGATCCTAGAGATGATCATTTTGCTGCGGTTACATGGATTTTGCGTTGTGTTCATGGTACTCTTCATTTTGGCTTGGTTTTTTATTCCACGAGCACTCCGGATGTGTTAGGCTATTTTGATGCTGACTGGGCTCGCTGTCTGGAGACTCGTCATTCCACTTATGGATATACGGTCTATCTAGGTGGGAATCTTATTTCTTAGAGTGCTGGGAGGTCGTCGCCGTACCTCTCAAAGTTAATATTTATAATCCCTAAATGCTTACTATCTACAACTAAGTAGATAGCGGCAAGTCGGGGTCGTCCATGAAGAAGAGGGATCTTCCTAAGCATTTAGCACAAAAGGTTGATATTAGGCTAGGAGTAGACATACATACATACATATAAAAGCATGTAAATGGGGGGTTTGGTTGTTTGGTGGTCCTAAGTTATGAAATTAAAAGGACAAGATAACTAGAAAAGCCAAGTAACTAGGCTAATCATCAAACAAAACTAAGAAAAGGGGGTTCAAAACTACAAAGATAAAGCCTTGGGGGCAATGGATATCTACTTCCAAATCCTATGTAGATCATTGAACCATTCACTCATTCTATCACATTCGTTACTTGGCTTAACATTAACATACCCATCTAGCAAGAATCACAACACATTGTGCACAAGAAGTTCTAAGTTCATGTTCATAGATTTTCATGCAAAGGAGCTAAGGAATTCGTCACTTTCCTAACACTCTAACACTTCAATCATAAAAACACTTCCTATTCTCAAACAACATATGACATAAGTGAAGTGAAACATAGCATCAAGAATACATAAATGCTAAATAACAAAGGATTCAAGAACGAGTGAAACAATCTATTCACTACTTCAACTACTTGTTGTGAAGATAAATCTTCTATCCTTCTTGGATAGTAGTTTGCAAGAGTGAATTCGACATCTCTTCTCAAACCTCACCAATGACTCCCTTATTACTACGAGTATCCCATTGATGGCATTTAGCACGAAGAATCAACAAGCTTAGCAACACTTATAAACACTACATCATGTCTAAGCATTTAACCAATTCATGCATTTACACAAGATTAGTCAAGAACGATCGACATTCATAGACCTCTCTCATTTGCTACCTAAAATAAACATGACAACGAATTCGATATCATCACATTCATCTAGCAATTATCAACACACCAACATCATTTAAGAAGCTCTAACTCATGCTCTTGGATTCCACATTAAAAGAGGGGAGAATTAGCTACTTTCTCCCAACCCTAACAAGCAATCATGCAAGCAATTCATATACTCAAGCTCCCAACAACATTAATGCAATTAACAAGTTGATTGGTTCGCCTATATACTAAGTTGATTGGTTCGCCTATATACTATCGATGTTATGATGTGGAAGATGACGAGTCCACCGCGAACTTCTATAACATTGTTGATCAAATGTCCTTGTCATCAGCTGATATTTACATTAATATGGAAAAGATGTCAAACACCATTGATCGTGCAGGTGATGTTAGCTCGGGTCATGTCGTTGTTGAGCAATGTTCAAAACTATACAACTTTGCTAACCTTCCCACCCTTTGTACATTGCCAAGGTTTAGGAGAACCTTCTTTCATTAGTGATTCGAGTCAACCCAATGGGTATGTCTATCTCGATTGCACTCATTTGTCCTAAAGTGCTGGTATATATGGTGTGCATCATGGAGAGCTGAATGTCTTCGATGATGATTATGTAGGTGAAATTGGAGGGCATGTTGTTGGTGTGGTGAGCATGTTGTTGGTGATAGTGATCATGAAGGTAAGGAAAGGGAACTTTAAGAACAAAGTGAAGATGGTCGATCCTTATCAACTGATTCAAATCCAGGGGATAATGATGAACAAGTGGTGTACACGAACAAAGTAGCTATGGCGTTCCATCTTATGGAAAATCCTAATACAGAGGCCTACTTTAGGGATTATGGGGGGCCTGATGAGGATGGGTATGACCCAACTAATTGTGGTTAAAAACTTCCTAGTTATATTCAAGCGATCGGTGAAGCTGACTTGGGTATGCCATTCCGGAGTAAGCCAGAATTGGTAGAAGCTATTTCCAAGTGGAGTTCGATGATGAACAGGGAACAACGAGTTGTGGAGAGTAGGTCATATACATGGTATGAGAAATGTAAGAACATTGTTAAATGAAGTGGCAATTGTCATTGGATTGTTAGAGCCAACAAGAAGGCTGCCCATGGGATGTGGGAGATCACCAAATGGATATATATTGATAGTTGTATTGGTACTGGCTGATCAAATGGTAACTTTAACCTGAAATCGTTGATGATCTCTCATTCCATTAGCCATCAGATTGGCAAAAACCCTTCCTTCACAGTGAAGGATGTCCAAGTGCATGTGAAGAAGGAGTTAAATGTCATTGTGTCCTACAAGAAGGCGTGGTATGCTCGCCAGAAGGCTATTGATTTGGTATTCGGAAATTGGGAGGAATCCTTTGCAATGTTTCCAACATTTATTGATGAGCTAGTTAGGGCCAATCCGAGCACAGTTGTTGATTAGGAAGATGTACCTGATAGAATACACGTTCATAGGTGTAGGAAATTTAAGTTTATGTTCTAGGCATTTGGTCAGGCTATCGAAGCTTTTCGTTACTGCAGGCCAATGATTAGTGTGGATGGGAATCATTTTAGAGGCGGATACAAGGCCACAATACTGGTTTCTGTGACACACTACGTGAATGATTACATACTGCCGCTTATGCAATACTTGATGCTGAGACTATTGAGAGCTGAAACTAGTTCATGCTCAAAATGCGACTCCATGTGATAGGTGATGGTACTAGGCCAATCTGTATTATATCGGATTGTCATGATGGGATTTTGAATGCAATGAGACATATGGATGAATGGATGGAGCCAGCATGATACCACCAGTTTCGCTTGAGGCATTTTCAGTTCAACTTCTGTAGTGCAGAGCATGGGAAGTTAAAAAATGCGCATCTGAAAACTCTGGTTTGGTAGCTTAGTCATGCCAGCCAAGAAAGTAGGTGGAGTGAGTACAAGTAGGAGTTGGAGAGTCACGAACCACCTGCTTAGGATTGGTTGAAATGTCATGATAGCAGTAAGTGGTGACTTACTTTTGATGAGGGAGATCATCATTGGGGAATTCTTACAACTAAGTTGTCAGAGAGTTACAACAATTTTTAAGGCATGCACAACATCTCCCGATAACAACATGTGTCAAAGCCACTTTTGAACGAATAGTTGAAATGTTTGCACAAAGGCTAATGAACGCCACCAATTTTGGAGGTATTTTTTGATACATTATATTTCACTATGTATTCATGGATTATGTGAATTATTCTAAATTGATGTAGAATTTTGTAGGTTTGAGTTCCCAAGCAGGATTTGGAAAAAGTTTCAGAAGCAAGCCACTTGGGGACATGGACATAGTGTGACTGTGTATGGTTAGACATTGCACACTTATAAGGTTGTGACAAGAACCATTGATGGTAGCATGAGTGAGAGCCAGTGCACTGTGAAATACCGGAGAAATGAGTGTAGTTGTTGCGAATGGTAAATTTTCCGTTTCCCTTGTTCCCATGCATTGGCTGTTTGTAGGTATAAGCGTGATGATCCGTCTACTCTCCGTGACAAGGTATACCACACGACCACCTATATGCAAAAATATAGTGAGGGTTTCATGCCTCTCCGAGATCCATCACTATGGCAACACACCTAGTGGAGGTTAATTCCCGATATTGAAAAGTTTCGTAACAGGAGGCATGATCAGTTTACGGAGAGAAGGATAAGGAATCAAATGGATAAGAGACTCATGGTGATTGCAGAGGCATCTGTGGGCAAGGATGTGCTTAGGGTCTTGTTTGTAATATGATGTTATGTAGTTAACCAACTTGTTATATTAAATTCACTCATTAAAGTAGTGTAATTGATTGTGTGGATTTGTATTATGTGTATTGTTTAAATTGAAGCTAATGTTTGATTTGGTTCAAATATTTATTACATGTAATAGTTTTGATTTTCGTGGAAATATAGATTGATCATTTCTCAATGTGATTATGATTTTCACTAGGGATGCACCATGTATCATCTGGGACCCATTGATAAGGAATTTTTTTATCTTCACCAAGAGCATCGTGCACGTGCTCTATACAATGGCTAATTGGAGGATGAGGCATTGCAGGTGAGATGGTGCGATGGGGCTTGTTGGCTGGTGGGATACCTAATCGAGTGATGCGCTATGTGCGTGAGGCTCACTTCCAGGGACTATTAGATTTTGCACCAATTCACATCGACCCATTCGCTTATCAATGCATTAGTCGAGCGCTGGAGACCAGAGACGCACATGTTTCACCTGTCGATGGGGGAGGCTACCGTCATGTTGCGGGATGTAGGCATCCTTTGGGGTCTACCGATCGATGGCATGACAATCACTGGTGTTGACAGAAGTAGGCACACAAATGATTGGCAGAGATCATGCACCGACTACTTGGGGGATACACCAGACATGAGTGACATCAAAAGGGGTCGCATAAGGGCTAGCTGGTTGAGAAACTTGTTGCGCAGTCCATTTCCTATTGATGCTACTCAGGTAAATTGTCAGCAGCGGACAAGGATTTTCATTCTACTATTGGTTGAAGAATTGCTCATGTCTGACACATCCGGGAAATTGATCCCTCTGCTCTATTTGTCGATACGCATGGACTTAGATGCAGCACACTTGCACATGAGCTTATGTGACGCTGCGATTCCACAAGTAAAATCCATATTTGGGCCACTAGTCCTACTACATGTAACATTGTTGGTTAAACTTGTTAGTTAGACACATGTCCATAATGACATCTTACATTATATTTTTTTATATATTTATTGTCAGTTGTGGGCATGGAAGCAAATACCAACCATCTGTCCTGCCAGACAACTTCCAATGACCGTTACCATGAGTGCTATTGGGCCCAGGTTCGTATTCAATTAGTATGGACACAATTTGAAAACCTTTTATATTACTAGGAATATCTAATATTATTCATTCTATTCCTCACAGGTGGAGAGCCCGGTACTATTTATCATAATCGCCCATGCATGTACTAAAAGTGTACCGCAATCAGTTGGCATCTTTCCATGACAGTCAGGTATAAAGTAATTTGGATTTCCTTTTTTGAACAGAAAGAAAAAAGTGTTTCTTTTCTAACCACAAAACTTGTCTGTTATGTCAATTTATTTGGCAGCCATACACTGAAGATGTCATTCAACATCTCACACAATACTGTACAACTGGTAGCAACAACTGGCTATTCTGTGTTGACCTCATTTTTTGGCACGTCGTGGAGTATCATCGTGTTCATCGTGTTCTTAGAAAATTTGGCCTTATCCAAACAATACCCATGCAGTTGGTCTCTAAAGATGAACACGAACTGCTTCATACTATAGACCATTGGGAAAGGTCAGGTATGGATTGGCGTGTTGAACTGAGAAGATATCTTGATGCATGGGAACATCGAGCAGAGCACCGAATTAATGCTCTTGGGTTAGCGGATCCATATACACACGATCGAGAATACATGGAGTGGTATTTTCGCAGAACAGTGACCCTGATTGATCAGCTATGATGGCGCCAAATGGTTATGGAGGGGTTTCATGGAGATGGAGCGACTTTGGAGTATATGGTATTTCCTAAATTTCTCATAGTATCAACAAATAATACTCCAGATTCCCTCATCTTTTAATATCTAACATATTTATCTCATTTATGTAGTTGCAGGCAATGTCCGAGATGCGCCTGATGTTAGATATTAATTTGGACGAATGTCCCCCACGTTTCATGGAAGTTATTAGGGGGGGTACATGGTGTTGTCACACATAATCTAGAATATGCGCATGAGTCATCTAGACTACAGTATTATCAGACACATGTGCACACCGAGGGACCTTCCCCTGGTGTGAGATACAATGAAATCAGAAGCCACTGTACAACTTCTCCTAGTCAACGGGGGTCAACGACCGCGTGCTCCTGAACCTACTGCACACATTGGTTTATCTCAAGCTGTACCCTCACATGCGAGTCCAACCCAAGACTAACCATCAGTTGGTGGACCCTCACACTCCAACACTACTCCAGCTGATTTTGCTGTATACCGTACTCCCACTGCTAGTCATGCGTATGTGTTGCCTACTGCTCCATTTGATACAGGTAGTGCTCCCCATGTCCAATATGATTTGAATGAGGACGCAGGAGACGATATGGAAGAGGATTTTACAGAGGGAGTTCGGCATGACTACATACATGTTTCTACTCATATGGTTGTTCCTTGAAGCACATCCCGCACTATACGTCCACCCCCATGTGGAACATGTGGAAAGATTTGTGGAGGGCGTCATTAGTACCTTACATGTCATTGGGCATTAATTTCATTACGTTTCTGCCTATCTGTTTGGCACGTATTCTTCGAATATTGTACCAATGAATCAATTGATATTTTTGTTACTCCATTTCATGTTTATTTTATTTTCATTATCATCCTCTAATTTCATAAACAATAAATGCGTCTACTCTCATATTTTTGTTATTTAAATTAGTTAGTAGTGGAAAAAGGGAAATTTTTTAAAATTTTGCATGCAACTCTAATTTATTTAAACTACAAAAACAAATCTGAAATTTTAATATTAAATTTCAATAAATTTTTAACTTCCATTTTTTTATAATTCATTCATTTTCTATATTTCAAAATATTTAAAAATATGAAATACAGACATTCAAAATTAGAGGAAATATGACATTCAAAACTTATTATCATAAATTTTAAATAGGACGATCAAAATTTTCTATTATCTTTATTCAAGTAAATAGGATGTTCAAATTTTATTATCATAAATTTCAAAGTGGACTTTCAAATTCTTCTATGCTCATGATGGAAATTTTTTTTAAAATATAAAAAATTAGAGGACGCATTCTCGTCCTCTATTGATGCGCTAAATAAAAACAAAGAGATTTTAAATACGGAACAAAGAAAATATTTTTAATTACACACTGCCTATACTCTCTGCCACATCATTTATAGGCTGTTACTAATCCCCCTAAAATAATAATTCGAACATTTGAAAGAAGATTAGCAAGATGTTTTTGGGGGGAATCAAATGGAAAAAATAATGAAAGTTGGAAAAAATGGTCTGCCATTGCTGTCTCAACTGAATTAAATGGACTTGGTTTTAGATCTGTTAAGGCCATTATTGATACCTGTTCAGCTAAACTCTGGTGGAAGAGTCAATTAGGGAACACTCTTTGGTCTAAGCTACTTTGGGCTCTTCCTCCTTCCTATAGGAAATCAGTAACTTGGAAGAGAATCTTGTCCATTAATTCTTTTGCTGAACATAACTCATTAATCATTCATGGCAAGGGAACCTGTAGTTTCTGGTCTGCTAATTGGTGCCCTAGAGGTCCTTTATGTAATATTATCCCTGAGCATATAGTTGCTGAAAGGCCATATCTGTCAGTGGCAGAGTTTATTAGCAACAGGGAAACTATTTTAACTCAGATTGGTGCTTTCCTCGAACATGATACTTTGTCTTTTCTTCAGGTGGCAGAACTGACTCTTGATAGGGAAGACAGACTGATATGAAAGGCTGAAACCTCGGGTAACTTCACATCTAAGTCTACATACAGGGCTCTTACTCATGAACCAGGTAATTTTCCTGCTTACAAGTTCATATGGAATAAATCTCTACAAAAAAAGGTATCCATTTTTACCTGGAAAATGCTGTAATCTTTCCTTCCATTTGATGATGTGCTTATTACTTGTGGTTTTAGTCTAGCTTCTAAGTGCCCGGCCTGTTTTAGTTCAGACTCAATTCAGCATTTCTTTATTTCATGTCCTGTGGCTCAGACTGTCTAGAATAACATAGCATCTATAGTACACTTTCATCTAAGTCCTGATCATTCCCTTACTCACAGATTTTTTATCTTTTGGAATACACATGATTTAACTGGCTGGAAGCATTTTATTTGTAAAATCATTCCATCTCTTACTTGTTGGTTGCTTTGGAAAGCTAGGAATAATTTTATATTTGATAATAAGCCTTTCTCTTTAGAGATAATCTCCAAGGAAGTACAAGATCTGATTAAGCTAGCCTTTTTAACTACTCCAAGGACTTATTTCTCTCATGCTACTGTTGCATCACCTCTCAGCCATTGGATCCCTTTCATTAGACCTCCCCCGAAACCTAACATATCTACTGTTTACTGGGAGAGACCTCCACTGGGGTCAATAAAAATAAACATAGATGCTTCATGGTTTCATAATAAGGCAGCTGCTGGTTTTATTGTCCGAGATAGCTCGGGGGCTTTGATTAATCTAGCTTTTATATCTGCTGCTTCACCTTTAGAAGCCGAACTGAAGGCATTGCTATTTGCTTGCGAAAATTTAAGTGACATAGGCCAACAATGCATCTTCGAAACTGATTGCAGGTTAGTTATTAACATGATATATGACCCTTATTCTGCAAATTGGAATCTGTTTGAATTGGCTTACAAGCTTAAAACCATATTAGGGCGTGCTCATCTTATTCATGTTTTCAGAGAAGGAAATTCTGTTGCAAATGCTATTGCAAAGCATCATACTGGTCATCTTCAATGTCTTAATTTAAATAACATTCCCCAGCATATCAAAGGCCTGATTGCATTAGATATGTTTCACATACCGCAAGTTCGAATGCATTAACATGCCTTGCCTAAGGATTGATACTGCTAATCAAGATGTTTTTGCTCATGCAGGTTTGGTATTTGCTATATTGCTACATTTCAGCTGTGGCGAGTTCAACGATCCTTGGGGAACCCTATTTTTTGATCAGGAGAATAACACTCTTACTGGATATCTACTACTGGTACTTACGATGGTCATCGCTATACTGACCTTGGCAGCAAATTGCTACATCAGTGAGGAGGCGGGTCTGGATCTTCCACTTCACTTTCTGGCCTCTATCAGCTCCAGTTTTGCACATATCTGCTATGGACCGGTTGCATTTCTTTTGGGAATTCAGGTTCAGAAATTTTAACTTTAACACATCACTCCTTGTAATTGAAGTTGCCTGGCCGGTGGTGAGAATTAACACAGGGGGTGGAGATTCTCTCCGCCAGATCGCAACTTCATCATCTAACCTTTTCTTGCTAGGATAGCTGTTTACGCAGGTAGATATTTAGTATTGGTAGGACTTTTGGGGGGCAACCATGTTGCCTCATCTCGAACTACAACAAATATGCTATGTTTGTAAATCTTACTTAGTTTGATTGAGACTTGGGGAACCTCTAATATACTCTCCCCCACCCTCGGGTGTTTCTCATTAAAAAAATGTTTAAAAAAAAGGATGACGTATTTTCTAAATGCGTCATCTTCATGCGGTTAAAAAAAGAGAAATTACATAAAGGACGCATTCTCTAAATGCATCCCCATATATGTGTTTGGATTTGAAAATTTACATAGTCGCTGCCAGGTATTATTCAACATGCACGATCAAATAAAGCACTCGTGCTTTACTTGATTGGCCTTCACTACCATTGCCAGAGAATGTCCAAGTGCTCGAGCAACTGGAACAACTACTGCATTCCCAACTTGCATATATCTGAAAATTACCCAACAAATCAAACTGAGGTTAGAACTAGGATTTTCAAGATGCACAATTTCACAACTTGAAAAATTATTGAGGTCAGAACTAGGATTTTCATGATGCACAACTTCACCACTTGAAAATTTTAAGTTAGGATATGATAACAAAATTTGTTTGATTGGGCCGAATAGCTTGTAGTAATCTGGAAGTCCTTGTAGTCTTGCATTCTCAAGAATAGACAAGACTCTATCTCGTTCCGGATGCAATTTACAAAATAGCAAATGATATTTAATGAAAGCAACAATAATAGTGGTAATACGTTCAAAGTTCAATTGGTGTGTAAGAATGCTCAAAAACTAGGGTGACAAATGAACGTGCAAGTTGAATACAAAATCATATTTACTTGAATACATCTACACTATATGCTAAAGGAGTAACTATTGGCCAAATGTAACTCTCATACTTAGCCATGTCAGCTTTTATCAAGTGTCACTTCTACACTTATCCACATCACTTTGCCAATTTTCACCTTTAGAGATCACCATGCATGACTATTTAAATGTTGTATTTATTACTTGATTAACGCACTTACATATAATATTCCATGCATCCTACTTTTCAATTTTATTTGGCTAGTGTGCTTCCTCACAAATGTTTAACATCCACTTTCTGATGTGTCCATTTTATGTGCATATTTTGGGACCTTTTGAGATAATTTTTGTGCTCTTTTGTTATCAAGAACTTGTGTTTTACGTTGAAATTCTCTTATGAGAGGTAAGAGCGACTTTACGCTCTTTTACCTTTTCTAAGTGATTTTTTTGTGACAATGAAAGAACATCGACACTTGAAAATCGGAGGCCATTGCAGATCATCTTTTGAAGACTTTGAAGATTTGAAGATTAGCATTGAAGATTTGAAGACTTGGAGACTTGAAGACTTGGAGGATTGTGTATGGATTGAGGGCTAGAAGACAAGAAGAAGAACACAATATGTTATGTTCTGGGCACCTGTCGTGAGTCGCGATGGACCCTGTCGCGACTCGCGACCAACAGGTGGCCATAAATCCATCTTCTTTTTCTTGTACGATAAATAACACTTTATCTCTTCTCTTTCCTCACTTCTCTTCTTCCCGACTTTTTCTAGCAAACCCTAGGTTTTTTTCTCCTTTTCATCTTCTTTCATCTTTACTTTTATGTTTGAATTTTTGGCATGGGTAGCTAAATCTAGTTCGTGGGAGCAATTGACCAAGACTTCAAGGCCATGTCGTAAGAACATATTGTAGCCTATTTAATGCCTTTACTATCGTGCATTTATGGAGCATTGAATGTGTTTGTTAATGCCATTAATGATCTTGAAAGTTTGAGTATATGAAGTACTTATATGATATGCTTGTTAGGGTTTGGGGAAATGAGTTGATTTCCCCTTTTCTTGATAGGAAATCCAAGAGTATGATTTAGAGCTTTTGATTATGTTGATGGATTGATAATTGCTAGATAAACATGATAATGTTGAACTCTTTGTCATGTTTGTTCCTTGTAGCAAATGAGAGAAGTCTATGAACGTTGAATGTTCTTGACAAATCTTATATAAATGCATAGATTGGTTAAATGATTAGACACGGTGTACTGTTTATAAGTGTTGCCAAACTTGTTGATTCTTCGTGTTCAATGACATCAATGAGATACTTTTAGTCGGGTTTCGACTAAGAGAGTCATTGGTGAGGTTTGACAAGAAATTTCAAATTAACTCTAGCAAACTACTATCTAAGAAGGATAAAAGATTAGTCTTCACAAAAAGTAGTGAAATTAATAAATAGGTTGCATGTTCAATGATAGATAACATACTCAGAAGTGGAAGTCAATTGCGCCCAACGTTCAATAACCGGTGTTTTAAATCTTATTCTCTTAGTTTGTTGCCTACTTCCTAGTTCTACCTTCCTTACAAGTTAACTCTTCTTTAAATTTGGTAATTTAGGAAAAACCAACCAACCCCCCTCCCATTTACATATTTTTATATGTATCTATATTTGTCTATGCCTAGTATGTTTTCCACTATATATGTTTAAACACTTGGAAAGATCCATCTTCTCGTGGATGATCCCGACTTGCCATTATCTACTTAAATGTAGATATGAAGCATTTATGGCTTAAAAATAGTAACTTTGAGAGGTAAGGTGATGACCTCCAACTTTCACATTTACCTTCCTTTCTTAATTAATTTCGTGTTCATCTTTAAATCCATATATCACTAATTTGGTCATGCTAATCTACTCTCTCGCAAATATTTATCTGTCATGCCTGCATTATGTCAGAAATAATAAGATTCTTCTTATGAAAATTTAACCTATAAATCATGTTTAATAAATCTAATTATCTAATGATATAAACTATTCAGCCAAATACTAATTTACCCATATTATTATGTAATCTATTGTCTACTGTATAAGAATTACTTATTCGAATAATATGAATATGTAGTATAACCTAAATAGTTTATAGAATTATAATTTATTTTTGTATGAAAACATATCCCTACATGTTTTTTTTTTGTATTTCCTTCTTTATAAATTTAGTTTTATAAATTTAGTTAAATAAGTATTCATTCATCATCAACTAACATTTCTTATTTTTATCACTATAATTTTTACAACGTAAAGTATTTTTATACAATAGATGATAATTTTCCATATAAAAAGCGTATGTGTGGACACGGATTAAGTCGATTTTCTTTCATTCAATGCATTATAATACTAATGAATATATTAATTTATTATAAATTCTGCACCATGTGTAATTTTAATATACATATGGCAATAACAAAAAACTTATTTAAACTATAAATTTTATTATATTTTAAGTTTTTATTCTGAATTCGTGCATCAGCACAGGGATTTATCAAGTTACCATCTATACAAACTTACACATAACATATCCCAATAATAGTGGCAATACATTCAGAGTTTAATTGGTGTGTAAGAATGCTAAAAAACTAGGGTGATTGATGAGCGTGCAAGTTGAATACAAAATCATCAATTACTTGGTTACATTACCATCTATACAAACTTACACATGGCATATCCATTGATCGTACTAAACAGACCCAAATTACTGTCTAAATTTATATCTCAGCTGAGCATTCATTTGAAAAATTAATTGTATTTCAGGTCAACTGGCATAATCAGAGTTTACAGAAAAACTAAAATTACATGATTGTGAGGTTCTGCTCTAGTGACAACAGTAGGAACAGTTTCATCCCACCATAATCTGCCAAAAGGCCTGAAATAAATCACAACTGTCTATAAGTTCACAAATCAATGGAAATATGATAGTCTATCTCAAAAGAGAAAAAGTTGAATAATTCCTTGTTGGAAGTTCCCTGAACAAATATGATAGCATAGTCAGGAAGCAATGAAGATGTGCAGATGATTAAGTAAACTGCCAAACAAAATCAAATAATGATAATATTACATATAGATATAACCAGCACACATACCAAAGGTTTTCCAGATTTCAGCAATTCACGTTCTACAGTAGTGTCAAGCTCAACCTTGTTATCAATCACCTTCAAGCCTGGCAAATCCCAAAAATTTGCTCCCTTGTAAAATGAAGAGAGAATATAAATTCATAGCCGAACTCTCCAAAGAAAAAGCTGGGTACGAAAGGAAATTTAGTTGAGCATATTTTTCCATCTTCTTTGGGATTCTACATACACAAGCATAATCATCAAGGTTGAGGCGTAAAGGCCGATGATCATATAGCATATGTGGGACTGGCTCCAAACCATAACTAAGACAACCAGGAATTTCTGGATAAGAAAAATAGTAAGAATATAACTGTGAGGCATATAAATCATTTAAGACTATAATATCAACAACAGATAAATTAAAAGTTCATAATTAAGAAAACAGACTGCAAACTCAAACATTAGACATTTGGAAATGAAATAGAAGCTTACCATCACTTCTCAGTGTAATGAGCCTACTGAAATTCAGTTTTAGCTTTGTCATCATATTGCATTTCATCCATAGTTTCATCATTCTTTACTGGTGGGAGATCAGATATAATGTCAGCCAGAAAAAAAGCTTGTCTTCTAACTTGGACTTAGTACCTTCCCCATAGGCAACAAAGCAAGCCTTAAATAATCTTGAAACATTACCCATCACAATGACATCATAATTGGGTAGAGGATATTGGGGTAACTTCTTTGAAGATAAAGCAGCCCACACAAATGCACGCATCCGAAACTGAGCCAATCCATAAGCTTCAGCCGCCATTAGCCCAACTCGAGTTTGATAGTTATATTGAACCAAATGAGCAAACACTTACTTCCCCAAATGGGCACCGGCAAATTTAAACAAGTCGGCTACATTTTCCATCAACACAAACCTTGGTTTCAAGAACTGAACAATATCCATGTACACAATAATTTGCTTGTTCTCTCAATGGATTCTTTGAATCCGGGAATCGATGAAATCCCCTAATTTCTTGACATGGAGGACCTTCACATATAACATCAACCATTCCCTAAAACACATAAAATGTATTTAGCTGCAAATGAAGCAAAACCATTAGTGTAAGAGTTTACAATTTTTCTTTCAGATAATTACCGTCAAAGGCAAAATCTTTTTCTCATAGCCTTGTGTGACAAATTCCTCAACTTTGTTGGACAAGCACTGAAACGATAATAGAATACAGATTAATTCAGAGACTATGTAAGCTAAATTTCAACATATTAGTTAGCGAATGTCAATTTCATGCCTCAGACCATCAATGGGCTCCCAGGTATCATACTCGGATCTATAACCTTTCCATTTGATCTAAGAAGTATAAGAGCTTGTGTACATTAGTCAATAATATATTTGGCTCAATGTGCAAAAATAAGCAGCGGACAATTGCATAAAGTTAATTTAAGTATTCTATCTCGGTAACATTTCAAAGCACAAGATGGCCTATTCAGTCATAATATCTATGCTAAGAGGATATTCCAGCATAATTCCAAGTGATAAGTAGATGCAATTAAATTTTAGTTGGTATATAAATTGACGAAAATGGTAAAATGTAGTATGCTACGTCAAGATTAATTCCACAATAATTTGGTTTCTCCACGTTTAGAGTTCACATAAATTTCATAAACTTAATGCAGCCATAAGGATCAACCAAAAAAAAAGGTCTTAAGAAATTATAATAGGAACCCATGTGACGATTGGGGTAAAAGAAAATGCAAACTTTCCAAAATCCCTTTTCTAGATAATGTCTGAAGAAGTAAGAGAGGTATGAGATCAAATTTTAACATATTACCTTAAAATAAAACCCAACTTCTTTATCATCCGATGAGCCATAGAAAATGCATAAAACTTCTTCAACTTAAAATAGTTCATCATCTACCCTCATCTTCTTCATCTTCTTCGCCTTCATCCTCTTCATCTACTTCATCCAAAGGATTCACCTTTGGATGTAGGGTGCTTTCTACTACGGAAAAAGATGCACATGGCTGCTGCCACTCTTTTAGCAATTGAAGGTAGTCATGAGCATATTCATTCCTAACCTGTTATATATTACATGTATCGAAAATATTGGTATCTGACATATAAATATGATTTAACAAAATAAAATATAATACAAATATAGTAATGTGCACCTCAATCTCGGGATGATTCCTTCTTAAAATTTCACAAGCATACTCGTTCAAATCTAATGCCTATTTCTGTGTACACAAGCACAAATAAGTGACAATTTGGAAAAGATAAACCATAAAAAAAATCTAACAAAATAAAGATAGCAGCATACTATACTTACCGTGATAAGTTTGACATCGTTGCTAGTAGCCCCCAAGCACAATCGAGTGAACTTTGCACCACAGCCATCATTGAGATCTAGCATGGTCATCTTGACCTTTTTCTCCACCTTAAAATCATCAACACCACTAATCACAGTGGCATTGGCATCATCATCGCCGGATATAGTGGATCCGGTATCACTCACAGCTACCTCAACATCATCTTATTAGTTGATCAAACAAATATATGCATAAAACATGAAAAACACATTTCAAAAGGTAAATAATTTGTACCAATAGAGAAATTTATAAATAAAGCTAGTGGAATTACTGTAAATAGTTGAATAGTTTCACATTCATTTGAAAATGACGACAAAATTGTTCAGCTGAGTACTTTCAGTCTTCACTCATAAAATAATCATTCATAATTAACTCATGGATGATATGTCTATCTCATTTTACATACCTTCGGCCATGAACAGATCCCTTATGCGGTCATTTTCTATCTAGGAACATCATTGAAACGATGATAGGAACATGAGTGAAAATAGTTTGCTTCGAAGTATGTGTCATGCTGGTTGAAATTGTTCCTTCAGACTCTTGTTGTGCATCAAGAAGCTTCTTGGTGATAGACAACGATTTATTACTCGAAGAACAACTATCAGAATCTCATTTTGATTCTGTATTTGAAAACATCTATGTCCATACGAATAGAAAGAATAACACATAAGTTTTTCTGAAAAATCTTTGAGGCCAACAACCACTAAAAGAAAGAATGAATTATCCAACTTGATTGTACAAAGACAAACCCAAAATTTACTCACATCTATACCGAAGAAGCCATATGTACTCATGTATCAATATAGAAATCATGAAGAATTTTTTACCTGACAAGAAATTCTGTAACAATGAGTCAATAGAACCCTTGAATTCTATTATGGAGAAGACAACGAACTCTTCGTATCCACGGGAGAATGACTTCATGCATTTTTCTTCTCTTCCGTGTTCTTCTTCTCTTCGTGCGTCATTCTTCTCTTCCAGATTAATATATATAAACAAAAATATGAATGAGAGGATTATATTTTATCATAATTAAAATAGACACATACTGATTTTACAATTATGATGGTACCATTGGAGATTAAAAATCCCCAAAATACAATCAACCAACTTCTATTTTAATGTCACATTGAAGTCCCAATCAGAGATTGCCACATGGAATCTATAAATAAGGGAGACCCCCCAAACCATTGGAAATGCTCTAAAGTCTTTGGTAAATTTTGTAAATGATAGTTTATAAGAGATATTTTGCGAATATCTTCTGCAATATTATTGTACCTAGATAGAATATTTTAAATTTATGATTCTGTAAATGCTATCAATGTATTGTACCCTTGTACCATCAATGAAAACACACGTTCGTATTTTACATGTTATCAGAGCCTAAACCCCGCGAACCTCTAAAATTTTCCTTACACATAAATAGACCGTCGCGGCCGCTTCCCTCCCTTCTCCATCCGCCGCCGCCGTGCCTGACACCGCTGACACCTTCGAGAAGCCAGTGTCACCACCGTCCAGCATAGTTCGCCGCTCCGCTCATGCACTGCCACATCCTGTCTGTACCGCCTCCACATGCAGCCGCAATCTTCTCTCAGATGCTCTAAGTTTGTCCAATGGATCCACTGAATTAGGTTTTGATTGAAATCTTGATGTTGAGATCGAGGCTCCCATGATTCTCACTGTTCCCATCATCCCTACCATCGATCAGCTGTACCAGCCAGAAGCTTTGTCGCAGCCAGACAATGCCAACGTGCTCCATCGAGCCCTCCACCAGCTTCTGCTCGGCACTGCTGTTCATGCCACTTTGGATTCTAGGTGCTATGTTGGGGATTCCGCACCTTTGCCTCCCTCGCATCCATACTATGTTCATCCCTCAGATCATACAGGTTTGCTTTTTCCTCAACAATCTTGAAGGGTGATGATTATAATGATTGGAGTGCTGCCATTTGTCATGGTTTTAATTCTAAGCATAAGCTTGGTTTCTTGGATGGTTCCATCACCAAGCCTTTACCTAGTGAACCTTTTGCTGATATTTGGAGCGATTTAAATTCTATGCATATTGGTTGGATCGTTCAGATACTCAATCCATCTGTTCATTTTGTTGTTACTTATTATGACTCAGTTAAGGAGCTTTGGTAAGATATTTATCAACGTTATTTAGTTGGGAATAGCCCATGTATGTGTCTTATTTGTGCGGACATTTACAACAGTCGTCAGAATGGTCAGGCTGTCAATGGCTACTTTGGTTGCTCCAAGAAGTTGTGGAATGACCTACTTGCTTACATGCATCTGCGTACTTGTATTTCATGTCCCGGTGCAGCTATTGTTTAGGTTGAATGTGAGAAGGAGATGGTTCACCAATTTCTCATCGGTTTGGATGATTGTTATGCTGCTCTTCGCTCATATATCCTCGCACATGATCCATTACCTTCCCTCTACAAGGTTTACTCCCTTGTTTCTCAGGAGGAGCGTCAAAAGACTGTCATCTTAGCCCATGATTATGTTACCTCGACAGACACTATAGTATTTGACGTACGTCGTCAGGTGCAAACCTCCACTTTGAATTCCACTACCGCCGCTCCAGGATCCACCCAAGCCACCGTCGTTGATTGTCGAAGTCTTACCAACACTCATTGTGGCTGAAAGGGTCATGATATTACTATTGGCTTCTGCATTATTGATTATATGGATTGGTTCACTGGGAATCGTCCACTAGCATCAGGCCCGAAGGTTGCCGCAAACCCCAATACCCGTGCCCCCCTGGTGTGCCATTCATCGGAACTGCTCAGCCAGTGGCCGTCGCCACTCCACCTAAGGGCGCCACCATCACCGTCATTTTGGACTTCGATCGATCCCCCTTCGGCCCGGCACTGTCCAAGGAGCAATAAAGTACGATTTTAAATATGTTCTCTAAGTTAAATACTTCTGACAATATGTCAGGTAAGGCTGCATTACCTTGGATTCTTAATGTCGGTGCATCGTATCATATGATCGGTAACATGGATCTTCTTTATGATATTGAGCATGCTGCAAATATTGATGTTGTCCTCCCTGATTGTTCGATTTCAACTGCTGTTGAACATGGAAAAACTTTTTTTGGAGATGTTGTTGTGACTCATGTTCTTTTTATTCCAGTATTGCAATGCAATTTGCTATTGTTTGCCAAGTTAACTGATGCTTTAAAATGTCTAATTTTGCTTACCGGATAATTATGTGTATTGCAGGAAATCAACACGAGGACAATTATTGGCATGGATGAACAACAAGGAGGGGTTTATTGGTTGCGTAGATAGGGAGTTTCTGAGTTTACACGACCATCCTTGTCCGTTACCGCTTCGGTGTCTTTTTCTGCTTTATGGTATCAGCATTTTGGGCATCCATCCTCATTAGTGTTGTCTTCTATCCTAACCATTTCCTTACATAATAGTGGTTTTAATAAATCTGTTCCTTGCTCGGTATGTCATCATGCAAAACAGTCTAGAAATAGCTTTCCTGTTAGTTTTGCTAAGGCTAGTAATTTGTTTGAACTTATTCATTGTGATGTTTGGGGAACCTTATGGTTCATCCTCTTCTAGTGGAGAATTTTTATTTTAAACCATAGTTGATGATTATTCCCGATCTATTTGGGTTTATTTATTAGTTTCTAAGTCTTAAGTACCATTGAAGATGGAGGATTTTTGTTGCGTTTGTTCAGACACAATTCTGCCGTGCCATTCAGTGGGTTCAAGCAGACAACGGAACCAAATTATTGCCTCTCATATCATTTTTTATGGAGAAAGGTGTTCGTTTTGAGACCTCTACAGTCTACACACCTCAGCAAAATGGGCATGTGGAATGGAAGCATGGCCATATTCTTAATGTTGCTCGTGCTCTTCGTTTCCAAGCTCATTTACCTATTGACTTTTGGGGAAAATGCATTCTTACAATGGATTATCTCATTAATCGTATGCTAACACCGGTGTTAGATGACTGAATGCCTCATCATTTCCTGTACGATCGCGCACCAAATTACACCCATCTCCATGTGTTCGGTTAATTGTGCTTTGCTTCTCATCTACCACGGCCGCGTGATAAGTTTGCATAAAAAAGTTGGAAGTGTGTTCTTCTTGGCTACCTTGTTGACAAGAAATATTGGCGTGTTTATAACTTAGAGTCTCAAACTGTGTTTGACAGCCGGGATGTGATATTTTATGAAGACTGTTTCCCTTTTGCACCTGTGTCTGCGAAGAAGCCACCTGTTGATCCACTGCCATCTCAGTCACCTGCCAGATTTGATGACTCCAATCCTGAGCCGTCCAGCCTGGTAGAGCCGCCCAGCCCTGATCAGATGAGGCTAGCTCATCCCAAGCTCTAGTCATTCGCAATCGAGTGACGCGGGTTGCCGCTAGGCCTGCTTGACCCACAGCCATCTGTGACTGCTCCGCCAGCGCCAAACCCGGGGTCATCCGTGATCGTGATGCCAAACCCATAGCCATCCATGACTGGTCCGCAGCCAGCTCATCTTAAGCTCTAGCCGAGGTCGTATGTGACTGCTCTGCGGCCAGCTCCTCCCAAGCTCCAGCCGTGGGTGTCCATAATTGCTTCTCCAGCGATGCCCGACCCGCGCTTGGCTCACACTGAGCTTAGCCAGCTAGTGCCCACCTCACCACCATCGACTCCCTATGTTGTCCGTCCTTCCAGCACTCGTCTTCGTCAACCTATGGTTAAATTGAAAGATTACATCTACACTACTACTTCCTTAATAAATCCCCCCCTCCGCTGATCCCGTGTCATCTTAATCACTGTTCTAAGGTACGGATTACCCTATTGCTGGTTATGTTTCTTGTAGTAATTTTTTTGGTTTTGCATTCTAGACTTTTGGCTGTAGTTATAGATACCGCTGATCAGGTTAATTTTTCTGATGCTTATCAACATGATCATTGGCGTGCAGCTATGTCCGACAAGATTGATGCACTCGAGCAAAATAATACATGGGCTCTTGCTCCTCTTCCTCCTTGAAAGAAGGTGATTGGCTGTAAGTAGGTTTATCGGACTAAGTTTAAGTCTGATGGTTCTATTGAACTATACACGGCTTGTTTGGTTGTTCTTGGTAATTGTCAGATTGATGGGATCGACTTTACTAAGACATTTTCTCCTATTGCTAAGATGAGTTTCATTCATCTTTTATTGGCTATTGTTGTTCTTTATGGTTAGGATCTTCATCAGATGGATGTTCACAATGCATTTTTGCATGGTGATCTTGAGGAGGTGTACATGCGTCCACCTCCTAGTTATACACTTTCAGTGTCTGGTTTGGTTTGCAAGCTTCGCAAATCTCTTTATGGTCTGCGACAGGCTTCGTGAAATTGATTTTCTAAACATGTTGCAGCTCTACACCTTTTTGGGTTTGTACAGAGTAAAGCATATTACTCTTTGTTTTCTTACTTGAAGGATGGTGTTTCTCTTGATGTCTTGGCTTATATTGATGATCTTATTGTTGTTGGTTCCTCTCCTGAGATGATGACCAAGTTCAATAAGTATTTGTGCTCTTGTTTTCATATGAAGGATCTTAGTGCCCAGAAGTATTTCTTAGGCATTGAGATAGCTCGTCGACATAATGGCATGTTTCTATGTCTACAGAAATATGCCTTAGATATTTTGTTCGATATTGGGTTATTGACAGCTAAACCCACAGATTATCCTATGGAACAGTAGCACAATTTGGCGTGAGATGATGGTTCTTTGTTTGGAGATTCTGTGTAGTATCGCAGACTAGCTGGGAAGCTCATTTATCTCACCATCACTCGCCTTGAGCTTAGCTATTCAGTCCATACCTTGGCCCAGTTCATGGAGAAGCCGTGTTTGGCGCACTGACATGCAGCTCTGCGAGTTCTGCATTATTTAAAGAGTCGTCCTGATCAAGGTTTGTTTCTGTCTGCTAAGATTTCTCTGCAGCTTACATCATTTTGTGATTCAGATTGTGTAGCTTTCCCAATTACTAGGAGACCTTTGACTGGATATTTTGTGATAATTAGGGAATCTCCGGTTTCTTGGAAGAAGAAGAAACAACCCACTGTTTCTCATTCTTTGGCTGTAGCAGAATACCGGGCTATGGCAGTCGTGTGTTGTGAGCTGTTGTGGCTCAAGTACTTTCTTCATTTCTTGGGAGTGGTGCATCCTACTCCGATGTGTTTATTTAGTAATAGTCAGGCAACTCTTCATATTGCAGCTAATCTAGTGTTTCATGAGAGAACGAAACACATTGAGATTGACTGTAATTTTGTTCGTGATTTGATTCAGTCTGGTGATGTGGTTACTTATCGTATTCATACTTCTAGTCAGCCAGTAGATTTTTTTACGAAGGTGCTTGGACGACAGATATTTCGGACTTTGCTTGGAAAGTTGGGCATTCGAGATCCACATGCTCCAACTTGAGGAAGAGTGTAGGAGATATTTTGTGAATATCTTCTGCAATATTATTGTACCTAGATAGAATCCTTTTCCATTTATGATTCTATAAATGCTGTCTATATATTGTACCATTGTAATATCAATGAAAACACACATTCATATTTTACATAGTTGAAAGATTTTAGGCCTACGCGGTGTGACATTGAGTGTAATAAAAATAAGTCAAATAATATGTTTGCAATTATTATGTTGAATTATGTTTAAAATACTTACTCAACAAACTTTCAGTATCATTGTTACAGTTAACACTACTACAAAATGGGCTTTTAACTTTGCCTCATTGATTTTGGTTGTGGAAAATAAGGCTAATAACCGAAGATAAAAATTCTTTTACTTTGGTTATTAGAAAAATTATAATAAAAATTCTTTTTTACTTTGGTTATTAAAAAATGAATTTAAGATGTCTTTTCTTTTGGTTGGAAAAGAATGGAAGTTGCTCTCACCCAATATCGGGTAAAACTGTACCTGCTATTGAGTGACCCAAAACCAAAATTAGTCCTACGAATGTGAATCAAGTTGTGCTTAACTCTATTTAACTTGATTTTGACTTTTTTCACTTTCTCTTTGTTTCACGCATAGAATTGAGGGAATAAAAAAAATGAGAGTCAGTAAAAAACACTTCATCCTGGAATATAAATTTTAAAAACACACAGAGCATAAAATTCAACAAGAATAATAAGAGGAAGAATTTAGTTGATTAATTTTGCGATTAATGATCCAGGGTGATATTTGTGAAGGTGAAAGTGTAGTATATTACGCCATCGACGTGCCGGTGTTCTGCAACTCTTGCGACCTCCATGTGCACCTCACCAATAAGCTAACAAGAAACCACCACTGCTTCTCCCTCCTCCATCGCCGAAGCAAGCCCCAATTTGAGACATCAACCAGGTAAAAACCAATGATCTTTATTCCACAACCCATTAATTAAGTGATTCCATGGATTTTTCTTGGGGTATTCTAAAGGTGTTTGATGAATGTTCCAAGAGACAAAAGAATTCTTATTCTTCCCGTTACCTACAAGAGCACGAGGAAAAAACAAACTGAGATCGATGAATTGAAGAAGCGGGTTCAGCTAGTTGCGGTGGCTCCAGAAGGAAACCAACCAAATTTTCCACTGCTAGACCTCAGGATTTAGCAAATCGCTGAGGTATATTGTGTTGGTATTTTTCTGTTATTGAAAAGATACAAGTCACCATTCATCAAAATATATGATCAATCATTCAAGCAATCTCAAAAAGGGTGTAGCTCCAAGATACATGACTTTTCATCATCAATAATTGTGTCCATTGGGAAGGTTATTTAGCACTATAAATAAAGGTCAGAAGGGTGGAGTTTTGCTGCAGGAAAAAATCATCCATTCACAAGAAACCATTCTGCTCTTCTTTTTTCTATTTTCGGTGTTGAAGTAGTTAGTGCAAACTATTGTCAACAAATGTTCATTTTATCCTAGAGAATATTTTTTTTGTATCATATACACACAAAAAGGAACAAATAAAAGCTTAAGGAAAGTGTAATACACAACTTGAATGTTGCCTTTATATTTATACATTTTAATCTTTTCTCCTACACTTTCCTTCTACTTGCATTTGTCTTAGACCATAAAATTCCCCAACATTCTTAAGACTTTACGTTCTCTTTACCACAATGGAAAGCAAGGTGAAAGATCTAGCATTAAAAACGGTCAAACTTGATAGGTTTGATGGTGAAAACTTCATTCGTTGGAAGAAGATAGTTTATTTTCTCACTACTACCAAACTAGATGTCAATGCAGAAGAAGAAACATTGGAGGATCTCCATCACAAGCAAAAATTGGAGAATGATGATGAAATATGTAGGGGACACATTCTCAATGATATAGGAGATAATCTCTTTGATGTGTACCATACAATGCTCACCGCAAAGGAGCTTTGGGACAAACTGGAGGCAAGGTACACGACAGAAGATTCTACAAGTAAGATTCCTTGTCTCGTCTTTCTTTAACTACAAAATGGTAGACAATAGACCAGTCATGGAACAATTTGCTGAAATTGAAAGAAAGGTGAATCATTTCACTCACCAAAAACTTTCTATGGAAGAATCTATTGTTGTTGAGAGTCTGGCTAGTTTTCTTCGTGTTGAAGACGAGTTGAGAGTGCAAGAATATTCTCAAATAAAAGAGGATTACAAAGGAAAGAATCCAGTCACAAAAATAAATGTGACTGAATAAGACCAAAGTAGTAAGTCAAAGAAAAGGGCTTAAATGGTGGTCATGGCAATTATCCAAACAAGAAAAAGAAAGGAAAGTGCTATCATTGCAAAAAGGAGGGACGCTACAAGCATGAATGTAGACTTATCAAGAAGAAATTTCCTAACTCTTCTCATGGAGGCGATGATGACAAGCCCCTTGTAGCCATGATTTCAGAAATTAACATTGTTGATGAAGACTTTGGCTGTTGGATTGATTCGGGTTCTACTATCACATATGCAAGGATAAGAGTTTCTTCAATAACTTGCCAGGTGTGGATGATCCAAGTGTTGTAGTTTACATGGGAAATTCAGCAACTATTCTTATTAAAGGCAAAGGTAAAGTTGATCTTAAGTTCACATCCGAAAAAGTGATTACACTCACTAATGTGTTGTATGTTCCTAAACTTAGGAAGAACTTAGTCTCCGCAGGGCTTCTCAATAAATTTGGTTTCAAACAAGTTACCGAAGCTAATAAAATTGTAATCTCCAAGGGTGGGATGTATGTAGGAAAGGGTTACCTTTGTGGTACTATTTTCAAACTCAATGTAATTCCTATCAATAAAATGAAAGAAATTGTTACTTATTTGATTGAGTATTCTACTGTTTTATGGCATAATATATTATGACATGTTCATTATAAAAGGATCCATGACATGATTAAATTGGATCTTTTGCCTAAATATCCTATAATTGAAAAGGGAAAATGCAATATTTTCATGCTAACAAAAATCACTAGACAACCATTTCCAATTATTGAAAGAAAATCAAACATATTTGAATTGATTCATAGTAATTTATGTGATTTGCATGCAACAGCGTCTTTAGGAAGCAACAAGTACTTTGCAACTTTGATTGATGATTCTACAAGATATTGCCATGTTTATGTGTTGCATTTCAAAGATCAAGCCATGCAAATGTTTAAGATTTACGAACAAGAAGTTGAACTTGCATGTGATTTATCCATTAAATGTCTTAGAACTGATAGAGGTGGTGAGTACTTTGAAAATAATTCTTTGATACTACGGGTATTAAACATGAGGTGACTGATCCTCATACACCAGAGCAAAATGGTGTGGCTGAAAGAAAGAATAAACCATTGATGGAAATGGTTAACACCGTGATGTCTACTGCAGGCCTTAGCCAAGGTTTTTGGGGAGAAGTTGTACTTACAACTTGTTATATACTCAATAGAGTTCCAAACAAAAAAGAACTCAATAACCCCTTATGAACTTTGGCATAAAAGGAAGCCTAATCTTAATCATTTGAGAGTTTGGGGCTGTAGATCCATAGCCATACTTCCAGAACCAAAGAAAAGAAAGTTGGGAGAAAGAGGCGTGGAATGCATCTTTATAGGCTACGCAATTAATAGCAAAGCTTATAAGTTTATGGTCATTGTACCTAATGACTCTCTTTCAGTTAATACAATTATAGAGTCAAGAGATGCTATATTTGACGAAACAAGGTTTACCTTTATTCCAATGAGTATTGAGAATGGTTCTAAACAAAGAGAAAGTGCAGTAGATTACTCTATTGACAAAAATGAAGTCATTGAGTTGAAAAGGAGCAAGAGAGCAAGAAATGCCAAATCATTTGTTTATGATTTTATCACTTATCTTGCAGAAGGAATAAGAGATGAATTAAGAGATAGAATACCTTATTGTTTCAATACTGAAACTGATCCAAAGACTTTTGATGAGGCAATGAAATCTCATGATGCTTCATTTTGGAAAAGGGCAATAAATGATGAAGTAGACTCAACTATGAGTAACAACACTTGGATACTAAAAGACTTACCTCCTTGTTCCAAACTCATTGATTGTAAATGGATCTTTAAAAAGAAATGAAGGTGGATGGAACCATTTACATGTACAAGGCAAGGCTTGTAGCAAAAGGCTTCACACAGAAGCATAGCTTTTACTATTTTGATACTTACTCTCCGGTAGCCAGAATGGCTGTGATACGGGTACAACTTGCGATAGCCGCAATTCAAAAGTGGCCTACTCATCAAATGGATGTTAAAACTGCATTCTGGAATGGTAAATTGGAAGAAGAGGTTTACATGAAACAACCTGAAGGATTTGTAGTGCCTGGACACGAGCACAAAGTGTGCAAACTTGTGAAATCCTCGTACGGATTAAACAAGCTCCAAAGAAATGGCATCAGAAGTTTGATCAAGTGATACTTGATAGCAGATTTAAAGTCAATGAATATGATAAATGCTTTTACAGCAAGTATGTAAATGGGAAAGATGTTATAATCTGTTTGTATGTTGATGACATGTTGATCTTTGGTTCTGACTTGGTGCAAGTGTTAGAAACCAAAAGGTTTCTTTCAAGTAAATTTGAAATGAAAGATTTGGGAGAGGCTGATGTTATTCTTAGGATAAGAATACAGAAAGATAAAGGATAAATAATACTCTCACAGTCTCATTACATTGAGAAACCTCTTAAGAAGTTCAATCATTATGACTGCAATCCATCCTCGACTCCCTCTGATTTTTAGTTAGACAATATGAAAAATAAGGGAGAAGCTGCATCACGGGCTGATTATGCAAGTGTGTTAGGAAGCTTAACATACACAATGACTTGCACACATCCAGATATTGCATATGCAGTTGGAGTGCTACGTAGGTTTACAAGTAATCCTAGCAAGAAACACAGGCTTGAAAATAAGTTAGTCTTAAGATATCTCAAGTATATAAAGGATTACAGTATTAATTACAAAGGACATCAGCTCTTGAGGGTTATTCTGATGCAAGTTGAATTACAAACAAAGAGGATCACTCATCCATAAGTGGTTGGATATTTGTTCTGGGTGGTGGACCTATTTTTTGGGCATCAAAGAAACAGATTTGTATAAGTTACTCTACTATGATTGCTGAATTTGTAGCATTAGCCGCAACCAGCAAAGAAGCTGAATGGCTGAGTAATTTGTTATATGAAGTACCGGTGTGGCCTAAGCCTATATCGCCTATATCTATACAGTGTGATAGTACCTCAGCCCTTAAAAGTGCATATAGGGAAGTGTATAATGGAAAGTCGACGCATATCGAAGTGATGCATAGTATGGTTAGAGACTTGATCACAAGATGAGTCATAATCGTGGACTTTATCAAATCCAAAGAGAACTTGGTTGATCCTATAACCAAAGGATTAAGTAGAGATATAGTGGTGGAAACATCCACTGAGATGGGATTGAAATCCATAATATAAACCACACAATGGTGGAAACCTCAATTTGATGCTAGCGAATTGCCTAGTCTTGGATTCAATAAGTGAAAAGTACATTGTTAAATGGTTGGAGCACTAGTTGAGAATATGGTGCTCATTTCCCGCTAGTATGTGAGAGGATGAACTTATTGTTCTTAAAAGGTTCAAGAAATGTCAAATATGATGTATTCATATGTCGTTTGCGTGAAAGAAAAAAATACTCCATATGAACTTGACTATGTGAGTGTATGGCTTGAAGTCAATCAAAGTTCTTGTCTGAACTTTGGAAACATTCAAGAATAGGATTTTGGCACATGAATTGATATGTGTTGTTCTATAGCAATTTAGAGGAAGCGAATCTGTGTGTAATTGATATATGTGGTTCGTTACATAAACCATTGGTTCAAACCTTAGCCTACCAAGCGGCTCGACAAGTTATAGAAACGTTCACTAAGGTAGTGGTTCAATTGAAAGACACCATTTCTAAAACATAGTTTATCGGAGTGGATTCAATGATCTAGAAGATATTTTTCAATAATAAAAATGGCGTGGAATTGTTGGTATTTTTCTCTTATTGAAAATATACAAGTCACCATTCATTAAAGGATGTGATCAATCATTCAAGCAATCTCAAAGGGTGCAACTCAAAGATACATGACTCTTCATCACCAATAATTGTGTCCATTGGGAAGGTCATTTAGCACTATAAATAGAGGTCAGAAGAGTGGAGTTTTGCTGTAGGAAATAACCATCCATTCACAAGAAACCATTCTGCTCTTCTTCTTTTTGTTTTCGGTGATAAAGTAGTTAGTGCAAACTATTGTCAACAAAAATTCATTTTATCTTAGAGGATATTTGTTCTATACCATATGCACACAAAAGGGAACAAATAAAGGCTTAAGGAAAGTGTAATGCAAGACTTGAAGGTTGCCTTCATATTTATACATTTCATTATTTTCTCCTACACTTTCCTTCTACTTTCCTTTGTCTTAGACCATAAAATTCCCCAACACATTGATGATTCCTTTCCCTAGCAAGAGTAATAGAAATTATATCAATTATAGCTTATGAGCAGCAATGCATTCATTCAATAACGAATGGTTCCGATCAAAGAGCAGTGGAGCGATAAGCACTTCTATGTGGGTTCAATACTACAAGCATTTGGGGGGTGTTTAAGGTTGTCTTTGGATCGCTCAACACTTGGTTTGTAATTGGGAAACTATTTCCATGACCTCATCTCTTTATAGGGGCAAGTACCTCGGGCTACAATTACTATACATCATCTATCTATCTAACTCCTACATCATATCAGTCTTATGTAAGTGTTTAAAATTGAATTTTATGCTTATGCTTGATTGTATGTGTGGTTTGGTAGAGTTGAAATACTGATATGTGAAATAATACATTATATTTTGTCATTTGAAAATTCTTGCATGTTGTTTGAAGTGAGGGTATTGTGATGATAAATAGAGTACGTAGTGTATCTATCGATGATTAGTAAAGATAGTTTTGTTTTCTTGATTGCTTGTGGTATATGCTTTGATCAAAGTTTGTAGTTTGTTCGAACATATGATCTTTTTAAAACAAAATAAAATAAATAAAACCCAGTGAAGGGAGGGCTATATATTAGGGACCCAAATCCAAAACTAAAAGATTTGTGTTACAGGTTTGGTTCAAGTGTCAACTTGAACCTCAAAATTGACCTAAGATTGATATAACTTATTTGTTTGATGCACAGAGGGAGACATTGGAAGTGTTTCCGCTCCCTACACCTCCACCCCCTGTGTTAATGTAGGGTAACAGTCAGACTTCGAAGGTGACCCTAAGTGCTTTCATAGTGAAGAACTGTACAAAATAGTTTATCCCATTAATAGGTCTTCCTCCAACATGGAAATATGTCTCCTCCAAGTTTGAAATTGGGAAGAAGTCCTGATTGCTCCATTATTGCTTAGAACAATGGCTGAGTGCTGTTTAAAATTCTTGAGGTGCATCCGATATAGTTGTGTGGTGAACAAACCTTCCTTGAAACCCTACAAAGATAAAATATGAGCAGCATCTGATTCTTATCTGAATCTAAGTGTTGGAACTTTCATTCTATCAAGGTGCAGTAAGCTATTGAGCTTCTGATCAAGTTAGGACAAGTTTGTAAGTGACCTGTCTGGTTTAGCATTCTTTGATAGGTTGTCAGCCACTAAATTACTTTCCCTAAAGGTGTGTGAGAGTGGGATCGGCCTAAGTAAAATATGCAGTTCCTAGCCAAGGTTAAATAATAACCAAGGGGCTTTGTCAGGCTAGTTAATGCATTCTATTGCCTACTGGAAATCTGATTCAATTGAGAAGGAAAAGAGATTGTATAAACTTGCTAATTTATATCCTTCTCTAATGGCTATAAGTTCAACTTGTAGGGCAGATGTGGCTCTCTCTGTTTTTGTTACAGCTGAGACAAAGAAACCATATTTATCCCTCAGAATGATGCTTATCCCATAGATACCATTAGTAGTGCACCAAGAGGCATCTACATTATTATCCCACGAATATATGAGCTTTATTATGCCATAGTTGATTATTAGAACACTGAGAAATGGACAAATAAGAGTTAAACCATACCCTCATTGGACGTGGGTAATTATTACTCATATGATCTTTCACGAGTACCATATATGCTCATGCCTGCTAACTATTTGTGACATGACTTTAAATCCGGGTTACTATTGAGGTCTATCAATTCACTAGTATCGTGTTTTTGCTTATTGTGTCTTTGCTAGTTTAGTTCAAGAATCATGGATTATTGGACTTATTTTTGTTTTAGAAATGAGATTAAGAAGAAAGCTCAAATCTAATTACTCCCTCCGTTTCGGATTAAACTACACACTGTCTATTTTGAGTTGTCTCAATTTAAATTGCAATCTCTGATTTTATGTCATTTTTGGCTCGTTTGACCCGTATGAAAATGTCAAATATGCCCCTGATCTTTGAAAAAATTACAAAGATTTTTAGCTTTTATTTGGTTAATTGAGTTAATTAATTACATTGGCAATCAACTTGTGTCAGATCTCAAATCACGCGTTGGTAAGAAATCATTCACCTATACACACATTCTCTCTCTCAATCTACTCTTTCACATTAATTCCTCTTCTTTTCTCTCACTTCCTCATTTCTCTCACACATTCTCTCTCCCTCTCTCACCATATTCTTCCCACTTGCTTTCATTTATCCATTCCTCCTAACCAGATCTCTCCCCCTTCTCTTCCTATTTCTCTTTTTTCTCTCCCTAAATTCAAAGTTGCCCAAATTTCTTCACGATTTGTGTAGCCAGAAATTATGAATCCTTACTCATTGTGTGCTTATTCTTTTTTCCAGATCTTGTTTAAATTCGGGCTGTCTCGGTTTAGTTTTTGAAAAAATAGTTGCAAATCTGACTTTTATGTTGTTATTGATAAATCCTGTGGTTGTACTCCTGTTCGTTGCAACGATGTGCTCCAACAATCCCCTAGACATCTGAATAAAAACATCTATTTACAAGCCATGGGAAATCGTTGATATCGATTCCAGTGCATATGAGAACTCCTTTTGCTCCATTTGAGAACTTCTCCAATGATTCTAGTGGATTTGGTTTTTTTGTTTTTTTAAGATTAAATTGAGTTTAATTGGGTTGAGAGCTTCGAATTTGAAGGTTTTTAGTGTTCTTCCGCTTTGTAATTGTGGTTGTAATTATGTAAATATGTCAGATTTGTTAATGTTTAAGAGGTTAAATTAGAAGATTCTAGTGTGTTTTATTGTCATTTAATTTTTGAAGTTTGTGGTTTCTGTTTAGTTAATTACATGCTTAGGATTTTGGATTACTGTGCAGTATTCACTATTGTTGACAACAAAACTCAGCTTTTTGGCAGCTTTTCAGTGCCCTTTTCACTGCAGAATTTTGCAGCCATTTTTTCTCTCTCTGCAAATGAATTTGGGATGGAGGGAGTAAGTTACTTCATTTTTAGAGTGTGGAATTGGGAACTGGAATATTCTAGTTTACGGTGATCGATATGAGGATATTAGAATAAAGATCCCATATTCTAAAAGATTGCTCAAATCTTATCTACTTATGTGTTGTGGCATCATGATTCATCAACTTACCCTCTAATAGCTGCTGATTATTACACTACATTTTTGCGTTTACAGATTTGATTTTATATGGAGGGATCTTATCAATACTAAAAGGATTGCTGCAACAGTAGTGAACTCTGATAGGTAATCATGCTTACGACAAAAAGTTTAGTTTTTTTTATTTCAAGTTAATAACCAAATGTGGTATATGCTGTCATTGGGACTTACCTTCTCTAAGCTCAATATTTTTTTTATAGAAGTGAATAGTCAACCATCAAGTTATGATATCTTTTTCCAAACTTATGATTGGAATATATCAATTGCAGGTGAAACTAATGGCTTCTTACCAAAGGCTTTGAGCTTCCTTTATTGAAGGACTGCCCCCTTTGATAAGGGATGCTGATAGTTTAAAGTCATAAACATACTGATGGTATAGTAGAGTTAAACATAATTGGACTGATGCTCTCATCTCTTAAGCAGGAGCCCAATACTCAAGATACATATAAGTGGGCCTAATAATGGGCCATTCACTAGAGGAAAAAAAGAGGCTGGTCACAGACCTAGGAGATTAGGGTTTAGGAATAGTATAAATAGAGAGGTGTGTCTTCTATTTTTTGTAACATAAACTTTGCCTACTTTTACTCTATAAGATTATTAACTGGACCATCGGAGAATCGCCCCCCCAGAGTTCTCAGGGTCTGTTTCTTTCTTGAAAAACACAGGCAATGCTAGACCGGGTTAAGGTTGGGTTATGAACGAAGGCCACCAGACGCATCAAGTAACACACCCAATGGGACCAAGTTTCGATCATATCTAAATTCTATAACGCATATCTTTATCGACGATTTTAACTTGTCAGAGTGAAAGGTTGAAGAGCAGAGGGACCGGTGCGGGCATTGAGGTTTGATCTTCGTATAAATCAAGGGTAAGGGAAGAAATGGCCCCTCCCATCATAGACCAAGATGCATCCACAATGTTAGTCAAAGATTTAGCAGAAACTGGCCTAACAGCCCTTGTGATCGAAGGGTCACAAGAGAGACCTTACCCGAAGCTTCTGCAAGAGTGGAGTTCACTATCGAACCTGCCCCTGAAGTTGGTACAGTGATGCCATTGGCTGAGACACGAGATGTAGACAGACATCTCATGGAGTTTTCTTGTGACTCACAAGTTGAGGCCTACGAAAGAAGACTCCAGGAAAATTGTGTGGTAGCCGAGGATCAAGTTTCTCCATGAAGCTTCGATCAAATCACCCAGATGCTAGTAGCCGCAGGACATCTGGTCGCCCCCCACCGATAGCCCCTAACCATTTGAAGGTTATAATATCTCTGGTAACTTATCCCAATTTGATAATCCTGGAAGCACAAATCAGATCACTTCCCCTAGCAAACCGAGCATATGGGATGCTGTATATGGGATGTGCAAGGGAAGCTGCACAGTCGTGCAGAGTTTCGTACATGGGACACGCAAGGGAGGCTGTACAGCCAAGACCCCAACCTTCCTTCCTAGAGTACATGCAGTTAAGCTACCCCATAATGGTTCCGGGTTATCCCCCCTAAGGTTTTGACCGGGGTTGGGGAGCTGTGCCTTGGATGAGGATCCCAGACCTTATGGGAAGCCCAGTGCCTATACCCTTCCTCAACCCATTAGACCTTCGAAGACCCTACCCTAGGGACCTCTGAGAACCACCTCAGAATGGAGGAGACCAGTATGGTGGAGCTGAGACAGCCCTAGGCAGGAAACTAGATAGATTGATAGACCCGATGGGATAAATGGAGAGATCCTCGTTCGGACCAGTGGTAACAAATGTTCGTTGTCCCCAGGATATGAAGCCACCTGAGGGATTACCTACTTACTCGGGGGACTCAGATCCGCAAGAATTTATCCAAACATTCCTTAGTTTGATTAATTCTCGGGACTTCGATGAGAAACTGGCGTGCAAGCTAGTAGGCAACCTTCAAGGAAAGTTCTAGGAGTGGTTCAACAAGCTGCTTAGAAGTTTGTTGCATTCATATCGAGACTTTAGTGGGGCTCTTCTGAGTCAGTATTTCCAGAAAAGGAAATTCACCAAGACATTGACTGAGTTGTATCAAACAAAGCAATAGTCGGGGTAATCTACTGCTACCTTTGACCACCGATACGTCGATGACAGTCTTGGGGTAGTCAAAGGTACAGAGAATGAAACTATCCAAGGATATTTGTTGGGAATGGAGGACCTAGAACTATACGGGAAATTGACGGAAAATACCTTAAAAACACTTCAACAACTCCAGGAAACGGTGGAACAACATTTGAAGGTAGAAGAAGCCATTCGAAGGAAAAAGGAGGGCCAAGTGGCTAAGCAGTCCAAACCTAATAACCCTCGAAGTAGGAGACCAGGTGAAAGGCCAAATTTTCAAGTACACCCTGATGCGCCAATCCCCGGCTGAAATATGGAGCATCCACAGAGGAATTTTCAAACCACCATCCCCCATGAGTGACAGTTAACGAGCCTTCGTAAGCAGGACAGCCACCAACAAGTTCTTTGAGCACCATAAATACTACGGACACACCACAAACAAATGTGCTAATCTTTGAGTGGAAATTAATCGATGTGAGAGAGAAGGTCTCTTAAAGAAGCCATTACGTCAACCCTAGCAAGATAAAAACCCAAGGCACATGAATGATAGAGGGAACAAGTGGCCACCTAAGAAAAACTTCAATGCTGGAAACAAAGGAGATCGAGGCCCCTAGGGGCAATGACATGAACGCCGTGATGAGCCCCAATGAAACCCAAAGGAATGAAGGGAATCCTACCATTAACATGGTGGTCAATGTTATTAGTGGAGTTGCTGGCGAAAGGTCTTCAAATGCTATTATGAAAGCACAATCGCGACGGGTTCTAGCAGGAGAGCCGATTAGAAAAAGGCTTCGATCAGATGAAAGGATCACCTTCTTGGAAGCGGATGAGGTTCTGAACCAAACCCCCTATAGTGATCCCATGGTCATTACGGCTATAATTGGAACCGAATTGGTGAAGAGGGTGTTCATCGATGACGGGAGTGGTGTTGAAATTATTTTTATAAAAGCTTTGATCAACTGGGGATTGGGAGAGTGAATCTTAAAAAATCCACTTTGCTCTTATCAGGGTTCACATGAAATACTATATACCTCATCAAGGAGATAACCCTGCCGGTGAGGGTCACAGATGGAAACAAGGGCGTCTTAATGCAGTGTAGCTTTGCAGTTATCGATGATTTCTCTCTCTACAATGTAATCTTAGGGAGATCGTGGATGTTCCAGGCACGAGCATTATAGTTGCCGTACTATTTGATGATGAAGCTCCCAATAAAGAATGGAGTAGCATCCATCCGTGGGGATCAGCCTACTGCTCGAAGTTAGAACTATGAAGCAGTAAAGGGAGCAGGGAAATCAAGGAGTGTTTCTTCTGTACACTTTGAAGCTGGACCAGCCGACACACACAGCCACTTTCCATTCGAGACATTGGATCTGTGACGGTAGGGAGTATGATGCCCGACATGGTAAGGTGGGAACTAAAGGCTCTTTTAGATCATTATTATGATGTGTTTTCTTGGGATGTTTCAGACTTGAGAGGGGTACCTGCAGAAATAGCAGTCTAAAGGTTGAATGTTGACCCTTCGATAAAGCCTGTTAAGCAGAAGCGACAGATGTTTGCCCCCGAGAGGGTGGATGCAATCAAATCTAAAATAGGTAAACTTCTCGCGGTAGATGTTATCGAAGAACTGTTGTATCCTCAATGGCTGGCTAACCTTTTCCTGATCCCAAAGCCAGATGGGACATGGCGTATGTGTATAGACTTCACAGACCTGAATAAGTGTTGCCCGAAAGATAGTTACCCCTTCCCTTTGATGGATCAGTTGGTGGAAGCAATAATAGGTTACCATATCCTTGCCTTTTTTAATGCACACAAATGTTATCACCATGTCAACGAAGCTTTGAAGAGCTCATTATGATAGCCTTTTTTGAAGGAGATCATGAATGACCCTAATTGTCTGATATTTCCAGGATGGGTTACTTCTAGAAGATCTCATCGAAGCACGAAAAATTCAACTCAAGGCACCCAAGTATGTTATACATGAGGGAACCTTGTATCGAAGGGGGTACCTGCAGCCCTTGCTTTGATGTGTTATCCCTACCGATGCACATTACTTAATGCAAGAAATCCACGAAGGAATTTTTTGCAGACATCAAGGAGCATGATCTGTAGAAAGAAGGATGCTTTGGGCAGGGTATTATTGTCCAACCATGTTCGAAGATACGAATCAATGTGTCCAAGCCTGCCACCAATGCCAAAAGCATACACCTATGACCCATGTCCCTAAAGTGGAAATGATCAACATATTCAGCTCCTGGCCATTCGATAAGTGATGTTTACACCTAGTGGGGTCCTTCCTTGAAGCGCCCGGGAGATTCAAGTATCTGATAGTAGCAGTTGACTATTTCACTAAATGGGTCGAAGTAGAACCGCTAGCAAACATTAAAGGGAAATCTATCATCTCATTCTGTTGGAGAAATATCGTCTATCACTTTGGCATACCAAAAAAGTTCATCAGGGACAATGGAACCCAGTTCGCAAATGACCATTTTAAAAGCTGGTGTGAAGAATTCAAGATTGAGCTGAGAGTCACGTCGGTATACCATCCGAGGGCGAATGGTCGGGTTGCAGTCACTAACTGAACCCTTATCAACGGAATATGGAAAAGGCTGGAGGTAGCAAAAGGAAACTAGGTCAACGAACTACTCAGTGTGCTATAGGTTTATCAAACGGTGGAGTTTTTTACCATAGGAAATACACCCTATGGACTTGTGTATGGTTCGGAGGCTGTGATACCTGTGGGAGTTGGCATGCCTAGCCCAAGGATTATAGTAGCTAGTGGTATTAGAAATGACAAAAATTGTTGCCTCGACTTGGATCTAATAGAAGAAAGATGTGCCATAGCATCCATCTGTGAAGCCAAAGTCAAGGAAATGGTGAAATGGTATCATGATCGATGGGTGAAAAGAGCGCACTTTGTTGTGAGGGACCATTGTCATGAGAGACAATGAGAAGAGTTAGCAAGAACCGGAAGGGAAGCTGGGTCCTAATTGGGAATGACCTTACCAAGTGCTCGAGTCTCACTCAGGAGGGAGTTATACCTTGGGTTCAATGAATGGTGACCACATCCCCAAGCGATGGAACATAGTTAACCTTTGACAGTATCACCAATTGTAAGGAACAGTAGTGAGTTGTGAGGGCCTCGTCCCAAAAATTTTGCTTATTTTCCTATGCACCTATTACCACTTAGTATACTTTGTGCAACAACTAGATGACTTAATGAAAGGTTTTGCTCTTTCCCCCAAGATAAAGTGCAATTTTATTATCCTCAAGTGATTGAAGATAGAAATTCTCTCTCTCTCTCTCTCACGCAATAGAGTTCAATTCTCGCCCTCGCGCGATAGAAATTTACTCTCGCCCTCGTGTGATAGAGTTCAATTCTCGCCCTCACATGATAGAATTCAATTCTTTCCCTCGTGCGTAGAAATTTACTCTCGCCCTCGTGCGATAGAGTTAAATTATTTCCCTTGTGCGATAGAAATTTACTCTTGCCCTCGCGATAGAGTTCAATTCTCGCCTTCACGCAATAGAAATTTATTCAGGAGAATGATTAATGCAGGCAAAAGTTTTATTGAAGTATGACATACAACATAAGCTTTGAGATACAACATACAACATAAATTTTAAAACATACAAGACAAGCTATCATTCAGAACACTGAATTATTTCTACCTTCACCTTAGTAGCGATTGTAAATAGGCGATTTATCTAACTTTCTGAAGCCTCAGTGATGGGATTGATGTGATGTCTTTGATGAGGTATCAAACTTCCTGATGTTTCCTTCTCATCATCTTCTATGATTCTCGGCACTTCCTTAACATCATGAACTCCAGCAGAAACATCTCCTACATGTTCGATGGAAAACACTTGATCAAAGGGACCAATATGGGGTGTCATGCCTTGAAGAGGGGATGTTAGTAGGGTTGTCTGCTTTAACTGATTATTTCCCTTTGCCTGTTTTCTTTTCTTTGAACCTCTATGAGCGTTTACCCTTTAGAGGAACCCCGGACAAGGGACCCCTATTCAAAGGACCTTCCCCTTGAAGGTGGGAATAATTCTCTAATCAGAGACGTTCTTTCCACTCGTATATGGCGTCAAAAGCCGTATGATAGTCCGGATCCCTATCTAAATCTTATTGAAGAAAAGACATCTCAATTTTGTACAAAAACCAAAACATATCACTAATGGGACACATGTCAAGGACCCTATATGATAACCCATACGCTTTAAGACTATCAGAGTAAAGTTGTATTATGGCAGAATAAGCTGACACTTGATCCAAGAGCTAAGAGTTCTGACAAGTAAGCTTGTAAATCAGAATCTTTTGTTATCTTTGAGGACCTCTTGTAGCTTATAAACTTTTTTTACAAGTAAGTTTCTTTGTTTATCCATCTCGATAACTTGTGTTTCGAGGTCTTTTACCTTATCCTGATAATGCCTACTATCATCCCACTGACTTAAATTTTGATAATTCCTAGCATCAGTCAGACACTTATGTAAACTATAATACTCCCTCATCATCTCTCGTGTAGTTTCCTGATGGCTAAGCTCGTCAGCACTACATGCTTCGTCTACTATAGCAAGGACAACAGAAGATTGACCAGTCAAGGGAGGTTACCTTTGATTTATTAACTAGTTCTATTATCGAAGGATGGCTGCTATCTTGACACAATGACAGCTCCTTATTTGCCTTCAATAGATCCTCTCTTAACTGGGTCAACTTCGTAAGAGACTTCGATAACTCTACCTTAACCATAGAAAGCTCTCGAGTCAGCTTTTCCAATTCATCGCACATTGGAGCTTTCTATAAAATATAAAGGATTATAGTCAAATACTTTTTAAAAAAAAAGTGGGGGAAATTTTGAATTATCCCAAAACAAATGCATCCTTTGATTAACAATTTCTTTTAAATTTTTTTACAAGGGCTACCCTAACATATAAGGAGGAAATTGGGGTTAGGGTTCATACATTTCTAGCATGATGCCCTACGCTACACTCATTCTCGTCCTGCCCAATCTTGCCTTGGTCATTGCAGGCTTCTCCTTGGTTATCCTTCGACGTTCGTTCACTAGACTTGGAGCCCTTCCCCTGAACAACCAATGCCTGGAGGTCCGAAGATGACATAAACCTCTTTCCTTTCTTGATAACATCAAGAAATTGAAGCTTCAAACTGCCAGGACTGGATAGTTGGCCTTAACCCACTTTCATCTTCTCATTCGCGTCAGGATCACTGCGAGCCCTAAACATTTCGGCCTATTCGGGGGTAAGAAAATTGACCACCTAGTTGTACACGTCAGTCTGCCCCCTATGCTTTCGTAATGCCAATAAGGTGAATGAAAGCATCCTTCATATCCTTCAACCCCATCATCTTGTCGGCAAAGGTCGATAGTAGGGCGTGTTGAGCTTCAGGAGAACACTTATTTGCAAGGCGCTTCTCTTTATCCTTCACCTTCTTCAAATCCCTCTCCAAATCTTCAATTTTCTTCTGCAACTTGGCGCGCTCTTCCTGTCGAACAACCTCAGCGACTGCTTCGATCGATCCTTGCAAAAGGGGAAAAACCTAGGGGGCAAAGACGCTAGTCGACTGCAAAGTCGATTGAATAGCCGCCATAACCTAAACCAAAGAGAACGAATGACTTAGATGGAATGACAAAGAAATTAGCAAAGTCCAAAAAAGCAAAAAAAAAGGCAAAAATATCATACCAAAGGCTCGCTGCCAAAGTGCCCGAGATAATCTAGGGATAGATCATTATTCTTAGCATTATAAAAGAGGTTGTGGGCACAACCCTCGTCACCACCAGACTCATGAGAAGGCCTATTGCCTTCGAACCTTTGCCTCTTCGGTGGATGCACTTGAACAGGAGACCTCTCCTGAAGGCCTGACTGAGGGAAAAATGGGGTAGGCTGCTTATCCGACACCCTCATATGGAAATTACCCTCCCCCCGCTAAAGGCTATCAATGAAGTCCTGAGTGTTGTTCATTGGACAAAAGAAAAATAAGGGTTACAAATAGTAGCAAAAGAAGAAGATAATTTTCTAAAGGTAGATGCCGAACGACCTTCGGAAGAGTCCGAAGAAGCTATATCCTCAACGATCACCCCTCGTAGTGGATTAAGGAATCAAAAAGGGGCCTTGTTCAGGGAAGTTTACAATGCTATCCCTTCCTTTTATTAGCGTTGGAAGAATAGGTTCCTTCGAATGCTCGGCAACTAGCCTAAGCATCTATGATTCTGTAAACCCTCGCTGGCCATACGAAGGGTTTCACACCCTTAGCAGTCTCAGGATGGAAAAGGTTTGTTTCTAAGGGTCCAGGTGTACGAAAACGTTCTATGTCTTTGCGAACACCCTCAAGAATGGAATATTTACCCTTTCTAATCTCGGCCACAACCTCAGGATTCCATTGAGGGGTTCGATAATCTCTTGAGCAATCGAAAGACAACACTTTATTTTTCTAACCCGAACTATTAGAAGGGGGATTATAAATTTCCGACCAGAAGGTTTACTACTCAAAGTAAAAGTTCCGGTTATATCACGATAACTAATCAAGAGGTAGATAGCCCTAAAGACATCATAACGAGGCTCTACGCTCATTTCTCTACATCTAACCAAGAAAGCCCTTATTATTATTGTCACATTCGGATGGAGTTAGGTGAGGCTTACATCAAACTCTTCCATTAGGTTTGACAGCAATGGGGGAAAAGAAAACAAAGCCCGGATCTAATGTGCCTACTATAGGTCATTGCCCTTCCTAAGGGTAGAGAATCTCAATCACTTATATCTAAAGGCCTCAAATCAGCGTCAGGAGGAAGGCGTTGATAAGAGGGAATCTCATCAATCAATTTTAGAACATCTTCAGTAAAAGTATATCCCACCGAACCATCACCCTTCGATGATTCGACATTCGAATGCTTAAATTTCCTTTTGGACGGTTCGTATACAATCTGTTGGGAAATCTTCTCACCCCTGGAATTTCCTACATGTCCGTCTGCTCCTTCCCTCTCGAACTTGTGATAATCCTTAAATCTAACCCTCTTAGAGTTGACCCTTTCGCCAGAAGGAGACACATCACCTGAGTTATGAATGAAGCTTGAAGCCTCAACACGCTCAAAATCAGCCAAAATCTCTACAGAACGAGACTCTCCATCCGAAAACCCTACTTGTCATGAACTTACTCTCTCATCGCTTCTCTCAGTGTGTATGGGGGAGGAGGAAGAAGAAAAACATAGGTATGGTCGGAATTCCATAAAAACTTACTTGTTAAAAGCAAGGGAAGAAAGCTAGAGCTCGGGAGGGCTGAAGAAGGTGACATGGTGGAAGCAATCGAAGGATATAAAACATGCAAACAAGATATCAAATGTGAAGAATGAGGAAATGAAATCGTTTTTGGGGATATACATAGAGGGAAGAGGGAGAAACTAGCAGGACAATCATTGCCTAAAAAGGCGGGAGACACGAAAATCCGTAAAAAGGCTGTCAGCACGCGCCGCTATTTAATGTATCATTTCAAGCATTTCTTCTAAAAAAAATTGCAAAGAACAGAATTTAGAAAAATCTAAGTGATCTTCTGGATCACCAACGGATGAAATATGTTCGAGGATTCTCTCACGTCATAATCAACTAAGATTAGCAGAGATTGCGGCAGTCTTCAAATGGAACCCAAAAGTTAAACCCCCAAACGAGGAGGAAACAGGAGTTTCACGTGGTAATAGATCGAAGGTTACCTACGCCCAAACTAGACCGCCTTCGAACACTATGCTTCGTAAATTATTTCCATTGATTTAGAATACCAATTGACAAACGTATTTCGATAACAAACAACAAACCTTTGATGAGAGAAACCTACGAAGACCAGAAGATCACTTAAATTTCTCTGGGGGCTCTGATGGTATAGTAGAGCTGAAACTTAATTGACTAGAGGACAAAAAGAGCTTGGTCACAGACCTTGGAGATTAGGGTTTAGGATATAAATAGAGAGGCGTGTCTTCTATTTTTGGTAACATAATATTTGCCTACCTTTACTCTTTATAAAATTGCTGACTAGACCGTTAGAGAATTCTCCCCGGAGTTCCCGGGATCTGTTTCTTTCTCGTAGATCACAAACAACACTAAATTTGGTTCGGGTAGGGTTGTGAACGAAAGTCACCACACGCATCACATAGCTTACAAAGTATTACTTTGAATCATGAAAATCCAATCTTTGCTGGAGCCTCACAACATTTTTGCAGATCATCCAGCCAAGAATATGCCACACGGACTATACATTTGCTGAGTTCCTTGCTAAAAAAATGACAGACAGGCTCTAAGCTTAGCTCGGATGTATCTCTTGTTTTGTTTTGTTTTTGTTGCTGCAACCCGTAATATTTATTGATTAATTACATATTGGGTAGCTAATGGAATTTCTAAATTTTTGGTGGTAGTTTGGGTTCGGATGAACTACCGAAAGTGAAACCCTAATCAATTTTGTTTTCAGTATTTTTTTTTAATGGAAAAATAAGCTACCCAACATTGACAAGGTTTCATATGCGGTTCTGGGTCACATCTGATGTCGGGTGTGGTCTAAGTTCTAGTGTCAGGTAAAACTTATAACTTTGGTTATTAAGAACCGAAGTCAAAAGAGAACTTTTTACTACCTCCTTTCACATCGATTATTTTAGTGATAGTAAAGGAAGTCATAAGTGTTGTAGAATCAAAGTTGTAGGTCATTTCTCTATTAGTGTAAACATGTCATTAAAGTACACTTGTCAATTGAATGCACTGGGGAATTTTAAAACCTAGCTAATTCCGTTAACATAATATTATATACTCCCTCCATCCCACTTTAAAGTTTCGAATTGATTTTTGCACAAATTTTAAGAAAAATCTATGTGGAATCTTTTTAATGAGTAATAAGAGTGGACCTATATAAATCAAATGAAATGAAGAGTGTTAAGGAATATAAATATTACTTGTAATTATAATTAGATTATATTTTCTTTTCCTAGCTTCTATAGGTATTTTGTACTACTATATAATAGACTCTGAGATCATGAATAAAGACAGATCATTACCCTTATTTTCTACATGGTATCAGAGCCTATGTTAGGTTATTGGGCCGATGTGTGGATCCCCTTTAATTTGGCCCAATATGGGTCATGGAGTGTTCCACGTTGGCACGTGAGGGGGCGTGTTGAAAGATATATCCCACATCGGTTACTTAAAAACTAAATGAATTACATATAAGGTCTTGGGTCACCTCCACTTAGTACCAATTGGTTTTAAGATGGAAGCCCAAGATACCTTGAAATTTAACATGGTATCAGAGCCTAAAATTCTGAAACCTTAAAATACCGTCCTTTCCGCCGTCGTCCGTGCGTGACTTCCACGCGCCGCCGATCCGGACTACCTTTCTTTTCCCTTAAAAAGAAGATCTTCTTCTTTGCCGCTGGCAGACCTACTCACCATCACGCCGTCGTTCTTCTTCCGCCACTGGTTCTGCTCCCACTCTGCCTTCGTCCGCCGGCTTGAACCTTCAATTGCTCGCCGCTTGGTTACCACGCCACCGTAGCACCTACTCCACTGCCGTACAATCTCCTCCGCCACTGAGTTGCTTCGACACCATATCGACAGACCCACCGGTTCGTTCGTCATTAATTTGGGTTTTGAGAAAATTGGGAGAAGGGGCGATTGCAGTCTCCACTTCGACGATGCCAGATTGTAGTCGCTGCTTCGACGACGCCGTTCGGTTTCCACAGGCGTCGCCACAGGTGTCAGGTTTCGACGACAGTGCTCCGACAAGAGGTGCGCGTGAGATTCACGTGCGAGCCTTCCCTCCAGCGCGTGTAACCATGCGCGGTTGTGTCAGACGCGCGCCTTCCCTCTGCGTGCGTATCTTCACTTGCCATTGTCTCCACTCACACGCCTGAGCCTCTTTTGCGGCAGCCTTGCAACCAATTTATTTGCAGAGTTATTTGCAAACAATTAAAGTTTGTATCCTTTGTTATTTGTTTGTTTACCGTTTGCCATTTGTTTTATGGATCTTCTTCCCGGTGAAGTGATGTTGCCACAAGGGTTTGCGGTGGCCGCCTTCTCTGACTTACCTGCACGATCTTATTTCGGTCATACTCTGTCTGAGGACCAATGGAGTACGACCATACATTTATTTAATCAGTTTGATTCGTTATATGACCATGGGTCAGGTAAGTCTACTTTACCTTGGATTCTTGATTCAGGAGCCTCATATCACATGACTGGTGACAAAGGTTCTCTTACTGATATTACTACTGCTACCACTACTGTGAATGTTATACTTCCTAAAGGTTCTATGTCGTCTGCTACACAATATGGGTCTATTTGTTTTGGTGATGCCACCCTTACTCATGTGCTCTACATACCTACTTTGCGATGCAATTTATTATCATGCTCTAGATTGTTATCTGCCTTAAAATGTCTAGCTTTGTTTACTGAAAATTATTGCATTTTACAGAAAATCAGTACGGGGATTGTGGTTGGTGTGGGTGAACAGAAAGGGGGGGTTTATTGGCTTCGTCTGTTGGATACTCGCATTCGTCCTTATATCCTGCAATCTATTCCGACAGTTGCTTCGGTTTCTTCATCTGATTTATGGCATTAGCATTTTGGTCATCCATCATCTACAGTGTTGTCTTCTATTCCTACTCTTGATTTTAGCACCCATAATACTACTATACCTTGCTCTGTATGTTATAGACAAAACAGACTAAACATAGTTTTCCATTGAGTTCTAAAAATGCTACTGCATTATTTCAATTACTACATTGTGATGTTTAGGGACCTTATCGAACTCCATCCTCTAGTGGTGCATTTTATTTTTTGACAATCGTAGATGATTATTCCTGAGTTGGGTTTATTTGTTAGTAGCTAAATCTAAAGTAGCTTCTAGATTTTTAGAATTTAGTGCCTTAGTCAAGAACCAGTGGGGAAGAACAATTCAACGAGTTCGGGCTGATAACGGCACTGAATTTTTGCCTCTCCGGTCTCACTTTACTGCATCTGGGATCATTTTTGAGACATCTATGGTTGATACTCCACAACAGAATGGTCGAGTTGAAAGAAAGCATCGTCATTTACTCAATGTGGCGCGTGCTTTACGGTTTCAAGCCAGTCTTCCTATTGAATTTTGGGGAGAATGTGTTCTTACTGCTGCCTACCTGATCAACTGAACCACGACTCAGCTTCTCAATGGTCGTACTCCCTTTGAGTTACTCTATGGCCAGGCTCCCAATTACTCTTCTCTACTGGTTTTTGGATGCTTGTGTTTTGCTGCTCGTGTTCCCAGATACCATGACAAGTTTGCACCAAGAAGTCGGCGGTGTTTGCTCCTTGGTTATCCTGCCGGAAAGAAAGGTTATCGTCTTCTCAACTTGGAATCTCGAGTGATCTTTATTACCCGGGATGCTAATTTCTTTGAAGACCAGTTCCCGTACTCTGCTTCATCCGATGAACCTAGCGGCACCACCACAATACCGTCAGATTCCTCCTCCTTCTCACCCGAGCTGCATGGATTTTTTGATCTGCATTCTGAAGCTGATCAACCGCTGTCGGTCAATGTCAGCTTTCCGATGCCGGCTGCTATTTTACCGATCACCACCGGCCATTTACCATCGGTCAACGCCGACCAGTCAATGCCAGTCCATGCCGTCGACTCATCGACGGCAGTCGCCGACCAACTCCCGGTGGTCATCTCCGACATCACGATACTGGTATCCATCGGTCGTGCTCCGCCGCTCGATGCCGGTTCCTCCTTGGCGGCTGCCGTCGGTCTACCTACACCATCCGTCACCGGTACTTCTTCGCCAATTGCCATCGATCCACCTTCTACCAGACGGAGTGTTCGATCTCGTCGTCCACCGTCGTATTTGGCAGATTATGATTGTGATGATTATGCTTGTGCTCTTACAACTAAAGACCCCCCCCTTCGATTACGTTCCCTCATGGGCCATCACTTTCCTCAGGTGTTCTCTACCCTCTTACTGATTATGTAAATTGTGATAATTTTTCCAGTATGCATTCTGGATTTTTGGGTGCTGTAACTTCTAGTGCAGATCCCACTACTTACTCTGAGGCTTCCCGTCATTCTCATTGGCGAGATGCTATGGTTGAGGAACTTACTGCACTGGAGCGAAATCAGACATGAACTTTGTCTTCTTTGCCTGCACACAAGAAGGCTATTGGATGTAAATGGGTTTACCGGACGAAGTTTCGCTCAGATGGTACTATTGAATGTCATAAGGTGCGCCTAGTGGTTCTTGGGAATCGCCAGGTTGAAGGAATTGATTACACTGAGACTTTTGCTCCGGTTGCGAAGATGAGTTCTGTTCGCTTATTTCTGTCCGTTGCAGTTATTCGTGGTTGGGAACTGCATCAGATGGATGTTCATAATGCCTTCCTGCATGGTGATTTGCATGAGGAAGTGTTCATGCCTCCTCCACCTGGCTACGCTGTACCGCCTGGTCAGGTCTGTCGCCTTCAGAAATCTCTTTATGGTCTTCGACAGGCTCCTAGAAATTGGTTCGCCAAACTGGCTCAGGCTTTACGAGCATTTGGATTTGTTCAGAGTAAGGCCAATTACTCTTTGTTTGTCTTTTCTAGTGGATCAGTTTCTTTATGTGTTCTGGTTTACGTGGATGATTTGGTTATTGCTGGAAGTTCTTCTTCGCTCATCTCTGAGTTCAAGAAATACTTAGGTTCTTGTTTCCATATGAAGGATCTTGGTCTGCTTATGTTTTTTTTGGGCATAGAGATTGCTCGAAGACCGGAGGGGATGTTTCTTTCGCAAAGGAAATATGCTTAGGACATTTTATCGGATGCCGGTTTATCTTCTTCTAAACCGACTGACTTTCCGATGGAGCAACAACATGATTTGGCACGTGTTGAAGGTCCAGCCTACCATGATCCGGAGCAGTATCGACGCCTGGTTGGGCGCCTGATCTACCTGACCATTACTCATCCTGAACTGAGTTATTCAGTCCACACTCTTGCGCAATTCATGAAGTCCCCTTGTGTTCCTCACTGGCAAGCTGTTGTTCGTGTGTTGCACTACCTGAAGAGTCATCCTGGTCAAGAGTCATCTTTGTATTTTTTTCAAATCCAAAACCTATTAGGATTTGACTAGTCAATTTGGAAACCGAATTATCTGGGTTTTCCTAATCCAAAGCCCAGTAGGATTCGACTAGTAAGGTATAAATAGGTGCCCTCCATCTATGTCCATAGAAAAATCCTCCCTTTTCTTCTCCGTTCCACTAGCATAGTAAAATTGTTTGGGATAAATTTCTAGCTTCTTCAATTTTCTCAAAACACACAATGTCGGGAACTAATGCTGTAAATCGTAGGAAGCAGCTCTCTATTTCCCAGTTGATCTCTGCCATACTGCCTCAAATTGATAAAGACCGAGCGATGCAGCTTAACGCTTGTTTCATGAAACTGAAGGACAGAGAAATTAGTGAGCGTGATTTCATCAGCATCATCAGTAGGATCGCGGGAGCCGACATGCTCAAGATGGCTGTTCATCAATTGCAGTCGTCACAGAATACTGGAATTCGAAGCACGCTGAATGCTCCCAATCAATCTGCAGATGTTCATCAATTGCAGTCACAAAATACTGGAATCGGGAGCACCCCGAACGCTCCCAATCAATCTGCAGCTGTTGACCCATTGCAGCCATAGAATACTGGAATTCGAAGCATGCCGAATGCTCCCAATCAATCTACAACTATTCATCAATTGCAGTCCAAAAATACTGGAATTCGAAGCACCCCAAATGCTCCCAATCAGTCTGCAGCTGTTCATCAATTGCAGTCATAGAATACTGGAATTGGTAGCACCCCGAACGCTCCCAATCAATCTGCAGCTGTTGACCCATTGCAGCCACAGAATACTGGAATTCGAAGCATGCCAAATGCTCCCAATCAATCTGCAACTATTCATCAATTGCAGTCTGAGAATACTGGAATTCGAAGCACCCCAAATGCTCCCAATCAGTCTGTAGCTGTTCATCAATTGCAGTCACAGAATACTCCAATTCAAAGCACCCAGAATGCTCCCAACCAATATGCAGTTGTTCATCAGTTGCAGTCGCAGAATACTGGAATTCGAAGTGCCCCAAATGCTCCCAATTAGTCTGCAGCTGTTCATCAATTGCAGTCACCGAACACTCAAATTCGAAGCACCCCGAATGCTCCCAATCAATCTGCATTACAGACTCCCCCGGTCTGGATTCAGCGACAAAAACCAACTGATTCGCATGGAGTGCAATCAGTTCAAGTTGGCCAAAAGAGGCCACTAGATGAAATCGTTTCTTCGCCAAGCAAGAAGCAAAAAGTGTCCAGCGGTGCCTTTTTGGATCTAAGTATTGAACAACTGAATGATGTGGGCGTCGTGAGTGGAGTTAATCTCAGGGAAGAAGAGGAACAACGGTTTTCCGGCCGACAAAGTCTAGTGTCTGATACTTCTCGGTACATTGTGCAAGAAGAAGATAGGTCAATTCTGGAGAAAATTCCACTTCAGAAAAAACTTAGGGAAATTGTATTGAAAAGTGGCCTAAAGGGGGTTAGCAACGACGTGGAGCGGTGTTTATCTATGTGTGTGGAGGACAGAATGCGAGGGCTTATAGGTAACCTTACTCGACTGTCAAAGGTAAGAGCGGATGTGGAGAAGTCCGGGCATAGAACTATCGTAACCTCAGATGTCCGAACCCAAATCAGTGGAAAAGTTGAAGCGGAAAAGCTTTAAAAACATAATGAGCCCCCAAAAGCTATGAAGTTGTTAAACAAGAAACGCGAGTATGAGATGCACACGACGACAGCAGCCAATGCTGCTACCCGAGCAGCCATGGGAGGAGGAGGAAATCATAAAATGCTCTCCAGGTGGCAACAAATGGCTGGGAAAGCTAAGCAGAAACTGCCTGCAAAATTAGATATTCGCAGAAACCCGAGCACTTTGCAGGGTTCTAGGGACAACCAGGAAGGAGAAAAAAACTCCATTCCCACTACACAAGATGAAGCAAAAAGCCAAGGGAGGAATCAAGGTTTTGATGCGAACCCGAGCACAAGCAAAATCTCAGTTAATGATGTGATAACCGCCCTAGAAAGGGATCCTATGATGTCAAAATCAACTCTCCTTCATAAGCTCTATCAAAAAAATCCCCAGTAGTACTGCTCAACAAACTTGATTGTGCCACACTCTTCTCTATTATTCTTGTTTATGGTATCATCGATACCTTTGTATATCGTTTCAATGTTTGGTGTACCTTTTAAGAATGGCAAACAAAGTTTTACGTTGGTTCAAAAAATATATCTTTGAATTTCATTCTTTCAAACCCCTTTCATAGAATGATTGCAGTAAGGAATTGTATTATTGATGACTGAATATATAGAGAGTAGAGTACAATAGAGGTGAAAAAGGAAATAGCTCTAATCGTAATAAGTCATAATCTAATCAGTAATCTAATTTATTGTAACACACACCACCCCCCCTGAAACAAAGCTTCGGATTATCAGAGACGCAAAGCTTAAACCTGAAGAACTCATACAAGGGACGAGAGAGACCCTTGGTGAAGATATCCGCAATCTGCAAAGATATAGGAACATAAGCAACACGAAGCTTGCCCGAAGAAACCAACTCGAGAACAAAATGATAATCAGTATCGATGTGCTTAGCTCGCTTATGCGCCACCGGATTCTGAGAAAAAAAGATCGCAATGTTGTTGTCGCAAAGCAAGAGAGGTGCACCAGAAAGAGGAACATGAAGATCACGAAGCAAATGAGTCATCCAGATGACATCAGAATCAGTGTTAGCCAAAGCACGATGCTCCGACTCAGTGATGGACCTGGACACAGTGGGATGTTTCTTCGCACTCCAAGAAACCAAGTTGCCGCCTAAGAAGATAGCATAGCCATAAGTAGAACGATGAGTCTCCAAACACCTGGCTCAATCTGCATCAGAATAACCAAGCACCTCTGGAGAAGAAACTGTACGAAAACTGAGGCCAAAATGTAGAGTCCCTCGAACATAGCGGAGAATCCGAGTGACAGCCAAAAAATTATCCTCCCGAGGGTCCTGAAGATACTGACTGATAGAATTAACTGCAAATGCTAAGTCCGGACGAGTGATGGTTAGATACTGGAGAGCACCAAGCAAAGATCGATACAACGTCAGATTCTTGAAATGTGAACTCGTACTGCTGTGAAGTTGGGAATTCGGCAGAAATGGTGTAGAGATAGGCACTGCATCTAACATACCAGCCTGAGAAAGAATGTCCTGAGCATACTTCGCCTGACCCAGAAGAAGTCCTGAGGCAATGGGCGTGACCTCCAAGCCAAGAAAGTAGTGTAAGGCACCCAAATCCTTGATGGCAAACTCCTGATGGGTGCGATAAATGAACTGCCAAATAAGAGATGAATCATTCCCTGCCAAAATGATATCATCAACATAGACCAACAGATACAATAATGATAAGCCACGAGGCAACACAAATAATGAAGTATCAGAAGAACTGCAACGAAAGCTACAAAAGATAAGTACTAAAGTACTGAAACTATGCTCTAGGCGCCTGCTTCAGACCATAAATGGCCTTACGTAGATGACAAACATAGTCGGATGATTGGGATCCTTATAGCCAATGGGTTGCACCATAAAAATCAGAGAATCAAGAACACCGTTGAAAAAGGCATTCTTAACATCCAACTGATGTAGAGACCAAGCACGGTTAGTAGCAATAGCAAGAACTGTCCGAACTATAGATGCCTTAACCACAGGGCTGAAAGTATGGTCAAAGTTAAAACTGGGAATCTGAGAGAAACCCTGAGCTACCAAAAGAATGAAAGTTACAATAGATGGGATCCCGACGATAAAGAAGACCATATGGTGTCAATCCCTGCAGCACTGGAGTAGGCAAATGGTTGATGATGTAGACAGCAGTGGTGAACGCATTATCCCAACAAGAAATCGGAAGATGTGAGTGAAAAAGCATCATAAGACCTATTTCAACAACATGGCAATTCTTGCGTTCTGCGCCGCCATTCTGTTCCAGAGTGAACGAACAGGAAACCTGATGATGGATACCTTTTGCCGCAAAATGTGATCTGAGTCTAGTGTTCAAAAATTTAGTGCCACCATCACTTTGAAAAACTTTAATTTTTGCTAAAAATTTATTCTCAACAAATGCCTCAAACTGCAAATAAGTGTCAACAAAATTTGATTTTCGACGAAGGAACCAAGTGAATCTCGAAAAATCCTCCATATATAATACATAATATGCAAAGCCATTGCCAGATAAAACTGGGGAGAGACCCCACAAATCACAATGCATTAAATCAAGAACATTTTCAGCTCGTTTAGGGTTCTCAACAAAAGTCAACCGTTGACCTTTCGCCATAACACAGGGGGCACAAGTATGCAGTTTAGGAAACAAAGAAGAAACTGAAAGTAAACCAGACTTATGTAAACTAGTAATCACTGCACTAGGAACATGACCTAGGCGTTCATGCCACAACCCATATGAAGTTCGACTCTTATTCTGCTGTAAAACTGAAACAAACGCTGCATCTCCCCGGTCCAAAATATACAATCCATCCTCACTGTGCCCCCGGCTCACGACGACCCTGGCTACTTTATTCTGAATGACAAAGTTTCGATCATCAAATATAATCAGTACACCCATATCTAGTTAACCAACTAATAGACAATAAATTCTTAGTAATATCAGGCACAACCAGAACACCAGACAAATGCAAGTTCTCAGAAACTTTAGAATCACCTATATGAGATATCATAACTGGGGCACCATTACCAACAAGAACATGAGATTTACCATCTTAAGGAGTGAAATTGTCTAGGCCTGAGGTGGAAGTCGCCGTATGATTGGTAGCACTGGAATCAAGGTACCGATCTAATAGATGAGAAGAAGTATCAAATTGTTGAGAAGAGTGATGATTTTCTGCCAAATGAGTGCTTGGTGGACGACTAATTTGTGCCTGCATCTGGTAACACGTCGCAACATAATGACTGAGCCATCCGCACCAGGAACAGTGAGGACGACTGTGACCAGGGACCGCACCAGCCGCCTGAGAACCGGAGAAGGACTATCAATCGATACCGCACCTAACACTGAAATGGCTGCCAAGTAAAGGCCACGCGTGGCCACCTCGAGTCGGTACAACCACACGCGGCCGGCTTGAGATGAGTCACTGGTTTGGAACGCGACCTGTCCTGCGGCTGATCTTGAATGTCCCTGTAAATTAATCAAAAATGCCTCGTGGTTTTTGGCACGGGCAAGAACATCTGCATAAAACGGGGTTGGAACAACATTATTCAAAGAAGCAGAAAAAACTTTATACTCAGGGCCAAGAGCAGTCAAGAACCGTACAATTTGATCAACATTCAAAACCAGATTACCCTTGATAGACAGTTGTTCAAAAATCTCCTTAAATTTTGGATAAAGTTCATGAACAGTACCAGACTTACGAATACCATGCGCATCTGCGCGAAGACGAAAACCATACAAACCTTGAGGACGGAGAACATAACCTGCTTAACGCTTCCAAAGAAGATAATTTGGTGGAGTGAGTTTGATCTACATCATCTGGAGTAGAGTGTTGTAAGAGAGTTTTTCTTGAGCCATGAGGGAGGAGGACGCTGGAGCCGCTGGTGGCCGGCTGGAGGTCACACACGGCATTCGCTGGGAGCCATGGGAGAGGAGATCGTTGGCGACCGTGGGAGAGAAGGCCGCTTGCGACCGCTGGAGGTCGCTGGGAGCCGATGGCGATCACAAAAAAAATTGACGAGAGAGGGGGTAGCGGCCGAGATTTAGGAGCAAATTTTAGGTTTTTAGGCTTTAGATCAGAAGAGACCCTGATACCATGATAGAATGATTTGCCCTAAGGAATTATATTATTGATGCCTGAATATATAGAGAGTACAATAGAGATGAAATAAAGAAAGAACTCTAATCATAATAAATTATAATCTAATCAATACTCTGATTTATTCTAACACCCTTATGGAGATCCTTCAAACCTATCTCAACTGTCGGTTCGGTGGATCGACAAGTCTCAAGAACTAACTCTGCCTTGCTCTGTTATGAAATTTGAAGGAAATAAATGGACCCGAAAAAGTTCTCTTTATATACATTTTACTGAAATTTTACAGATGTTAATGTAATAAAAACTATTTACAATCTTATATAATTTGATTCATTCTATAAGATTGATTTATTCTTGATAAGTCATGACATTTTAGGCTATTCATGAGTTCAAAGGCCCAGATCTAAGTAAGTTTCAACCATGTTAAATATAAGAGGGAAAATGTGATGCGAAATGCGATGTGACTGCTGCCATTTTATAAGTATTAAACTGACCGAAATCAACATCAGCAAACAGGTTCTGAGCCGGAACATCATCACCAAACAAACAAATACCAAGCCCATTATGTATTATTGGCTTAACAATTCTCATCCATCAAAACCGTACCCTGCACTCAATCTATCTCGTACTATTCTCCGTAGAATTTTTTTACGTTGTTCAATAAATATATTTGACTGTAAATATGTATTATTTCAGACAATAATGACACAAAAAAATTTAATATTTAGAAACTACATATTATGACAAATCTAACCATATCTCATACGATAAAATTATTGTCTATATACATATTCAAATATGTGGTCAAAGTTTGACATCTTTGACCAAAAAAATATTCCGTGCAGAATAGTCTGGAACGGAGGGATATTTGTTTTGGAGTCCTACTGGAATATGGTACAAATTTTTATTACATTAAAGATCTAATCTTCTTAGAATGTGTCTCCTGATAGACATAGATCAATTTTCAATTAATGCAAATTAATCAAACCATACCTTTCCAAATTGAAGCGCAGATTCTTCTTCTTTCCCGAACTCTCATCCTCTACAAATTTCTCCATTCTCAATTATTCTTCCTTCACAAATTTCATCTCTTTCCCAAAATTCAATCTCTCTAGTGGAGCCATCTCACCATCTGTGTCACTTCGTCGAGCCAAGGCGCAGAGGAGTTGCGCCACCACCGGCAAGCTCCGAATCTCCGATGCCAATGCCGAGAGCACTTGGAGGATCCAAAATTCCTTCCGTGTCTAGGGGAGAAGGGAGGGCGAGTTCTAGATTTGATCGAAGCAATTTGATTAAAACTAGATTTCAACTATATTATAATTCTTCACATCCGATTGAGGTTGTGTTATTCAATTGTGTTTGATGTGAAAGATATTGTTGTTGAACGTTCTAAATGTATGAATTCTGCTGCTATGAATATGTAAAAAATATCTGGTAAATATTTGAAAAACAAACTAAATACTGTTGTAAATTTTCGTATATACTATGCACTTGTTACCTTATAATACGTATCATTTGTATTAAAATGTGCATTTTTTAATGGCTCTGAATATAATTATGAAACTTTTTCAAGATATCATGTATAAGGTAAGTTAAAATTTGACAATTTAAAATTGTCATATTAACCGTGCATTAATTACTTTACCAACATGTACTGTTTAAACAAAAATACGCACCTGATTAAAAAAGGCCAATTCCTTTTATGAATAGCAAAACTTTTTCAGGAGGTAGTTCATAAGTTACCTTATAAATCGTTTCTGTTTTGATAAAACATGCATATGTTAGCCGACAACTAATATTTATTATAGTATACTACATAAAAGAGGTAACATAATTTTGTAATTTTTTAATTGTTTTTTTAGTCTCATACATATTTACCAATACCTTCTTTTGACCTCCCACTCCAAAACCGCATTTAATAGGCCAGTATCATTTTAAAAATGAATCTTTTGGTCCCCCAAGCGGTTTCAAGACGATTTTCAAGCTGAACTCAGGCAAGAAATTACCCTTAGTTTTTCAGCTGTATTTGGAGGGGGTTGTACTGGTATAGTTCCTTGTGCTTCAGGAGCTTTTGTTGGGCATCTTAGCGAGTTATGGTCGACCTGCTCACATAGGGAACATCTGTATGGACTCAATGTCCCAACTCTTGGCAGCCTCTCAACTTTCCCTTCTTTCCTGACCTTCTTCTTGGTTGAGCTCAATTCGTCCGTAGATTTTTTCTCTCAACTTTGGGGGTCTTCCAGGTAACCTTATATCTAAGGGGGTAGCAAAATGTTTTTGATCCGTCTTCTCCCATAAGTCCGGACCATTGACGGGATGGATGACATGGTCGTATGCACTTGTATAAACGCGTTTGGAGTAGCAGGAATGCGTGAAAGCGGTTACATCCTCTTTCCCAAACTAATAACTGCAATGGAATGAGGGTAAATTATTCCGGTGAGGTCCCATTTTCCGCACCCATATGATCTAGACTTCAGATTCACCAAATAATTTCCCTCATACATGCAACTGACCTGAAACTCCATATCCCCACTCGGAGTAGCAAAACATCTAATCGAGGCATACTATTTAACTTCCAGTTTCTTCCTTATTTTTGGCCCAAACTGTCCACCCATTCTAGCAATCGATTCTCGCTTTTTTTAAGGCGATCCATGAAGTAATATCTTAGTGCTTCCATCATTATGAGTAGGGCCGTGTAAGATCACTTTGTTGAAACTCTAACAAATTTTGTTGACGAGGATATTACACTTTGAGTCAGTGTTGAAAAACGCCCTTGACCACTCTCTTGGATTTGTTTTGTCTTCCAACCACTTCAAAGCACCTGGATCTCTGGCCCTTATATCCATCATAATATCCATAAACTTTTCTTGGTGAGTACACTTGGCTACAGACCATATCAGCTCCTTCAACTCCAAACTGGAATATGTTCCCTTAAAATTCTTGCACATATGCCATGTACACATTCTATGTTCTGCATCTGGAAGTAACTGCTTCATTGCTACTGCAAGTCCCTGTCCAAAAAAATGACAATTAAAAAAAACAGCCACCAGCAGATCCAACAAAAATATCTATACAAAAATCAGGCACTAACACAGCCACTGGAAAAAAATATCTATACAAAAATCAATTACAAAAAAGTTTCTATCCGACACAGGCACCAAAAACTTTCCATAAGAAAATCAGGCACCATTGACAACCACCAAAATAATCAATTTTAAAAAAAGAAGGGTCCAATACAGCCACCTAAAAAATCCACATTCTTACTGATTCTTATGTCAATACAATCATAACAGGCTTAAGTAAAATAGGTAGACCCATAAAAACCTATGTACTATCAATATAAAAAGTAAAAATTGAAGACCCATACCTTTTGCTTGTCTGAAAAAAAAGTCCACCCCATATCAATTTTTATTTTGATGTCATCTTGCAGGAGGGGCAAAAACCAGAGCTAGGTACTTTTTCTCTCAATCTCTACCATAGTTTAAGCCATGGGATATACCTGATCGTTACCGTCCAATCCAACACCTCCAATAAAATACCCTTGTGAGACCAGACCAGATGGCACCAGTCCATGCCTATCAAATTTCTGCACCTAGCAATGAACCCCCTTTTGCATGCATCAAAGCAAACATAAATTATTCTAAATTCTTCGTTCCCAGCATTATCTTTATTAGTCTGCATCATACTATTGAATTTGGGTTGGCTCTTAGCAACTCAGTGCAATAATCCCTCATCATCTCATAATGTTTTTTGTAGTCTCTCACAATCTCATCAATTGCCCGCTTCTTTGCCTTGTAAGCCACATCTCTGGAAATGGTGATCCTAATATCCTTATGCACTTTTTGCACTAATTAAGAAATCCTTATATTGTGCATAATCATCAAGTCAGCCTTGTACCTCTCACTCAGGTACTTGTAGCTTGCACACCCATGAAGGAATGTAGGACTGCAGGAATGCGCTCTTAGAAGTGTTGCTAGCACCCAACTTTTTGTCCCTTTCCTGAAGTTCACAGAGGCCATCCAGTTGCATTTACCCACTTTCATTTCACATATCACAGTACAACTCTTCAGGTTGTTCTTCTTAAACCTTATCCTCCGATTAAAAACTGTCCCATGGTGTTTGTAAGCTAGCTTGAACTCTTCTTTCTTAAAAAATCTTGCCCAACCTGGAACTCCACGTCGTCGTTACCCTCAGGCATCACAAACCTCTTATGAACCCCGACCCTCTTTTTCCCAACTTTCTGATCATCTTCAGAACTAGTCTGGCTGTATTAATCTCTATTACCAATTTTCTCACCTGAATCTGAACCCTCCTTGTCACCCTCAGGTTTAGCTTCCTTGGAAGCTTCATGAATAGCTTCCTTGTCACCCTCAGGTTTACCATCCATCTTCCCAAACACTGAACTCCACTGCTTTTCCCTCTCCTTAATAACCTGCTCCAAATCATCATCATCCTTCATGTTATAATCAGGGTCTTCAAATTTCCCTATTTCCTCGTCATCATTAATGGGCTCATCAATGGAACATTTTTCTGGAACTTTTCTCTTCCCTTTCAACTGTGCCACTTTCTTCCTTGCACCCACTGCTTTTTTTTTTCTTCTTCTGAACCCTACACCTTCTTCTTTCTGAATAATTTCCTCCTTCTCATCTTCTATGATATCAACCTCCATGTCATCATTCTTCACCAGCACCTCGTCCTCCTTTTCAGGTGGTTGGTCACCCACATGTTTCTCATCATCCTTCACCAGCTTCTCAGCTTCCATGCCATCCCAGAATGCATTCTCATCTGCATCTCTCATCTCAGAGGCAAACTCAAACTTGAAACTGTCATCGCTCGGTCCCATTTCCCCCCAAGTAATGAGGTAGAATCTGTTGAGAAAGCTGTGTTGCAGGCCTCTCATTATCCATGCTCTTCGGTTCATCTATTAATATGACTTAGTCAACATCTTTCAAGGTGTTTACTGTACCTCTTCAGCTGGGTGGATCAACGTACAACCCATTTTTCCAACATTTTTCCGTTACTGCCTCATTGACCGATCCCCAATCTGGTAATAACCCAAAGCAGTAGTCTGATTCCTCCTTCTTCCACCTTGCTGGAGCTTTGTGTTTCAGGACTTTTTCTGCCCTCTTTCTGCCCTTCACCTTCTTATTATCAGTACCTGGCAGGTCCCCATTATTCCCAACAAACCTCTGTTCAACTTGCATAGCTTCCTCACCACATGCCCAACACAAATAATTCCAATAATGGCCATAGAAATATACATTAACTACCCCATTCTTAATCCCTATATCTGCTATTTCCTTCGCTTGTTCAGGAAACAGTACCATCTGATCTACATCTACTTTACTGAACTCCACCCCCCCTGTCCAGATAAAGCCCACTGAACCATCGATTGTAATCCAAATACTTATATGTAGAATCCAGACAACCCAAACTGAAATTATCTGCTTCAACAAAATCTGCCTTACAAACTGACCCTCCTAAATACATTGGAAAGGGGTCCGAGGTCATGTGCCTATGGCAGTGTATTCAAATGGAGAATTGATTGCTACCAGGAGCTAAACATTAAAAAGAACCCGAATAAATATAAACAAACCTCAGTCATACCTAAATCATAATTCAAAATTACCTAATTGGGTATGCACAATATATTAATCTCCGCCAAAATTAAATTAATCCTATCCCATGGAATCTTCCAAATCCACATTCTAAACTAATCTAACAAACCAATCAAACTAGGGGACCAAACACAGTCCCATTTTGAGTGGTACTCATCAATTTGCACCAAAATAGGGGACCCCATCATTCAAAAAGAGACCCATTTATTTACTACCCAACAACCACGGGGGGACTACCATCAATATCCATATTCTCATATATATATATATACATAGACTCAGCCATAAACATACAGATATGACACACTGACCATATTTAGAAACTCTTTTTTCCCCACCAAATCTAGCTCCATCTTCTCGTAGCAACAACCTTTTATGTTTGTCCATTATCACCTACATACGCACAATCCATTTCATTCACAGATTAGGTTATAGTGGGAAAGTACAATAAACAAATCTTCAATTATTGGCCTTACCTAGGGTTCTATCGCGATTGTCCCTGTTACGAGTCTGTGACGCCGCCAGATTGATTCGTTACTATAGGTTGCTCAACTTCACCTACCCACCCAGTTAAACCTTCGACACTTAGCCCATAGGACGGGAATGCTACAGAAGACCAACCGTCATCTCCAAACGTCACAATTTTCAGGTGAGTTTGAGAGGATTTAGGGATTAGGGTTTCAATTTGGGGAAATTATGCTAAAGTGAATTAGATTATGGGTATGGATAATTTAAAAGTCAAAGTGGAATTAAAAAAATTGGTATTTGACTTTAATCAGAAATTACATTTTTACCCCTAAGCAAATCGGAGCAAAATGTCACGTGCAAGTCATGTGTCGGATTTCAGCCTGAAAACCACCCTGAAACTGCTTGGGGGACCAAAATTTTAGAATGTTATTGGCCAATTAATCGTGGTTTTGGAGTGGGAAACCAAAAGAAGGTATTGGTGAATATGTAGGGGACTAAAAAAATAATTTAGTCTATCATATGAACTTTTGATACCTTACAATGTGTACTAATCACATAAAAACATCAATTTATTTTCAAACACGGGAGTAAATTTTCCTGATTTCAATAAATAGATGCTACTAAAAGTCTTGTCAACATGAAAACAACACACGTAAAAACATTGCATACTTTGTATAAAAATTATGCAAATGTTGGTTTCATACACGAGAAGAACTCTCAACACTTGAACAAGGGGCAAAATACGGGATACATCATACAAGTGCTCATAGCAAAAGTCTCATATTATGGAACTTATAGTTACAACAATATGTCTATCTAGATTAACTAACAATCTCTAACACAATGAATCAATTATTAATCTTCAAAGGTAGATCATCTTCGAATTCCTTGAGTTCAGTGTCAGCCTCATCTAACTCAAGCTTGTCCCAAAATGTCTTGTGGAATCCAATGTTCAATATTGTGTGATTCCATACCACTTCAAGTTTAAATCAAACTCATGCAAAAAGTCATACACATTGGATATTAACAATTGCTGCATATAAGCAAACAAGTACACTTTGTAACTCAAAACAAACAATAATAAACAATGAAAATAAAAGTCAAACACAATAAAACTAACAAGTACATATTGGATACTAACATATGCAATATATAAGTAAACATATGCAGTTTCTAATTCAAAACGAACAACCAACAATTTGTTTTAAAAAGTCATACACAACACAACAAACAAGTACACATTGGATACTAACAGATGTAATATATAAGTAAACAAATGTAACTTATTATTCAAAACATACAATTCACAACAAATGAAAACTAAAGGGCATACATAGTACAACTAACAAGTACACATTGAATACTAACAGATGCAGCATACAAGTAAACAGATGCAGCTCAGAATAAAAAAATAATCAAAAAAAGCAAAAGAAAAAAAGGCCATTTTACGGTACCACTCACCACGTTGGATAATAACAACGGCAACATATAAGTAAACAAATGCAGTTTGTAATTCAAGTAGAACAAGTATCAAGTTTGTTGTAACAACGAGAGGACGATTCAAAATCTACACATAGAAAAAACACACAAATCAACTCAAAATACAAACAAAAAACTACGTTTAACGCTCAAAAGAACAAAGAACATACCAAATCTGAACAATAGAACACAAATTTAGCAATAATACAATTGAAAACAAATTCCAGACATACGACATACCTCATCCGGTGAACAATGCAATAACCAACGAAGAAAAAAACTAGCAACGATGCCGAAGAAGAATCTGAGAAACAAGCAAATGTAGAATTGCGGAGAAGAGGCAAAGAAACTCAAAGAGAAGGCGGAGAAACACGAAAATGTGGCAGAGAAACGAGAGGCGATGGAGAAACAAAGAAGAGGCAGAGAAGAGAGTGAGAATGATGCAAAGAGAATAGAGAAGCTGCCGGAGAAAGGAGAGAAATTGTTGGAGAGAGAAATGAAAAAAGTTGTAAAAGAAGGGGAATTAGGTTTTCCATTTAATAAAAAAACTTAAATTTCCATTAATTATAAAAAAAAACCTCATTTTGCAAACTTGTCCCTTTCCTATCCATAAGCTTATAGACATGCTGCATTCCCTAAGATTTTCTCATCTTTTTATTTATTGAAAATTGTCATTGACGGAAATTTTAGAGAACCCAACTATTTATATTATGAAAATCAAATTGGCCAAAGATCTATGTTTGATTGATCTATCCATTACTACAAATTAGATATATCTTAACAATTTTTAAGCAACATATATTAAAACGTTACAGTAGCTTATAAAGTGTTACTTAAATCTTTGAAAAATTTTACCAAAACCTTGTTAAAAGGTTACATTAGGTCTAACATACTATTTTTAGCACCTAAAGCAATGCTTTCAAAGTGCTACATTAGTTTGTAGTAGTGATTAAAGCCAGATATCAGCCGGACTCATTTACACAAAGACCCTAAACATGAAAATGTAAACCATGGTTTACGTGGTGGAAAGAAAAATACATGTCATAGTCCATTGTAAACCTTCCGACAAGTTCGACCCGAATCCATCAGATTGATTTTACACTGACTTGAGATAGCATCCCACCTTGACCTAGACACAGTAAGTAGCATACATAAAATTTAACCTAATGACACTTCTTGATTAACACCAAGACAATCTAAATACGAGGAAAGTTAAAAATTCTGCAACTTAAGATCCGATCCATCACCATCATATCCATTCATCTCCTTTCTCCAAGCTAGGAGATACAACCAGACGATTTTTAATGTCAAAAATATCTTACCAACCGTGTATAAATTTATTTGTTGTGCATAGAAAAGTTCATAACCCATCCCAAATTGGTATACCACGCCTACCTATCCGGAGTCTACCAATCTCTTCTGAATCCTCACAACAGAGTCCCAAAAATAAGTTGTTTCCATGACTTTTAACTCGGATTGGAGAGCAGATCAAAACCCATATATCCTGTCTGGAAAAATTGGTCGCCTAAAAACATAATTTGGCAAAGTCAATAAAATCTAATGCTATGTATAAAAAAACCCCCAATTTTCATGACAGCATGTTTAAATAGTAAACCAGAAAATAAAACAAATTGAAATAGAGAAAATGAAGGGAAAAAAAAGCAGAAGAAGAAAATAAATACACAGAAACAAGTAAAAAAAACTAAAAGGAAGCAGTCCACCTCAGATCCTGGGAGGACGAGTGGGAAAGGTGACTTGCGGGAGCACGTGACCTCATCTCTGACGTGCGGCGGTGCGTGGTTGACTATGGCAGCGCGTGACCAGGACAAGAAGTCCGTGAACACCTACGCAGGCGCGTTACCGGTAACCGCCGGCTTGTCGGTGGCTAGCTTTAGCACAAATCACTAGATTGGAGAATGGGACCCCCGAAAACTTCATTAGGTCGTTGCTCGAAGGATTTGAGATTCTCCATGGTTAGAAACCTGGCGTCGACGACGCATCCCTACATGGTTGCCGTAGTTACAGCCTCCACGATGAGTGGTTCTCCACCTGACGGGAAAGGAAGCTGAGCATCAATGGAGGAGTAAGTGAGTGGTGGAGGTCTCGATGAAGAAGATTTTTAAACGTTGCCTTGAAGGTACAGATGAGGAGGAGGGAGATGAAGGGAAGGAAGGAAGGGAGGGAAGAGAAGGGGGAATAGAGGATATACAATTGAGGGAGTCCACCGAAGGTAACGGGCGACGGCGGCGGCCTTTCTAGTAGAATCGCTTGGTTTTACCAATTTTTAGGGGAGTATTTTTAATGTCATAGAGAGTGTGACCGATGGATAATGTATTCAAGAAAAAGGTGTACTCTATCCCAAATTAATAGAATGAAAAATCCATGTTGATAGTGGTAGTGTATATTTGAATGAGTATAAATGGTATCACGATTAGACAATGATAGCAATATTACAATCATAAAAATATGGAAAAAAATATATTTTAGCTTTTTTAATCTTTATCTATTCTATTTCCCCACTCAAACGAAGCGTAGAACTACTAGAAACAGAGAGTTTGAAATGTAGAAACTCAAACTAAGAAATGAGAATTACTCTTTGAAAATATGTCTACAAGCTGAAGGTTGGAAGACACATGATTGACCTTAACCTTACTAAAAGACACCATTTCACGAACAAATTTTTTTTTTGAAACATTTATATATATTCTCGTTACCAAAACTGTGTAAGTACAAAGCGAGTAATCTCCATCTTTCTATCCTCCTACATAACCCCTATATGGTATTTATCATCTAATTCGCACATTTCCCTCTAAGTTTTGGTATACTCCACAATCTATACACTATACAATTAATTATACTATCAAAGATATTCAACTTCCCAGCCTTACCAAAAGCTTTATCATTCCTATCCACCCAAATACCATAAACAACCTCTGAAAAGGCTGTTTTGATAGCCTGATTTTTCCAACTTTTTCCTCTAGTTTGCTGCAAAATCCAGCTCTTCTCCACATCCCATCCACTCGGCTCTCTATCCATACCCATCCATAACAGCACTCTCCTCCATATCTGGTTTTTTTATTGAGCATTCAAAAAACAGGTGCACCATAGTTTCTTCCTGGCCACAATACACATTTAGCATCAATCTCTATACCAAATTGCCGAAGCCTGTCTTTGGTTGCCAACCGCTGCTGCCATCCCATCCATATGATGCATTGAGCTCTCGGCCTAGCATAGTTTCCATAGAACAGCCTCCTCTAATTAACCATCTCCTGCTCCCCTCTCACTTCTTTATAAAACTTACCAACTTTAAACTTCTCCACCTTTTGAGATTCCATCTGAACCCAGGCTTACATATGGAGAATAGCAATCTCTACTCTTAAACAACCTTTTCATAATCCACAAACAGTCATTTGGTAATCTCACTGCTAACAGTTCCTTCCCCTTTATATAGTACTCATGCACCCACTTCACCCAAAGTTTATCAGACTTACAACTCAAATTCTAGAGCAACTTTGCCAAACATGCTTCATTCCATTCTTCTAATGCTATAAGGTTCAGACCCCCTTCTTTTCTTTGCGTGCACAACTTTTCCCATGCCACGGGTGCTTTCTTTGTGATATTTTCCTTCCCACTCCATAAGAATGACTTGCAGACAGCTTGAATATATTTGAGTACCTTTTTTGGTAAAGGTAGATATTGCATCCAATAGTTTGTAATGGCAAAGAGGACACTCTTGATCAGTTGGACCCTACCAACATAGCTTAGCATTCTGGAGCTCCAATGTTGTATTCTCCCAATCATCTTGCCAATTAAAGACTGGTACATATGTAGGGATAACCTCCTGGTAGTCATTGGCACCCCTAGATGTCTGAAAGGCAGCTCCCCTTCACTGAAACCTGTCAGTTCCTGGATTTCCCCTTTCTGCTCCTCATCCATTCCTTCATAATAGGTTTTGCATTTAGCCTGGTTAACTTCCAATCCTGTGGATGCAGTGAATTTCTTAAATGTTGTCATCATTTCCCCTACAAATTCCCTGTATCCTTTTGAAAATAAAAGAAGATCATCAGCAAAGCTAAGATTAACAATACTCAGCTTGTCACATCTATCATGAAATTTGAAAGTTGGGTTTGTTTTGAGCTCCTGTAAACACCTGTAGAGATACTCCATAACCAACACAAACAATGGAGGGGAGACAGGATTCCCTTGCCAAATCCCTCTCTTTGCAACTAGGATTCTAGATGGTTCCCCATTGACCATATACCTGAAAGAAACTGTGCTCACACAGGCCATAATCTATTCCACAAACTGCTTTGGAAATCCAAGTTCTTTCAAAATCTGTTCCAATGCTGCCCAGTCCACAGTATCATAGGCTTTCTGCAAGTCAAACTGTAACATACAATTTGGTGGTCCTCCTTTTCTGGTATACCATCCAATCAATTCATAGGCAAGCAGTATATGATCATGTATACCCCTACCAGGAACAAAAGCAGTTTGGGATGAATCCACTAATTCCTCCATCACAGTACTCAGTCTCATAGTTAAAATTTTAGAGATAATCTTATAAAGAATGGAGCAACAAGAGATAGGCCCAAACTCAGAAACATTCTTAGCATCTGCTTTTTTTAGGTATTAGAGTAACTACTATGCAATTAATAGCCTTGTACATCCTACCATCATCAAAGAATTGTCTAACAACATTCACGGCATCATGTTTCACAATATGCCAGTTACTTTTGAAAAACCCTGAGTTAAAGCCATCCATACCTGGAGCTTTCAGGTTACCTATGCTCTTGACTGCATTCCATATCTCTTGTTCAGTTACCTTTTCCACCAGCCTTCTTCTTGCTCCAACTGTAAGAGATCTGCCCTGCCTCAGTACCCTTACATAACCTCCATTCAGTTTACTTGCCCTTGAACTCACCAGCTTCTCATAGATCATAACTATTTGCTCAGAAATCTCCTACTGCCCATACATAAGATTTCCATTCTCATCCTCCACTTTTCTGATCCTAGCCTGGTTATTTTTAGCCTTGACTGTGGCATGAAAATAGGAGTTATTTCCATCACCAAGTTGAAGCCAGTCTATTTTTGCTTTCTATCTGGCAATTTGCTCATCAATCCCATTCCATTTCAAAACATCTTCTATATATTGAATCACTCTTTCTATTTTTCCCACATCCATCCTTGAAGCTGGCAAGTCTTGTTGAGCATGAAGTAAATCTTCCCTTGCTTTGAACAGTTTCCCCTGAACACTAGTAACACTACTCATGTTCTTTCTCAAAACCTTCTGTTACCTGATAATTTTTTTCAACATAGCACACATTGCAGTTCCTCTGATAGGACTTTCCAACTGGTTTTAATAATCTCCTAAATCCCCTCTTTTGCCATCATACAATTAAGAAACTTGAACATTCCATCTTTCCTCCTTTCTTCTTCAAATACACCAATACGCAGTAAGCAGTGATCAGAAACCCCTGCTTCCTCCACTTTGGCCATGGCATTTGGAAACTGCTGAAACCACTCAATATTTGCTAGGATTCTGTCAATTCTAGAATATATTACTCCATCTTTATTCCTATTACTCCAAGTGTAGTACTCTCCCACCATATCACATTCAAACAGTTCCTTCTCACTCGTCATTTCCTCCAAATCAATGTACTCACTTCTCACAAATTCATTACCTCCAATTCGATCATGTACTTTGAGTACATTATTAAACTCTCCTATCAGAATCCATGGTCCTTTCACCAGATCAGCAAGTCCTGCTATATCTCTCCATAACTTCTTTCTGTTACTGAGCATATTATCTGGATATATGGCTGTTAGACTTACCATCTTTTCCCCTTTTAAATTCAATATCTCACAATGCACAACTGTTTAGAGCTATAAATCATGTTAACCTGTACTCTATTCCAGTCTCAAAGTCTGCCATTAAAATGATCAGTATAATTGTCCACAAATCTCCATTTTGAGCCAAATCTTTATCTCACCTGCTCTGCTTTCTCCTTTTTCACCCTGGTTTCTACTATCACCACAATAATAACTTTTAATGCGATGAGACAGGAGCTAATCTCACTATTCTTTGCTGGATTGTTAAGCCCCCTTACATTCAAAGAAACTATCATGGGACAAGCCCATATACATCTGCCAAATCATTCCAAATCTGCAGTTGTACAGGTTTGTTCCAGCGAAGTTTTGCACTCAGTTTCTCTTGCCCTCCATTGACAATAAGTTTCTGGATCCCCTTGCTTCTCTGCTTATCCAGCTACTCAGGTTGATTTTTCCTAGAAATTCCAGCAACCCCAGATATACCAGCATTTGCACTTACAGGTTTCTTGGCAATATCGGTGTTCAGCACATCTATCTTCTCCTCAATTTGCTTCTCAGCCAGTTTCTCAAGTCCACTGTTGGTTTTAACCATCCATTTCTAGACTACTCTTTGCTGCCTCTCCTGTCCCCTACAAATGTGTCCTCCCACCTGACAAGTGTCACAATAGGGAGGTCTCCATTCTTACTCCATAGTCTGCAACAATTTTTCCCCATTTAAGTCTTTGATACTGATTGAATCATTCATCTTCTGTGTAATATCAATATCTACCAAGATTCTAGCATAAGAGACTCTTAGCTTGCTTGCAGTACATTCATCAGTTACTAGTGGGTTTCCCAGAACACTCCCAATCTTACCCAAGCTTGAAGCACTCCATAGATGTAAAGGTAGGTTAGGCAGTTTAATCCAAAATTGGCAGAGTCTTAATCATATCTTTCCTTAATTCAAAATTATGCTTCCAGTGGTGGAAGAACATAGACATATTGTAAATCATATAGGGGTCATTGCTCATCACTGAGTCCCTATTCTCACTGGACTTAAACCTCATCAAATTATAACCTTCCTTATTATAGAATAGGTCAGGTAGTGCTACAAACAACCAATACTTAATCATAAATTTTTTCACATCTGACATAGTAAGGTCACCCCCCTAGCACATACATTATCAGAGTATTTTCCCAAAATTACAATTCAAGTTTGACATCCTCTTCATCAATTTCAACTTCGATTTCACCATTAACAATCATAGGAGCTTTGAATTGTATTTTCAGTCCATTAGCATGTACCCTATTCCCCTAGATCACATCAAACCATAGCATATGCTCAATTTTCTTATCATTACTTTCATCAGGAATACATACCTCAACCAGAGGTCGAATCTTCTCCATCGCTGCCCCATCCAACTATGCATCTGATTCCATTATCCCAAACACTCTGATCTCTACTGGAGTTGGATCAACGTTCAACTTCTTAGCTCTATCTTGTTCATATCCCACTTCCGTACCACCAATAATTTTCCTTCCCAAATTATCCCCCTGACTACCGGTGTTGGTACCTGGCTCCTGTACCTCACCTCTTCTCCTCACCGTCGGTGTGACCACCTGAGTTGTTGGCCTGCCACGACCTTTCTTCATGCTGAGCAATTTATCGTACGGTTGTTGTGTGTAAATCGCCCATAGTTAAGGTTCCCAATTAATATCAATATGCTTGGTTCTCTCTCATGAAAATTTTGATTTTAAAAAAGAAATAGAGCACTATATTTCATACAAAAACACATGCGGAATATAAGGATCCTGAAAAAGATTCATCATCCAAGAAAGTTAAACTGCAGTACTATCCATACCATGATATTCTGAATCTGAGTTAGAATGAGACACCCTGGTTGTTTTTTATCACTCCAAGAGACTATATTACCACCAAGAAAAATGGAATAACCAGAAGTATAACTACGAGTCTCCAAGCAATGAGCTCAATCAGCATTAGAATAATTGAGAACTGCAATTTCTCCCAGATTTGTGCAAAAAGAGAGATCAATTTGAAGATTACCACAAACGTAGTGCAGAATCTGAGTAACACCCTGGAAGTGGTCAATATAAGAGCCTACATAAACTGAATGGCAGTATTGACAACACAAAACAAGTTGGGACATGTAATCACCAAATACTAAAGAATGCCAACCAAAGAGAATTTTTAAAGTCATACATGTAGAGCTAAGAAAACTGGAAGTACGCCACAGAAGGAGTTGAAGGGGTATAACATCCTCCTTACCAGCATGGACCCTTAGACTGGAGTGTTAAAACCATAAATGAACTGAAGTGTTGAATCCAAGCACGATGAGATTATTTTAGATGATAAATAGCCATGCATAGACGATAGACATCATCAAGCCAGATGGGGTCTTTATAACAGAAGGTTGCTTCGTACTGAAGGTATGATCATATTAAAACCAGGAAGCTTTGGCCTTAAGAAACCAAAAGTTCCTTATGACGATCAATTAGACCATCAACATGAAAATTAAATCAAAATACCTATTTGGAACCAACCACGGTTAAATTGGAAGGATGTGAAACCATCTTCCAATTCTATTAAGTATGAAGAGTCATCATTTCGATATCTATGACAGCAACTCAGTTTGGATCCTTGACTGCTAAATGATAACTGTGGGGCTTTGTCAAAACAAATAAAGTAATCAAAAGACTAGAAACTTCATAATCTGAGTAGTATTTATGATTGAGCAATCCTCTCTTAGAATAAGTCATCATATGGTGATGAGAAACCAGCCGAGGAGATGAAATATCACTGTCAGAAGGACCAAGTGATGATGCACATGCAGTTGTGAGCGGCGATGGTGAACCTGCTAAAGTTGAGGTCATCGGCTATGAAGTAGGAGGCTTTTCTGGCGGTGTGTAAGGCACACAAGACTCTCAGCGGTAGTGGGTGGGTGTGATGGTAAAAGCGACCAACGGCAGAGCCGATAGCTAAGGAGGTGACGAGCAAGCATACACTACAAGAAAAATGACCTAGTACTTCGCTCATTTTACCTTGGGTTTTTGTCTTAGGTCAAATAACCAAAGTAAAAAGTTCTTTTACTTCGGTTATGTTTTTTAAGTAAAAGATATTATTTATCTCAGATGAAAAAATGAGGTAAATAATAGGGGTTTTACCTCGATTCTATGATAACCAAGGTAAATATTATTCAAAATCAAAGTATAAAGTGTAATCGATGTAGGTGCGATGTCGGAAACATTGGTTTGACCTAGAAGTATTAGGCAATCATGAGATAGCCGACTTTGGACCATTGGTCGGTTTGACCGAATACCTAACGAAGTCAAGGGGCGATGTCGCTTCTGTCGGGATTTAGCTATAGTATGTTTTGGTCCTTTGACCAAATTCATTCATAATACCCTAAAATAATTTCAAGATTCCAATGTGGCTCTACAAAATCCAAATCCTCATAGTTGAAGGTGGGCAATCAGGTTGTGGGTTGTGCCAACTTGCCACTCAATTGCCAAGCAAGTATTCCAATACCTTAATTTGTATTTTCATCTTCAACTTGGGTTCTAGATTAGTTCAATTCAAATGTGTGAATGAATTGAAGCATGGGTTGATTGAATTTAGGCATTGCATAATTATATATGGGTGAAGTTATATATGTGTATGGGAAAATGATAATTAAGATTTGTGTGTGTGTGTGTGTGTTGTTCTAATTAATATGTATATGCATGGAATCCATAAATTGAATAAATGTAAGTGTATGTATTTGTTGCTAAGATAGAACCCTATATAATGTGTACTTATATTATATTGTAGGAATGTCTATGGATAAAATTCATTATTTCGATAAATATCAAACAAGTTATGAGTATCAATCTTGTGTAGCCAACTTCATTAAATATGCCTTCGTAAATGCCGCGAAGGATAATTCATCGTGTGTATATTGTCCTTGCAAGAAGTGTCGGAACATTTCTATTCATGAAGATGCAACTGGTTTGAAGGATGACCTATATATACAGTTTTGATCCAACTTACAAATTTTGGTTTTAGCATGGGGAGTATGTGGATGAACATAATAGAAATGAAGTAGAGGCCAAAAGGATGATAGGATGGATGAGTTGGTTGAGAAGATTGTCAAGAACTACAATGGCAACAAAAAAGACTTTCAGCCTTGCATGAACATAATGAAACACTTCTATAAGATGGATACACTGAAGGAATGGCTATATTGAAGGCTATGTTGCAGTTGATGAATGTGAAATCTAAGTATTCCTATAGTGATGTTGGGTTCTCCGATTTTTTGAAAGTGTTGAAAGAAATGCTTCCGGTTGGAAATAGACTACTTGAAATGGTCTATGTGGCGAAGAAAGTACTATGTCCGATGAGCATGGATTATGAAAAGATACATGCTTGCCAGAATGATTGTATCTTGTATAGGGAAGATCACTTGAATGCGGAGGAATGCCCGAAATGCAATGCTCCAAGGTTCCAATTGAAGAAGGTGGATGATGATGGAGAAATTGGAAATTGGAATTCAAAGAAGGTTCCTGTCAAGGTTGTGTGGTATCCAACTATTATATCCCAATTGAGAAGATTTTTTTGATAATCACGAGGATGCAAGAAATATGATTTGGCATGCAGATTGGACAGTGGTTGATCCTAACGTCATTAGCCATATGGCCAATAATGACCAGTGGAAAAAGATATATGCGGCATTTCTGATCTTTGAGAATGAGCCATATAATTTGAGACTTTGTTTATGAACGGATGGAATAAATCGGTTTGGTGATATGAGCAGCAGTCATAGTTCTTGGCCGGTGATGGTAATGATTTACAACATGCCCCCATGGTTGTGCATAAAAAGGAAGTACATTAACTGGGCAACAATATCAATGTGTACCTAGCCCCTTTGGTGGATAACCTTAAAAAGCTATGGGATCCTGAAATGAGGAAGTATGACAGGTTTCGAAAGGAGTCATGTGGTTTTAGAGCCATGTTGTTCTGCACCGCTAATGGCTTTCCTGCATATGAAAACTTATCTGGTTATTTAGTTAAGGGTCACAAGGCATGCCCAGTTTATTTGGAAGGATCAAAATATTGTCAGTTGAGGCATGGATGTAAAACAGTGTATCTTGGGCATCGTAGGTGGCTTTCGACAACTCATCGGTGGGGGAATTGGCGTGCATAGTTCAATGGTGAGGTAGATTTGGCGCCCTCTCCTCCATTAATTAGCAGGTGCATCAATCTCATACATGTTGCATGATTTTCAAAATAACTTTGGCAAGAGGAAGAGGAAACCTAAGGTTGTCAGTAGTTGGAAGAAGTGTTCCCTTTTTTTATCTACCCTATTGGGAGATCATTAACGTCCGAAATTGTTTGGACGTGATGCATGTTGAAAAAATGTATGTGATAGTTTGGTTGGTACTTTGATGAATATCCCGAGTAAGACAAAGGATGGAGTTAAGTCAAGGAGAGATATAGTTGAAATGAGAATTAGACCCAATTTTCCCTCGAGGTGTAGGGATCCAAGACGTAATTTCCCATTGCTCGTTACACATTTTCAAAAGCCGAGAAAGACTTGATATGTTCTAGCCTGAAAGGTATTGATTTTTCGACGGGCTACTCTTCTCGGGTTAGCAATCTAGTATCTGATGAGGGATTCAGATTGGGGAGTACGAAATCACACGATTCACATTTTTTTATTCAAGAATTTCTTCTGGTTGTGATCATATCCATCTTGCCAACTCACGTTAGAAAGTGCATCACCCAGTTGTGTCGCTTCTTCAAGGAAATTTTTTGTAAAGAGATTAGGCATCAGAAATTGGAGGAACTACAGGAAAAAATAGGTTTCGTGTTGTCCGAGTTGGAGATGTATTTCCCTCCTTCATTCTTTGACATAGTGGTGAACCTGTTAGTTCACGCTGTACGAGAGATATCAATATGTGGTCATGTTTATCTTCTATGGATCTATCCATTCGAGAGGTATATGAAGATATTCAAGGGTTATTTGAAAAATAAATATCACACGGATGCTAGTATTGTGTAGTGGTATGTGACTGAGGAGGTCGTAGAATACCACGCGAAATTCTTGAAAAATGAAGATTCGGTTGAGCTATCGAAATTGCGACCTGGGGACTAAGTGGGTGGCGATGATTTGAGAAAAGAAACAACTAGGGTGTTATCTCCTGACGAGTTGATGAAATCACACATACATGTTCTGCAAAATTTAGATGTAGTGTGCCCGTTCGTGGATATGCACATGGCCACTATCAGAGAGTGGCACCCTGGTTGTTCGGAGAAGCAAGTATTTGCAAAATACAATCACACTTTTATCAATTGGTTACACTGAACTGTAATTGGAGAGAGTCACAATGAGACCTTGAATTGGTTAGCTTTATACCTTCTGCAAGTGTGATTTCCTTCACGGGCTATGAAATGAATGGGTTTGCCTTCTCATCCCGTGAATGGGATACACACACTGCTACACAAAATAGTGGTGTTAACCTAAGTGTGGAAGCATTGTATATAAGCAGTGTGAATGATAAAAATCTCATCTATGGGAACATCTCTTACCATGGCATTATTGAGGAAATATAGGAACTTGTCTACACAACTTTTAGGGTCCCAATTTTCAAATGCAAATGGGATGATAACAACGCAGCTTTATCAATGGACGAGCTAGGTTTTACAGTTGTCGATTCGAGCAGGACACGTTCTACTGGCGATCCTTACATCCTTGCTTCACTGGCCACACAAGGTGTATTATGTGTTGGCCCTTGTGATTCTAGAAAATTAGTGGTCATTCACAAGAAAAGTCAAATCACTGTCTGGAATTATTCCACATCTACCCAGCACCAGTAATGTTGGCCAGGATGAGTTATTTGGGTTGGGGCTAGCATTGAGGAGAGACCACTAAGAAGGCATACGGATTGAGAGGTACCCCAAATTGAAGAAGTGGAAGAATAATACATAATTGTATATAGATATCATTTAAACTTGCCTTGTTGAATGATTATGGGATGGTTCATGTTTTAATGTGATTGGTAAATCAATTGTCTTTCTATTAAAGTTGAAAATTAAGTAATGGTTGGGGAGGTAAACATATGAACCAATATCGGACATCTCGTTTGACTACTCGGGTAATACGAGACGACATCAGCGACTTTGTACATTCCACTCAAGTTCATTCAACTTGAATGGAATACATGTGAAACAGAGTTGACGACATCACACATACAATCGGTTCATAATTCGGTAAATTTAAATTACATTATGGGATGTTGAACTGCTCCCTAGGTCCAAACCATTGCCTAAATCCACTTAAATCAATTAGTTCATGCGATGTCACTGGTTAGTCGGTGACCTGTCGGTCTAATCGATATCACCTGTGCGAAAGAACTGCGGCATCGCAGTGCTTTATCATACCTAATAAATCATCCCTGGTTAACTAATTTAGCCAGAACTTGGAATTTACCATCTAAGTGTCTCATTCCAAGTTCACAACAGTCAGTCAAAAGTTCAGCAATGCAAATTGATCAAACTAAATCTATGTAATCCAAAACAAAAAAATGCTACCATACAATCCACAAAACATCCTAACAAGTTAATTTCTTTTACAAAATACATAACATCCTAATACAATCCTAGCATATAATCATCAATAAATGACATGGAAATCACTGGGGTGGATGGGTGGGCTAAGATCTTCTTCCGATGAACTACTTCCAAACTTGTGTGATTTGGCCTTGGACTCTTCGGTGGAAGACACGAAATTGCTGGTGCTAGACCCTTCTAGCCCATCATCGTTATCCTTAGCCTCCTCATCCCTAGTGTGATGTGTCCGATGCTCTTGTCCAACCATGTATGGGTCCACATCAGGTGCATTGATCGCACCGACAACCATAGACTTCAACCCCGCCAATTCTGCTATAATTTGATGAGTATTACGGTCTGTGCACTGCGCCAGGGCCTTAGTCTCGGCCCCATCCTTTAGGAGCATGGCCCTGGTGCTGCGTTTAAGTCATTTGGGAAAAATGTTTAATTAATTTTAGATTATGAAATTTAAATATAAACTTTGGAATAACCATAAATCATAAAAACTTTCATACCCAATCGCAGGGCAGGATGCCCTACTATGGAAGCCGGTGGAGTAGCCTCGGGCCTGAGCATGGTAGGCACATCAAGATTTCCCTTAGGGACGTTGCGATCAATCCACTTCTCCGCCTCCCAATGCCAATGCTTCTGACCGAAGTAGTTCCCATCGTAGTACTTTGGTTGGATCTTCTGTTTAGATTTGATGGGAACATTCTGCTTCTTCATAAGGGTGGTGATGACGTTGTCATAGGGGAGTGTCTGACTCTTTGGGGAAAGGGCCACTGGATGCATTTCATGGATAATGGTGTACCCGAGGTCAACTACCTTCTTCTCCGCAAGGTGGTAGTACAGGATGGCCCCATTGACCATGCAATCTGAATGATGTCCAGCTGGGATCAGTATTTGTACAATGATATTGTACATCATCCTTTACTCAAGGTCTAGGACATCAATCTTAATCTCCCTAGCCTTGATGAGCACATTCCCTACTTCAATTTTGAAGTACCTCTCCATCATGGGGTTGAGGCAAGTCCCCCATGTGGGTCATTCTCGTTAGCCCTTAGAGGCCAAATGTCCTGGAAGTACAGTTGTAGTAGCTCAACCTCCAACTGATTCTCTCCACCGATTGTGCACCCAATCATCCCATTGATCAACTCTCTTGTCAGAACCACGTCAATCACATTTACTCTTGTTTTTTAGTTGTTGAAGTTGATTTGAGTAAAATTAGTGTAGAACTCCTTGACCTCCGTGTCATAATTCGGTTTGTCCATAAATATTAAACGCTCTATTCCTGACCGCTTGAAGGCTTTGAGGAAAACATTAAGGTGGAGTCACTCTACGTCCTTATTCTCTAACCCTGAATCATTTCAAAATGCTTACTGGCCTCCTCGTCGATGAAGCGTATCTTGTCCCATATTGGCGATGGAGGGGCGACCATGGTTTTTGCCTTCTTGCCGGGCGAGGGACCTACTCACATGGTCTTACCCTTAGACCTCTTCGTTTTTTGCTTCATTAGAGCCATCTGACAAACAAGGGAATAGAGAACACTTAGTGCAAGAGTCAAGAATTTGATGAAGGTTAGAGGTTTTTGCCAATTTCACATGCATGTTGCAGACATGTCGGTTGGACCGATGTGTCCTGTGCGAAGTCAAGGATTCATGTGTATGAATGTACGACATTGCATAGCCAGTCAACTAAGCCTAAATAGTGTGTGGCTCCCACATGAAAGGTCCAAAAACCCCTATAATCTCAACCAACATTAACAACAAAACATAAATAGGTGTTATACTAATAATGAGTATCAATTATAAGTACCATAACAATTCCCTAACAATGGCCCTAGCCCTAAACTTATAATGAAAACATAAAAGAAAATGTATAGACCTAAAACCTAATCACACAACAAAATCCAACAGCTCATTTGTTGTCATTGTATTAAAATCATCACATCAGCAACAAAAGAAGTACCTCAAAGCAACAAAAGCATCATCAAATTTGTTCAAAATGCTTACCTTACCAAGGGTTTTCTCCTCTTCCCTTTCTGACGAAATCTGGAAATGGACTATGTTTAACCAGAATTGAATGTTGGTTTTGGGGCTGTACAATATCATATGGCGGTTTTGGGTTGGGGTCTGACGATTTTCCGACCATTTTTTCAAGTTGATAGTTTTGGGTGCGACATTGTGGTTAGGAATGCGAGTGGGTTGGGGGTGAGTTGTTTATATACCCAGCGGAAAAAGGTGTCATTTAAACCAAAAGTGCAACGTCGTAGTTCCTGTCACATAGAACGACATAAACAGAATAGGAAGTGCGACGTCGATGTTTGAATTTTTTGGGCCACATATATGTGTTGGGCCCAAATACTTTATATTTGGGCTTGGACTAGAGGGAAGCAAATCGACACTAGCCGAAGTCGTCAACCTAATAGACAAAGCCCAAGGAAGAAATCTGGAGAACAATTTGCAGAGAGCGAATAAATCCTAAAAAAGACTATTTCAATCTATAAAAAAAGAGAAACAAAGAAAAATTAGGGAAAAAGAAATAAAATAAATGAAGGTGGGAATTAGATGTAGATTACTAATCAGACGCATCATACTCCTAGCAAACCCAAAAGTCGGAGGAAGAAATCGCAGAGAGTGAACACTTGAGCGAAGAAATTGTAGAGAACGAAAGTGATAAAAATTGGGGGAAGAAAGGAAATTATGTTTATATATCGCATGGAATGTTTCCTCTTTGAAAGCTAGATCCCCCACTTCCTTTGTTGTTTTTTTTTCCAAAAAATAAATACCTTTATAATTACAACTTTTATTAATTACGAATTGACCTCATCTAACAGTTTGTCGGTCTAAAACAAGACACTGTGCATTTGAAAAAGTTGATTTTAACCCATCATACCATCACTACTACAGAATAGACCTATGGTTTTAGTTTTACAGCACTTATGACTTCGGTTATTACCCACAGAATAACCAAAGTGAAATGAGGGGCGGTAAAAAGTCCTCTTTTTACTTCAGTTGTGAAAAACCAAAATTATACGTTTTACCTGAAATCGGAACCAAAACTACATCCGACGTCGGTTGGATTTTCAATAGAAGTTAAAAATTTTACCCAAAACTGCCAACAACATCAAGTACACCTGACACCACAACTGGCATTGGTTACACTAGGCCATGGGATGACAAAAAATGACGTCATTTTTTAGAGCGATTAGGATAGCGTAAATAAGTCAACCAATATCAAATGGTTGGTTTTACATCACACAAAACCAGCCGAATTTCTACCAATGCCGGTCATCAATTTCTGTCAAAAGCTGTGTAGCACACGAGACCTACCCGAGGTCGGTCCTCAGTTTAGGGTCACCCAAAACCGAAGAAACCAATATGCTACCAATATCTGGTGAAATGAAGCACAATATAATTTTTTTTATTTAAATTGAATTCCACATGGGAACCGTCACGTTGGTCGCATAGTACAAACTGGTTTATCACTACAAATATCATTAATATTATCATTACTCTATTAAGAATACACCAAAAATATCTTCATCTTTTGTGCCAATATTGTATGCCAAGAATTCTCACGAAATGAACTTTAGCATTGATACTCTATTTATAATTTAGATAGGGCTCCAAAAGGTCTAGGAGAGTATATGTGGGCATACTGTACAAGTGACATAAACAATAGGGAATAAGTAATTCGGTAGTTGGGTGAACAAAATTTTTCTGTTGCTTTATTATCATATATCAGGACCAATGCTGATGAATTTCTTCCATTTCTTTGATTGTGTAAGGATTATTCTCTTATCGGAAGTACTGAAAGTTCAAATTACATAATAGATTCACCGTTTGGAATATAAGTTTATTAATGTGGAAATATCTAAACTATATTTTGTATGCATACCTCTTGTAGTTGGGTGAACAAAATTTTTCACGTGCTTCACCATCATACACCTGGAACAGTGCTCACGAATTTCTTCCAATTCTTTGATTGTGTAGGGATTATTGCCTTCTCGGAATTACTGAAAGTTCAAATGACATAATAGATTCACTGTTTGGAATATAAGTTTATTAATATGGAAATATCTAAATTATATTTTGTATGCATACCTCTTGTAGTTGAAAGTTGCTATCAACTACATTCACAACACATTCTCTCGGGAAATGCATGCAGTAATATCCACATTCTCAACAACCTCTTTATTTTTTAATGTTGGTAATGGTAAATATAGACACCAGTGAATGAAAAAAAAAATGCAGTGTTAGTCACATTAATAAGATAAAATTTGTCACTTTCAAGGATTTCCAATGCACTTATTTGTGGTTGGTGATTAAGGGATCCTTTAACACCTTCTCAATGCATGAGGTAGTGTTTGATGGGGAACTTTATGAAGAAGATAAAACCATTATACTGTGTTTGATTGGACAACAATCATAACTACCAACCGATGTTCACTACACATAGGGCTGAGGGGGGTGGGAAATGTTAGTATTTTAGGATTTTAAGTAATAGAGAAAATGATCTACTTCGAACTAACCTTTTGTAGTAAGAGGTAATATACATCAATTTTTTATTATGCATCAACCAACTGCTAATGTGAGCCAAACGTATCTCGCTTGAATTGTCATTACCGTGAATTCGAAAAGGACAAAGAAGCCCTATCCAATCCTTGTCTTTTTCTACAGATAGCATGTGCAAGTACCTAAAATAGAAAAAAAAAATTACTCTGTCTCATTTCAAGCTGCAATTTAACTATTCATTTAGTCAAAACTTCTTAACTTTGACCATTAAATTTAATTGGTGTATAAGTATGAATACTATTGAGTAGGAGTTTTCATGGATCGGGGCAGGTCAGCTGATAAATTGACCCTAAATTTAGTGTCAAATAGGTTAGGTTGGGTCAAAATTCCCATAGTTTAGGGTCGGGTCGGGTCAGACTGGGTCATGGGCTAACCCAAATTGACCAAAATCATATGAAAATACTCCCTCCGTCCCAAATTAAATGGCACATTGGAACTTGGCTCGGTATTTTATGCAAGATGTGGTAGCAAAGAATAATTGTGGAAAGGTATGCTTATTTTGGGAAAAAGGTAGGCATACTCATAAAGTTGTTGAAGTTAAAGAGGATATCGTAGAAATTTTAAAACATATTCTTTACCATTTTGGGTAAGAATTAAAGTGTGTCATTTTATGTGGGACGGACAAAAATAGAAAGTCTGCCATTTATTCTGGGACGGAGAGAGTAGTAAACTAGTTTTTTTAAAAAAATATATTTTTAGCTATATAAATTTTTTTTTCAAGAATGTTAAAATTGTTTATGAAGTAAATTAATGGCGGATATATTGTATTAAATTAATTCTTTTTTATGTTTTTTTAAAAAGGAAAATGGGGCAAAATTGTAAACGGGTCAAAATATGCCCCCACCCGTTTTAACCCGTATGGGTTATTGACCCGTCAGGTTGGGCAATTTGAACAGGCCTACTATTGAGTGATACTTTGTCAGATTTATTATAACATATATTTTCATGATAGCAACTTTTCAAAAGTTTTAATTATCTTTACTGAAAGATATTAAAGATCAAATATTTTTTGAATTAATTGATTAAAGTCAAAGTGTGCAGCTTGAAATGGGACAGAGGGAGTACAAAAGTATTTATTGTGTGATTCCGTAAGACCAAATAGAAGTTCATAACATACTTACATTTGATTAAGTTGAATTATTGGTGCGGTGACGAGTTCGAATTGCCAGTACTCTGCAAACACCTCCCTCCCGAATTGGAGATTGTGTCTCTCTCCAAAAAAATTCTTAGTCAATGGGGCTTAATCTGGCGGCAGATGCTCCAAAATCCAATAGATTTGGCCCAATGATCCATATTTTTCCGAATTAAATGGTGGCTTAACTCTAGTCACCCGACCGTTGGTCTTTTTTAGCACCCCACAAGAATCATTTATCTTGGCCTACATTGATAGTACATTATTAATTTGAAGAGGTTAGTTCACCGTAATTATTATAACATACGAAAGGGAAATGTACCTCGGATAGGGGAATGGTTCCAAAACTTCTACCAACCGTAATGGTCATTCCAAAAACATTTCAAGTGCTTCGCCAACAAATGGCAAACAAGAACTTGCTCAATTTCTTGTGTAGAGTATCAACTTCATTTTGTTGACTTGAACAATTTGATTTGAGTGATGTTTTAATAAACACATCCCTTTGTGTAGCAAGGGTGCCGACTCCTCGTACGTGTCGCGAGTGCTCATCCTTTCCAACGGCTACTCCTAAGATGTCCATTTTTCCCTCCCCGACAAACTCTCCTCTTCTTTCCTTCATTATTGACTCCTTCTACAAAATGACATGTTGTATGTGTGTGTCAGAGTTTATTTTCAATTTTTTAAAAGTAATTGTTATTTGAAAATATTAATTACAATATTATTTGTACTCTGCCCCGCCTCGTTGATGTGGAGCTCTTTAGCTTTAAATCCTCTTAACCACTTCTCAAATCTCAAGACCTCTTAGGGTGGTTGATGATATAGGACGCTCATTCTTGCCTCCTCCCCAGACATGCCCCAATCCACCATAAATGTAGAGCAATGACACTATTTATGCCTCAAACTCTACATATAGAATTTTTAAATTATTAGAAGAGTCAAATGTATCAGCATTATTTAAGAAATTTGAAACATAACCGAATCTTGATTTGTAGTTTCCGGAAAACAAATCCGTCAAACCCACCTCCACCCGGGGTCGTTAATAGCTAATTAACCTGAGTGAAGGATGAGGAGGTCAAAGATAAAATTTATATTATGCTCTCGTTCTCAGTGCTACGCTACCCAGAGGGTAGTTAGCGGCAAGCGCTGGGTTTGTCCATATATATGCTAGGGTTCAAGTATCAACTAAAAAAACAACCTCATATGGGTCGTCAATCCGTACAAGTGAAAGGAATAGCTAGTAATTGCAAACAAATTAGGGAAGGGGGTCGGATTTTCAGATTAACAACTACAAAGCATAAAGTAAAACAACAAGTGATATAATTAAACTAAGTACTTGGGGAGTCATTGCGCAACATAATTAATCTAATATTTCGATCCTCGATTCATTCACATGCAAGATTTACTAAGCAACCTAATATTGTGTTCATAACCCGTGGTATGGCCGATGACATACACTTTCTCGTACCAGCTACGTCGGGTGCACTCGCAACCATCAATTGACGATGCCATCGTAATTAGGGGAGTACAACAATGTTTGACCATTGTTGTAGGTCTGTTTCTCCCTGTGCGATTATGCCGTGGGCTTTAACAATAAATTCACAACTTCCCCTGAGTCCTATCAACTAGGCCCAATGGTCGGTGGATCCTTATCTATGATCTAAGGTTTCTCACACCCTAGTTTACTACTTTTTAACTATCTCCACCCGTAACATATCGGAAAACATTGCGTAATCAGCTAAGATTTGTAGGATGGAAAATAGGTCAGAGTAAGACTCGGGTCTCTCGTGCACACACACATGCAGATGCAACGTACTCCCTTACCCATTCTAACATCCATGTTTCTCTTCGCAATGGGGCATCAATAAATGCACCATATGTGAATGCAGCCCGAAGTGCGTGCCGATATGTGGTGTAATATTCATACATTTAGAACATTCAAGAACAATCATAATAATATCATGAGCACATATAATAGGATGAATATAATAAATATCACAAAAAAAAGATTAAATCATGCGCTACATTTATCCCCAAGCCGTGGAAACTACTCCATAGACATCTAGGATGAACACAACAAAGAAAAGAAAAGTAAAGTAAAGGAGAGAGTGTTTCTCTCTCTCTAAAGTGCTCTCCTAATGATCTAATCTACTTTGTACATGTTTAACCTAGTAGACTAAGGTCATATATATAGGAGAAGGGGATTAGGCCTAAAAATAGGGCCTAAAATGCTAAAACCCTAATTCAACCGCCGCTTGGAAAGAACCGTCGTGGATGGCGCAGTCTGCGCCAATTACATTATTACAAGACACACAATCACATGCGGGCCATGAAACTTCATGGGAACGGGGTGTCTGATCTGGCGCAGGGCCATGGCACGAGGCTCTGGCATGGACCGTGGGTTGTGATGTAGGCCATGGTCAGGAAGCATGGTTAGCTCAGATGTTTGGCGCGGACCGTGGGCTGTGGCGCAGGCCGTGGTTAGGAAGCACGGTTTTCTCCGAAGTTTGAAGCAAGGCACAAACTTTGACATGGGCCACCAAATGGTCTTGGCATCTTGATCTTTGTACGGCTCGGGCCGTCGTAAATGAGATTGTCTGCATCTATACTTATCCATTTTTTAGCAAACCCTTGAACTTGAGCTGCGTAGACCATGGCGTATGGTGCGGGTTGCGCCATTGCCCCGCACTGGAACTGTTGGCGTAGGGCGTCTCATCTGGAGCGGACCATTGGTGCTTGGCCATGAACGTTCCACGCTGACTCATGGTACCTTAGCCGGCTAAACTTGTTTCCTTTGCTACGGGTGAACCGTTAGTCCGATTTTTAAGCTCTAGTAGTTGATTTTGTAGTGTTTGAGAAGATGAATCCAATGGAACCAGCCTTGAAGGCTAATTATTCTTGGATCGTTCTCAGAATTTGGTACAACGTATTGGACCACGATTTGCTTTTCTTCATTGGCCACTTTGATCTCCGATGCCACCTATCTTTGACTCCAATCTCCTTCTACCACACATTGATGTTCGTGGCCTTTGCCTGCTACCTTTCTAGAGGCAAATGACCTTCAATCTCTTCTAGCGTCCTTGCAAACGGCCTTCAATATCTTCTACCGCCCTTATGAAGGGCCTTCACATAGAATGTAACCTAAAAGTACCCACGGGTGACCCACTAAAGGTAATCAAATGGAAAATCTAGGACCCCATGGATACATGATATCATTAGTACTAATTATGTCTATAAAACGCAGGATTGAGATGATATAACCAAATATGACCATCTAAACCCCTTGTCACATAAACTCAACTAATACTAGCAATCTTCCATACAAAACATACCAAAAACTATGCCGGATGCAATGGTTGACGCATGCAAAATGAAGCACATCAGATTCCCCACACTTAACCGTTTTCTCGTCCTCAAGTAAACAAAGACAAGATAAAGAATTAAGAAAAATGTAGCATGTAAACACAAGCTAACCAAGGCATCCCACTTATTCCTAAATTACCCAGTTTCCCCAAAAAGAGTAAGAATCTCACAACTCCCACACTCCCTAAAGAACATAAGCAATCTAACCACCCAAAATAAAATGTGGAAAAAGGTAAGCCAAAAAGATAAGTGGCTAGATAAGTAAGCTAGCCAAAAAGGTAAGCTAGCTTACTTTTCCCAAAATGATCCCAAAGCAATCCAAGAGTCGGCTAAAAAAAATCCACCAAGGAAATTCAAGAGTAGTCGACTTGGTTGTAACATAGGGACAATTCGTGATTCTCGACCTAGTTACAACCAAGGAGTCAAATGTATCGTCAACCTAGTTTTTTGTTTTCTCTCAATTTCGTTCATTTTGCCTAGGATCCCTTTGGGTAGCTTTAACACACACAGGGTACTCACTTCTCACATTTTTCCACACAGGCTCTCATTTTTGCCTAGGCTTGTAAGCCTAGCCGGGCCTAGCCTCTCATTTTGCCTAGGCTTGTGGGCCTAGCCGAGCCTAGCCTCTCATTTTTACCTAAGTCTTTTGACCTATCCGGGCTTTCCTAATGTAACCCAAGTCGCCCTTTCAGGTTTTCGACTTGTCCAGGTTTTTAATTTTTTAAAATTTTTTTCAAAATTTCCTCTTTTTTTTGGTGTAGCACAAAATTGTTCCAAAAGTGAGCTTCATGCTACAAAAGATAAGATCAAACATAAAAATACACCGCCAATATCCTAAAAAACCTACCTCATGCAAACTAAAAAATCTAGCATAGCATGTCATACCACCAAATATTCATCCAAAAGCATCCCTCAACAAACACAAACAAAAATCACCAATAATCAAGAAAAACTACTACCAATGTAAATCATGAAATGCACCAAGGAAATCTAAGAATGAAGACTCCCTAAGTGCTCACTACTCCCTCCCCACACTTAGCCAATGCATAGTCTCCAATGCACAAAAATCAAGTCAAAACATAAGTGGGGCAGGGAGAAATGGTGACACTCACTCTCCCGCCCAAAGGGCCTTCATCCTTGTAACTCCTGAAGCTTCTCTTGATGTACCATATTTCTAGGAGTGTGGCCTCAATGCTATCCATCCTCAAACAAAGATCATCCACTTGCAAGCGCATTCCTACTATTGCTTGGACTACCTCTTGCAAAACTTGAGTAGAGTTCAAAATCTTGTCCCCAAGTGCATGCAAGTGGTCAATGATGTCTGTGGATATGCTAAAGTGGCTAGGAGGTGCTCTCAGAGTGGACTTGCCCTCGGACTTCTCAACATCTACCTTGGGGTAGGCTAAGACGATATAGAATTATCTCTCAAATATTCGGTCCGATAAAATAAATAGGTCATTCAAGCATGTATCATGGTCAATGGCGGTGCACTCCGGCTGTGAAAGTACCATGAAACTACAAGCGCTCACTCCGCCATAGAGTCATACATATCTACCCTCTGATGTCATAGGTCCCACCATGGAGGCTTTCGCTAACTTCTCTATGTTGTACCTTGTGCTCAATCTTCCTAAGTTAGCTAAAACCCTTTGTGGGCCGGATGACCTAAGTGTTTTGCTAACAGACCAATCATGCATCCCATAGCTATCTTGCCACTCTTTCGGTCTCCCATCGCTAGACATTCCTGTACAAATGACCCAACCAAGTTCGGGTAAAATTTATCCTCGGGTGTCATTGCCCAAAGGTAATCAACATCCAACATTGCGTCAGTTCACCTTTGCGAAAAACACCCATAGCCAACAGACGGTGAACATAACGGAACGTTAGGTGAACCAGGGTGGTACTCTTGCACAGGTTTTTCTTATCAGTGCTTGTCAGTTGCACCCAAAAGTGCCTATGAGAGAAAGGTAACCCTTGTTGGTGTGTCTTCTGGATCTCCTTGCGATACCTCCAGCCAAAGGCACACGCTACCTCCCGGTGGGCCATCTGCTACTCCTTATCGTCCAGGTTGAATTTGATCACCTTGTGTCTATCACCGTCCATGACTGGCCATAGAGTAGCTAGGAACTCTAGGGTCCACCTTATGTACGCCTTGGATTGTTTCTCGAGAAACCCCTCTAGACCTACTTGGCCCAATAGGTAAGTGACCAGCTCGAGTAAGCCTAGAGCAGTCAAGGTATCCTTGCAAGCTAACCCTGTCTCCAATATACTCCTTTTCAGCTCTCTCAAGTTCCTCCACCTCTGCACTACATTTCCGAAGATGTTGGATAAACCCATAAACTCCTTGGTCACAAACGCGGGGTGGCAAAGAATACAAGTCATCGGCTTGGGGTTTGCCCCTTCGCCAGCTTCTTCCTCTTCTCACCCCGAGCGGACTTGCCCTTCTCCGAAACATTCTTCTTGTGTGGCATCCTAACAAAATGAGGACAACATTGGTGATATGATCATAAAAAAGGCATGGTCTCTATTATCATTCAACAAGATAGTATCCTACCAAATAGGCTAACCATTCAAAACATGATGATCTAAGCATGAAGACTACTTAAACAAGAACATTCCTCATCAAACAAAAAACTCATGTAAGTTCTCACCAACCCATCAATAAGATCATGAAATAAAGATTATCTTTCTCCTAAATCACCCAACACATGAAAATCACATCATTCAAGCTTAATAGCACCTCAATCCACCCAACATCCTCTTCAACAAAAGATTATGCATATAAACCCAAACACATCTCTCAAAAACACACACTCATTCAAGATTCATGCTTTTCATAACAACACCACAATGTCAATAAAGCACATAAACAAAGAGTTCAATGGGTTACCCAAAATTTGAAGCTAGGATTTGTAAGACCCACACAAGAAGAAGCAAAAATAGCTAATTTTTGGATGAAATCTTCAATTTTTTGAATTTCACCAAGAGTGTGTGAGTGTTTCTTGAGAAAGAAGAATGTGTCACATGATAGAATTAGGTGAAGAATTGTACTATGGGATTAGAAACTTCAGCCTAGGTGACAAGTGAGAGAGGTACAATTAGGGTAAGAATGGAATTTTCAAAATTGCATAGTAGGGGAAAATAGTACAAAATAATTAATTCTTAGGAATATAGGAATTACTATTTGCATAAAAAAATCCTAAGGAGTTAGGGAATTTAAAAAAATTTGAACCAAAAAATGCAATTTTGAGTTATTTTTTGAACAAGTTGGCAATGGAAAACTAGTGACCGGCGCAAAAGTTGTTTGGCACAGACCAAACCTCGCGACAAACCTCCTGACACGAAACATCCCCTCACGCCAAACTTCATGGCATGAGGTATCCCCTCACACCAAGCTCCTGTCATGGACCGTGTTAGGTCTTGGCTCGAGATTGCCAAAATTTTGACCTAATCCTTAGTTTTTCCCCCCTCTTTTTAAACAGACTATCACCCATCAAATATAATTCCATTCAAACACAATCACGAGTCTCAAACTCAAATTTCCAAACCAATCAAGATTTTCTTCTCAAAAATCCTCATTGCAAAACATGCAAAATCTACCCAGTCTCTACTCAAAAACACAAAAACAAAAAGAAACACCGTATATTTATCGTCGTCCTCATGAAACATTTCCTTTTTCATGCTTTCTAGTTAAAACCACCTACCTGTGTGTCCACGGAATTGCCATCGGCTACTCCACCCACGATGACATTCTTGTGGAGAGGTTTCCACAACGAGTCATCCTTACCTTCAGACCTCTTGCCCGTCATAAGGAATGAATCTTCTTGTCCTGCTAGCATTGAGTTCATGAATGTCTCTTTGGGGTTAGGGGGGGTTGAGGAGGTTTTAAACTCTCGACCATCTCCCTTTCCCGCTACAAGTTGGTTAGCATGTAAAAACAATCTAGTACATACATATTAATCATAGCATTATGCAACTCATCGGACTCATCATTAATATCATCAACATGGGGTTCATTCAAACATTTATGCTCATTAGTAACACAAGAGGATTCGTCATGATCATCACATAGGATTACACGTTTGAACATAAGAGAAGAATTTGTTGAATCATGCCTAGATTTATAAATATCAAACTCAACTTTATCCATCTCATCTTATAGAGTTAAGGTTCCCAAGTGGACATCAATTTTAGTCCTAGAAATTTTAAGGAAGGGTCTCCCCAAAATTATTGAGGTGCACTACCATCGTGCACTACATCTAGGACATAAAACTCCACAGGAAAAATCAACTTTCCAACTCGCACCATCACATCCTTCACTAGTCCACGTGAACTAGCTTCAGAATGATCAACAAGTTGGACAATCACTCTAGTTTCCCTAACCTCACCTAGTTCTAGGCGTTCATATAAACTATATGGAATAACATTGATGGATGCACCTAAATCTATCATAGCATTTTCAACAAGTTTACCACCTAAAGAGATAGGGATAGAAAACATTCTGGGGTCATCGCATTTCTTAGGTAAATTTTTATGATTCAAAATGGTGACTCCCCTCATTTTTAAATGTCCTAACTTCTTAGTTGGCCTACTTATTTTCTTTGTACATGCAACTTTAAGAAATTTAGCATACGATGGCACATGTTCAATCAATTCCAAAATAGGGATGGTTACATCGACCTTTTCGAAGATTTTTCAAATGTTTGCAGGAGGTGGAACGGTAGTTTGGGCCTCGGGTGGTGGAAGCTCCTTGGAAGGTGCCTCATTGACCACAATCTCCTCTTATTTGAAGTGTGCCTTGGTAGCCTCCAATAACCATTCATCCTCTTGCATAACCCTTTTCTTGGATTCACGAACTTCCATCCCACTTCTCAATTTGAGTGCACTCACGTTCCTTGGATTGACCTCCGGTTGGGAAGGGAGTTTGCCGGACACCTTGGCTTCAAGTTGCCTTATCGAGGTGGCAAGTTTCCCAACTTGAACTTCAAGGTTTTTGATACTCGAGAAGGCTCTATTACCAATGTCTTTAATATCTCACCTCGTTCTCTCCGTGAAGACTTCATGTTTCTTGCTCAATCGACCAATGACTTCTAAGATCTCTTCTCGATCTGACTTGTAAAGCGAGGTATGGTTGATAGAAGGGCCTTTACCTCGAGGTATGGTTGCGAAGGAGCTTGTCCACCCCAGTATCCTTGAGGTTGGTTATCCTCCCTCCGTCAGAAATTTTGATGATCTCTATACCTTGGGTTGAACGAGATTGCATTCGGATTTGGCCTTGCGTCTTCTTAGTTCCCCCAGAACCATTGTGATTGACCCCTAGAAAATTGTGGCCTCTCTTGATTGTTGTACTCAATGGCCTTCACTTCTTGCAAATTCTCTACTACCTTGGGACATTCTTTGGAGTTATGGTTAAGGTTGCAAACTCCGCACACTTTGGCTTAATGCACTTTTCCTCACAAAAGCTCCTTCATCATGGAGGCAAGAGCTTGGACTTGCTCTTCCAACTTGGGTGATTGTGTGGGTTCATCCAAAACCTTAGCCCTTGATTTGGTGCCAAATTGTCGCATACCATTAGCCATTTCTTCAAAGAGGGTCATTGCATTCTTAGGGCTCTTGTTCGCTATCGAACCTTTGCAAGCAGCGTTCACCATTCACATATCTTCATCGTCCAACCCCTCGAAGAAATAATGCACCAAATCCACCTCCTTGAAGGGGTGGTAGGGACAACTTACCAAAAGTCACTTAAAGCATTCCCAATAATCATACAAGCTTTTGGTAGTTCCTTGGGTAATATTTGACAATTTTTTCTTTAGCCCCACCAACTTAGACGCCAAAAAATACTTCTCTAAGAACCCTTACTTCATGTCCATCCAAGAACCAATGCATCCTGGTGGCAAGTAGTATAGCCAGTATTTAGTTCCGCCTTGAAGTGAAAGTGGGAAGGCTCTTAAGTTGTAATTGTCTTCAAACTTCCGGTGGCTTCATGTTCGTACACACCAAGTGAAACTCTGAAAGATGCTTGTTCGGGGTCCTCCCCTACCAATCCATGAAAGGTAGGTAGGCAATGGATCATGCCACTTTTCAGCTCACAACTAACATTGGCGGGTAATGGCGGGAAGGTGATACATAATGGCTAATTCTCCAGGCTGGGGGCCATAAGCTCCCGTAAGGCACGATTTTCTTCTGCCATCACTAGCGGATCTTCAACTATTACTGCTTGCCTTGGTCGAACTTCTACCCTAGTCTTCCATCTCCTTCTCCTCCGAACACCTGTATTCTCAGTTAGGTAGTGTAAAACACCTAGATTACTGGTACGAGTGTGTACCATAAACTAGGGCTAGCAATATACTTCCGAATAAAACACTAGAAAACAAATCAAAAGATAACAAAGCAACTATAACAACAGCTCAACAACAAAACTAACAACACAAAACAAAAAACAAAAGTAAAAGGAAACTACGAACTACTTCAGCTAACAAGTTGTGCTAATTAATACTTGAGCTCGATAGCATTCCCCGTAGCGGCGCTAAAATTTGACCCACATCTACCTAGGGTCGTTAATTTTAGCTAGTTAACCTGAGCAGAGGCTAATGAGGTCAAAGATAAAATTTATATTCTGCTCCCGTTCTCGCTGCTACACTATCTAGAGGGTAGTTAGCAGTAAGCCCTGGGTTTGTCCATAGAGATGCTAGGGTTCAAGTATCAACTAAAAATACAACATCGTACGGGTCATCAATATGTACGAGTGAAAGGAAGAGCTAACAAATGTAAACAATGGGGGGTTGGATTTTTAGATTAACAAATACAAAGTATAAAATAAACCAGCAAGTAATCTAATTAAACTAAGCACTTGGGGAGTCATTGCGCAAAATGCTTAATCTAATGTTTCGATCCTTGATTCATCACATGCAATATTTACTAAGCAACCTAATATTGTGTTCACAACACGTGGTGTGGTTGATGGTATACACTCCCTCGTACATGTCACGTTGGGTGCACTCGCAACCCTACATTAACGCCGACATAGTGATTAGGGAAGTACAACAAGGTCTGACCAATGTTGAAGGTATGTTTCTCCCAATTGCGATTACATCACGGGCTTCAATCACGGCGTCACAACTTCCCCTGGGTCATATCAACTAGGCCTAAGGGTCATTGGCACCTTATCTATAATCTAGGGTCTTTCACACCCTAGTTTACTACTTTTTAACTATCTCTACCAGCAACCTATTGGAAAACAATACGTAATCATCTAAGACTTATGTGATGGCAAATAAGTCAGAGTATAACTCGGGTCTCCCGTGCACACACTCATGCAGACGCAACGTACTCCCTTGCCCATTCTAACATCTAGGTTTCTCTTCCAAATTGGGGCATCAATAAATACACCATACATGAATACAGCCCAAAGTTTGGGTCAGTATGTGGTGTAATATTCATGCATTTAGAACATTCAAGAGCAATCATAATAATATAATGAACACATATAATAGGATGAATCTAATGAATCTCACAAAAACAAATGGATTAAATCATATGCTACATTTATCCCCAAGCTATGGAAACTACTCCATAGACATGGAATTCAAATACAGATTTGAATTCAACATATGGGGTAAACACAAAAAAGAAAAGAAAAGAAAAGAAAAGGAGAGAGTGTTTCTCTCTCTCTAAAGTGCTCTCCTAATGACCTAATCTACTTTGTACATGTTTAACCTAGTAGACTAAGGCCATATATATATGAGAAGGGGATTGGGCCTAAAAATAAGCCCAAAATGCTAAAACCCTAGTTACCTGGCGCAGACCGTCGCAGATGGCCCGGTCCGCACCAAGTACTTTGTCGTGGGATAAACCAGGGTGCGTGGGCTGTGGATTTTTATAGGTGTGGGGTGCTTGATCTAGCACGGGGCCGTGGCGCAAGGCTCTAGCGTGAACCTTGAGTTGTGGCGCAGGCCGTGGTCAGGAAGCATAGTTTGCTCAGAAGTTTGGTGTGGATCAAGGGCTATGGCACGGGTCGTGGTCAGTAAGCACGGTTTGCTGAAAAGTTTGACATGGGGCGTAGATTTTGGCTCTGGCCATCGGCTGATCTTGGCATCTTGATCTTGGAATGGTGCGGGTTATCATAAATGGGATGGTCTGCGCCCATACTTTGCCTTTTTTTAGCAAACCCTTGAACTTGAGCTGTGAGGATCATGGCGTATAGTGCGGGTCGCGCCATTGCCTCACATTGGAACTGTTGGTGGAGGGCGTTTCCTCTGGCGCAGACTATTGGTGCTTGGCCATGAACGTTTCACACTGACTTGTGGTACCTTGGCCGGCTGAACTTGTTACCTTTGGTACGTGTGAACCGTTAGTCTGATTTTTGAGTTCTAGTAGTTAATTTTGTAGTCTTCGAGAAGACAAATCCAATGGAACCAGCCTTGAAGGATAATTCTTCTTGGATCGTTCTTAGATTGTGGAACAACTCGTCGGACCACGATTCCCCTTTCTTCATTGGCCGCTTTGATCTCCGTTGCCACCTATCTTTGACTCCAATCTCCTTTTACCACACATTGACGTTCGTGGCCTTTGTCTATTATCATTCTAGAGGTGAATGACCTTTGATCTCTTCTACCGTCCTTACGAACGGTCTTCAATATCTTCTATTGCCCTTACGAATGGCCTTCACATAGAATATAACCAAAAAGTACTCATGGGTGACCCACTAAAGATGATCAAATGGAAAATCTAGAAGCCCGTGGATACATGATATGCATTATTACTAATGAAGCCTACACAATACATAATTTAGACGATAAAACCAAACATGGTCGTCTAAACCCCTTGTCATGTAAACTCAACTCATATTAGCAATCTGTCATACAAAACATACCAAAAATATGCCAGATGCAACAGTTAACGCACGCAAATGAAGCACATCAACCTCCCAACTCGCTTGACTAATAAAAGGATGCTTGACTCTTCGATCACATCCACGGAAGTCACCAAACACATTATATCTTAATAATTTAGCCTTGAAATCCTTCCATCTTTGCCTCATTCTAGCAATCTATTTCTTCTTTAACTTGGGCAAGTAATGAAACTCAATTTCAAACGCCAACTCAATGGCATTCCACAACTTGCTTTTGTATGCATTGTCCACACGTGTGTCACTCTCCTGGAGCTACTAAAATGAAAAAGTAAGCTCATAATATTATATTAGCATTTCACTATTATTTTCTCATTTCCTTAGTGTTAGTGGAAAGTACATTGGAGAATTGGACTTTATTAGACTGTTTTCCATTTTTTATCCTTTCTCTTTTTTCTTTTCATTTTCCCTACAGAAAATTTTATATGTTAGCAAATGTTGTATGTTAAGGTGTTGGACAAATCAGATTTTGTCATGTGCTCAACAAATAATTTTCTACTTCTTAAAAAGGATGGAGGGGAGCTGATTCCATAAATTTAAAAAATATAGGGATTGAATTTGTAATAAAAAAGGATGGAGGGGGCTGAATTTGTAAATAAAAATATGAAAAGTCCTTTTTACCCTCAATTTTATTAATAATGTAGTTGTTAACAGTCAAAACTTCAATTTAGCAATTTTACTAATTGAGGTGCCAAAAGTGTCCAAAAAAATAGATGAGGGGTGAAAGGTTAACAATGAAGGGAGTTCAATGGTATCCCAAGTCGTTCACCCTTTAATTAATCCTCAATCTACTCTCATGTCACTCTCCGTGAGCCACTAGAATGAAAAAGTAAACTCATATATAATACGAGCATTTTATTACGATTTTTCCATTTCCATAGAGTCGGTGGAAAGTACGTTGGAGAATTGGACTTTATTGATCTATTCAGCCCAACAAGTAAAATTTTCTAGATTTGACCTTATTTGATTCTCGATCTACCCTCATATCACTCTTCTCTAGCCACTTAGAAGAAAAAGTAATCGAATCATATAATACTATTATTTCACAACGATTTTCCCATTTCTTTAGAGTCGATGGAAAGTATTTTTGAGAATTGGGCTTTATTAGACTATTCACCCAACAAAAAAATTATCTAGATTCTACCTTATTTAATCTTCGATATACTGTCAAGTCACTCTCATCGAGCCACTAAAATGAAAAAGTAAACCCATAATACAATACTAGTGTTTTACTACGATTTTCCATGTCTTAAGAGTTGGAGGAAAGTGCGTTGAAGAATTGAGATTTACTAGACTATTCAGCCCAACTAAAAAACTTATTATTCGGCCTTCCTAATATTAATGTATCCCACCCTCCATCTAAAATTAAATTTTCAAAATTAAAGAACCCAATCCCCTAGTTCCTAAACCCTAGCAAACGTAAGCCACCTATTACGGGTGGCCGGTTTCCACCACCATCGTCCACCGGTTTCCATCGACTTTCATTGATTTGCACTGCCGTCCACCCATCTCTCAATCTGTTGGAGTAATCGTACATTTTATTGTTAGGATACTTCTTGCATGGACAACATACATAAGAAACGTTCTCCCCCGCTACATTCTCAAATGTGTGCTTGATGAACTTAGATACAAAATCTTGATACTCCACACTTCCACAATCTTTGCTATAACAATGGTTTCTATCCTTGACGACACTTACATTCCAAGATATGTTTTAATTTAATTATGTATTCACTCACTACTATGACTGTTTCAGTGCTTGTTCCCCCTTCAAATAAACATTAACCATACAATTATATAAACATTTGAAATATAAATTCCTAACAAAAAATTATAAATGAGTTTTTTTGTATGATTTGAATACAATACATTTTATTACTATTAAATATACAGTTATCCAAAAGTTTCTGCACTCTACTCATTAATAGAATAACATGAAATTATTAATTTACTTACCTCATAAAAACAAGGATGTGCATTCAATCTTCAATAGAGCACAAATTAGTGCTTAATCTTCTTTCCTTATGCTCTCATCAAATTAACAAAGATGAAAAACAAAGGGAAGTCAAAACTGAAAACCTTGCCGCAACCTTTTTCTTCAAACCTTGCCGCATCCCTTCTTATTCAATCTTTTTTCCCATCTTTTCATTAGGGGAGATGGGGGAACAACAATTTATTTTAGTTAATATTTTTCTATTGAATAAGTGTGAGATTTGTCTCCAGCGATTATTTTTACCTGATTGTTTAAATCGTTGTGGTCATGATGATAACTCAATTTTAGTTGTTCACTTTAATGTATTGTTCTCGATTTGCTTGTGCAGATCGTGTGTTCACAATTTTGTTTATGGTTTTATTTTTGGGTTTTCATTAATTTTGGTTTGTCGGATATGTGTTTTTCAAAGTGTTTACAGTTTTTGACAACATATATCGTGGTTGGATCAAGTGTTTTTGCAGTTGTAAAAGATCCTTGTTAGGCGCATTGAAAATGATGTGTGATACGTCACTCTCTGCCAAGTGGTCACGATTTTTGCGGGAAGCGAGTTAATATATCTGAGGGCGATGTTACAGTTTTAATGGATCTCTAATCTGTAATAGTACAGACGATCAGCCTAGTTGACATGTAATTTATATATCTTCGCAATGTGTTAGTTATTGCTAGCGGCTAGTTAGGTTGGATGTTAATTTCACTCATTGTAGATGTTGTTGGGTGTTTTTTCCCAACATTTGTGAATGGTTTTTTTTAAAAAAAATAGAAGAAGTAAAAACCAAGTCAAATAGGGTTAAGTACGATTACACCCGACGTTGGTAGGTTCTCTATTGCGGTTTTATGTCACCTGATATTGAGTGAACCTTCAACCGCCATCAATTGAGAGAAACTTTTAACTTTGGGTTTTTTCAAACCGAAATCAAAATACATCTTTTAACTTTGACTCTTTAAAAACCAGAGTAAAAAGAACTTTTTACTTCCAATTTTCTAATAACCAAAGTATAAAAAAAATTTGTTCGGTTATTAGCACAACCGAAATTAAAAGACATCTTTTAACTTTGATATTTTAAAAATCAGATTAAAAATAACTTTTTACTTCATTATTCCTAATAACTGAAGTAAAACAACTTTTAACTTCGGTTATTAGCACAACCAAAATAATGTGGCGAAGTTAAAAGCCTGTTTTGTAGTAGTGCATATAGTTTGCCTTTTATCATTTCTTTATTTGTTTGGTCTTTTAATTTTTTTGGCAAACTTAAGATTATTCTCATCCATTTAATTTACTTTTTACTATTCTAATAATATTTCCCCCCTCATTTTACTTTTTAAGAAAACAGTAGCAATTGAATGAGTGTCAATACCTTAGTTACAAAACCTTGGGTGAGACCGTCTCACCCAATCTTATGGTGAGACAGATGGTTAAAGTATAATTATTTCAATGTGAAATGTGACATGGGGTATTTTCTATAATTTCCAAAATTTTATTTAGACCATTGTGTCACCACAAATTATGGTAAGACGGTCTCATATGAATCTTTCTCATCTTTAATTCGGATAGAGTATGTATAATGTCATTTGGTAGGTTTTGATTTGTATTCTATTGAACAATCTTCCTAAAAACATTCAAGTAAAACATTGTATTCCGGCAAAATCTTGGGAAAAACGGTCTTTCCATAGTCTTATGGAAAGATCAGGTTTAATTAGAATAATAAAAGGTAAAAGGTATTAGTTGCAATATTAAAAATTTATTATGCAACATGTAATAGTTACAAAGTTTATAACCCGATTCATGCAACCCGAAAATTTTATGTTAATTTCTTCTGTTTTATACTTTAAACCTTAATTTTTTCATAACTTATAAAAAGACCATCTTTCAAGAGACGGATATTCCATTTCAAATTAGATTTGACAATGTTAAATTTCTAATGTTTTTTGACAAACGGCGCCCATATTCATTGAAAATTATGATAGTAACGGAATACCAATCACCTAAACACAATTATAATAATTACTTTCATTATCAATTGATCTAGTCACTACTTTCCTTCAAATATTTACCCGCCTCTACATTCAAAGTAGGGGTGTTTAAATTGGTTTGATTCGATCTGATCCAACCCATTTTGATCTAGTTTATTTTGGTCGGGTCGGGTCAAGTCAATGTCCCGTTTGGATCAAGTGGGTCGAGTTAAAATGGGTCGGGTCGGATTCTGATCCAAATTGACCCATTTTGATCCACGTGCAATTTTGTCCTTTTTTATAAAAACAATTAACTTAAGTGTTCATATGGCTGTATGTTTTGTTCAAAAGAGTCAATATGACCCTATAAAGTTTGAAAGTGCTATTGTAACCCTATGTTTTGCTTGAAGGTGCTAATATAACCCCGGAGACCTGAATTTAACCGGAATTTTGCGAATTGACTTTATACCTTTATTTTTTAAAAATAAAAATTCAAAAACTTGGAAAAGACTATACTGCCCCTCAAAACCCTGAATTCTTTCCATATTTTTCCGCCTCTCTCTCAGCTCCTGAAGCTAATTCCTAACGAGTTCTTCATCATCATAATGATCCCTCCTAACCATTCTCTCATCTCCTCGTCGCTTCAACAAATCTTCCCCGGTGCCGACAGCGGTTGAGGAGCGGGACTCAGAAGCCAGGGCGGGGCGGATCTAGGCGGACGAGCGGTGTCATCCATTGGTAGGCTGTGCAATCTTTGTTGAGCGGATCTGGGCGGATCTGGTGATGGGCAAAGCTCGAGGATCGAATTGGTGCCGACAAGCGGTGGAGGAGCGGGATTCGGTGAACCGAACTCTACTCCAGTGGTGGCAATGACTGCGGCGGCACGACGATGGCATTTTAGGTTTGGTTTGATGGAGGTTGTGGGGGCGGTTATGGTGCCGCTGATGGAGGTGGCGATGGCAGAAATGGTGCCGGAGCCGGTGGCGGCAATGATGGTGGTCTCCGCGTAATGTAAAAAGCGGCAAAGTATCCGTTGCTTTGGAGATGGGGAGATGAAGAAGAAGAAGAGTGCGACAGTGGAGAGAAGGCGGCAGAGCGGCGAAGCATCAGTTTCTTTGGAGATGAGGAGATGAAGAAGATGAAGAGTAGGAATTGTCTTGATGTCGCTGGGAGCGGTGCGGTGGTGCAGAGGTTGGGTGCGATGGTGCAGAGGCGGGGCATCGACTTCTTCTTTCGTTACGTTTCTTTATGCCATATTCGATTAGCAGTTGAGCGATTCTCTGTGTTTTTTGCTTAATTTTTCTAATATAATTGTAGGATTTGGTGGTCGAAGTGGTGGAAGTGGCGGATTCAGAGGCGGGGCAGCTGCGGCTTTGATTTTTGGAGATGAAGTAGTAGAAAAACATATGGGTGTTATTGTCTTTATATTTTTAGATTTATGATAGGGGTATTTTAGTATTTTTGTATTTGGTCAATGCCAAAAATTACAAAGTCAACACCAGAATAGTGCCAAAAGGTATATCGGCACTTCTGATGTAAAAGACAGGGTTACAATAGCACTTTCTAAATTCACATGGTCATATTAGCAGAAACCACCAAAATATAGGGTTATATGAGTATTTTTCCCAAACAAAACAAAAAAAGGAATTAATTTAATACAATATATCCACCATTAATTCACTTCATAAATAAGTTTAACATTCCTGAAAAAATATATTTATAAAGATGAAAGTATATATTTTTTTAAAAAAATAAGTTTGCTATTTTTATATGATTTTGGTCAATTTGGGTTGATTTGGATTGACCCATGACCAGTCCGACCCGACCTGGCCCAAAATTATGAAAATTTTGACCCAACACAATCCGACCCATTTAATCCTAAATTATGGGTCAATTGGGACCCGCCCTAACCCATGAATACCCTTAATTCAAAGTCTAACCTAAATCCAATATTTTTAGCTTTGATAACTAAATAAATAATCCCTACCAAATGTTTCTCAAAATGTATTCCATAATTCATATTCTCTTCGTTTCACTAATTGTACCACACTTTCTATAATAGATTTTTTTTATTTTTAAATGATACGCTTTTTATTTTTGGCAAGACTTCTTTCAATTTCATATATTTATTCTACTTTTTACTTTCTAAATTCAATATCATCCACTTATATTGTTCACCTAAATTCAAGCATCTATAGTTATAATGTCACTATTAATGAAATGGTGGGAGTATAAAGATAAATAATAAATAGTTGCAACAAGCAATAATTTGGGACTCGCAGGACTGCAGCAGCCGCCTATTTTGAGTTCAATGGCCAGTCAATTCTAAACTAAGGCGTAGGCCACAAGACTAATAGACAAAGTCCCAATCTACTGGTACTAGTGATTTCATAATGTAGTATTCCGTTTTTCTATATTTCACATACTTTTTTTATTTTTATATATGTCTTTGATATTGTCATATTTTATTTTACTGCAAAAAATTAATTATTTTTAACGACTCAATTAAACTTTACTATCTTATTCAATTCTTTTTCATATTTTAACTTGCAAAAGATTAAAAAAATCTACAAGTTAGTGTGCAAAACTTTAAAAAACAGAGGATTATCAGTAAATTTGTACTCCCGTCTTAAAGGGAAAGCGAGAAGGCTCTCAAGTTGTAATTGTCTTCAGAAACTTCCGGTGGATTCATGTTCGTACACACCAAGTGAAACTCTGAAGGATGCTTGTTCGAGTCCTCCCCTGCCAATCCATGGAATGTAGGTAGGCAATGGATCATGCCACTTTTTAGCTCACAATTAACATTGGCGGGTAATGGCGGAAAGGTGATACATAATGGCTGAATCTCCAGGTTGGGGGCCATAAGCTCCCGTAAGGTACGATTGTCTTCCGCCATCACTAGCGGTTCTTCAACTATCACTGCTTGCCTTGGTTGAACTTTTGCCCTAGTCCTCTGTCTCTTTCTCCTCCGAACACCTGTGTTCTCAGTTAGGTAGTGTAAGACACCTCGATTAGTGGTACGGGTGTGTGCCATAAACTAGGGCTAGCAATACCCTTCTGAATACAGCACTAGCAAACGATTTAAAAGGTAACAAAGCAACTATAACAACAGCTCAACAACCAAACTAACAACACAAAACTAAAACAAAAGTAAAAGGCAACTACTAACTACTTTAACTAACAAGTTGTGCTAATCAACACTTGAGCTGGATAGCATTCCCGGCAGCGGCGCCAAAAATTTGACATGCATCCACCCAAGGTCGTTAATTATAGCTAATTAACCCGAGCGGAGGTTGAGGAGGTCAAAGATAAAATTTATATTCTGCTCCCATTCTCACTGCTTCACTACCTAGAGGGTGGTTAGTAGCAAGCCTCGGGTTTGTCCATAGAGACGCTAGGGCTCAAGTATCAACTAAAAGCACAACCTCATACGGGTCGTCAATCTGTACAAGTGAAAGGAATAGCTAGCAAATGCAAACAGGGGGGTTTGGATTTTCATATTAACAACTACAAAGCATAAAGTAAAACAACAAGTAATCTAATTAAACTAAGCACTTGGGGAGTCATTGCGCAACATGATTAACCTAATGTTTCAATCATTGATTCATTCACACTCAAGATTTACTAAACAACCTAATAATGTGTTCATAGCATGTGGTGTGGTCGATTGTACCTGTCACGTCGGGGAACTCACAACCCTCTACCAATGTCGCCTTAGTGATTAGGGGAGTACAACAAGGTCAGACCATTGTTGTAGGTTTGTTTCTCCCCCGTGCGATTACGTCACATGCTTCAACCACGAATGCACTACTTCCCCCGGGTCCTGTAAACTAGGCCTAAGGGTCATTGGCACCTTATCTATAACCTAGGGTCTCTCACACCCTAGTTTGCTAATTTTTAACTATCTCTACCCGCAACCAATTGGAAAACTTTACATAATCAGCTAAGACTTGTGCGATGGAACATAAGTCAGAGTGTGACTTGGGTCTCCCGTGCACACACTCACGCAGATGCAACATACTCCCTTACCCATTCTAACATCCAGGTTTCTCTTCCCAAGGGAAGCATCAATAAATACACCATACATGAATACAGCCCAAAGTCTGCATCGGTATGTGATGTAATATTCATCCATTTAGAACATTCAAGAACAATCATAATAATATCATGAACACATATAATAAGATGAATCTAATGAATCTCACAAAAAAAGATTAAACCGTGTGCTACATTTATCCCCAAGCTATGGAAACTACTCCATACACATGGAATTCAAAAACAGATTTGAATTCAACATCTAGGATAAACACGAAAAAGAAAAGAAAAGAAAAGGAGAGAGTGTTTCTCTCTCTCTAAAGTTTTCTCCTAACAATCTAATCTACTTTTTACATGTTTAACCTAGTAGACTAATGTCATATGTAAAGGAGAAGGGGATTGGGCCTAAAAATAGGCCCAAAATGCTAAAACTATAGTTCTGCCACCACCTGGCGTGGACCATCGCAGATTGCACGGTACGCAACAAGTACTTTGTCGTGGGACACACCATGGAGCGTGGACCGTGGATCTTCATAGGCGCGGGGTGCTTAATCTAGCTCAAGGCCGTGGCGCGAGGCTCTAGTGCGGACCATGAGTTGTGTGCCAGGTCGTGGTCAGTAAGCATGGTTTGCTCAGAAGTTTGGCTCGGACCGTGGCCTATGGCACAGGTCGTGGTCACAGAATTTTGACACGGGGCACAGACTTTGGAACATCCCCCCGACTGGTCTTGGCATCTTGATCTTGGAACGGCGTGGGTCATCGTAAATGGGACGGTCTATGCCCATACTTAGCCATTTTTTAGCAAACCCTTGAACTTGAGTTGCGCAGACCGTGGCGTATGGTGTGGGTCGCTCCATTGCCTCGTACTGGAACTATTGACGCAGAGTATCTCCTCTGGCACGGACCGTTGGTGCTAAGCCATGAACATTTCATGCTAACTCATGGTACCTTGGTCGGCTGAACTTGTTTCCTTTGCTACAGGTGAACCGTTAGTTTGATTTTTGAGTTCTGGTAGTAAATTTTGTATTCTTCAAGAAGACGAATCTAATGGAACCAGCCTTGAAGTATAATTCTTCTCGGGTCGTTTTCAGACTTTGGCACAACTCATCAGACCACGATTCCCATTTCTTTATTGGTCGCTTTGATCTCCATTGCCGCCTATCTTTGATTTCATTCTCCTTCTACCACACATTGACGTTCGTGGCCTTTGTCTGCTACCATTCTAGAGGTGAATGGCCTTCGATCTCTTCCGTCATCCTTGCGAATGGCCATCAATCTTCTACCACCCTTACGAACGGTCTTCACATGGAATGTAACCAAAAAGTACCCACGGGCGACCCACTAAAGATGATCAAATGGAAAATCTAGGAGCCCGTGGGTACATAATATCCATTAATACTAATTAAGTCTACAAAATGCATAATTTAGACGATAAAAGAAAACATGGCGGTCTAAACCCTTGTCACGTAAACTCAACTAATACTAGCAATACGCCATAAAAAAATACCAAAAATATGCCAGATGCAATGGTTAACGCACACAAAATGAAGCACATCACCCTCCCAACTCGCTTGACTAATAAAAGGATGCTTGAATCTTGGATCACATCTATAGAAGTCACCAAACACATTATATCTTGATAATTTAGCCTTGAAATCCTTCCATCTATGCCTCATTCTAGCTATCCATTTCTTCTTTAACTTGGGCAAGTCATGAAGCTCAATTTCAAAAGCCAACTCAATGGCCTTCCACAACTTGCTTTTGTATGCATTGTCCGCACGCATGTCACTCTCCTCGGGCCACTAAAATGAAAAGGTAAGCTCGTAATATAATATTAGCATATCACTGTGATTTTCCCATTTCCTTAGAGTTGGTGGAAAATACGTTGCAGAATTGGACTTTATTAGACTTTTAGCTCAACAAGAAAAATTATCTAGACTTGAACTTATTTAATTCTTGATCTACTCTCATGTCACTCTCCTCGAGACACTAAAATGAAAAGGTAAACTCATAATATAATACTGGTATTTTCTACAAATATTCCATTTCTTTAGAGCCAGTGGAAAGTACGTTGGAGAATTGGGCTATATTAGACTATTCAGCCAAAAAAGAAAAGGTAAAATCACAATATAATACTAGCATTTTACTATGAATTTCCAATTACTTTAGAGTATGTGGAAAGTGCGTTGGAGGATTGGGCTTTATTAAACTATGCAACCCAACAAGAAAAATTATCTAGAAGTAACCTTATTTAATCCTCGATTTACTTTCATGTCACGCTCCTCGAGCCACTAAAATGAAAAGGTAAAATCATAGTATAATACTAACATTTTATTACGATTTTCTCATTTCTTTAGAGTTGGTGGAAAGTATGTTGGAGAATTTGACTTTATTAGACTATTCAGCCCAACAAGAAACTTTTTCTTGATTTGACCTTATTGAATACTTGATCTACTCTTATATCACTCTCTTGGTGCCACTAAAATGAAAATGTAAACTCATAATATAACCCTAGCATTTTACTACAATTTTCCCATTTCCTTATAGTTGGTGGAAAACACGTTGGAGAATTTGTCTTTATTAGACTATTCAGCCCAACAAGAAAAATTATCTAGATTTGGCCTTATTTAATCCCCGATCTACTCTCATGTCACTCTCCTCGAGCCACTAAAATGAAAAGGCAAACTCATAATATAATACTATTATTTCACTACGATTTTCCCATTTTTTCATAGTCGGTGAAAAGTACTTTGGAGAATTGGGCTTTATTAGACTATTCATCCAACAAGAAAAATTATCTAGATTTCACCTTGTATAATCCTCAATCTACTATCACTTCACTCTTCTCAAGCCACTAAAATGAAAAAAGTTAACTCATAATATAATACCCGAATTTTACTGTGATATTCTGATTTCCTTAGAGTCGGTGGAAAGTACGTTGGAGAATTGAACTTTGCTAAACTATTCAAACCAACAAGAATAATTATCTAGATTTGATTTTATTTAAGGGCGAACGACTTGGGAGACCCCTGAACTCCCTCCATCATTCATCTTTCACCCCCATTTTTTAAAAAACACTTTTGGCCTCTCAACTAACAAAACTACTGATTCGTGACCATTCCGTCAGGTCAAAGCATCAAGTTTAGTCAAAATCCTTAATTTTAAGGGCATATTAGTCATTTATCATTTTATGTTTTCTTTTTTTCCCCCTTTCTCTTTTTTCTTTTCATTTTCCCTACAAAAAATTTTATATGTTAGCAAATAGTGTATGTTAAGGCGTTGAACAAATCAGATTTTGCCACGTGTTCAACAAATAATTCTCTAATTCCTAAAAAAGGATGGAGGGGGGCTAATTTCATAAATTTTAAAAATATAGGGATTGAATTTGTAATAAAAAGGATGGAGGGGGCTGCATTTGTAAATAAAAATATGAAGAGTCTTTTTTACCCTCAATTTAATTAAAAATCCAGTTGTTAACAGTCAAAACTTCAAAGTTAACGGTTTCCCCGGATGGAAGGGTCACTACTTAGAAGTTTTGCTAGTTTAGGGGCCAAAAGTATTCAAAAAAATAGATGAGGGGCGAAAGGTGAACAATGAAGGGAGTTCAATGGTATCCCAAGTCATTCGTCCTTTATTTAATCCTCGATCTACTCTCACGTCACTCCCCTTGAGCCACTAGAATGAAAAAGAAAACCCATAATATAATACTATCATTTTATTACGATTTTCCCATTTCCTTAGAGTCGGTGGAAAGTACGTTGGAGAATTGGACTTTATTGAACTATTCAGCCCAACAAGTGAAATTTTCTAGATTTGATCTTATTTAATTCTCGATCTACTCTCATATCACTCTCCTCTAGCCACTTAAAAGAAAAATTAATATAATAATATAATACCATTATTTCACAATGATTTTCCTGTTTCTTTAGAATCGATGGAAATTATTTTTGAGAATTTGGCTTTATTAGACTATTCACCCAACAAAAATATTATCTAGATTCTACCTTATTAAATCCTCGATATACTGTCATGTCACTCTCGTCGAGCCACTAAAATGAAAAAGTAAACCCATAATACAATACTAGTATGAAAAAGCCCCTAATATTATTGTATCTCATCCTCCCTCTCAAATTAAAATTTCAAAATTATATAACCCAATCCCCTAGTTCCTAACCCTAGCAAACGTCAGCCACCTGTTGCGGGTGGCTGGTTTCCACTGCCATCATCCATCGGTTTCCACTGACATGCATCGATTTCCACTGCCGTCCACCGATCTCTCAATCTGTTGGAGTCCTCGTACATTTTTGTGTTACGACACTTCTTGCATGGACAACATACATAGGAAACGTTTTCCTCTACCACATTCTCAAATGCGTGCTTGATGAACTTAGATACAAATTCTTGATACTCCACACTTCCACGATCTTCGTTATAACAATGGTTTCTATCCTTGAAGACACCTACATTCCAAGATATGTTTCATTTAATTATGTATTCACTCACTACTATGACCGTTTCAGTGCCAGTTCCCCATAAAATAAACATTAACCACATAGTTATGTAAACATTTGAAATCTAAATTCCTAATAACAAATTATGGATGAGTATCTGTATGATTTGCATAATTTACATTTTATTCATGTTAAATATACAGCTATCGGGAAGTTTCTACACTCTACTCATTAATAGAATAACATGAAATTATTAATTTACTTACCTCGTACAAATTAGGATGTGCATTCAATCTTCAATAGAGCACAAATTAGTGCTCAATCTTCTTTCCTTATGCTCTCATCAAATTAACAACGATGAAAAACAAAAGAAGTCAAAGCCAAAAACCTTGCCGCCGCTTTTTTCTTCAAACCTTGCCGCATCCCTTCTTCTTCAATCTTTTTTCCCGTCTTTCCATTAGGGGAGACAGGGAACAACAATTTATTTTAATTAATATATTTTCTACTGAATAGGTGTGAGATTTGTCTCCACCGATTAGTTTTATTTTTCGACCTGATTGATTAGATCGTTGTGGTCATGATGATAACTCGATTTTAGTTATTCACGTTGATGTATTGTTCTCGATTTGCTTGTGCAGATTGTGAGTTCGAAATTTTGTTTATGGTTTTATTTTTGGGTCTTCATTAATTTTGGTTTGTCAGATATGTGTTTACAGTTTTGACAACATATATCGTGGTTGGATCAAGTGTTTTTGCAGTTGTAAAAGATCCTTGTTTGGCGCAGTTAAAATGATGTGTGATACGCCCCTCTCTGCCAAGTGGTCATAATTTTTTTGGGAAGCGAGTTAATATCCCCAAGGGCGATGTTACTGTTTTATTTTATCTCTAATCTGTAATGGTACAGACGATCAGTCTGGTTGACATGTAATTTATATATCCTTGCAATGTGTTAGTTATTGCTAGCGGCTAGTGAGGTTGGATGTCAATTCCACTCATTGTAGTCGTCGTTGGTCATTTTTCCCAACATCTGTGAATGATATTTTTTTTTAAAATAGAAGAAGTAAAAACCCAGTCAAATAGGGCTCAGTACAGTTTCACCCGACGTTGGTAGGTTCTCCATTGTGGTTTCATATCACCCGATATTGAGTGAACCTTCAACCAACATCAGTTGAGAGACACTTTTAACTTTGGGTTTTTCAAACCGAAATCAAAAGACATCTTTTAACTTTGATTTTTTAAAATCATATTATAAAGAACTTTTTACTTCCATTTTCTAATAACCAAAGTATAAGAATTTTTATGTTCGGCTATTAGCACAACCGAAGTTAAAAGACATATTTTAACTTTGATATTTTAAAAATTGGATTAAAATTAACGTTTTACTTCAGTTTTCCTAATAACTGAAGTAAAGGAACTTTTAACTTCAGTTAGTAGCACAACCAAAATCAATGAGGCGAAGTTAAAAGCCTGTGTTGTAGTAGTGCATATAGTCTAGCTTTTACCATTTCTTTATTTGCTTCGTCTTTTAATTTTTTTGGCAAACTTAAGATTATTCTCATCCATTTAATTTACTTTTTACTATTCTAATAAAATTTTCCCCTCATTTTCCTTTTCAAGAAAACTGTAGCAATTGAATGAGTGTCAATACCTTAATTACAAAAACTTGAGTGAGACTGTCTCACCCAATCTTATGGTGAGACAGATGGTTAAAGTATAATTATTTCAATGTGAAAGACGACATGAGGTATTTTCTGTAATTTTCAAAACTTTACTTAAACCATTGTCTCACCACAAGTTATTATAAGACGGTCTTATACGAGTCTTTCTCATCTTGAATTTGGATAGAGTATGTATGATGTCATTTGGTAGGTTTTGATTTGTATTCTATTGAACAATTTTACTAAAAACATTCAAGTATAATATAGTATTCCGGCAAAATCTTGAGAAAAAGTCTTTTTATAGACTTATGAAAAGATGAGCTTTAATTAGAATAATAAAATGCAAAAGGTTTTAGTTGTAATATTAAAAATTTATTATGCAACATGTAGTACTTATAAAGTTTATAATTTGATTCATGCAACCTAAAAATTTTATATTAATTTCTTCTAAATTATACTTTAAACGTTCATCTTTCTATGATTTATGGAAAGATCATCTTCCAAGTGAAAGAATCTTGTATTCCATTTCAAATTAGATTTGACAATGTTAAATTTCTAATGTTTTTGGCAAGCGGCACCCATATTCATTGAAATTATATGATAGTAACGGAATACCAGTCACCTAAACACAATTATAATAATTACTTTCATTATCAATTGATCTAGTCACTACTTTCCTTCAAATATTTACCTGCCTCTACATTCAAAGTAGGTGTTCTTAAATTGGCCGATCCAATCCGTTTTGACCTAGTTCATTTGGGTTGGGTTGGGTCAGATCAATGTTTTATTTGGTTCAAGTGGGTCAAGTTAAAATTGGTCGGGTTGAATTTTGATCCAAATTAATCCATTTTGACCCATTTGTAATTTTATCCTTTTAAAAAGAATGAGTTAAGTGCTCAAATGGCCCTATGTTTTAGTCAAAAGTGTCAATATGACCCTATAAAGTTTGAAAGTGCTATTGTAACCCTATGTTTTGGTTGAAAGTGTTAATATAACCCCGGAGGCCTGAATTTGACCAAAAATTTTGACAATTGATTATTTTACCCTTATTTTTAAAAAATAAAAATTCAAAAACTTGAAAAGGACTATATTGCCCCTCAAAACCCTAAATTCTTGTCATATTTTTCTGCCTCCCCCTAAGCTCCTGAAGCTAATTCCTAACAAGTTCTTCATCATCATAACGATCCCTCCTAATCCTTCTCTCATCTCCCCGTCGCCTCAATAAATTTTCCCTGGTGCCGACGAGCGGTGGAGGAGCGGGATTCAAAAGCGGGGGCAGGGCGGACGAGCGGTGCCATCCATTGGTAGGTTGTTCAATCTTTACTGAGCAGATCTGGGCGGATCTGGTGCTGGACAGAGCTGGAGGATTGAATAGGTGCCGACGAGCGATGGAGGAGTGGGATTTGGTGAACCGAACTCTACTCTCATGGTCGCAATGACTCTGGTAGCGGGACGAGGGCATTTTAGGTTTGGTTTGACGGAGGTCGTGGGGATGGTTATGGTGTCATTGACGGAGGTAGCGATGGCAGGGACGGTGCTGAAGCCGGTGGCAGCGATGATGGCGGGCTCCGCGTGTTGCAGAAGGCGGCAGAGCATCAGTTGCTTTGGAGATGAGGAGATGAAGAAGACGAGCGCGGCGATGGAGAGTAGGCAGCGGAGTATCAGTTGCTTTGGAGATGAGGAGATGATGAAGAAGAAGAGTAGGAATTGTCTTGATGTCGCTGGGTGCAGTGCGGCGGTGCATAGGCTGGGTACAGTGGTGCAGAGCGGGGGTGCGGGGGTGCAGAAGTGGTGGTACAGAGGCTGGGTGCGATGGTGCAGAGGTGGGGTAGCGACTTCTTCCTCTGTTACTTTCCTTTATGCCATATTCAATTAGCAGTTGGGTGATTCTTTAAGTTTGTTGCTTAATTTTTTTGATATAATTGTAGGATTGGTGGTCGAAGTGGTAGGAGCGACGGATTCAGAGGTGGGGCAGCTGCTGGGCAGGGTGTTGCAGAGGCAGGGCATCGGTGGCTTTAATTTTTGGAGATGAAGAAGTAGAAAACATAGGGCTATTATCGTCTTTATATTTTTAGATTTATGACTAGGGGTATTTTAGTCTTTTTGTATTTGGTCAATGCCAAAAATTACAAAGTCAATGCCATAATAGTGCCAAAAGGTTATATTGGCACTTCTAATGCAAAAGACAGGGTTACAATAGTACTTTCCAACTTCAAAGGGTCATATTAGCACAAACCACCAAAACATAGGGTTATATGATTATTTTGCCCAAAAAGAACATAAAAAAGAATTAACTTAATACAATATATCCACTATTAAATCACTTTATAAATAATTTTAACATTCCTGAAGAAAATTATATTTATAAAGCTAAAAGTAAAAAAAACAAGTTTACTATTTTTATATGATTTTGATCAATTTGGGTTGATTTGGATTGACCCATGACCAGTTCGACCTGCCCCAACCCAAAATTATGGGAATTTTGACACGCCCGTCCGATCCATTTGACCCTAAATTTAAGGTTAATTTGGGCCCGCCCCGACTCATGAACCTCCCTAATTCAAAGTCTAACCTAAATCCAATATTTTTAGCTTTGATAACTAAATAAATATTTCCTACCAAATTTATTTTCAAAATGTATTCCATAATTCATATTCCCTCCGTTTCACTTATTGTGGCACGTTTTCTATAGTAGATTCTTTTTTAATGGCACACATTTTATTTTTGGTAAGATTTCTTTAGTTTCATACACTTATTTTACTTTTTTTACTTTCTAGATTCAATATCATCCACTCATATTTTTCACCTAAATTTAAGCACCTATAACTATAATGTCAGTATTAATGAAATAGAGGGAGTATAAAAATAAATAATAAAGAATAGCAATAAGCAGTAATTTGGGACTCGCAGGACTCTAGCAGCCGCCTATTTTGAGTTCAATGGCCAGTCAATCCTAAACTAAGGCGAAGGCCACAAGACTGATACTCCCTCCATGTCAGTTATTCATGTAATTTAATTATTTATTTAGTAACAATTATTTAATTTTAATCTTAAATTTAAATTAATAAATAAGTTAGAATATTATCATATTTGATTTTGTTAGATTTATAATGACATAAATTTTTAAAATATTAATTTTTATAAATTGTATTTACACATAATTATAGATATTAATAATCAATTTTTTTAAGTCAACTGACAAAAGTCAATTTATACAGAATTGACTGGAACAAAGAGAGTAAACAAAGTCCCAATCTACTAGTACTAGTGAACTCATAATGTGGAAAAGCCAATTAGGTGGTGGAAAAGCCAATTTGGTGGTGGAAAAGCCAATTAGGTGGTGGAAAAGCCACCTAATGAGGTTACAAAGTCCCAATTTTGCCTATTCACTTAAATTATGGTGGAAAAGCTAATTAGATAACACTATGTGGGCAAAATTACTATGGTCCCTTCCCCAATTTCATAGGAATTCAAAAACATAGAAGAGAATCTGTAATATTAACCTTACTGCTGAAAGGAATTCTCTAATTATTCATGGACAGGGTAAGTGTGATTTCTGGTCTGCTAACTGGTGTCCAAATGGTCCTCTGATAAACTGTACTCCATCCTACATCATTTCTATGTTCTACCCCTGCTCAGTTGCTGAATTTATAAACAACAAAGTTCAATTCTATCTCGGATAGCTCCCTTCTTGGAAAATGATACTCTTCTTTTCTTGCAGGATGCTGAAATTGAGCATGGTAGAGAGGATAAACTGATTTGGAAACCTGAAATGACTGGTAGATTCTCATTCAAATCTGCTTACAAAATGCTAACATATAAATAAGGTAATTTCCCAGTTACTAAGCTCATATGGAATCCAAGGTTACCTAAGAAGATTTCCATTTTTACCTGGAAACTGCTTTAACTCCTTTCTACCATTTGATGATATCCTCATAAAATGTGGTTATAGCTTGGCCTCTAAATGTCCTCTGTGTAATCAATCTGACTCCATGGAACATTTCTTTATAAATTGTCATCTTGCTAAATCCATTTGGATTCAGATTGCTGCTATAGTGAATTTCAATTTGCAGAATGTGCAAAATATAGTGGATACTTTTTTTCATTTTCTGGAACTGTACTGACCTTACTGGAGTGCAAAGAATGCTATGTCATCTGATTCCTTCTCTGATCTGTTGGGCTCTATGGAAGGCTAGGAATGCCTATTTTTTCGATAACACACCTTTTTCTATCTCCCATATTACCAAGGAAGTTACAGATACTCTCTACCTTTCCATACCTCCTCTCCCTGCTTCCCAACTATATCTCCTAACCTAAGATTTCAGTTCACTTCTCTGATGTTTCCCCCCAGACCACCGCCAAAGCCTACTATTTCCATGGTAAAAAATTGAGAATTATTAGTAAATTTGTACTCCCTCCATCCCAACCAAAAGTTCCTACTATTACATTTTTTCACATCCCAACCAAATGTTCCTACGGTAACATATTTTGAAAGACATTTATACAAATTAATGTGACAAAAATTGGAGATTGAAATGTGTTGACCGAATTTCAGCCATAAATTTAAGGCCAAATAAATAAATTGTCATAATAAGAACTTTTAAATGACAAACACGGAAATAGAAAGTATAAAGTTTTAACTGTGACATGGATGAAGTGTTATATATCTGACTCTTCTGGTCCCAAAATATTGGCACCCTTACAATGGACATATTTTATTTGAAAAGTAAAAAGGATGAAGGAGATTATATTGGAAGAGTAAAAGGTAAATTCAGTGGATAAAAATAATATAGAATTTACCAAAAGAAGAAAGTGCCAATATAAAAAGATCATCCAAAAAGGAAAAAAAATTGAAAAACCGGAGGGAGTATTTGGTTAACTGGTCGTCTACCCAACCTTTAATATAGAGGTCCAATTCTCATATTAAATTTCGTTACGAAATTATAAATTCTAATAATTTTTTATAAATAAAAATAGGCGATATTGAAAAATTAAGCATGTTTCTGAATTTGCAATAGTTGAGGCAATCGTGGTGGTTTCTTTCTTTGCTTCAATAATGGTGATTGACGGTTCAGGATCTTCTGTTATGATATTGTATACCACTGTATATTACACTAATTAGATTATGCCATGTGTCCTACTAAATAAATTATAATTAGATAAAAATTATTAAACTAATTTTAACTAATTTAAGAGAGACATATAATAAATTTTATTAGTGTAACACAGAGGTATATCCGAGCCGTGATTGATTATAGTGTGGGTGTGGTGATATTTGAATAACATTCCCAAATACTCCCTCATTCCCAGCTCAAACTGCACACTTCACTTTATGTCACTATTCACTGTTCAACTTTGACCACATATTTGAATAGATATATAAACAATAATATTACGAAAGAAGTAGTTTCCCAAAAGTAACTTTTTGTTTATCGTTGTTATACGTAGTTAAACATATTAACGGTTAGACAAACTTCTTGATAAGCGTGAAAAAGATTCCTTCCAATTTGACCTGGGACAGAGGGAGTACGTTTCGACATATTCAACCAGCAAGTGGTGGTGGCGGCTGTCTACCTTTCACTTATAAATCTGTGGAGTATGATTACTTTAATTGAATTCTTTAATGAATTATCCGTACTCTTCTCTTAAAACAAGTGTAGTAGTATAACATAATTTAGTTGCCTCCTTAGTGGATTTTTTGTAAGCTGCTTTGTTTGAATCTGATTGACTCATTTAATTTTGTACAAAAATTTAAAAGATGCTAAATAAATGCTGCAATTAGGTTAATAGAGTAATTTAGAATTGATCACAATCTAAATGTAACAAGAAAATAATATTTGTACAAGAAAAGGTGAGTTAAACAAATGAAAATGAACAAATTATTAATATTTTTTAGATTAAGAGATAGAGGATTTTGCATCCTCTTATTAAGACAAATATTTCATTAGGATTAACAAGGACATCTCATTATGGCACAATCTGCACAATCTTCCTCCCTCCCAGCCGAATCTGCACACTTTTTGGTCAACTTTCTCAAGACACGTTTAACCATAAATTTTAACTAGTATATAGATACCAATATCATCATGTGAGATATTGTTGGATTCTCTGCATGCTGTATTTTCTAAATATCAAATTTTAACACACCGTTAATATACGTAACTAAAGTTATCGTTGGTCAAATATGGCTTGAAAAAGTTGACCAAAAAGTGTGCACATTCGGCTGGACGGAGTAATATAAAAGAACACACTTCTAAATTTTCCACAAATAAAAATATAAAGTGCGGCTGGAATATTTTTACCTAGATTTATTGGGAAACTTAATTTGTATTTGTTATACAGGTCAGAAGACTTGGGTGTACTACTTTGACTAACCAATATTTTAAGAATTCTACTCTCCATTATTTGACTTTTATTCTAACATTATTTGACTTGGCCAATATTTACCAAAAGTTCAAAAATATCAGACCAGAAATTATTTCACCACCAAATCATCTCTATTATATAGACCACCATCTTCAACACAGAAAACACACTCACTAGAAACACCAACCAAGATAGTGATGATGAAGATTCAGATTTCTTTTGCCCTTCTTCTTACACTTTCATGTGTTGCACTTGCATCCAATGAATTCATAAGCTGTCTGAAGAAGAACTCAAAAGACAACGATGTTTCTTCCATCATCCACACTTCCACCAACTCTTCCTTCTCCCCCGCCTTGGATTTCTACATCCAAAACACCCGGTTTCTCTCCCCACAGACCCCCAAGCCGGCGGCCATTCTCACCCCGGTCACCGAATCGCACATCCAGACCGCGATATACTGCGGCAAGAAGCACGGTTTGGAGATGAGAATCCGGAGCGGAGGCCATGACTTCGAGGGAAACTCGTATGTTTCTCAGGTGCCTTTCTTCGTGCTCGACATGTTCAACTTCCGATCTATCTCCGTCGACGTTGAATCAAGAACAGCATGGGTTGGAGCCGGAGCAATGCTCGGAGAAATGTACTACGGAATTAACAAGCAGTCTAAGAGCACTCTCGGTTTTCCAGGGGGCTACTGCCCAACCGTGGGTGTCGGCGGTTTCATCAGCGGGGGAGGATACGGTTCCCTGACCAGGGAACACGGTCTCGCAGGTGACAACGTTGTGGACGCTACGATCATCGTCGCGAGCGGTAAAGTTCTCGACAGACAATCCATGGGGGAAGATCTTTTCTGGGCGCTGAGAGGAGCGTGCGGTTCCAATTTCGGAGTCATTCTTTCTTACAAGCTCAAACTCATCGACGTTCCCGAGTACGTGACGGGGTTCACCGTGACCAAAACAACCGAACAGGATGCGGCTAAGCTGCTTCACAAATGGCAGTACGTCGTACCCAAGTTGCCTCTCAAACTCACCCTCTCAATGCAGGTTTTCAGCACCATTTCACCCGCAACAGGCAAGCCCACGGCTCTCGTCATGTTTTCCGGCCTCTTCCGCGACGCGAACGAGAAGCTAATCCCGATCATGGACGAACACTTCCCTGAGCTCGGTTTGAAGCAAGAACACTGCAAGGAAATGCTGTGGATGCAGTTCTTCCCATACCATATGAACCAGCCTTACGAAAACCCCGAGGCTTTCTTAACCAGCAGAATTCCTCCGTTTAAGTTTTCTTTCGCAGGTAAATCTGATTTTCTGACAGAATACATGCCATTAGAGGGCATTGAGAAGGTCCTTGCAAAGATCGCGACCCTGCCTCCATTCAACGCGCAGATGGAATGGACTCATTTCGGGGGCGGAGTAATGGAATCAACCCCTGAAACCGAGACTCCATTTCCTCACAGGAAGGCACTTATCATGCTCTTTGAGTCTGCGAACTGGGCTCCGACCGACGGCTCCGATGTTGCCGAGGCTCGGACAAGTTGGGTGGGAGAGCTGCATGAGATTGTGGGAGATTATGTCCAGAAAAGTCCGAGGTATGCTTATGTCAACTACCGTGATTACGAACTGGGCACCAACAACGTCAATGGCGACACCAGCTACGAGCAAGCTAAGAAATGGGGTGTTGCTTATTTCAAGGACAACTTCGATAGATTAGTGAAAGTGAAGAGCAAGGTTGATCCAGACAATTTCTTCAAGAATGAACAGAGTCTTCCGATCATCCCAGCCCATTCAGAGCTCTAGGATGTTATTATTAGTCTTTGATTAGATGATTTAGAGTCCCCTGTATTGGGTTTGTTGGTCAAGAGGAATTGATTCTGACCAGCAGATCATATTTCTTTGTCCACTCCAGCTTTTCCACTCTATACCATTTAAAATAAAACTTCCAAGTTGCTAGATAGGAGGGGATGAGTCCGGTCTATAGAAAGACTTTATTATCGTGTATAGAAATACTTTATTACGGTGAATTGATATCACACCAGTGTACATTTCATCAATGATGATGATTACAATATATAGGAATACAACAAATCAAAATCTAAAAGGAATAAGAATAAGAATTATCATCTATAACTAATTCTATAAGGAAATTAATTCTATAAAATAACTACCATCTATAACCTTTCCTACAAGGAAATAATTTCTATTTCCTTAACACTCTCCCTTAAGTTAGAGCATGATGCAAGAATGCTCAACTTGCGAAGAAGATTATGAAATTGCTAATTATTAAAAAATAGAAATTTAAAAAAAATCTCAATAAGGGTAGAAGTAGTAGCAACAATAGTAACAGTAGCCGTGGTAGAGCAATATTCAGCTTTATTAGCGGCAGTCGTAGCGGCAAAGTAGTATTCAACTTCAGCAAGAGCAATATTTGTAGAGGATCATTCAAGGTAATTCTTTTGACCCTTCAGGATGGTAAGTGCAATAACCAAACCAAGTCCGTCAGAAAAGCCAATGAAGCAGGGGTCAGTCGACAAACGACCAACAAGTACAGATATCTTAGGGCCAGATTGCAACTGCAACTGTTTCAGTAAAGTCGCAATTATCTCATAGCCATTCATGCTCTGAAGCGCAGTAGCCTCAAAACCAGCATCAGCATAGGCCCGTTCTTCGGGATTACTTCCAGAGGCAAATATAGTGCAAAATCAAGCACATATCAGCGGTAAATCAAAGCGGCGGGTCAGATTAGCAGCAATCGATGCGGCGGCGCGTGGATCAGCGAGTCGGTGCATGAACTTCACACGCGTACTAGAACGGGCAGCCAGAGATCGCAACTGGCTGTAGAAGCACAACAACGATTGTCGGAAGGAGATCGGCGGGCAATGCGGTGGCTGGGCATCGGCGCGTGAAGGGAACGCGTTGGCAAACGGTGGCGTGACAAGGCAAGAAAATTTTCTTTAGGGTTTCAGGATTTTAGGCTTTGATACCATGATAAATTTCAAGGTATCCTGGACTTTCATCTTAAAACAAATTGGTACTAAGTGGAAGTGGCCCAAGACCTTATATATAAGTCATTTAGTTCTTAAGAAACCGATGTGGGATATATCTTTCAACACGCTCCATCACGTGTCAACGTGGAAACACTCCACGACCGACATCAGGTCAAATTAAATGGGGTCGACACATCAACCCAATAACCTAATCTGGGCTCTGATACCATGATAAAATATAAAAAGGCTTTATTATGGCGCATTGATATCACATCAATGACACATCTCATCAATGCTGATGATCATAATATATAGGGATACAACAAACTAAAGTCTAACATGAATAGGAATAGTAATTACCGTCTATAACTAATTCTATAAGAAAATTAATTATTTAAAGTAATTATCATTTATAACATTTCCTAAACGGAAAGGTTTCTATCAACACTTTTATTTCAATGTTCTAACCTCTGAATTTACACTTAATGGAGTACCATGTTTTGCCGAGTTGGGTTTTTCCTTCCACCTTAATTTTTCAATGCTTGAGAAAAGTAAGTTATCTGACCTTTACCAATGATTATGACATACAGAGTAGCCATTTTTTCTAAATAAACAAGAGAGTGCTTCAAATTCATGAGTTCGATCAATTCCATTGCATCTGTCGTAGTCCTGGTACCCACAATGTACACCATCAATAGACTATGCTTGTGTTTTGTTGACATGTACGTATAAACAAAATAGACTTAGTTTGAAAAGTAGAGCAGAGTAGTTTCTACTTTCCCTCCAAAAATAACTTCTGCTTTTAAAATAATTAATTTTTTAGGAGTTAACAAAACACTAAAAATGTACTTAGTTTATAAGTAAAGCATCCATATATTGGATCATCACGGGCCTTATGAAACCCACATTAATGACCAACAACACGATCGACATCGCTCGCCTATCGATCCTCCGGGGGGACTCGCGGGGGGAGGTGTTTCAAGTAGCCAAATATGTCACACAAGAGGTTTAATACTAGCAAGTCGAGTCAATCAAAGAACAAGAATATCAAGAATAGCATGTTGAATTTGACTCGACTCAAAAATATTAATATTTTTTTTGTATTTTTAAAGACTAAGTTATTTTTTTAGTCCCCTACAAAGTATCTTATACCATGTTTTGGTCCCCGTTTGCAAATCAACCCTTAGACGGTACCCCACAAATTCACAACATTTTGTTTGGTCCCCAAAGGTGATTTTCAGGGAAAGTCAACGGTAAAATTGGTCAAAATATGTAAAATGACCATTATACCCCTGATTTTTAAAAATAACCAATAAAAAGAAAAGTCTTTTCCGGCATCTTCTTCATTCTTCAACTACCTCAAAATACCATTGATTCCGCAGGCGTCTTCTTCAATCAATCATACCATTGATTCCGCCGCCTTCTGCCGCTGCATCATTGACGGACTCTTCGTCGGCGTCACGACCACCTCTACAATCTCAACCGCCGTCCACCTCTGAGACACGAAGAAGAGGCTAATCATCTCCTGGGGAAGGAACCCATGCTGATTGAACCAGCACCAGTACAAGCTATGGCGGCGAGGAAAGCTTCGTAAAGAAGTCCCAGACCCTTCATTATCTATCGCAGCCGCCAACAAAAGTCACCGGAGAAGCCTTCAATCCTGAGTCACTGCGGCGCTTTTCAACTACAGAACCGGGCCATGGGAGACAACATCACCGGCGATGAGGACTTCCAGCAGCGCCGCCCAAGACTTCAAGTTCCCGATCAAAGGCTTACGGCGGTAGGGGATTTCTACAGACCAAGAACCGATACATCTGAGCACGGTATCCAAAGTTTATTGAGCCGATCAACATCCAAGCGTGATTCATTGGAGGCGGGAGACTCTAAGAAAAAATGGAGGATGAATCGAAAACCAAAATAGGGTTGGGGCTACTGGCAAATATGTGATTAAATTGAAGTTTTTGGAGTAAAAAATCCTTATGCAGCGGAGGTGGACGGCAGCTATGGCGGAAGGGGACTAAATTAGTAATTAATCTAACATAAGCTAATTAGTAATTAATCTAACATAAAGCCTATTAATTAGTAATTAGCTCTAAGTAGCCCAAATTAGAAAATTTAAATTGAAAATATTTTTTAATTAGTAAAATTACTATTATACCCCTGACTATACCGAAAAATCATTTAGTCTTACCGAAAAACCTCATTTGGGGACCAAACAAATTGTTTTGAATTTGTTGGGTGCCGTCTAAGGGTTGATTTGCAAATAAGGACCATAACATGGTTTTGTTTTTTAAAATTTAATATTTAAAATTGATTTCAACTTTAAAAATTATTTTATGAACCACAAATAAAAACTAACTATTTTATGCTTAAAAGACTGGAATTTTAATTTTTTTCAAAATCAATTTTAATTTTAATTTTTAAAATAAAATTCAAAATATTTAAAATCATAATATCAAAAATCAAAATATTAAAATCAAAATTTAACCACATACCCTTACTTTCGGCAGACTACACTTTAGATAGAGTTTATTATGAAATTATAAGAAGTTTCATTTGGGATGAAGTTTTTAAAAAATATATGCTGAAAACTTTAGGGACCTACTGTGCAATTATAAAAATTCTATATATATCACACCAAAAAATCAGAATTTTCATTTTTCATTTTATTTCTCTCGTCGATCGGAAACCACCACAGGCTGACGGTTTCCGCCGGTTTCTGCCAAATTTTCACCGGAAAGTCACCGATCACTGTCGATCTTCTCTATCCCCTGGAATCCTCTGCAATTCGACGCTGCAAAACCCTAGGCAACGCCGCTGTCGTGCTTCTTCTTCTTCTTCTGGTTTGTGGCGGCGGTTACTGGCTAGAATGCAATGGCGTAGCGGAGCAATTTACGGAATGACGGACCTCTCTTGAAGACGGAGTTTCTCCAATTTGCCGTTGTTCGAGATTCATGGCAAGCTTCTCCGATTTGCGAAGCTTCTCCAATTTGACGAAGCTTGTTCCGGCGAAGCTATGGTGGCATTGCGATTATCACTGGTGGAGCTCGGGTTTCTGTTCCGAAGATGGTGAGACACTTTGACTCCGTTCGCGATGTCCAGAGGACGAAGAGGAGTTTGAGCGACCAAGCTGTTTTGTGACAGCGGAATTGTTCAGCGACGATGGGGCTGTTCATCGAAGGCAGTGACGGAGTCAGAGAGGAATTACATGCAGCAGTGGAATCAAAGAGAAGCGTAGCAGCGATGATGATCGGGAATGTGATATCCATGTGCGGAAAATTGGGGACGACGCGTGTAGCTCACGCACGGCGACAACAACGGCGGAGGCAACATCGGCGGTGGAGTCGACGGTGACTGAGCTTCTCCCTCATGAGAGGTGAGGTTTAATATTGTGCTTTATTTTTTTTTCCAAAGAGTTGATGATGTTTAATATTTTCTTGACTAATTTTTGTCATCAATGAGTATTTGGTCTAGTGGTTGGTACTCTTATTGTTGGGGTTAGAAGTCTGGAGTTCAAGTCTTCACACATCGTGACTTGTATTTTGAAGATTTTATGTTTATGTTTTTGATGTAGATGTTGATGTTTCATATTAGGGAAAATTACATATATGACCCTATGTTCTGATCAAAAGTACTAACATAATCGTGCAAGATCAGAAAGTACAATTATAACCCTATCTTTTGCATCAGAAGTGCCGATATAACCTTTTGGCACTATTCTAGCATTGTATTTTCCGGCATTGACCAAATACAAAAAAAACTAAAATACCCCTTGCTTTAAAACTAAAAATTAAAGACAAGAATACCCCCAAGGTTTTTTCTTCATATTCATCTCTATCTCCCTCTCCAAAACAAGCACCGCCATTGATCCGCTGCTCTGCACTGCACCATCGCTTACCGCAACTCTGTTCAGCCGCCAGAAACCTCTGATATCGAAACCTCCACCGCTGCCGAAGCCACCAGGAACTGCCGCCTCCGACCTCTAGATAAAGACAATATTTTTAAAAAAAACCCCATGTCACCACTGTTAAAAAACACTGGTACAAAATCAAAATTCAGCCCACCAACACCGTAAAAAAAATTAGCATCCCACAAAATCAATGAGAAAAATTGAAAAGAAGCAAACCCCAAACATGAAAATTGTTAACCGAAAGGGTTAAATACAGCAACAAACCTCTTTCTTCAAAAATTCAAGATAGCCTGGGGATAGAAACCGATGGACCAAGAACAAAGAGCAACCCATCCCAATACATTATACAGCACTTCTAGCGAAGTGGAATTCCAAGAACTTCCCATTTCTGAGCTAAGAATCCTTCAAGTCAATTCACTGTACAAAAAATTCCCTTTTGGGATTGTTGAGTTGAATGGAGAAAGAACAGAAAATATGAACGAAAATAACAAGACACGAGATTTACGTGGTTCACCAAATTTGGCTACATCCACGGGAGACAGATTCACTATAATAGGTAGCAAGTTACAGACGCCAAGAAATTGGCCAGATTTCTACCTATCTAAGTGCAGAACATAATAATGTTTACAGAGAGAAGAGAGACACCTTATATGCCGTCTCCACTAAACCCTAACAAACTAGGCCAAAATGCAATTCGCTCCAAATCAACAGCAGTCCAATAAAGAGACAAGCTATACCGCCGGACCCCCAGGCCAGGGTCGCAGAAGCGGCTATTACAGTATTCAAGGCATACCAACAGGGATTTTTGGTGATTCGACGACATATGGGTTTTGCATCAGTGAGCTGGGCTATATATAACGAGTAGACAGCATGTGAATAGAATGGGTTCTAAATTGAAAATGTTGGGATTTTACAAATTTGACGAACACTAGATGGTTGGGATACTATGTTGGGCATGAGTTTCAATACGGTATGGAAATGAACATGGACTCCCTCTCGTCTCGTCGGTCTAGCGATGGTGTTCATCGCATCGATAATTGCCTCCAACGCTGTGGTGGTGCCTTCAACTCGTCATATTTTCTTGGTCTGGTGGTGCCTTCAGCGCTGTGATGGTTACCCCTCTGCAATTACCCCTCCGCAACTACCTTCTGCCACCATTATCCCTCCATCGCCGCTCCGCCACCTCCTCTGCCGCCAGTGGCCAGAATCTATAATCGAACCAAACAGAGAACCCGCACTGGAGAGAAGCTTCCTCCATCACCGGAGACTATAACCACATACAGATCCACCACCGTACAACCACCCTTACCACCTCGAACCCACCCTTGCCACCTCAAGCTCTCCACCACCACCACCTGCACTCTTCTCCGACAGTGTTGGCCTCCACTACCACCTGCATTCCCACCAGCACCATAACCCCGCTCCTCCGCCCACCAACAAATCACAAACCGTTGAAACCCTAGCCTCAAAATGGTTCAACCCCCTTTGCCGATGAAGACGAAGACCAAAAACCCACTACCGCCGTGGAACCCTAGCCCCAATTAGCCTACTGTCAGAGATGAACTAGATGGGCGATGAAGAAGATGGAAGGAGAAAAACATTGATTCCAGATTCGTCTGAGCGGCGGAGGAACTAGTAGACGAAGGAAGAAGACAACGAAGAAAGACATTGATTCTAGAAAGACTTTGGGCATAAAGCATGATCGAGATTGGGCATAAACGAAGAAGACAACGAAGAAGATGGAAAAAGAAGATAGGCATAACTATCCTTTCTTTAATTCTGAATTATTATTTTTAAACAGGGGTATAACAGACAATTCATAAAATTCTGGCTAAATTGAGGTCTCATGGTTAGATTAACACTTATAATGCAAAAGATAGAGTTATAATTGCATTTTTTTTTTTATCTTGCAGGGTTATATTAGCACTTTCGATCAAAACACAAGGTCATATGGGCACTTAACTCTTAATATTTTTTGACTGAGTGTGTGTTAAATAATATTCTTAGGTGGAGTGGCTATTGCTTTAGTCTTTGAGGTTAGAGACTTGGGGTTCAAATTCCTTTAGATCCCCTTTTTTTGAAGATTTTTTTATTCTTTGTAGCTTTTTGTTGATATTTGTAGTTTTTTTCCTCTTATGTTGATGTTTTTCATTATTTGGGTGAAATTTAATTGATATGAGTTGAGGTTTTGTAGTTTTTTTGTGTGATATGGATTGACATTTGTAGTTGTTTTTTAAAATTTTCTCATATTGATGTTTTTCAGTTCTCTGCTGAGGTTTTAGTAATATGAGTTGATGTTTGTAGTATCTTTTTCCTTATGTTGATGTTTTCCATTTTTCGGATGAGGTTCAAGTGCTAGGAGTTGATATTTGTAGCTTTGGGTGATGTAGGTTGATATTTGTAGTTTCTTTTCTTTAAAAAAAATTGTTGATGTTTTTATGATTTTTAGAGTGAATAATTTATACTCTTAAGGTACCGTAGTTTTTTTGTTGATGTTTTTTAGTTTTTTCCCTCTCATATTGATGTTTTTCATTTTCTAGATGAGTTTTAGGTGATAGGGGTTAATGTTTGTAGCTTTTTTTTGGTGATATGATTGATTTTTTGTATTGTTTTTTCCTTAAGTTGATGTTTTTCATTTTTTTGTTAGTGCTTTAAATGTAGGTTGTAGGTGCTTATTTTATAACTTGTGTGTGTCATGAAAACAAATTGGTGCTTAGAGTACAACTTGTAAGTGCTTCACTCGTTGCTTGTTAGTGTTTTAATCGTTGCTTGTTAGGAGTTGATGTCTGTAGAATTTTTTTATGATATGGTTGATTTTTTGTAGTGTTTTTTCCCTTACGTTAGATGTTTTTCATTTTTTGTTAGAGCTTCAAATGTATGTTGTAGGTGATTATTTTATAACTTGTGTGTGTTATAAAAACAAATTGGTGCTTAGAGTACAACTTGTAAGTGCTTCAATCGTTGCTTGTAATTGCTTCAATCGTTACTTAAGTGATATAGGTTGATGTTCGTAATTGTTTTTATAAAAAAAGACAATTTAGCTTTGTAATTGTTTTTTATGATTTCAAATTGATTTTTTATTAATTGCGGGTAATTTTTTCTAATTTTTTTCCAATTTTTTGTTGATTTTTATTTGAATATATATATATATTCCTATTTTATTTATTTTTAAAAATATATTTTTTGCTGCAATTTTTTAGTTGATGTTGCTGCATTTTTGTTGATGTTGCTGCAATTTTTGTTGATGTTGCTGCATTTTTAGTTGATGTTGCTGCAATTTTTGTTGATGTTGCTGCATTTTTTTAATTAATTTTTTTCATTTTTGTTGAAAAATTGAAATTTTTTTTTTGCAGATTGCATGTGGCGGAAAAATTATGGGAAAAAGTTGGACTAAAAAGCCCCTGGAAAGTTATTAGCGATATGTCTCTGTAAAATAATTAGATATAAGTCCTTGTAAAATTATTATAGATAAGTCTCTGGAGCTAGAATATTGTTAGAATTGTGGAAATGTCTCTGCCTAAAGTTTAGGCTGACTCATAGGAGACCATCTCTAATTTAAATAGCAAAAAAGAGTTAAAAAATGTGGAGTCTTAAGCTGACACATGACCCAATCAGAGACTGCCACATGACAACAAGTGGGAGGGGAAACAAATTGAAGCAGTGCAAAGCCATGGCCCAGGCTTAACGTGCGGCATGGCATAAATTAATAGGGAAGCAGTTCCTAGAGTTGGATACCAAGAGATGGTTCCATTAAAGTGGAACCCCATTTTCGAAACTGGAACCTCTCTGAAAATCAAACTAGAACTTTGGAATTCCACAATGGGGCAGTTCCAGTTCCAAATTGGAACAGCTCTGGACCTATTCCACATGCTCTAAAACCATGAATAATGGTCAAACTGATATGCAGTCGCTCTTGTTGTTTCAGTTTATTAAATATTCAATCTCTCTCCTCCACATCATCAACTGAAACCACAAAGAAACCACTCTATTTTTATCTCCATAATGGTTTAAACCACTTTTCAACAATTTCATGGACCCTACTTGATTTTCTCTATCATACTCATTAATTATAACTTTAATATTTAATTTAAATAAATTTGCCTACCTAAATAAATTGAAATGTGAAATTTAAAATTTAATAATACCTTTGTAATTTTTGAATTGAATTTCATTTTTTAAAATTTCATACTTAAAATTAATTTCACTTTTTAAAAATTATTTTATGAACAAGAATTAAAATGAACCATATATTTTTTTTTAAATAATGTAATTTCAATTTTTAAATAGAATCAAAATTTAATTTCAAAATTTTAAAATAAAAAAAAAAATTTTAAAAATGTTTTTTCTATTTTTTCGATTTTTAAAATTTTCAAAAGCTGAATTTCAAAGATAAAAACACAGCATTCTTTTTTTAAAAAGAGTCTGTCTCTTGAAAGACGGTATTTTCATAAGTTATGGAAATACTATAATTTAAACTACAAATTAGAAGAAATTAAAATAAAATTTTTGTCTTCCATTAATCGGGTCATAAACTTATAACTACTACATGTTCCATAATAAAATTTTAATATTTGAACTATACCATTTTACTTTTCTATAATTTCAATTCAATCCCATCTTTCTATAGGTATCTGAAAAGACAGTATTATCCAAATCTTTGGATTTTTAAAAAATTCTGTCAATCAACAAAAATTAAGAAAAGCCTGGGAGGGAAAATGGCCAGAGAAGGAAAATGGCCAGAGAAGGGAAATGGGAGGAAAATGGCCAATAACAACTTATTAAATAACCCCACCACCCTCTTTTGGGTACTTAATAAAAAAACAGGAAAGAAAATGGTTAAGGAAGGAGATGGAAGGAAAATGCATCTGCAGGGAAGGAAAATGTTAGTGGCGGGCCCACACCGACATGCATATTGACAGTAAGCCAATTGAGAACGGTTCCTCAATTGCAGACCAAATTAGTGCAACCATTTTGGATCTACCATTGCGGGTTTCAAAGTTTCAATTGAATTTAACAGCAGTTTTAATTCGAAGCCGGAATCATTATGAAACTCCTATTGCTTATACTCTTAACCACAAACCTATCAAGGGTCAATAACAAAAAAAAAGTCTTCCACCACTGATGTCCTCCCGCATCCACTCCTCTACATTTTCATGTCACCTTACATTTATTCTAAACCAAGAAATCCACAAACATGCATCCAAGGAATTGGAAAGTTCAATCAAACTCCTACAACTACATAAGGATGGAGTTGTTCTAATCAAAATTGAGGTTATAATTATTCATCATATACTTCAAGTTTAATTATTTTGGTAAAATTCATTTTGTATGTCGAAGTACAAAAGATTTCTTTCGAATTGTTCTGATTCTGTTAGATGTTTATTTTGTAGATTGCATTTTCTACTGATTTTGTTGTGAATATAATACCATATAACTTATGAGGAGTTCTAGGCATTGACAATTTTTTATTCTAGACATAATGTTGTTTTTGATACAAAATGGCTTGAATGATCGATGACGGCTTCCAGTTGTTGTCTGATGCAGGCAGAAGCTTCGTAGAACAGATTCGATCCCGATTGTTAATTCGTGCACAAATTCCAATTGAAACCCTTCCAAAACTTGTTGATTCAAGACACTTGAATACTAGATTTAGGCATCAAGTTCAAGTTCTTCAAGAACAAGAAATTGGAAAGGGAAACATCAGTTTTTGTTATTTCATCAAAGTTGCTGCACAAGTCCAAAATGTGAGGTTTTAATACTTTAGTCCAACAAACAAACCCTAAGGGCAAAGATGGAAAAAAGGCAAAAAATGACAAAAGGAAAAAAACAACCAATGCTTCCATAAGAATGTAGAACTACAAGAAGCATGCAAAAGAGAAAAAAAGATGATAAAAACTTCCATAAACATGCATGCATGGTCTCGAAGCTCGTCTTCAAAGTTGGGCCTTGCAGCGCTTCTCAAATCGCTCCAAAAACGTCAAAACTTGTTTTTCTATTGCTCGACCCGCATCATTCTCTCCAGGGTGGAAAGAATTCGTCCTCAAAGTCATGTCCACATCGTCGAGGAGCCACTGTGGAACATAATGAGATATTTCACGTTAAACACGTCAGCGATGTGGATGTGACTTGGGAGCTTGAGATGATAGCCGTTCGGATAAATTTTCTCGATGATCTCCACATGGCCAATCTTTTTTGCTACAAGTTTGTCGCAGTCGCCGATGGAGAAACACTCTTTGGTGAGAACAACCCACACGAAGTCGCCTTCATCAAACTCGACGTGCCTGCAGTATTGATCACCGCGGTCCTTGTATCGAGTGTTAGCGGCTGATAAGTTGTCACACATAGCCTTGTGAACATCCAGCAACCCTGCAACAAAATCAGAAGCCTTTCCGTGCACTTTGGTGGTGCCCAGAAGGGGAATGAGATCCAATGGCCGCGCGGCTGGTTAGAATAAATAACCTGAAAATGGCTAAATCCCGCGATGCGATTGACATCATGATTGTGAGTAAACTCCACTTGGCTAAGCTTCTGGTCCCAACTCTTCGGGTGATCACCAACGAGACAGTGAAGTAGATTTATGAGGAACGGCTAACCACCTCGTTTGACCATCAGTCTGTGCATGATAAGCACTGCTATAGTCAAGCTTTTTGTTCACCATTTTCCACAGGCTTCTCCAAAAGTGGCTGATAAACCGAGTGTCACGATCAGAAACGATTGATGCTGAAAGATGGTAGATGTCGCAAAAGAAAAAGTAAGCCACGTTCACAGCATATGTGGTCTTCTTACATGTAATGAAGTATGCCATTTCACAGAATCGGCAGACCACAACAAAGATCGAGTCACTACCTCACTGAGTTCACGGAAGACCCAACACAAAGTCCATACTGATGTCAACCCATGGCTAAGACGGTACAAGAATTGTTATTAAAGTCCCGCATTAGTTGCCCCACTCTTCGATAACTGGAAGATATGACATCACTTCACAAACTTGGGTACATCGCTACGTATTCACGACCAAAGGTAAGAGGATTGAACAAGTTAGAGTGTGCAGTCTCATCCCATGTTTCCTACCCTATGTAACTCCTGAATAATCTGAAGGGGCAAACTATACTCGGGAATGAATAGTTGGTTTCCATGAAACAGGAAACCGTTGTCGAGTAAGAAGTCCGAGGGCATGACAGCTTGGACATCCTTAAGGATTTTTGAGAAGTAAGGATCGGTGGTGAATAACTCACAGAAGGAGTTAAACCTAGGTATCTCGACTCTCATGGTGAACAGTAGATTAGTCTGACGACTAAGGGCATCTGCAACGTAGTTGGTAACACCATCGTTGTGCTTCAAAACAAAGGTGAATCCTGATAATGTGTAAATCTGTATTGGAGTAAATACCCATGCGGCCGACCCTAAGTTCATAGCTTTACCCTTTGGGTAAAGCCTTTTGGGTTGGCCTAAGGTGATAGTATTTGCTCTGCAAGCAAACAAAAGAGTTTCCCTACTTTCTACCTATATAAAGGTCAAAGTAACCCTACACAACTCAACTATTCATTCATAATTACACTTGGGTAGCCTATTTTCAAACTTTGCTGTCAGAGCCTCTTCCCCCCGGAAACCTGCGAGGGCTTTGTCTTTGCAGATTCTGATCACCCATAGAGGAGCAACGGCGGCAGTAAATTGGAGTACATCAAGAGTCATGCTCAGTGGGATCGTCAGTTAGATGTGCAATCAAATACTTGTTGTTTATGTCCACATCTACAGCAAGCACTTTCCGTAGGAGTGAACGGTTAAAAGGAAAAGCTTTAGGCATCGATAAAAAAAGTTCAATCCCCATACCAGAATGAGAGGGAGTAGATCCAATATGCCCTCAGATATCCCTCCCTTTACCACCGGTATTGAGCCTCCAGAAGTTGCTTAGGACCAGGTCCCATAAGGGGGAGATTCGGAAGCTCCTTGTGAATAAGCTGACGCACCCCCGCAGACTATGGAGGTCAGTGTCGAACCCTGGGTAGGTAGAGCTGAAGCTCCTACCTTACAGAGCCAGGCGCATCAAAAAAGGGCAAACAAACTGCAGTTACAAAGGCTACGGTGGATTTGCAAACAAAGATCTCGAGAGAGGTTGTTCGAGCATCAAGGGGTACAAATAAGGTGGGCCCCCTGTCGCAGCAAGATCTAGCATCGTGAGCTTAGTCCCTCTGATCTATTGGCTATCAGGTGGAGCCTCATATGCTCTACCACAGGGTGATACAACAACAGATGGGGCCGCAACCTTCGATGCCCCTGGTGTTGCAGCCAAGATTCCAATCGTACACCCCCCCGAAGTGTCCTATCAAGCCAATGTTGGTACCCTTACACAGCCCCAGCCAGCACTCCTAAGCATGCCACAAACGATAGCATACTCTGTGCTGATCTCGATGCCTATCTTTGTGCCCTCATTGCCGAGACAGACTGTTCCACATTTGATGGCAGGGCCGATGGGAGCCTTCCCGGGTTTCAAAAGCCAAATATATTTAGGACTTCGTCCTGAGGTTTCCCCTACGACCCTTTTCAGCTAGATTTATATTATGGCTCGGCAGGGGGACGGTCGAGCTCAGGGCACATGGCTTCGAACCAGTTCCTCTCTACAGCCCCAAGCTTCAATGCCCCAGTTTAGCTCATCCCACATGGAGATTCATGGATGGATTGGGACTGAGAAACTCTTTGACAAGAGAACTCGACAGGCTGATCGGGCTTTCAAGACAGGTCGCAATATCCTCTTTCAGTCCTATAATAGTGATAGCCCGATGGCTCAGCAAAATGAAGCCACCCAAAGGGCTCCCTATATACAATGAATATTTGGACCCTCGTGAGTTCATACAGACGTTCCTTAGTTTGATGAACTTGAGGGACTTCAATGAACACCTAACATGCAAGTTGGTCGAAAGTTACCTTCGAGGGAAAGCCTAAGAATGGTTCAACAAGCTAGGCAGAGGGATGCTACACTCATATAGATATTTTGAAAAGGCTCTTTTGAGTCATTTTTTCAAAAGAAAAGGTTCACAAAAAACTTAATAGAGAGGCCAAGCGAGTCGACGGAGGCGTTCTAACATCGATATGTGGATGTGAGTCTTAGCATAATCAATCAAACCGAGGATGGGGTAATTCTTGGGTACATGAATGAGATGTCAAATCTCGACCTGTACAAAAAACTGGTTTTGAAGAAACTGGAAACCCTACAACAATTACATGAAATCGTATAGCGGTATTTGAAAATTGAAGAGGCCGCGAAGAGAAAATGAGAGGGGGATAGATTGCTCGAAAAGGGACATCAAAACTTTGAGCCTAGGTAAAAAAGGCATGACCACCCGAAAAAAAAAGTTTGAAAGCTTTATTCCCTTAACCAAGTCCCTGTTGAAAATACACTCTTATCCATAAAGGGATGTTTCGAAGCCCCCATCCTGGAAAAGACTACCATGGGAAGAAAGACTCCCTCAAATTTTGTGATCACCATAAAGAATGGGGCCTTGTTATAAATGAGTGTACCCATTTGAAACAGGAAGTGGAATAATGTGAAAGGGAGGGTTTACTCCCTGACAATGTCGAGGGTCAGAAAGGAGAATTCTCTTCGAGGGGCCGAGCGAAATGCCATTGGAAAGGCAAAAGGAGAGCCAATCAAAATGGCAGAGAATTACAGGTGAATGACGGAGACCAAGACGGAAACCAAGTAGGGGTCCAAGCCAAAGCTGAGGCTCGGCCAGACAGAAACCTGAAGGACGAGGAAAATTGGGTGATCAACTTCATTAATGGAGTTGTAGACGATCAGGCTTTAACATAATCATCAAAGTCCAGTCCCGATATGTGCCCCATGGAGAACTTTGTCAAAAATGTTTCAGACCCGAAGAAGCAATTACCTTCCGGAGGCTGACCCGGTGCCTAGCTGAAACCCTCACACAGATCTGTTGGTGATCCATGCAACCATAGCAGATTCTTACGTCAAAAGGGTGTTTGTGGACGACGGCAGTGGGGTTGAAGTAATATTCACCAACTGTTTCAACAAGTTAGGGCTCGAAAGTGAAATTCTAAGAAGAACAACCTCTCCCTTGTCCAGTTTTACCGGGAAAATTGTGCTACCTCTAGGGGTGGTTACCCTCCCGGTTAAAGTAGCTGAGGGGGACAAGGAAATCTCAATCGATTATAGCTTCGTAGTTATTGACACTATGTCCCCATACAATGTGATCCTTGGAAGGCCTTGGATGTTCCAGGCATGAGCGGTATGGTCCCTCTATCATTTCACCATGAAGTTCCCCACGAAAAGGGAGATAGTAGTTATTAGAGAGGATCAACCGCCAACCAAAAGCTGTTTGGCTCTAGCCCTTAAAAAGGCTAGAAAAAAGGACATGGTGCCTTCAATTAAGGGAGAGATTAAGCCGGCGGACATAGAGCCAATAGCCGTTCGAGACAAGGGAAAGATGCACGTAGGAAAAATCATTCCACCTGTAACAAATTAACAACTGAAGAACCACTTAGACAATTTTGTCGATGTGTTCTCATGGTACACCTTCGACCTCAGAGGGGTACCTAAGAAATTAATGGTCCACAGTTTGAATATGGACCCCTCCCAAAATCCAATCAAACAGAAGCGTATATCTTTCGCTCTCGAAAGGGCCAAGGCCATAAAGGAAAAGGTCCAAAAATTGTTAAAAGCTGAAGTTATTGAAGAGGTATTCTACCCCCGAATGTATAACAAATTCTATGATGGCCCTCAAGCACGATGGTACTTGGAGGATGTGTATTGATTTCACAGATCTCAACAAGTGTTGCCCAAGGATAGCTATCCCCTTCCTTCCATTGATGTACTGGTTGAAGCCATAACAGGATATGATGTCATGTATTTTTTTTATGCCCATAAGGGCTATCACTAGATACTCATGGAAAAATAGGACAAGAAAAAAATGTTTTTCATAATTTACGGGAGAATATTCAGCTACAAGAAAATGCCATTCGGGGTTGAAGAACGTAGGGGCCGCCTATCAAAGGTTGGTCAATAAGCTCTTCGAAAAGCAAATTGGCAAACACATTGAGATATATGTTGATGATATGGTGGTTAAAAGTAGGGGCTTCGACCAATTTCTTCTAGACCTCGAATAGACATTCCGAAAGCTCCGAGAAGCTAATTTGAAGCTCTAAGTGCATCCTCAGAGTTAGAGCAGGTAAATTTCTAGGATTTATGATTTTGGGGAGGGGGATCGATGTCAATCCTGAGAAAGTCAAAGAATTGGTCAATATGAAACCCCCTAAAACAGTCAAAGATGTCTAGAGGCTCACAAGATCATTGGCAGCACTCAGTCAATTCCTCTCTAAGGGGGCTGAAAAACGCATGCCATTTTTTGATGTGCTACGAAAATTAAAGAAATCTGAGTGGATGAATGACTATGACAAAGCCTTCCAGGAGCTGAAAGAGCACTTATGAAGTTTACCCACCATCATGAAACCAGAAATGGGGGGAGGGGAGATCGGTATTTGTACATCTCCGCATCCCCCCAACGATAAGCGTTGTTCTGGTAAAAAAGAAAGAAAAATCCCAATTCCCAATATACTTCGTAAGCTAACACACTGTATGGCCCGGAGACCTACTACAATACCCTCGAGAAACTGATCTTGGCCCTTGTTCATGCTGCAAGATGCCTCTTGCCATACTTCTAAAGCCACAGGATAATCCTGCTCACAGGCCATCTAATCAAGAAGGTGCTTCTAAAGTTGGAGGCCTCAGGAAGAATGATGAAATGGGCAATCGAACTGGGTAAACACGAAATCCAGTTCCACCCAAGAACAGTTATGAAAGGCCAAGCATTAGTAGAATTCATTGTCGAAACCACCGAACCGATAGAAATCGAAGAGGACAATGAAACAGACGAGACATGACAGTTGTCTATTGATGGGTCCTCTCACTCCAGAGGTAGTGGGACTGGAGTTCTGCTCACGAGCACCGATTAGAAAGATACCCCTATGCCTTACACTTTGAATTCAAGGCCACGAATAATGAAGCAAAATACGAAGCACTAATCACAGACCTTCGAATTTCTAAAGATTTGGGAGTTTGAAAACTTGACATCTTTAGTGACTCCCAAATTGTGGTCCTTCATGTCAAGGGGGAATATGATGCTAGGGAAAGAAATTTTCAATGCTACCTGGAAGGGGTAAAACCCCTTCTCGAACACTACCACCATTATACCCTCAACCAAGTCCCTTGAAAAAAGAATAACAAGGCTGATGCCCTAAGCAAATTGGCCTCATCGGATCTGGACTTGGAATTCTAGGGGCATCTAGTGGTGGAGACAGTGAATAAGTATAGCTTCAAGGAGGAAACAATAGTAATACTGGTCGAGGAGCAAAAGTTATGGATGACGCCTATCATGAGCTATCTTCGAGATAGGAATCTTTTGGAGGACCCCATCGAAGCAAGAAAGGTTAGGCTGAAAATACCTAGATACATGATTCATGAAGACGTCCTGTACCGCTAAGGCGATCTACAACCACTCCTCCGATGCGTAGCCCCCCACAAAGCTGTTTACTTTATCTACAAAACCCATGAAGGGGCTTGAGAAAGCCGTCGGGGGCTCGATCAGTAGCAAAGAAACTTCTTCTAGCCGGATATTATTGACCAAAGATGTTTGAAAAGGTAAACAAACACATCCAAGCTTCCCACCAATGCCAAAGGCACCAATCACCCACATCCCCCAGGAAGAAATGATGAATGTTAACAGCTCCTGGCTATTTAAGAAATGGGGGATCGATTTGGTGGGACCTTTTTTGGAAGCCCCTAGCCATTTTCGATACCTGATCATAGCCATAGACTACTTGACAAAGTGGGTTGAAGCTGAAGCCCTAACCGGCATAAAGGGAAAGGCGGTGATTGAGTTTTGCTAAAACAATATCATATGCGAATATGGAATCCCTCGAACGATCATAAGTGACAATGACGCTCAGTTCGTATATGACCCATTCAAAAGCTGGTGCAAGAAGTATGTAATCTGCCAAAGGGTCACCAATGTTTACCACCCCCAAGCCAATGGGCAAGTAGAGGTCACTAATCGAACCATTGTCAATGGCATTCGATCGAGGCTCGAAGGGGTAGATAGGAACTGGATTAGTGAGTTACCCTGCATACTTTGGTCGTTCCAAACAGCAGAATCTTCTGCTATGGGAGAGACCATGTATGCCCCGGCTTACAGTTTCATGCGGTCATTCTAGCGGAGATAAGGCTGCCTACCTTTTGAAGGTTTAATATAAGTAATGGACGATAGAAAGACAATCACGAGCAGTGCCGCTTGAACCTGGACCTCCTTGAAGAGAAAAGAGAGAAGGCAAGCCTCCATGAAGCTAGGGTCAAAGAAATGGTTAAGCGGTATCACGATCGGAGAGTCTGAAAAATCCAATTTTCTAAAGGAGACCTAGTGATGAGAAGGAACAAGAAAAGTAGTAGAGAGCCAGAGGGAAAGCTGTCGGTAAACTGGGAAGGACCCTACTGAGTTGCTGAAACCTGCCCGAGAAGCAATTATGAGTTAGACACCCTCCAAGGTGAAGTGATTCCACGCAGACTTTCCAACCTTAGGTGGTATTATTCCCCAAAATCCGAATAGGCCTGTGAGGGTAGAGAAATGGCCTGCTTAGAGGTACCTTTGGGTCGGAGAAGAGCATCGTTTCGACAACATTGTAAACTGAGAGGACTCCCCTGCCTGTGGCAATTTTGTATCAGAACAAGTTACTTTCAAACTAGTTCTTGGTTTCCACTCTCCTAAAATAGGAGTATCTCCTATTCGAAGGGTCAACAAAGCCCCATCAAACGCATAATAGGCACCCAAGGCACATACCTTGTAAAACATTCGAAGGGCCAACAAAGCCCTATTGAACACGCAAAAAGTGTCCAAGGCACAAACCTTGTAAAATATTCGAAGGGCCAATAAAGCCTTATCGAACGCGCTACAAGTGCCCAAGGCATAGACCTTGTAAAATGTTTGAAGGGCTAAGAAAGCCCCGTAGAACGTGCAACAAGCGCCCAAGGCACAGACCTCGTAAATATTTGAAGGGCCAACAAAGCCCTATCGAACGTGCAATAAGAGCCCAAGGCACATACCTTGTAAAATGTTCGAATGGCTAAGAAAGCCCCGTTCAATGCACAACAAGTTCCTAAGGCACATACCTGTAAAATGTTCGAAGGGCTAACAAAGCCCCGTCAAACGCGTAGCAAGCGCTCAGGGCACAGACCTTGTAAAATGTTCGAAGGGCTAAGAAAGCCCTGGCGAATGCACAAAAAGTGCCCAAGTTACAGATCTTGTAAAATTTTTAAAGGGCTAACAAAGCCCCATCCAACTGTGTAAGCCACACAAGGCTTAGACCTCATAAGTCGCTCAAAAAGTCAGCACAGTTTGACTGAGAACTAGTGGAAAGAGAAACAAGTTAAATAAATTTAGCTTGGGGGCAATAGCCTTACCTAAAAAGGAACAAATGTTCTGACAACGGCAAAGAGAAGAAAGTATACAATATTAGGCCAGCACGACTTACAAGTACAAAGAAATAAATTACAACTATCTTATAAAGTAGGAATATTATAGGGGACCTACGCTACTGGCCTCCAGATGGAAAATACAAGAACCCTAAGATCTAGCATCGAGGTCTCCTAACTAAAGGTTCTTCTCCATCATCGAGGGACCGTGGTCGACTTCAACTAGCAGTGTTACCTCCCTTACTGGACAAAGAACCTCTTCCTCGGCCAGCGGTGGAGGGGATTCAAGTCATGTTAGTTCCTCAAGTCGAAGCCACGGGAGGAGGGGCTTCACCAGATCCTAAAGCTTCATTTCTCCTAGGGGCAGTACGGGAACTTGAAGCTCCCACTTTCACTTTCTACACCCTGTCCATCCACCTCCTAGCCTCCTTATATGCTTCTCAATACTTGGGATTTTGAGTAATATGTTTCTGCTCAATGATATTGATAGTTTCTTTAAGAAAGCCTTCAAAATCTTCACTAGAGGTTAAACAGTCGTGAGTCGGAGCCCGTTCGCTTGACGGCTGTCGGTCATTGCCTCATATGTTGTATACAATTAGGTAAGCTCTTTATCAACATTCTCTTTATCTCTACAAATGACAACAATGATGGCCTGATTCTCTTTAATGGATTGTTCCAACACAGGAACCAGATGTCACTGATATGCCTGGACTTCTTCTTTCCATTTCTTGAGTTTTTTGGTAGCAGTTGTTAGGGCCACTCGAGCCACCTCTACAATCTCTCGGGCCACCTAAGCTGCACGATGGTAACTTTCGATGGACTCTTTTGGTCGAGAAGTTGATGTTCCCCTGTGGCTTTATAGGCTTTAACAGCTGAAAGACATTCATACATTGAGGTAAACCCAGCCTTGATAGTTATCTCTTCGAGAACTTCATTATGCCGGGCTTCGAGAGATAAAAAAATCCCCTAAAATTTCATCCTTCGCAACAGCTAAGGAATTCTTTTCCTTCCTTAAATGGCTCAATGCTTTGAGGAGTTCCTGCTTCCTTTTATGAAGACCATAACACCATAAGCCCAATTCCTAGTATGCAGCCCAAAGCTCCTCTTCGAGCCGGACAAACTTGTACCAAAATTGGGATGCTTCAGTTCGATGCTCCCAAACCCATTTCTCGATCCGGTGATACCACTCCTTCATGAATTGAAAGAAGAAATCAAAGAAAGTACTCCTTCGAGATTGGGGGGGAGGGTACCAAGTCTAAAGTCTATGAAAGACAAAAGGAGAAACATATAAGTATGAGAAAATGAAAGTCTTCATTAATAAAGGAAAAGAAGTACACCAAGAGCCCCAAAGGGAAAAAAATTCATACAGTTTTTCCTACGCTAGATGTCTCCTGTGAAGAACTCGAAGGGGTAGGCTTGCGCCAAGACCTTAGAGCGATAAGGAGATCTAGCTCTTTCCACTCAGTGTCTTTGTCCACCTCTAGGTTGTGGATCTCCTTCGCCGAGAAATACTTGTCAGGAGCCTTCAAATGGTCGAGCAAGGGGATTTTAATCCCCCCCATCTTGGATTGACTTCCACCAGAGATGGCTCAGCTATTTGGGCTCCAAATTGTTCTTATAAACATCCAGCATAGTAGCATACTCAGTCGGGAGATCCTTAGGAATGGAATGAGCCAAATATTTTCAGGTAACCTCAACCAAAACCGTGGAGTGGGAGTAGAAAAAAAATCCTGGAATCCCTGGGTAACCACTACCCTATTGGTATAGGCCTAAAAAATAGAAGCTTGTTTCTTAGGAGAGCAAAGGCCAGAAAGTTTGGAAATTTCCGTCTAGGCCTCCTAGAGTTTCAGCTTGAGCCCTTTCAAAATATTGTCCTTCTCAGCGGACTATTTCTCGAGCTCCCCTTTGTGATCAAGAGCTTACTTCTCTAGCTCTGCTCAATGGGCAAGGGCAACGATAGCGCGCTTGGCCCAATAGTTGGAGGCCACTTTCTCCAGGTCTTCCTTATAATGGGAAGCAGCCTCGCACAACTCCCCTTCAAGCTCTTTAGACTTAGCAATAGCCTGTTCAGCCTCCTAAACCTTGGCCAACTAAGCATGAACAACAGAGTTCAAGGAAACTGAGAAAGATGCCTCCGGGACAAGGGTCAAAGAGTGACCCTCCCCACTCGGTGGGGGCAAGTTGCTCCTCCCTGAGAGGTGGCCAGTCTCTGAGCTGGTGTTCCTAGATAGACAAGGTTTGGCCAGGAAGTTGAATGAAGGGGAGGCCATGTTTTTTCTTGGCCTTTGAATGGAAGGTTGGGGCATTGAGGCACCATCATGATCCCGTATGCTCTTAGAAGTTTCATCCTGGAGCTCCAACCAAACCTCGGATTGAGCTTCCGGTTGGACAGGGCTGGAAGTAGAGTGTCTGTGAGGGGCCTCCGAAGAGGCCTCTACAAACACTGTCTTGGCCTCCATCTCGTTGTCAAAGCTAAGAGTAGCAGCAAAATTCACTAAACAAGAGGGAAAAATGGGGGGGAAAGCACGAATTAGTCAACATAAAGAAACAAAAAGATGACTAGATAAAAGCATAGTCAGCTAAAAAATAAACTAAGGGTGTCGCAAACACATTCAGAGGGGGGTGAAGAAATCCCAATGGGTGACTCCTCGAAATTACTAGCTCGGGCGGGCTCCAGTTCTGCTCTCACGGGCTTCGAGGCATGCCTAGAAGTTTTCAGGTTATCAGCCTTCTTTTTGTGTTTTCTCAAATTTTTTGAAGCCTCTTCACCATCAATCGAAGAGGCATTCCTCTTTGCCTTTCCCTTCTTGAGGTGAGCACCCCTAGATCCTTTCCCTTTCTTGTCCTTCGAACTGCTATTTTTCTTCCCCTTGCTGGAAGGAGACTTCACGGTCTCCGCCAGAGGAAGGGGTTCTATCAGGACTGGCTTTTGGCGATAGATCCAATCATAAACCTCCTACGGCCAGAAAAAGTTAAAATTCCTCAAAATATCGAGGGGGTCACTCAGCAGTCGATCTCTATCAGCTATAACATCCTTTAGAGCAACATAGACGAAAGGATTCTCAAACTTGGGTTTCGGATTCCAATCGGGTACATAGTACTCCTCAGCCTCTTTCTCGAATGTGTAAATGGGGGATAGATGCCACCCTTTACAGTTAGAAGAAAGTTTTACAGGATGGTCTGAGAATCTGTTGCACAGGGTTACGATCCCTCCAAGCTTCGTATAGAGATCGAAACACCTACTCCTGGAGAGATAGTATAGAGATCAAAAGACCTCGTAGAGGGATTTAATACCCAAGTTGTTACATTGAGTCAAGAAGGCCATGACGAGAAGGATAACAGTTGAATGCACTTGAGCCCAGCTTATCCGATACTCTGCGAGAAAATAAGAGAGGATGGGGGGAAAGGGGAACACATAGGCCAAACCAAAGATAGCATATATAGATTACGCACCGACCGGGCCTTGTATCCCCCAGATTTTCATCTCCTCAAAACACCTCCAAATGTAAATCCTCCGAGATCCGAACCCACAAAGGAAGCATCTTCAACAGCTCAATGACTTTCGGATCTACGGGGTGTGGAGGAATTTCAAGGATGATATTTAGAATTTTTCGAAGAAATAGGAATGGTCATCCTTGTCCTCCAGAACTCTGGCCTAACTCGGAACACGGGACCTCGAAGAGAATCACTTCTAGCAATAACCCTGAGGCGGCATCGAGCAAGTGGTAGAACTTCCCCCAGCCTCCAAACTCGTCGGAAGGGAGCCGGCCGCTGATGAAGGAACAACGCCAAAATCCTAAAGGCGAGAACTCTCTTCACCGTCGGTGGTAGAAACGGTCAAGAAATAGGCCGGGAAGGATTTCTTCCCCGATGACGGTATTTGCAACATTATAAAATCAAAATGAGAGGTTAAGGGAAAGGGAACTTACTGGTAGAGTGGATGGAAAAATAGCTCGATCTTTCATGAGAAAGAATGCCAGAAAACCGCTTAGACAGAAAAAAGGGTTTCTTATATTTGGGAGCAATTTGGGAAAGATAGCAAAGTAAGAACAATGAGAGCCCTCATATATATATAGGACCTTAAAAGGTAATCATTACCTTGGGCCTCCACATAAAAAGTAACTGTATGGGTAAATGGGCCACATGGGGGAGTCAAACCAAGGCATTTATGGTGAGAGGAGTGCACGCGTGGAAATATAATGGGGGTTTAACGAGCCCCAAAAGCATAGAGTCAACCCCATACTCATAACTCATCCACTTCTCGCCTTTAATTCAAATTATGGAAATCAAGGAACATTCCCGCTTCCTGCTATAACTGCAAACCCTGGAAGCTCGGAGTATCTATGCTTAAACACAAGGATTCAAGCTCCGAGGATGATAGCACAGATTAGAACCCTAGAATCCCAGAGCCTCTATACTGAAACATGCAGATTCGAGCTCCAGGAACGCTAGCACATATTAGAACCCTGGAAGCCCAGAACCTCTATGCTTAAACACACGGATTTGAGCTTCGTGGACGCTAGCACAGATTAGAACCCTACAATCCCAAAGCCTCCATGCTTAAACAAGCAGATTTGAGCTCTATGGACGTTAGGACAGATTAGAGCCCTGGGAGCCCAAAGTCGTTTGTGCTTAAATGCGCAAGTGCGCACCCTCCAAACTCTAGTGCAGACCAGACGCTCGAAGGACAAACGCATTGTACCAAGGATGTGGATTTCTTGGATTTTGGCACAGTTTTGAAGGTGGGAATTCGAGCCCTTTACAATCAAAAACTCATATTCAAGCGTACCAAACTTCTAACGCAGATTAGAAGGTCAACGTCTGAATCTATCCTGGGCTCCAGGAATTTGAGCAACCATGGGCTCTAAAACAGAATTAGAGACCTGGAGGCCGTACCCCTTAGGGGTGAAAAGATAAGACTTGCATGATCTTGGGCCCAAGTGCAGATTAGAAGCCCTAGATTTTGAGGCGTCTTATCTCTTCCTACGTACAATAGAATTTGAAGTTCCATGTCTCCTATCTCATATTAGAAGATAGAAAATAAAACTTTGTGTTTCCATTCTTGGGGCTCGAAGGTCCGTGGGTCTTTAACACAGATTAGAAGATCCAAAGAATGGATCCCTCAGGAAGTACTATCAGGGGCCCGAAGGCCCTTGGGGAGATAAAAAGAGGCAGGATTTAGGCCCTTAGGCTCTAACATAGACTAGAAAACCAAGGGTCGAACCTCTGACACATTGATCAGCTCGAGCGGTAATTTTGAAGCCTCAACCTGGGATGTACCTTCAAACGCATCGTCAGGGGCACTATCATCATACCCCAGGAAGTGTTAAAGGATTTTGGAGGGTAAACCCTCACTTGGATGTCAGTTCGAAAAACCCCCATCAAGAGGGAGTTATGATGAACCCGTGAACTCAAGTACGGATACGAACCCACGATCCTGAGATGAATTCAAAGGTTGAACCCTCAGCTTTCCAGGGGCTTCTTGATAATGTGTAAATCTGTAAGTGCCTAAATGCCCATGCGGCCGAACCTAAGTCCATAGATTTACACTTTGGGTAAAGCCTTTTGGGCTTGCCCAAGGTAAGATTACTTGCTCCCCAAGCAAACAAAATAGTTTCCCTACTTTCCTACCTATATAAAGGCCTAAGGTAACCTTACACAACTCAACTATTCATTCCTATTACAATTGGGTAGCTTGTTTGCTAACTTGGATGTCAGAGCCTTCCCCCCCCCCCCGAAAAAAAAACCTCTGTGGGCTTTGTTTCCGATCACCACAGCAGAGCAGCGACGATGGTAAATTGGGGTGCATCAAACCCTTCGAGGATGGAGATCCACCTTGCATGTCAGACCGAAACCTTATCCTGACGATAGAGGTGGCAGAGAGAATCTTGGTCGATGTATAGTATAAACTCCTGATGATACAGATAAGGCCTTCAGTACTTGACGGCTTAGACCACAACGTAGAACTCGATATCGTAGGTGTTGTAGTTAAGCCAGGTGCCCACAACCTTCTCACTATAGTATGCCACAGGTCTCTCTTACTGGCTAAGAATGGCTCCAATCCCTGTTTTCAAAGCGTCCATATGTTGCTCGAAAGGTAGTGAGAAATTTGGCAGGACCAAAATGGGGGCGGTGGTGAGTCGCTCCTTGATTAGACTAAATGCCGCTTCAGCATCCCTTGTCCACTCGAACTTGGTGCCTCTCATACAATATGTGATTGGGGCTATGATCCCATTGAAGTGAGGAATGAAACACCTATAAAAGGATGCATGGCCATGGAAAATTTGTACCTCAGTGATCAAACTCGGCCTAGGCCATTCCCAAGCCTCTTTAACTTTTGCCTCGTCGACTCGTAGTCCGTCTCCGGAGATGACATAACCCAGAAATAAAACTGTAGTTGTCATGAACACATGCTTCTTCACTGTAGCATAGAGCTTCTCACATCGTAGCACACTCAGTACTTCTCTCACATGCTCGAGGTTCATGTAAGGTTGGCATTGTAGATCAGAATATCATCAAAGTACACAACGATAAACTGACCAATAAACAATCACAAAAGTTGATTCATCACCCTGGATAAGCATGCTCAGGGTTTTGGATAAACCAAAAGGCATTACCATCCATTCGTATAGCCCCTCTCGCATCTTTAAAGCTGATTTCCACTCATCCCTGGGACGCATGCGGATCTACCTGCTCTTCAAATCTAACGCAAGAATATTTTGGCGCCGCTAATCTAATCGAGCAAGTCATTAAAGCAAGGAATGGGAAAATGGTACCTTGACCCGCCTCCACCAGGGGTTGTTAATTGTAGCTAATTAAATCGAGTGGAGGCTAATGATCAAAGGGGTTGAAATATAATATTTATAGTTTTGCTCCCATTCTCACTGCTACACTACCGATAGGGTAGTTAGCAGTAAGCCCTGGGTTTGTCCATATAGATGCTACGGCCTAAGAGTCAATGAAAACACAACCTCGTACGGGCCATCAATCCGTACAAGTGGAAGGAATAGCTAATAAATGCAAACATAGGGAGGGTTGGTTTTTCAACCTAATAACTACAAAACATGAAATTAAAAAGACACAAATAATCTATATAGCTTAGCACTTAGGGAAAAATTATGAGACATGAATGATTTAATGCTTCGATCCTCGATTCATTCACATGTAAGATTTACTAAACAACCTAATAGAGTGTTCACAACACATGGTGTGGCCGATGGCATACACTTCCCCGTACCTATCATGTTGAGTGTGCTCGCAACCCTCCGTCGATGTTGCCATTGTAATTAGGGGAGTACAACAAGGTCCAACCATTGTTGTAGGTCTGTTTGTCCCCTGTGGGATTACGTCATGAGTTTCCACCACAAATGCACTACTTCTCAATCACCTATCAATTAGGTCAAGGGGTCGTTGGTACCTTATCTATGACACTAGGGCCTCTTACAACCCTAGCTTGCTACTATTCATTATCTCCACCTGTAACCTCTCAGACTACTTTCCGTAATCAGCTAAGACTGGTGCAATGGCAAGTAAGTCAGAGAAATACTCGAGTCTCCTGTGCACACACTCACGCAGACGCAACGTACTCCCTTACCCATTCTAACATCCCGATTTCCCTTCCCAAGGAGGCATCAATATTTACATCATACATGAATATAGCCCAAAGTGTGTGCTTAATGTGGTGTACTATTCATGCAATTCAAACATTCAAGAATAGTCACAATAATATCATGAACACAAATACTGGGATGAATCTAATGAATCTCACATAAGCATTAATAAAACATGTTTATAATTTATCCCCAACCTATGGAAACTACTTTATAGACATGGAATTCATATATAAATTTGAATTCCACATCATAGGATCAACACAAAAATAAAAGGAAAGAAAAAAATGAGAGAGTTTTTTTCTCCTCTAAAGTTGCTCTCCTAATAGCCTAAGAATGAAATAAAACTATCTACTCTCTATCTACTCTCTTTAACCTAGTAGACTAAGGCTATATTTATAAGGGAAGAGGATTGGGCCTAAAAATATGCCCAAAATAGGCCAAAATGACTAAAGCTTAGCTCAGCCGCAGCCCAGCCCATGTCGTCGCGGATGGTGCGGTCTACACCATGTACTTATCACGGGGCTCGGGATCTGGCGCGAGTCGTTCTGTTGCGAGTCGTTCTGTTGCCTTGGCATGGGGTGCTGTATCTGCTGCAGGATGTGGATCTGTGCCATTGCGGCGTGCTAGATCTGGCGCGGTCCACACTAATACCTTTGGCATGGACCATGGCTTTTGGTGTGGGCCATTTTCTAGAAGGCATGTCTTCGACTCCTGATCGTGCGGGACGTGGCCCTTGGTGTGAACCATGGTCTAGAAGGCTGATCCACTCAGAAGCTTGGCATGGGCCATATCATTCTCTACACCCCACTGGCTGGTCTTGATATCTTGGACTTGGAACGGCGCGGACCATTGTAAATGGGACGGTTCACACCCATACTTAGCCAGATTTAAGTGAAGTTTTGAACTCGTGCGTGCTGCCCGTGAGAATTGGCGTGGTCCACACAACAACCTCATGTTGAACACTGTTAGCATGGGCCAACCCCATTGGCGTGGGCCGTTAGTGCCAACCATGAACGACCTATGCCAATCTGTGGTACCTTGGCCTGCTGAACTTGTTTTCTTTGTTACGGGTGAACCGTTTGTTCGATTTGATAGTTTTAGTAGTCAATTTATAGCACTTAAGAAGACAAATCCAATGGAATTATCCTTGAAGGCTAATTCTTCTTGGATCGTTCTCAGACTTTGGTGCAACTCATCAGACCACGATTCCTCGTTTCTTCATTGGTCACTTTGATATCCGTTGTCGCCAATCTTTGACTCCAATCTCCTTCTACCACGCTTTGATGTTCCTGGTCTTCGTCTACTACCTTTCTAGAAGTGAATGACCTTCGATCTCTTCTACCATCCTTGCGAATGACCTTCAATGTCTTCTACCACCCTTACGAACGGCCTTCACATAGAATGTAACCAAAAATTACCTACATGCAACCTACTAAAGATAATCAAATGGAATATCTAGGAGCTCGTGGATACAAGATGTCCATTAGTACTAATTAAGTCTACAAAATGCAGGATTTTGATAAGAAACCCAAACATGGACGTCTAAATCCCTTGTCACGTAAACTCAACTAATACTAGCAATCTGCTGAATAAAACAAGTTAAAAACTATGCCAAATGCAACAGTTAATGCATGCAAAATGAAGCACATAATACCTCACGGTGATCTTGTTGACTGCTCAACTATCGATACACATATGACCATCCTTCATCGGTGTCAACAAGAACGGTATCACCACTGAGCTCATGCTCTCTCGGATGTGCCCCTTTTCAAGAAGCTCTTCAACTTGCCTTTAGAGCTCCTTGTGTTTGCTGGGACTTTTTTGGTGGTGTGGTCTATGGGGTAAGGGTGCCCCTGGTTCCAAGTCAATATGGTGTTGAATATCACATATGAGAGGTAGTTTGTTGGGTGATTCATGGGGAATTACATCCTTGAACTCAACCAGTAATGGAGCAATCATGTCAGGGAAGGGACTCGGCTTGGATACTTCTTTCCCGAGGAGTATAAAAATTACCTTAGACCTTCTCATATCTTCCCTGAATTGAGCCATGGTCAAAAGACTTGTATTTGACCCGCTAGGTGTGAAATTGATCGAAACGGCAGTCTCGGTGGGTTTGCTTGGAACCAAAATAATCTTGATCCCTTCAAAAGTGAAGTTGTAAGAATTTTCCCGATCGTCATGGGTTACTTTCCTATCAAACTGCCACGGTCTACCAAGGAGGAGGTGACACACATCCATGTTCACCACATTGTACCAAACCCCATCACGATGTTTTGCACAAACAGAACAAAATTAAAGCACATTTAGATATTGTTAACTCACCACCACACTTTAAGCATGCAAGCTTATATGGATTTGGATGTTGCTCGATGTTGAATTTTAGTTTCTGCACCGCCTTCTCTGAGATGATGTTCTCACAACTTCCAGTATCGATGAAAAATCGACATACCTTTCCGAGGATGGTGCACGATGATTGGAAGATTTTTTTTCACAACCAATCCTCCTCAGGTGCCTCAGGTATTAAATATGACCTGCGAACAACTAGGGACATGCCTACGTCGGCCTCGACAAGATCCTCGTCTTACCCAGCTTCATCATATACTGGCTGGTCCATAATCTCCGCATCCTCATTGTCCTCGTCCACAGTGAGAACTCTCTTTTCAACCTTCTTGTAGTCAGCTTGTCGGTGTCCTTGTTCTCTACATTCAAAGCACTTCACGGCACTAGTGCTTGCTGCGCACGTGAAACCAGATGTTATCTGTGCCTGACTTGGTTGGTCCTCTATGTTGTGCATTATTTTCATGTGCGCTCGGTTGCAAGCTGTCAAACGGGTTTGTAAACTGAACTGAGTTGCTACATCACAATTGTTTCTCCACCGAGAGGGCTTTGTGATGTGCTATAGAGACAGAAACTGAATAAAACATTTTAACTGTCTCTTAGATATTAGATTTTAGACCACCGATGTAACGTGCCACTATCTGATCCTAGATCTCCTGCACCTCATTCCTTGCGAGCAACTGGTAAAACTCAGAGGTGTACTCGTTCATAATACAAAGTTCTCATTTCATATTTTGCAAGCGTTGATACATTAACCTTTGATAGTTGTAGGAGAGAAACACAGCACAAAGGTGTTTCTTCATCTTCTCCCCGAGGTGATTTTTGGCTTAATCATTCAACTCTAGGTAATCTTTAGTTGTTTACACCACGTTGTTGCATGGTCCCAAAATCTCATTGCGATCAATGCAACCCGCCTTTCATCCAGAGTTCCTCAGAATTCTAGAATCTCTTCGACCATCACAAGCCAATCGAGAAACTCCTTTGCTTGAACACCTTCATGGAATTCTGGAATATCAGTTTTAATTCCATAATCCTACCATCGATCTTCACCTTCATAGATCCACCGAGGTTGGCATTGGATTTGTGGGGTCTCGTCGAAGGTGGCCTCATCCTTCGTCGAATCCACAACAGAGCTGCGACGGCGGCGTTCCCCGTTCTCATTCTCGTTCGCCCAAAGGGTGGAACCCCTCTGGGTTATCATCCTTATCATCTGCCTCGTATGCTCCTGGAGAACCCGTATGACACATTTTTCAAACTAGTAGTTATTGTCGCGCTCGAGAATCTCATTCACACGTTGTTGCCGTTGAGGATTTCATCACGATGACATGATTCAAGATCGACTTCGGCTATAATACCAACCGATGCAGATGCAAGCTTCGTAGAACATATTCAATCCCAATTGTTGATTTGTACAAGAATTCCAATATAAACCCTTCTGAAACATGTTGATTCAAGGCACTTGAATACCATATTTGGGCATCAAATTCAATCTCTTCAAGAACAAGAAAATGGAAAGGAAAACATATGTTTTTATTATTTCATCAAAGCTGTCACACAAGTCCAAAATATGAGTTTTAAATACTTTAGCCCAACAAACAAACCCTAAGGGCAAAAATGAAAAACAAAAGGCAAAAAACTACAAAAGGAAAAAAAAACTTCCATAAGCATATAAAACAACTAGAAGCAATCAAAAGAAAAAAAAACGATAAAAACTTCCATAAACATGCATGTATGGTCTCGAAGCTCGTCTTCAAAATTGGGCATTGCAACGCTTCTCAAATGGCTCCAAAAACATCAAATCTTATTCTTCTATCGCTTGGCCCACATCATTGTCCTAACCGACAACATAACCATTATGTGACTGATGTCGATCACTCATTTCATTTTGTTATAGAAGATTCGAGGGAACTTATTACATAACTCACTATAGTGAAAATTGTTATGTCACAAATGGGTACATGTAGGAATAGTCGACACGCTGCAATATAATTGAAAATTTCCATCCACTACCTTTGAAACGGCATCAATGAACGACATTAATTTTCTGCAATGACAGGTTATAAGTACTAGTCTTGTATAAGTATGATCCTTGTATATTTCATTTTGGTATTAACTGTCTCTAAAATCATCTTTGCTTTGCATGAAATTGTAGTAATGGAGCGAAGACAATTATAAATGGACTTTCAACGTACTCTTGGAAGAAGTTCATTATAGTTGGATTGTTTATGTTACGGTAAGGCAGTTGCACTAAGTCTTTCACTCAAATACCATAACACTAAACATTATTATGTAATACTCACATAAAATTCTCGTATGCATTATAGTTAAGCCATTACATAGACTATGCAATGGAGATTTACTTCCGATTGTGGATTTCAATCGAGAGTATTTTAGCACTTGTTTGTAGTTATTATATGTTTCCAGTATATTATTGTATTGATGATTTTGTGATGGGCTTCCAATTCGCTCGAGTGGCCCATTATTTCATAATATTGGTCAATTCCAGACGTGAGTCAATTTATTGTCAGTTCAACCGAAAGTAAGTGACTGACATCGACTCTGTCATTCATAGAACACAACAAAAAATGCCAATCCAACTGAAGTCGACCAACTTTGGAAAAAGTTTAATAACCAATGTCAACCATGATGTTTGCTCGAAAGAGAGAAAAATGAAATCATGGTATTGTACTCGATAGCAACCGACATAGGCTTCGTAATCTGTAGCGATTGACATCAATTCAACAATCAATATCAACCGACATCGCTCACTACATTTCTAATAAGCTACATGTCACACATATTGATGCTGGGCAACTGTCGGTTGCTATTGTCGTTCAAAAATTTTAACCTCAATTATTTTAAGAAAAAACTTAGGTAAAAAAAACTTTTTACCATGCCTCTTTCAACCTTGGTTATTTTGAGAAAAAATGACCAAGATCAAAAGCCTCTAAAACTGAGGTAAAATGTATTGTTTCTTGTAGTACACATGCATTAAATTAAGGATCACATGAACTTCTTCTAATAGTGTACGAAAGCTCAACATATGGTCAAAATCAAATGACAAATGACTAAGGTTGTCGACTTTAAACTACAACATACCGTACCAGTTCCTATACTTTTTGAGGTTAGATAGTGATACCAACAAGTGTATTTAGAAAAAGGTAAAATAATAATACCGAAAATGAAATAATTCAAAAAACACCTTCATACAGTTTTATTCCACCTCAATAGCAATCAATTCGACCTTTAAAATCACATAAGTTAACCATAAATTGTTAAATCAACTATATTACTGATACATAAAATTTCAACTATAATTAAAATTAAAATAAAGACATTAAAATCCATTCTTGATTAAACTAAGAATATCAAATAAACACTGTGCGAGCACATATACTAATCGAGCACAAATTTACATCGCTCTAAATAATATTAATTCATTTTCAAAGTAATAACAAATAAAGAAGAAAAGAAAACTCCATAATTTTCATATCTATATATTTTTTGATTGGCCTCACAATTGCACAAAAATATGGGAGTGCCTAATGTGTGCCAATCGAATGCAATAAAACACCAAGAAACACACGAGTATGTATTAGTTTATGCGCCTAGTTTCTAATAATTTTATCTTTTATGCACCTGTTTTTTATTGATAAAGTAAAGCATAAAAAGAAATATTATAATATATATATATATATATATATATAATGCATCATTGAAATATGTATTAATAAGTAGTACTCCAATACCAAATTAGTTACTTTTATTCAGCTTTAGTATCATGGAATGGATGCAAAAAAGTAAATTAGCCTTAGGGTGGATAGATTTGGTGAATCGTACATGGAACTCCTTTACAATTTTCTTTTTGTTATTATGCATGCATGCATGCTCCGATTTGGTTTACATAGCATGAAATTTAATTTAAAACTTTCCTTTTCATTCTTCCTGTGGAACCAGTATATTAAAACAATTATGTCAATTGATTCAATTTTTTATTTTAATGTAACTCCGTAGATTTTGTTATGTGCTTAGTTTAAAGTTTAAGGTTATACGAGTTTAGTATACATGTTCTTAATACTAAATAAGATCACTGCTAGTTCAGTTTAGTTGTTCAACCATCTTGATCCAACTTAATAAATCAAATAACTTTATTCAAAATGATTAAGTGATCGATACTAGTTTATGAATACCTATGCCCCCCCCCACTCTTCGCTTTGAAGATGCCACCTTCAAAAATGTCGTCACTTCGGAAGTGTTACATTATGTTGGAAGTTGGAAGACTAAAATAGAGCATGAATGGTCCAGGTGAGCACATGTTTTGATACTCCCTGCATCTGGGTTGTTTCTCCACCTTTAGTTGTTACACCTTGGATATGGACTCTTGCATTGCATTCAATCACATGTCTAAACTGACTAGGTTCTCTACGAAGTAGTATGCGGATTCACCGATGCCAACATCTATTGATCCGACATGAGGTCTAGCAAACATGAACTAGCATGTGATCATATGAGGTCCCCTTCTTGAAAAAAAACACAAATCGACATGCTGGTCTAAAAGTAAAATGTGTGAGCATTCGTTGAAATGCATCATATATGATAACTATGTAAGATATATTCAAGAGTAGCAAGTAAATATTTTATACTATATTTAAGATAAAGTGCAGAGATTAGAAATTGTCCTTGATTAAACTAAGAATATAATATAAAAGTTGCACACAACACATGCCCAAATAGAGCACAAAATTATCTTTCCATCATCAATTATGTTGTTTTTTCAATAACATCCATTCATTTTCTGACATATTAAAATAAAAAGAAGAAAATAAGCTCTATAATATATGTCATATTATTGCATTAATTTGTGCATGGTATGTGCAAATTGAATGCAATCAAATAGAAAGAAACAAACAAGTATATAACAACTCATTGTCTAGTTTTTGTCAAAATCTTGATTGGGATAAAATGATATTATTTCCCCCTGAATTTGCTGCAACTGTGACATACCAAGAAGGCACACAAACTGTGGTGGAGAATGCCTTTTTATCAATGACAATGGTTTTAAGAATGGATGGGATAATGTCTTCTTATCAAGATAGACCTGGTTTTCTAAATGGATGGCATAATTTTGTTCTGGATCACCGATTAAGTGGGGGAGATTTTTCGGTGTTTGACTGCATCAAAGGATCAAAAATATACTGCTCTTATCTACGAAAAAACTCTCTGCCAGAAAAACCGTAATGGTTCATTCTGAAGAAACCAAAAAAAAATGTATGCGAGAGAGGTGAACCAAGCCATTACAATGCAAAGAGAAAATGAAGCTATGTGCGCGTTGCAATACTAGCAGGAGTAGAAACTCCCTTCCAACTACATCAACAGCAGTTTTCCCATCCTAACACCAAACAACACAATGAATTAAGTAACCTCACGAATAACAATCACGTATAAGGCTAGAATATATAATTTATATATGTCTGGTTTTTTGTTAGGCATGTATTCATTAAGAAGAATATTCTGTACTTCTTCAATGCAACATCCGAAAAGCCCAACAAGATTTATATGTTGTGACTTGGCAATGAAATGGATGTCATTCTTAAACTCCGGGATCCATTGTCCCAATTTTCCAAAAGCCTCTTCACAACAATAACATGAACTCCTGGAGATTCACCTTTGTAAACATGGCAAAATCCTCCATGTTCGAGCCTATTTTGATCTAAGAAGTTGTTTGTGGATCCTTTGACACTGCTCAAGTTGAAATATGAGAAATCTATTCCACTCCCTTTCATATTACGATAATCAGTTGGCCTTGAAATTGTACATTCCTTATTATTTGGTCAGAATTCAAAATTTACTTCTCTTCTGTAGAAATCAACTCTAAATTCTAACAAATAATTGATAAGTTCACTGCACAGAATTAGCACATGTCAATTCATGCGGAGAAACGTGAAGATTTTAAAATATGGCGTGGGGAAATGAAATAAATAGCGATGATGGAGTAAATGCAGTGATCGAACGAGCGAAGCGGCAGAGCACGTTTGGTTGAACATCTACATGTTCTAAAGACTGTAATATTTCTGGCTGACCTCCACCTTCATACCTATGATGGATATGACAAAATCATTAGAATGATAAATGACACCCAGAGCAAAATGATTTTGAGATAACTTGCTTAAAAATGAATGTTGCAAAGATTCATTCATGAGAGATGGTTGATCATTCAGATCAATGTTCCTTAAATAAGGATGCTTAGCAAATGAGGAGGATGAATAAGATTGTCTGAATTATTATACAGGTTTGTTTCATGGTTTTGATTGCATTCTATTTGCACAAATTATGAAATAATATGACATATATTGTGGAGTTTATTTTCTTCTTTTTATTATTAATATTTTGAAAATGATTGGACGTTGTTGAAAAATAACAAAATTGATGAAAGCGATTTAGTTTTGTGCTCAGTTTGGGTATGTATTCTGTGGAAGTTTTAAATGGTATTCTTAGTTTAATCAAGGATGGTTTTAATCTCTTTATTTTAATCTGAAATATAATTGAAATTCATTTTTTTTACGACTCTTGAAATATATCTTACGTAGTATGCTGCATTTCAACGAATGCATGCACTGTTCATTTTTTTACTATCTCTTTGATTTGTTACTTTCTTTAAGAATAGGATCTCAAAAGAATGTGTTCTAGTTCAAGTTTGTTGGACCTCCTATCGGATTTGTAGATGCTGGCACTGATGAATCCGCATAATACTTTGTAAGGATCTTTATTCATTTAGATGTGTGATGGAACTGAAAGATAGAGTCCATATCCGAGGCGTGGCAACTAATTTGTGTAGTTATGAATAAGAAATAAGGATTGATAAATTAACTCAAGATCTATTAGAATTATGATTTTTTTTAATAAAAAAAAGTGCATCAATATGCTCCCATGCTACAATCTTCATCATATAAAAATAATCAAAATTTTTTATGTTTGCTAAATGTAAGCAAAAGATGTCTCCTCAGACCAAGGGAACTACTAGAAGATGCTCAAATATGTGATCGAAAACTCTTAATATAGCATGTGGAGTTTTTTCTTTTTGTAAATTCCTTCTAATTCTATACAAAATTTAGAAATATGTAGACACAAAAAAAGGGAAAATAACATACCGATATTGTATGAAATCGCAAGTGGTAGTGGTGATCACAATGGTGTTGCTCTTTCTATCATACAAGTGGGTAATGTTAAATATATCTAATTAAAAACGTAGAATATAAAATGGTAAATCCCTCTGGAAATGATAGTAAAATAAAGACGAAGGAAAATAAAAGAAATCATGTATATATAAATTTATTATTGGTCAACCCTAAGAATTAACCTTGAGAAGAGATGAGCATCTTCTCTCAAACCATATCTAAAATCTTCAAAACCCATTAAAAGAACCATCACCACTGGAGCAATCCCCTTCTCTGCAGCGGCATCGTCAAAGGACGGAGTCGGGTAGACCTTGGGTGGTGAGCAAATTGAAGCAGAGGTGGGGTGTGGTGGGTTGACGGAATTGCCGGTGGGTGAATTGAAACAGAGGTGAGGTGTGGTGGGGCGACAGAGTCGGCGGTGGGAAGATTGAAGGTGTGGTGGGGTGACAGATTCGCAGGAAGGGAAAGGGGCAGAAAAGAAAAAAGGGAAAGAAGAAAAGGTAAAATAAAATAGATAAATGGAAAAAGAAAAAAAAAGACAATGTGAAATTACTAATTTACCCTCAAAATTGACGTTTTTTTAATTAAAGTTAACGTATTGGTGAGACGAGAGGGCCACAACTTAGAAGTTTTGTTAGTTGGGGGGCCAAAAGTATTCAAAGTAAAAGATAAGGGGGCAATGGAGAGAGTTCAGGGCCTCCCAAGTCGTTCGCCCTACTTTTAACTACCCCCTCTTTTGAGTATTGTTTTCATAAGGGAAAAGTGGGAATAAAAAATATTGTAGAACCAAAATTAAAGGCATGATATCTACTAGTAAATGAGAAGATATAACCCATTCCGGTAGATTTAAACCGAAATTTAGTGAAAAGACTATTTTACCCCCTTTTAAAAAAACTACCCAAAACCCCATTCTTCTTCTTTCCTCTCTTATTTTCTTTGACGCAAAATTCTCCAACGAAAGTGGCTGGGTGGTGTCGATTAAGGCTAAAGGGGCTGGGTGATGGAAATTAGGCTGGGTGGAGGTAGCATCGATTAGGGCTGGGTGGAGCTAGTTTGCAAGTGCCCAAGATTCACCACTGCTCATCATTCAATGGAATCTGATTATGCTAAGGTAGGTTTTCATTCTATTTTTCTTCTTGTTTTATTGGATAGCTCAATTTTCGTGTTATTGGGGTGGTTTCCAGATGGGTTTTTGTTTTTTCGGCGAATCTTAGTTGTTGTAGAAGTTGAGCCAATAAAATGCAACTATGCTTTATTGGCTTTTGTTTGTGTTTTGTTTTCGAATGAAATTTCTGGCCCTCAGTATTTGTTCATCTATTCCAGGTTCTAATTTTTTCTGTTTTGATCATGTTTACTTGAGCAATATGGAAACCGGCGTAGCAGCAGATGGAGGCAGAGCAACGAAGGAGCAACAACAAAGGTGATAAGGGTATAACTGTCCTTATACTTTCTATTTTTGGGCCAAAGGGTATTTTAATTATTTTATAATGAGTCAACGCTGGAAATACAAAGTCAATGCCGAAAATGGTGTCTTAAGTTACATTGGCACTATCATCAACTAATTAGGGTTATTTTTTTAGTAAAATTTATTTGAGGGTTATATTGGCACTTACTCAAGAAGGTAGGGTTATATTTGTATAAATTCATTTTAAGTATAATTTATGAACTTGGTCTATTTCTTAAGTCCAATATAAACTTGCCCCAAAATGCTAAAATCCCTAATCATATAAAAGGCTAAATATGCACATTAGAGAATTTTAATTATAATTTCTAAACTTGGTCCATTTATTTTTAAACATTTTATTTAAAATTTAATTTTATAGGTTGGGTACGATTATGATTAAACGGTTTAAAATCAAACCAAACCCAAACCCGAGTTTTGAATCTAGATTGGTTAATTTGGGTTTCTTAGTAATTTGGTTAAGTTTCGGTTTTAGATTTTTCAGGGGTCAATAAGATTAACCCAAACTGAATAAACTGAAAATCCATTTATTCTGTTCGGGTTTGTCAAATCCTAAAAGCAAGTTCAGACGTCCACCTTTACATCTCATAAAACTTTTGATCCAATGGGTGACTAGGAGAAAAGTTAAGACATTCGTCAATGAGATAAAGGCATTAGCAGGGCTAGTAGTAGTTTTAGTGGTGCTCAGCAGGGAAAAGCACCAGTGCATAGACGGCCGAACTCGTAAGTTTGACTATCTGATGATCAGTGTTTTCATTGCGGCGGACAATACCTAAAATTGAATGTTTGTCTGATCAGTATGATTGTCGCAATTTTAGAGGAAATCATAGGGGAATATGGTGAAGATGACAAGTATGTAGGAGTTGTGTTTGCTAAAAGGGAGTTGTTTGAGAAGGTTTACATTATGTTGCGGAGGATTTTGTTGTCATCCATGGGAGAATGACAGCGTAAGAATCTTTTCAATTGTTTTGATTCATAATAAATTGTGCAATTTAATTATAGATAATGGTAGTTATGAAAACCCCATTTCTTGGAAATCGATTGATCATTTGAAATTGTCCACTAAGCCTCATGAGAAGCTCTATGGCGTAGGTTATGTTAATAAGGGTAATGAAGTTAGAGTGTCACTGACTTGTTGAGTTCCTATTGCCATTAGGAAGCACTAAATCGAGGAGGTGCTTATAATATTCTTGATATGGATGTTGTTCATGTCCTATTGGATTGACCTTAGTAGTATGAAAATGATGATACGTACAAGGGACATAATAACGTAATGTTCACATGGGGTGGGCATAAAATTGTTATAGCTCTTGTTAATACATTTTTTGGTAAGAGTTTGGGATGCAAGTAGTCTATTTATTTGTTATACCACCTATCAAAAAGTTACTAGATACGGATTTTGCAAAAACTGACTATCCAATGATGATTAAGGGTTGGGTGAGTGTTGTCCAGGTTGGGGCAAAAAGTCCAGCATTGTTGAAGGATTTTGAGGATTTAATAGGGGATGAATTGCAAAATAATTTACCTCATATACGTGATATTAGCGTCAAATTGACTTGATTCGAAGGCACATCTTGCCCAAAACTCATGATATTTATGAGTAGAATGAGGATATCTCACATCCTTTATCCACAAGAGAACTTGAGGTTGGGTTCTTCGGAGGTGCATGAGACTGAGTTAGGGGCTGAGGAAGAAGTCGATTGTTGCAAAGGTTCAACTATTTAATCGCATATTTGGTGTTCAGGATCTAAATGCCTACCGTGGTACATTTTGGAAAGGGAAAAGGGCCAACAAATCGTTTTATGTCTCAAAATAGCCTTTTAGTATTTTTCATTTTTACCTTTAGGTATGTTCAAGGGATTATGTTTATGCTTATATTTCATATTGTTTTCGTTCCTGATCATATTATGTTTTCTATTTTCTTTACGAGGATATTTAGTTTTATATTCTCATTAAGAGAATATTTTATTTATTGTTTCTAAGTTCTTGTTTTTGGAGGAATATATTTCTTTTGTTATACTTAGAATCATTGGATTTAAATTAGTAAAATTTCTTTTTTCTAGTTAGATGCCACTTTTAAATACGATTTTTTAATCTTTCATTTAATATATTTTGGGGATTCATTACTGGAAAACAGATACGTAGACACCGGTACAAATGTACCGGTGCTAAAATACCGGTGCTAAAAATATCATTAGCCCCGTTATGAACATCTGAACAAAGAAGTATCAATGGCTTTTTTTATTTACAGCACCGGTAACGAACATAACGGTGCTTAATACCTCTGCGTTATAGAGAATAACTTACAAATAAGATAATTTTGAGCACCGGTAATACACGTACCGGTGCATATAATCTGTTATACGGAAAAAAATCACGCGGCAAGTAGGAAAATTTTAGCACCATTTTAATTTTTTGTTGTAGCACCGGTAACGGAACCGGTGCTATAGGTACAGTTATGAAATTTGGGCAATAGTGCAATTTCAGCATTATGCTGTACAAGATTTATCTTTTCAATTTCGGGGATGTTCCATTTATCCGATCATGTCCAAATCGCACATTTGTGAACTTGAGTTATGAAATTTCAATATGGAATTACCAATTCAGGTTTTCGACAATTCTAAGATTCTTGGAGGGACCTAAGTGCAAAAAGCGAAAAATTCACTTGGACGTCCAAATTAAAATTCGCTTGAATGTAATGCTACATTATGAATCTGCAAAGTATATGTCAGGACTTAATCAAAAAATTATTAATATTTCTTGAAAAATCATTACCAATAATCCTCCTCGTTAGAACTTCATAACTTATTAGTCATCTATAGTAAGATACTATAACGCATGTATTAGTGCTTTATAAATTTTCACTAAAAGTTAGTTTTCTATTTCTTAACTTCAATTAACCCAAGAATACCTAATATAAAATAAATTTGATTAAAAAAAGACGGTGTAACACAATTTTTGGCAACAGTTTAATTTTAGCAAAGTTACGTACGGATCCATTTTGGGGATCTGTCATACACAATTTCTAAACACAGGAAAGACAAAATGTACAATTGATTACTTATCACTCCAATTATTTAAATACATTAACCGAAAAAACTATCAACGTTATTGGTTAGTGGATAAAAAGTGTGGGGTGAAATTATGAATTTTAGAAAGTTTAAAACTAGCATTAACACCGGTATGAAAGATACCGATGCTACAAACTTAGAAAAAAATTCTCTCCTTTCCTCTATATTGCTAAAAAAAAATCTAAAGCAGCCTCATGCAGCTGCTTCAACTAATATGAGAACCGGTTCGGATGCTTTTAGCACCGGTTTGTGTACCAGTGCTTGGTGCTTAGAAATTTTTTTCTCATTTCCTCTCTGTTTCTAAAAACAATTCTAAAGCAGCCTCATGCAGCTGCGTTAACTAATTTAAGCACCGGTTTGGATGCTTTTAGCACCGGTTTTTGTACCGGCGCTTAGTACTTAGAAAACTTTTATTCAGCTTTGCTCTCAGGTTTCAAAATTTACGAACAAAATTCCATTCAAAGCAGCCCGCAACAGCTGCGTTAAATACTATAGACACCGGTATTGTGCATTTAGTACATGTGCTTGTGTGACAAATAGATCTAAACCATTTATTTATCTCTTTCATTAAATCTCAAACGTTAAAATGTTTTTGCTATCTATATAAACCCCGACCCCTATTTTTTGCCCACCTCTTCATCCCTCCCACACTTCACAGAAACCCTACTTTTTCCCCACCTCTTCATCCCTCCCAAACATCACTTGTACACCCTCTTCATCTGCTCTGTACCGGCGAAGAGTTTGAAAACTTCACCGCCGCCAAGGCCCATCCGCGCAGTCAAGGCCCGTACGCCGCCTTGGCACGTCCGTGCAGCTGTTGGAGGAGAGTAGCATCCCGTTCAAGGTCGACATTGTGAAGGATGCAGGTAAAAATCGTGTGCTTTTGTTTATTACCTATGTAAGTATGTCGTTGATTGTGATTACATTGTGCTTTTTGTAATAACCCTCACTTATTCCTCTCAAATTTCATCTCTATGGCGACGTCGATTCCGTCCGGTGGGGAGAGCCAAATACCGACAAGCGCGCACTACAAGGGCCAGAGTTGGAGGATAATGGTCAACCACCCGGTCGGGAGAGCCGGAAACCATGGTATTCCTTTTATTTCCTTTCCAGTCGATTTGTGTTTTCTTAGACCTAAAATTAGATCCGTAGTTTTTGTTCATTTTCAAGACTTTTACAATGAATGGTTAGTAACATTTAAAGTTTAAAGGTCTTTTTCCGTGTATTGATGATTTTTTGTTATGTTTAAACTGTTGAGATATTGTAGTTCACCCAGGCCAAGGAAACTTAGAGTGTTTGCCATTGTTTGTTTATACACTCTTTGCTTCCGAGGCCCAGGAAAACTGCTTCATTTTGATATTTTAAATGTCAAAATATGCATTAGTTAAAGGGCACTACATAGTCTGCCTTCGATTCATGTATTTCCCTCTAACTATATAATGCTTATTCCATTACGAAAAGTGTTGTAACATTTACAACTCTATAATTTAAAATGTGTTGAATTTGTAAGTGTTTTGATGATATCTAATTAATGTTTAAACTGTTGACATATTGCAGTCTACCGGGGCCATCAAAACTCTGAGTGTTTGACATGGTCTGTTTAAACACTCCTTGCTTCCGTGGCCATGAGAAACTACTTCATTTCGACATTTCAAATTAATAAGCATTAGTTAAAGGGCACTGCATAGGTTGCCTTCGAAATGTACAACCCTCTAACTGTGCAATGCTTATAACATGTGTAGAACTCTTCTATTTCAAATGTGGAGATATATGTAGTCTATGAGCACCAAGTAGACTTGGTGTGTTTATCTTTAACTGTTTAACATTGTGTGTTTAACATAAATCACTGTTGATGTTAAATACAATGTTAAAACATAGTTATACATACCAAGTTTCCTTAGTGCTCAAATGCTGCTTAATTTTGACATTTTAAATGATTTTCTATTGTAATTGTTGTTGTGAACAAGCCTAACGGAGGAAGAATTTGTTGAAGGGCACTACATCGGTTGTTTTCTAGAACTCCACAATTTTAAATGTGGAAATTTTGTGGTGTATGAGCACCAAGGAGGCGTGGTGTGTTCATCATTAACTGTGTTTAACATTAAACTGTGTTGATGTTAAATACATTGTTAAAACATATGTATACACACCATGCCTCTTTCAGGGTGCTCAAATGTTGCATCTTTTCGACATTTAAAATTATATTTTTCGACATTTGCAGAAATCTAAAATTGTTTTGTTCGACAAAGTTAATGGAAGGTGCCGTAACATTTGCAGAAATCTAAAATTTAAATTGTGGAGATTTTGCAGTTTATAAGCACCGTTGAAACATGGTGTGTTAGTGTTTAACATGGTGTGTTTAACATTAACACATAGTTAATGTTAAATACATAGTTATATAAATCATGTTTCCACGGTGTTTAAACGCTGCATAATTTTGACATTTTAAATAGTTTTCTTCGACAAATTGTATTGTGCACAAACTTATGGAATAAAGCAATACTTAGAGCACCCTAACCCTTCTAGAGCACCCTAACCCTTCTAGAGCACCCTAACCCTTCTAGAGCACCAAGAATGCAGGTAATAACTTAGATCAGATGTGCCTCGGCTCTCAGCGAAACCGGCGACCACGTTCGACCATGTTTAGGTCTAGTTTGTTTCAAGAATGTAGGGTTATTATTATTTTTTTGAATCAATGTAATGAACTTTCAGGTTGTGGCTACAAATTTTCCATTTTTTTACACTAACTTACATATCTTATTGTTGTTCTGTATAGCCTGTTGTTCATAATGAAACTCTAGGTTTAATTTTCCGGACAATGACTTTATAATCACTGGCCAGATTTTTTTAAAATTGAAGTCAAAATACTAGCACCGGTACATACACTATAGGCACAGGTATTTTCAATATTTTCAAACCAGTGCCCATGGGTGGGGGTGGTAACATAGGCACCGGCACTTGTCATCCGGTGCGGGATTAAATACGTAGCAGTGGTAACTATTACTGGTGCCTATGCAATCACTCTACTAGCACCAGGTCACGTACACACCGATATGGAAATGCACGAAATACCGGTGCCTATTGTATGGTTTTACAGGTGCCTAGGGGGTTCTCCCAATAGTGATTATTTTTTTCTAATAAATTTCTGAACTTGTTTTCAGGATTTGACATTTGAGAGCCCCATTAATTTTTCAGAATTTGTGCTTGCAAATCCAGCGTTTTATTTTACGGCATCACGTCTCCTTGTTGCTCATAGCTACTGGGTGCACTTTTAACTACGGCTTGTCCATACTTTTTTGCCTTCAATTTTATATAATGAAACCCAAAGAGTTACTTTCGACTTGAGTTCACGATAAAATTGAAGTTAAAAGTTCTTTCACTTGACCGACTATAAATTTTTACAAGTGATTACTCGGCCAATTTGGCTGGCTTTAATATAAAAGAAAAAAATAAAAGTTCAGAACTTTTATTACATGTGTTTCAAGAATATATATAGAGAGAGAGGACTCAAAAATTGGAAGAAAAATAGAAAAGTAAAAAAAGAAAAGGGTGGAAAAGGAAATATGATCAGCTGATCAAAATCCAACCCACCTTGACCGAACAGGGGACTCTAAGTCATAGTACTACCAATACGTTCCATCCTACACAAGACTGGTCTTATTCTTGCACACTAATTTCTATTTTAGCCACATACTGATAGTAACTCCTTAGAGCTCCGAATGAGTGTGTATCACCGGAAAACTTTGTTGATTCCTGAAGAAATTGTCTGGATCGACCTTGCTCTTCACTTTGACTAACCTATCAAAGTTGTCCTTGAAATATGCACTTCCCCATTTCTTAGCTTGCTCGTAAGTGGTCTCGCCATTAACGTTGTTGATGCCCAGTTCATAATCACGGTAGTTAACATATGCATATCTCGGACTTTTCTGGACATATTCTCCCACAATGTCGTGCAGCTTTCCCACCCAACTTTTCCGAGCTTCTGCCACATCGGAGGGGTCGTTCGGAGCCCAGTTCGCAGACTCGAACAGCATGATAAAGGCCTTCCTGTGAGGAAACGGAGTCGCGGTTTCAGGGATTGATTCCATGACTCCACCTCCGAAATGAGTCCATTCCATCTGCGCGTTGAACGGAGGTAGCTCCGCGATCTTTTTAAGGATGTTTTGGATGCCCTCTAATGGCATGGGACCCGTGAGGAAATCAGATTTACCTGAAAAGGAGAACTTAAACGGAGGGATTCTGCTTGTTAAGAACTCCCTCGGTTTGTCGTAGGGTTGTGACATGTGGTACGGGAAGTACTGGATCCAAAGCATTTCTTTCAAGTCTTCTTTCTTCAAACCTAGTTCAGGGAAATGTTCGTCCATGATCGGGAGCAGTTTCTCGCTTGCATCGCGAAAAAGACCCGAAAACAGGACTAGAGCGGTCGGTTTCCCGGTGTCGGGTGAAATGCTGCTGAAAACAACCATGGAAATGGTGAGCTTGAGTGGCACCTTCGGGACAACGTACTGCCACTTGTGAAGCAGCTCAGCTGCGTTCTGCTCGGTGGTTTTCGCGATGGTGAACGCGGTTATGTACTCGGGGACGTCGATGAGTTTGATCTTGTAAGAAAGAATGACTCCGAAGTTTGAACCAGAGCCTCCTCTGAGTGCCCAGAAAAGATCTTCTCCCATCGATTCTCTGTCGAGAACTTTACCACTCGCGTCCATGATTCGAGCATCAACAACGTTGTCGGCTGCGAGACCGTATTCTCTTGTCAACGAACCGTACCCTCCGCCGCTGATGAAACCGCCGACTCCCACGGTTGGGCAGTAGCCGCCTGGAAAACCGAGAGTCTTAGCCTTCTCGTATATCCCATAATACATTTCTCCGAGCGTTGCTCCACCTCCAACCCACGCCGTCTTTGTTTCGACATCGACGGAGATTGTTCGGAAGTTGAACATGTCGAGTAAGAAGAACGGCACCTGAGAAACATACGAGTTTCCCTCGAAATCATGGCCGCCGCCGCGAATTCTCATCTCCAAACCGTGCTTCTTACCGCAGAGTATCGCGCTCCGGATGTGCGATTCGGTGACCGGGGTCAGAATGGCCGCCGGCTTGGGGGTCTGTGGGGAGGAAAACTTGGTGTTTTGGATGTAGAAATCCAGGGCGGAGGAGAAGGAAGAGTTGGTGGAAGTGTGGATGATGGAGGAAACATCGTTGTCTTTCGAGTTCTTCTTCAGACAGCTTATGAAGTCATGCGATGCAAGTGCAACGCATGAGAGCGTAAGAAGAAGGGTGAAACTAAGCTGAACCTTCATCATCGCCATGATAATAGGACTCGTGTTTCTGGTGGGTGTTTTTCTGTGTTGTAACGGTGGTCTTATATAATACCTCCTTGGTCCCGGTTCAAACTATCCAGAAGAATGTTCAGGTATTCAAAAATAAAATTGATTATTAATAACTTTAATTAGTGTAATATAAGAGTATAAAAAATTTATATTAAAAATTATTTATTACTACAAAACTAACAATATCATGTAATATTATTATTTATATATTTAATCAAATATACAAATTTAAATGAAAAAAAATCACGTATCGAGTATACTGAGACAAAGTACATAATTTGATTGTAACACAGTTTGTCCGAAACGTCGTTTGTAATTGAATAATGTGCTAGTCAAATGTAGGAAACTCTAAGAAGAGCTATTATCTTTTGGGTAGTCAAATTAATGCATCCAAATTGGAAACGTCGTTTGTAATTGAAGAATGTGCTAGTAGGAAACTCTAAGAAGAGCTATTATCTTTTGGGTAGTCAAATTAATACAACCAAATTGGCAACACCTGTGAAAAAGAAAAATATAACCCTTCCTTTCCACAATTAACTTCCTGTTTAATTTTACCTCAATCCTTTTTATAGCCTCATAGAATATTCATCCGTGGAGAAGCCTCCACTAAATGCGGCATTAGAAGCGGTGGATCGAGGTTCGAAAGAGCTTTTGATTTCGGAACTTCCTCCCATATCACCTTTTTCATTTAAAGGCACTTTGAAATCAATTAAAGGTGGCATTTAATGCCAATCAATTAAAGTCAATCCTACTTATATAATCGCCTTTAATTATGGTCTGAAAGCACTTCCGAATTCAGAAGCACTATCTTAGGCCACTCTTTTAATTTAAAGGCATTTCTAAATGTAGAACTGCCTTTAATAGGCTGTCTTCTTGGCTCAATATAAAAACCCATTAACATTAGGGTTTTTACCACATGTCTACACTCATAATTTTTTTAAAAGTTTTTCCCTTCACTCTTATACATCTCTCTAGCAACTCCCTCCCCACCCTAACCTCTATCATCACCACTATCATGCCGTCGCCCACCCTCCACCGTCCGCCACCATCCTCCGTCTGTCGCTAATCCCGCTACCTAAACCCTAGCCTCCATAGCAGCCACCCTCACGTGGCCGCCCACTCACCACCGTTTGCCAACCCTCTTCCATCCACTGCTGAACCCGACTTCGCCCACCGCTGAATCTGATGCCACCGCTGAATCTGATGCCACCGCTGAACCCGACGTCGTCCGCCACTGAACTTGACGCCCCCTGCCATTACAAAATTTGTTTGCCATCACGCTGCGAGACCCTCTACCACTATGGATACGTTAGCCACTGTGCTGCTGGATCGCCTTCGGCGCCAAGTCATCCTCCGTAGCTGGGTCGTTGTCTGCACCGCACCGCTGGGTCAGGCTTTGCTTCGCTTGAGGCATTGTTTAGGATGTGCTTCAAATCTAGCTTTGCTTCAGCCTTCTAGAAATCACTGGTTTCTGGCAGCCTTTTTTTTAGAGTCTCAGAAATAGGTTCTGAATTCGGAACCTAATTCGGACCCCAAACGAAATCGATCAAAGGTGGAGCCAGAGAAGGCAGTTCTAAAATGCATTCTTTGGTTTAATAGAACCGCCTTTAATCACCTATTTCTCCACTAGTGAGTATTTTTAATGTTAAAAAATAAATTTTATAAACTTTTTCATGAATAATATTATAAATAGTTTCAAAAATATATATGTAATAATAAATTCAGGGATTTAATGAAAATACATCTCTTTTAGAATAAATGATTACTTTAATAGAGTAGCAAAATTCATAAATAAAAAATTATATGTGAGACAGACTAAATGAGAAGCATGAAAGTAATTTATGAGATGGAAGGATTATACTACCTCCGCCCCAACAAAAATGGCGCATTTGCTTTTGACTCGCTCTTTTATGCAAGCTGATGTGGTGGGTAATAATTGTGAAAAAATATGGATATATTGGGAAAGTTATGGGTCAAGCCTAAAACTCGTTAGAGTTAAGTCATAAGGAGGACATTGAGGGAATTCAACAACATATTCATCGCTATTTTGGGTAGTTTTCAAAGAATGATGTTTTTTGTTGGGACGAACGAAAAAGAAAATTGTGTCATTTTTTTTGCTAGAATAGAGGGAGTGTATTTTTTTAATTAATTTTTCTAATTCGCTGCTTGGCTGTTGATAATTTTAATAATGTACAATAATAACATCAAATAAATTGATGTTTATAAAATACATATTCTATTAAATTAAAAGAAAAGTGTGTTTTTAACCCTATGTTTTGCTCGAAAAAGCATATACAACCTTGTACAATCTGAAAGTGCATATATAACCTTGGACTTCGTTGACCAAAATTTCAACGGTCAAATTGGCCATAAATAGGTGAAAGGACCATTATACCCCTGAATTGAAGGGGCAAAAAGATAATCTCAACCATTATTCTCTTTTCTCTTTCACCTCTCTTTTCTCAATCTTCCGCCTCTCTCTTCCGCTGCCTCTCTCTCCCCGACTCCGGCCATTCTTGGTGGTCGAATTCAAGCTACGAGCTCCACCACGGTGCAAAAATTGAGGAACGGAATGTGGTGCAATGCGGCAGATTTGTGTTGGGGTTGCGTTGAGGAGAAAGTGATCGGATTTGCGTTGGGTTGCGTCGAGGCCGGCGTGGCTAGGGTTGCATCGAGGCCGGCGTGGCTAGGGTTGCGTGACGAAGCGTGGTAGCGTGGCTAGGGTTAATGGATGGGCTAGGGTTGATGGATGGGCTAGGGTTGAGTGGTGGTGGGAGAGAGGTGGAGTGAGGCTAAGGTGGAGCGTGGCGGGAGAGAGGTAGCGGCGGGGGCCAGGGTTAAAGGTGGACTGCGGTGAAGCGTGGTAGGAGAGGGTTTCTAGTGGCAGAGGCTAGGGTTGAGGAAAGGAGCTAGGGTTAAGGGCACGACTGGAGAGAGGGGGAGTGGCGGCGGCGGCGAATGAGGGGGAGCGGCGGTGCGGATGTTTCTGGGCAGAGGTGGTGGGCTGTAGGGCTAGGGTTAAGGGTGGATGCGTCGGAGGATAGCGGGGGAGGGGTGAAGTGCGGCGGGGGAGGGTTTCTAGTGGCAGAGGCCAGGCTCGAGGGCGCAGCGGGGGAGAGGGAAAGCAACAACGTTGGATTTTTTGGGCGGCGGGGGACTAGGGTTAAGGGTGGGCCGCAGCAGAGCATGGTGTGGGAGAGGTGAAGCACAATGAGAGAGAATTTCTGGTGGCAAAGGCTAAGGTTGAGGGTGGGGGCTAGGGTTAAGGGCGCAGCAGGAGAGAGGGGGAGCGGCACCGGCTGATGTTTCTGAGCGGAGGTGGTGGGCGGCGGGGCTGGGGTGAGGAAGAGTGGCGCCGGCAGGGAAAATCGGCGGCACGAAGGCGGAGCAGTGGCAAGTGGTGGCCATGGGTGTATTTAATGAAGAAGAAAGACAAGGGGTAATTTTGTCTTTTCATGTTTGGTCAACCGTCGACTTTATTGAATCAATGCCAGAATTGAGCAAAATGGGTATAATTGCATTGTTTTAAAAAACTTAGGGTTAGTTTTGCACTTTCAGATTTTACAGGGTTATATGTGCACTTTCTCACTTTAATAGGGTCATTTTATCACTTTTCCCCTATATTAATAACATATAATATAGAGTCTGTCTCCTGAAAGACGATATTTCCATAAGTTATGAATTTTTAGGTTGCATTAATCGGGTCATATTGCACGTTGCATAATAAATTTTTAATATTGCAACTAAAATATTTTATCTTTCAATAGTTCTAATTCAACACTGTCTTTCCATATGTCTATGGAAATGCGGTATTTCCCAAGACTTTGCCTATCATATATTCATGTTGTATTTATAAATGAGTCCGTCTCTTGAAAGACGGTCTTTCCATAAGTTATGGAAAGACCAAGATTTAAGCTGCAAATTAGAAGAAATCAAGATAAAATTTTTGGGTTGAATTAACCGGGTCATAAAATTATAACTATTACACATTGCATAATAATTTTTTAATATTGCAACTAAAATATTTTACTTTTTTATAATTCTAATTCAACCTCATCTTTCCATATACCTTTGGATAAACGGTCTACCTCAAGAGTTGCCTTTATAAATTTACAAAATAATAAAAGAAATGCAACGTCTTTGGAAAGACCGTTTTCCATAAACTTATGGAAAGACGAAGTTTAAATAAAATAATAAAGATAAAATATTTTAATTACAATGTTAAAAATTTACTCCCTCTGTCCCAAGGCATTCTGCAGAGAGAGAAAACCTCTCTTCAGTTTTGCCCTGGGTGAAATGACCATTCTGCCCCTCCTCTCCCCCTCCCTCCATATCTGACCTCTCCTCCTCCCTCTGCCGCGCCTCCTTCCTCCGCCACGCCTCCTCTTCTCCTCCTCCCTCCGTCGTGTCTCCCCTTCCCTCCGTCACACATCCTCCTCTCCTCCTGCCTCCGTCGCGCCTCCTTCCTCCGACACGCCTCCTCCCTCCGCTACGCCTCCTCTTCTCCTCCTCCCTCCGTCGTGTCTCCCTCTCCCTCCGTCGCGTCTCCTCCTCCCTCCGCCTCGCATCCTCTTCTCCTCATCCATCCATCGTGTCTCCTCCTCCCTCCGTCGCGCCTCCGCCTCCCTCCGTCGTGTCTCCTCCTCTCTCCGGCGCGCCTCTTCCTCTTCTCCTTCCTCCACCACTGCCGTGAACTCATCCAAACCAATACAGATCTAAAAAGAATGAACTAATCCGCCAGGGCAACGTTGGTGGAGGGTTGTAGGGCACGCCGATCGGGTGGTGGAGGCCGGGGCAGGGAGACGAAAGGTTGTAGCTACAGTGGCGCCGATAAGGAAAAGTGAGGGACAGTAGGGTTTTGATCTGGAGTGAACAAGTTTTGGGAAAAGAAAGAAGGGTTGGTTGGGTGGGTGGGGTTTAGGTGAAATTTTATTTGTTTAAGGGTAAGAAAGTCTTTTGTTGAGTTAGTTTTTTCCTAAAATGGAAAGTGTGCAGATTTGCCTGGGACAGCCCAAAAAGGAAAGTGTGCAGATTCCCCTGGGACGGAGGGAGTATTACTCAGCTTGTATTAGTTATAAAGTTTATAATTTGATTTATACAACCCAAAAATTTTATTTGTATTTGTTCTAATTTATTTTAAAAGATCGTCTCTCGGTAGCCGAACTCTAAATGAAATCGTAAGTCATCAAAAATGATACACATCAATTTGGATAAGTGTTGGAATTACTCAGGTGCTAATTAAGACTGGCAATACCCAGATGCTCTTTTATCCTTGACTACTGACTAACAGGATTACAATATTGCAGTTATGTTTAGCATCCAGTCTCGTGTCGTGCCCCTAGTGGCCCCGCCGGCTTTACTGGGAACATAACTCAAATTTGGCGTTTGGTGGGTCTCCGTCGGCTGCTGAGGAATTTCAATTTGTTGCAATCCAGAGAAAATTGGCAAAAATGGAAGATTTTTAATTGATTTATAAACCTTCCAAATTGGCAAAAGAGGTTTGAATAATTGGAGAAAATGGAAGATTTTTAATTGATTTATAAACCTTCCAGATTGGCAAAAGAGGTTTGAATAAAAGCTTGACACTTCTTGTTTTTTAGAGATCATCTCACAAATCATGTGAAATGCAGGGTCTTTTGTGTAAAAATTAACATAAAACTTCATCTTCCAAAATTCTTTCCTCATTTTTCTCCACATCTCTACTCCTGCTACAAGCTGCAAAAAATAAACATATGCAGAAAGGCAAAGTATTAGGAAAGATCATCTTTCCATAGGTATATGGAAAGACATGATTGAATTAAAATTATAGAAATGTAAAATATTTTAGTTGCAATATTAAAAATTTTATTATGCAGCATGCAATAGTTATAAGTTTATGACCCAACTAATGCAACCCGAAAATTTTATCTTGAATTCTTCTAATTTGCAGATTAAACCTTGGTCTTTTCATAACTTATGGAAAGACCATCTTTCAAGAGACGTACTCAAACAGAAAATTGTAAAGCATCAAATAAAATAATAAAGGGCAATATACCTATGTAACCCTATATAATTGCGAAAGTGCTAGTATAACCCTCAGATAATTGAAAGTAAATAAACAAACATCTCTAGTTAATAAAAGTGCCAATATAACCCTCTGTTGGACTTTCCGGCATTGATCTTGTGTTTCAAGCTAATGACCCCTGTAAAATGACAAAAATACCCCTAAACCAAAAGGTGAATTTGGTTGGACAATTATACCCTTACCAACCGCCGCCAGACCACCATCGTGCTGCACCGTGTGCCCCTGGCCACCGTCGTCATCGTAACATGTAGGGTTATATCAGCACATTATGAAAACTGATAGAGTTATATTAGCACATGCGTAAAACGTGTAGGGTTATATCGACACATACTATAAAAGCAAAGTGTATGGTACACTTGACTGCCAAAATGGGCAAACACAACATCATGTATACCATTATCACATCATACAAAAATCATATACACCATAAAATTTGACATCATAACAGCCTCATTCATTTTTAAACTATCAGAATATTTTGTGCAGAAGGAATTCTATTCGCACAAGACTCTAATGCGTGCGAGAGGTTTAAGTAGAAGACATTCTGGCTAATTTACTTACGCTTTTAATTAAAGAAAATATGCATCCAGGTTTTCGATATTCAGAGAAGTTCCGAGAGCTTTTGAGTCTGTGTTCCAACATGATCAAAACCTTTTGATCGAGTTCAGAATTGTATACCTTAATTCCTCGGGAGGAAGATATCCAGCTTCGATAAGTCTCGAGGTCAGAGGGACTCTGATCAAAGTGGATCGATGGCTAGGGGAGCTAGCAGAATTCACGTGATATAATTGGATAAGATTAGTATATTGGATGGTGTACTTTGTACTATATCTTTCTGATTAGTAGTTCATTCTGAACTGAATCAGGTATCGCAGATGTAGGTGGTTTACACCGAACTGCATAACCAAGTTGTTTATCTCTACTTTTTACTTTATTTTCACTTCGTTAATTAGATTATGTTGGAACACGGTAGTGATAATTGATTTAATTTGGTAAAACTAAATTTCATATATTTTGCGATACATTTTAAAAAGTTTTTCAAAGTTATAAAAACGATGTTGCAATAAATAAAACAAACATCAATCAACCCATCAGTTACATCAATTATAAAATGACCTTGCATAATGGTTAATCCGTTTAAAACAAGATTTTGTGTTTCTCTTTTCTTTTCTTTATATAATTTATTTTATGTGCTTTGTTCCTTTGTTTTTTTATAAAATTCTTTTAAATAATTATATACGTGAATAATATTTCAAAATGTTATTTGTCAAATTAAAATAATAATTTATCTGTATTTTAATTAAATTTATTTATTAATATCCGATCATACTCCGTATGTCATTCAAGTTTGATCATATCATTCTAGCTCTATTTGATTTTTTTTAATTTATTAACGTAAAACTCATTTTTTAAAACCAATAATTATAAAATATAATAATCCAGAATGTTTAATAAATTTTGTTTGTATTACACAGAAGGCAAAGTCTTGGGAAAGACGGTATTTCCATAGGCTTATGGAAAGACGGGGTTTAATTCGAATAATAAAATGTAAAAGATTTTAGTTGCAACATTAAAAATTTAGTATACAACACGTAGCAGTTATAAAACTTATAACCCGGTTCATGCAACCCAAAAATTTTATCTTAATTTCTTCTAATTTACACTTTAAACCTTGGTCTTTCCATGACTTATGGAAAGACCGTTTTTCAAGCGACGCACTCTATGCAGAAACTTTAAAAAGTCCAACATTATTTATATTTCTTCAATTTTGAACTATAACACATTTTAATTTATTTTTAAATTATTTTTTTACAAGATGTAAATCCACTGTATACCTCTATTCGTAGTTTCTTTAATTAATTTTTTTTATTTTATATTAAATAAAATAAATTGAGGTAAACATGTAGTTGTGATAATATTGCAATATAATAAAATATTAGAAAGTAATAAAATTAAGAATTATAAAGATTATGAAAGAGTATTCCATAGAGTAAACCATTAGAACAAATACATTTTAACAACTACTGGTGGAGTATCATCGTTCATTGCGTGATATTATTAATTAAAATATTGAGATTAAATTTATTAAAATTTAAAGTTTTTTCATATAAGGAAAATTATATGAGTTATGAAGTGAAATGATTAATTTAATTAGAACCGTTAAATAGTGAATACAAAAAATTAATTATTTTTATAATATTTCATTCAAATTATTTAAAAAGTAATTATTTATATGTTGAAATTTATTTTAGAAGGTTATCATAATTATATATATCTCATTGCAATAAATAAAAGTAAATATCAAATGAACTTATTAGTCTTTCTAATTATAAAATATACTCATTTAACTATTAGTCGCTATTTTTATCAAAAGAACTCTATCATTGTATTAAAGATATCCAAACATTTATGATTTTAAATATATCTTTAGAAGTTATTTAACAACTTATGATTGATTATATATAGTAAAAAATTAAAATCAGTAACAGATTATAATATTAGTATGTTAACAAGTTATGATTGATTATATATAGTAAAGAATTAAAATCAGTAACATATTATAATATTAGTATGTTATTTTTAGACAACTTGGGTTTAGGTTAGTCAAAGTGACTTCAATATCCCCGGTTGACAGCATCTTCCAAACAATTTCTATTATATGGTGCTTGAGATATAAAAAAATTAAAATCAGTAACAAATTATAATATTAGTATGTTAAAAAGTTATGATTGATTATTTATAATAAATAATTAAAATCAGTAACATATTATAATATTAGTAAGTTATATTTAGACAACTTGGGTTTAGGTTAGTTAAAATGACTTCAATATCCCTGGTAAACAATTTCAATTATATGGTGCTTGGGATCAAACAAAACTTTGTCATACATTAACAAATAAATAATATATTTACGTATTTCTATCAAAAGTACTCTATCCTTGTATTAAAAAATTGAAATATTTTGTTATTTTTATTATGTATTTCTTTGTATTTTCTTCAGTGATATATATATATATATATATATATTAAAATGCGAGATTTATGGTTTAAAATATATCTTTAGAAGTTATATATTTTAACAAGTTATGATTGATTATATATAGTAAAAAAATCAAAAGCAGTAACAAATTATAATGTTAGTATGATAACAAGTTATGATTGATTATATATAGTAAAAAATTAAAATCAGTAACATATTATAATATTATTGTGTTATTTTTAGATAACTTGAGTTTAGGTTAGTCAAAATGACTTTAATATCTCCAATTAACAACATATTCCAAACAATTTCTATTATTGTGCTTTGAATAAAACAATGTTGTAGTACTCCCTCCGTTTTTTTTTCATTGGCACATCTCTTTTGGTGTTAGAATTGAGGAGATGCTAAATGAGTGGATGAAATTGAATTGAAAGAAGAGAAAGTAAAATGAGTGGATGTAAAAATCTTAAACTTGCCCAAAATAGAAAGGCCAATTAAAAAAATAACCACTTTTACTAAATGTGCCAATGAAAAAAAACGGAGGGAGTAACTGATTTCATTGAAGTTGCTCTTTGGTCCTAAAGATGTGGTAATTAAAAGACACTTCAATGTGGATAAAATTATCGACATAATAAAATTTGGATTAAACAAATGAATGAAATTGGAGATACTTAATATCTATATGGAGTCCGTCTAATGTGAGATCGTCTTATCTTAAAATCAGGGACTATAGTGACAATAGGTAAAGGGCAAATGAAATTCGGGGGTCAAACTATAATTACATTTTTCTCGGTGCCAAAACAAAAAATGCAAATAAATTGGAGGGTTATTCTGCAAATAAACAAAATTTAACCAAAAAATGTATCTTCCTCCTTCACCTTGTTTCCAATGCCGACGCCGCCTCGCTCTCCACCATTGCCACCTCTCCTTCTCCGCCGTTGTCAACACCCGGGATCGGTGGGACTCCATCGCGCTCTACTACGCCTGCTTCGCCGGCCACCTGGACGCTGCAGGGATGCTGCTGGAGAGCGGCGCCATCTTCGCCGAGCACACCTTCGATGGCAACAGGTGCCACTACGCCGCTGCTGTTTTCAGCTGCTTCAATTGCTTGGTTCAATTGCTTCAACTGCTTGGTCACCGACGTCGAGATGCGCTGCGGAGGAACTTCAATTGCTGGATTCAAGTCGCCAAAGTCGTATTCAATCGCTAGGGTTCCGCCATTGAAGTTGAATCCGGCGAGGAGAGGTGAGGTTTTGGTTCTGCTTCACGGATGTTACCGGTCGGCGGTAGCTCTGTTTCCGGTGAGATGAGGTTGCTCTGGTTTTGGTTCGTTGCGGCTCTGTGATTTTGACGATCTGTCTTTTGCACGTGTCAGCTTCTCAGGCTTTCTTTCCACTACACCTTTCCATCTTTCTTCTTCTTCTTGAAGTGATAGAAAATATGTTTTTTCTGCAATCTAATTTTATTTTAATCACCTTTAATGCAAAGTTTGACCAAGAAATTGTTACAATATTAAGGCGATCACCGCTCGCGCTAAGCGGTCCACACCAGCCGACACCACAGTCATCATATGGGAGGTAAGTCACGGTATCCCAGCACCAGGACCATTGGGGGCAGTTATACTCGGTGCCCACCATGAAGCCCAAGCAGCCCTTGGCCCAAAAGATCAAGTTAACTCAGGACATTCTCACACGGTGGCTGCCGAGCGTCGAACTACTGACCTCGTGAAAGGTCATCCAACTCCCAACCATTGAGGTACACCCGTGGGTGTAAGAAATTGTTACAATATTAGCACGTACAAATCATAACAAACTTTGTACTGTGCTTTTCTCAAAAAGGTTGCTCCGGTGAGGTGAATTGAGGTACCCGGTCGGCGGTCAAAATCCGGCGGCTGTTGCAAGACAAACCAAAAGTTTGGTCTGAAATTAGGTCCAAATTTTGGGCCTTAAGACTATAATTCATATATAAGTGATAAAATATCAAATTAAAAATAAATAATATCAAATAAAAACTCTAAACCATCAAATTAAATAATTAAACTAAAATAGACATCAAATTAAAATATTTAAACGTCACATAAAAATTAATAAATATCAAATTTAAAATATCGAACTAACATTGTAAAATATCTTATTAAAAATAAGTTGAAAATATACATTCCACTATTGTTGTAGCATTTGAAAAAACTATTTTGACGTTCCACTGTGGATCTTATTATTTGTTTACATGATAATTTACAGATGTAAATGATATGTATGTGTTACATATGAACAAGACATAAAACATCATACACCGATAACTCAAAATTGAATGAATTCATTAAATCATTACTCGGTCTACAAATACATGTAAAATTAGCATATAAAAGTTTCAAACTTTAATTTGAAGTTTTATGTTAACATGTAAAAATGTCAATCGCCAAAACTATCGAACCATCAAACACCATTCATTACAAAAGGGTTCAAATGCCCTAAAAATCGCTAACATACAAACCAAAAAAAATTCAAATCAAGCTAAAACATCAATAGCAATCAAGCATTTCCACACTAACACTAACAATCAACCAACATAACATAAAAATCAATGTAATTCAATACATCTCAAACAACCAAATTCTATTTTCACCGACTTGTTTTCCTTTGTTGCTCGTTTATTCACGGACTTGTTCTCTCTCTCCTGATGGTTTCGAAGAGGATGACTCTTCTACTTCATCAACGCAATGATCAAATGGTGATTTCCGGTCTTCTATTCAAGGGAACACCTTTGGAAGCATGGTTTCTCATACTATTTTTTATTAACTCATCAATGACATCGTATAGCTCTGTCTAGGAAAGTATTCCTGTGAAATAATATAAATCATCACATACAATAATTAAAAAGCCAATATCTGTAATTAAAACATCACAATAGCATAGATTATATCGATGACAACTATATTGAGGAAAAGTCAAATACATTATTTAAAACATCAATATCAAAAATTTTTTAAAAAATCAAATAGTACATACTAAAATTTCAAAAGAACAAAACTGAACATCAGTTGCATACTTAAATATGAAAACACCACAACAATCAAACAGTGAAATTAAAATCATTACACCAACACACATAACGATACTTAAAGCTCAAACATGAAAGCTCAAAAGATAGAACCTAAAATATCAACAACGGTATTTAAAAAGTCACATCTGCAAAATAACAAAATTTACAGATCATCTTTCCTTCTCGATTGCAGGAACAATGGGAAAACATTCTTAGACATCTACGAAACAACAACGACACAAAAACTAGCACAAATCGTAATAAAACCCTAAGATATCACACACACAATTAAAGCAACAAAATTGAACATCTATTGCAAACTTAAAACACTAAAAACATCAAATACTAATATTAAATCATCACACCAACACAGATATACAATGCTCAAATCCAAACTGAAAGGTCAAACATGAGACCTGAAACATCAACAACAGTATTTAAAAAGTCACATCTGCATAATAACAAAATTTACAGATCCTCTTTCCTTCTCGATTGCAACAACAGTGGGCATGCATTCTTAGACATCTAAGAAACAGCAACAACACAAAAATGAGAACAAAACCCGAAGATATCACACACACAAACAAAGCAACAAAACAAAACATCAATTGCACACTTAAAATACTACAAGTATCAAATACTGAAATTAAATCATCACACCAACAGAGATAAACAGTACTGAAACCTAAACATGAAAGATGAAACATAAAACCTGAAAGGTCAACAACAGTATTTAAAAAGTCACACCTACAAAATAATGAAATTTAAAGATACTCTTTCCTTCTCGATTGCAGCAACAGTGACAAAAGCATTCTTAGATATATAAAGAACAACAACAACACAAAAACTAGCTCAAACCATAACAAAACCCTAAGATATCACACACACAATCGAAACTGAACATCAATTGCACACTTAAGCATGAAAACACCACAAGCATCAAGCATTATAACTAAAATATCACAACAACACTGATAACAGTACTTAAAGCCTAAAACCTGAAACATCACACTGAAAACGAGAAATATCAATACCTGTAGCTAAAACATCACGACCGAAAACTCAAAAAACTTACAAACGATTCTTCCTTCTCGATTGCAGCAGTGGTGATGCAAATCTCCTTAGAAATCTAACAAACACCAGTAGCAACACAAATATTAGCACAAATCCGTAAGAACAACTCACGAAACACACACACAAAAAATATAATCCTCAGATATTAACACGTTGAACAACATAAACCCAATAAAATCTCATTAACCAGAAGGCAAACAAAAATCGAAAAAGCAACAAAATATGCATAAAACTCTAAGCACAACCTTTGAAGATTAACACAAAACTAACCTCTATTGTATTCGGCCGCCAGAAAATTCACCGGAAAATTCACCGAAAAACTCCAAAAAATGTGACGAATCTTTGCGCGCAAGAAAGAGGAAGAAAAATGGAGATAATGAGTGGTTGAATCAAAGAAAACGAGCTAGAATTGAAGAAGATGGAAGAGAAATGGAGAAGAGTGAGCAGATGAGATTTGAGTTGGAGAGAAGAGAGAATATGAAGATTTTTTTCTCCGGAGAGGGGAAAAGAGAAGAGAGAGAAAGTTTCAGAAAAATATGAGGGAATAATGAGTGAAAGTTGATATTTATACTTGTACTTAAATATAAAATAGTGAAATTTCACATTCATCACCTAGACATTTAAAAACTTTAATTATAAATCCCATGCTGCATTATTAACAATTTAATCTATGGTCTCGCTGCGAGACCGTCTCACACACAACTTTGTCCAATATAAAATCAACAACGAAAGAAATGTGCAATAATTAGTGAACCCCAAAGTACTGAAAAATATAATTAAATTGTATGTTTATTCTTTGATAATAGTTTCCTATTTCCTACTTTTATATTGGATGATTTTTAATACAATTTTTATTTTATTTTTGGTAAATCAATGATTTCATTAATTATATATATATTTTTTAAATTTTAGCAATCTAACCGAAATTATTATTTTTATTTTTGAAAAAACTATGGGCTTGAAATTTAAAGTCATAAATAAAGTATTATAAGAAATGTCGTTTTTGCAAAAAATAATATTAAAAATTATGACTTTTGACAAAGAAATTACAAGATATTAAAGAGGTTGTAAATATAAAGTAAAATAAATGGAAAATATCAATATGAATTTATCATCACTTTCGTTTGCCACATCATCCTTCGAAAACATTCAATTAATGAATATTTAGTTATTCAAAAAGAGAAGGTGCCAAGAACGTGATATATCCATAACCTTATGGACATGATACTTTGGATTTGTATGGCAGAACTTATAAACTTTTTTTTATAAGCAAAGTACTATTAAGTGTTTGTTAAAGTGCTAGAAAACCGCTTATTTTGAAAGTAGAATCAATTTTTAGGGCGAAAACAAAAGCCGGTCTCCCTCTGTTTTCAAAATAAGCCAACTTTGTTTATAAGCATAGTTCGGCCGAACACACCATTTATTTTTTCAACTTAAAACTGTATTTTATGAATTCATATATTGTTCCCTCTTCTCATACAAAACTGCATAAATTGACTTTCAACAGTTGACTTGAAAATATTTGATCATTAATATCTTTCGTAAGTATAATTAAAACTTGCAAAAGTTTATATTTTGAAAAAATATGTTACAGTGAATCTAATAAGGGATCGCATGATAGTATATTTAATTACATACCAATTAAATTTTGTCGTCAAAGATAAATAATTTTAACTAAATAAATAGTTAATGTGTAGCTTGATCTGGGACATGGGAATATATTTTGTAAGTTTAAACTTGTAATAAGGTGTGTCATGTGAAAACGTAAGAAAATATTATATAAAAAGTATAATATTTAACTTTTTAAAAATATTTTATTTAAATTACAAATTTTGGTATTTAATTTAACAAATACAATGTATACGTTAAAAAATTGAGTGCATTGTATATGTCACCTGTTAGATCTACTCCATCAAAAAAAATAAAAAATCTAACCATGCATGGTACTCCATACATACTAAAAAGAACAAGCTCTTTTTATCAAGTGTCATCACCTCCAATTGACAAGTCATCTTTCTATATTACTCATTTAATCAATATATAATTATATAATAACTAAAATAGTAATGAAATGAAAACTTACGTTTTTTTTCCTTTCTTTTTTTCCTCTTCCACGTTTAACTTGCAAAGTACATATCCTATACATTATGATTACTCCATTTGTTCCGGATTAAATTGCATAGAATTTTTTTACGGTTATCAAAAAAATATGTTTCACTGTTAATATATTTAATTAAGTATAATATTGGCAAATAAAAAGTTACTTTTTAGAAACTACTCCTTGAATCCACCAATATCAAATACAACAATATTATTGCTTATATACATATTTAAATATGTGTTCAAAATTTAACGGTAATAATATCAAATAGTAAAGTGTGCAATAATCCGAGACGGGGCATCTTTTTCATATCAAAATCATACGATTCTATAAGCTATATCAAAACTACATAAACTATTTCCAGCCTATTAAGCTTTATACACATGGCACTTTAACGACGTAGTTGAACGTAACTTCATCCTACGCATTTTGCAAAACAATCAATTGCACAATTAATAATATTTAATGTAAAGTATCAAAATGACGCTACTTTATGATATATGTGTCAATATAACCCTGGAAGTCGTTGGCTTATATGGCTGATATTAACATATGTTTTGGGTTGTATTTGCACTGATATGTTGATTAAATCTGTGGAAACTCATGTTTTGATGACATTTCATTGCAGTTTAAACTTTCGGAATGAAATTGATAAGTTACTCCAATTATTGGTCGAGATTACCATAGCAACCAATATTCTGGACACATGGAAACTGAAACACAAACTGGAGACTGGATGTTGTCTGTGCGTGATGCGGCATGGAAGGAAAAGAAAAATAAGGAAAGTTTTTGTGAAAGAAAGACGGAAATCGCGATGGAATATTTTGGTGAATTACTTTTTTCAAATCCAGTTTAGAAATGGAATTGGATTGTTTGAAAACTCCTAATTTTTAGAAAAATACATTTCCATATTATTTGGATGTTATTTTTAGATAAGGGAGAAGACAATATATATCCCTTATGCACAATATATATCCCTTATGCTATTTTTTTTGGACACGTTTTATTTTCTTCTCTAGCGCAAGACATGACAGATGCAATTTTTTCATTTGTTTTTCACCATCAATATATTTTCCGCCATTTTTCTTTTATGATTTTGGATATTAATTTGATTATGTCTAGTAGCTAAATTCCTCTTTTTCGTTAAAGATCAAGGAAGTACTGGCGTCGATTCTCGTGAGATCCAATTAGTTTTTATCCTTTGATTGCATGCTAGCATCTATTGTTCTTGATTATAACATTTATGATTATTTTCATGTCATTGAGTAGTGGCCAATATTTGATAGCATGTTAGTTAATTTAATATTAGTTGAACCATTCATCCGTAATTGTGGTTTTAGTTCAATCAGTAGTAGGGAACAACAGTCTTAATTTAACAATCATGCGTCAAAGTTTGTTGGTTATGAATTGGGTCTTTCTCATTATTAATGCTGCTAGCATATTAAATTTATAGAACATCTCTTAGGTTATATGTTAGTTAGAGAAAGAGTTGGGGAGACGTCCTTCTGATTATCGACAAGGTAAGGAAAGATTGGTCGCTTGCAACTATAACCAATTTGTGTGCATGCATTTAAAGTCATCTTTACATCGAGGATCGAGGTAGAAAGATAGTATGGAATTTATCACAACTGGAATTTTCTCATCATGGTTGAATCTTTTGCAATCTGTAAAAAAATTTCAATTTTATTTGTTCTCAATATTTCATTTTTATTATTCATCGCCATCAAATCATTGTATTGGTTACAAAATCGTGGGTTAAGAATAAAAAAAATCTCACCAATCTCCTAGGAAACTAACTTGCTCGCTACTGCACTGGTCCGGATGATCATCCTGACCACCAAATTGTGAATTTCAAATTTGGCTCAGAGCTTGAATTATTTTTGGTGTAAATCAATGCATCAAATTTTGGCGCCATTGTCTGGGATTGGTTTTAAGCAGTATTTTGCTTAAATTTTGTATTTGCTTCTTTTTCCTTCTGGTATATGGCTCGTTCTTCTCATACAGGAGAATTGATCTTCACCCCAGAGATTGAGAAACTTGCATGAAGTTTAACAAAGCAGAGAAAAGCCTTGAAGGAATATTCCTTATCTGAGTCAACTGCCACTGAAGAACAACTCAACATGGCCGACAAACAGAGATGTGAGGAAGAACCAGCACCTCAGCGGATAAGAGACATGGGGCGTACCAACATAATCTCCCACTGTGCATTGTCCTTCCTGACATCAACCGCAATTAAAAAAATTAAGCCAGGTTTTATACAAGTATTACCTAAGTTCGATGATTTTCTAGGTGATAGTGTTCATAATCATCTTGATGAATTAGATCTAGTGTGTTCGACTCTGCGACCCCAAGGTTAGTCTAATGATTAAATTAGATTGCGCACATTTATACGGGTTCAATCCAAACTTGGGAGGATCTTGAGCAAAAAAATTTACAAACATTTTTTCCCAAGTCTAGAGCATCTAATTTAAGAGTTGCAATTAGTGGAATAAGACAAAAGAAGGGGGAAAGTCTTGTTGGTTATTGGGATCTGTTTAATTAATTATGTCGCAAATGCCCCAACCATGATTTTATTGAATATTAGCTCATCACTAATTATTTTTATGGAGGCATGTGTTCAATAGACAGGAAAATTTTTTATGCAACTTGTGGTGGTAATGTGCTAAACAAAACCATGGATGAGGTGACAGAGGTCATTCTTGATATGGTCACCTAGGAGTATGATGAGATGATGATAGATTCAGACCAGTCAAGGTAGCCGAAGCATCACAAATGGATGTGAATTTGGATTCCCTCACATCCTTCGTACGAGAGATAGCCGCGAAGACTTCACAGGGAGTTAAGTGTAAAGTTGCTCACAAATGGAACACTACACTGATGCTTGCCCTACTTTTGAAGATCCTCGGACCGAACAAACTTGTTTTGGATAAGAAGATGTCCCACGGAGATCAAGAAGGTATAATCTGTATTCAGATACATATAACCCGGGATTGATGAACCACCCAAACTTGAGATGGACTCAGAAAGCTCCAGGAATGTATGCTCCGAGATAGCTGCAGGCCAGACGGGATGATTATCCCATCCAAGATGATCAGAAAATCTCCATGAATGATGTTCTCAAGAGTATTAGTCAAGGCAATGAAATCGTGCAAAATTTAGCCAAAAACACGAATTATTTTCAACAAGAGACGAGGGCTGCTATAGGAAACATTGTGCAACAAATGACACAAATGGTTGCGGAGATAAATAAGTTGAAGGCAATCAATGGAAAACTTTCTTCCCCGACAGAACCAAACCCAAGAGAGAATGCAAGTGTAGTGACACTGAGAAGTGAGAAGGAGTTAGTTGTATCTGCACCTAAGGAAGAAAACAAGAAGAAGGATGAAAAGGAAGAAACCGAAGAGATAGAAAATGAGCACTCAACCTAAATCATCTATTTCTAACTCAGAAATTTCTCCACCATTCCTATCCTAGTTAGCTAGAAATAAGAAGGAAGATGATGAGAAGGAGATTTTGGAGGTCTTCAAAAAGGTAGAAATAAATTTTCCCTTGATTGAAGCCATAAACCAGATTCCTAGGCACACAAAATTTCTTCAAGAGATTTGCTCTAAAATAATGAGACATGGGAAAGATGCAAAAATTAGGGTAGGTGAAAATGTTTCTGCAATTATTCAACGTTAACTGCCACAAAAATGTAAGGATTCTCGGATGTTCTCTGTCCTGCAAAATTGGCAAAATGAATGTTGAAAAGACCATGTTAAATCTAGGTGCAATTATGTTATTCCCCTCTTGGTGTATAATGTCTTGCAAATAGGACCACTGAAAGAAACTCGAGTTATAATCCAATAGGAAAATGTGTCTAATGCATATCCTGAGGATGTATTTGAGGATGTACTTGTGAAAGTAAATGAATTGATTTTTCATGTGGATTTCTATATTGTTGACATAGATGACTCGTTTTCTGCTAACAAGTCCATGATTATTCTAGGAAGATCATTCATAAAAATGGAAAAAACCAAGATTGATGTTGATAAGGGAATAATTAGCCTTGAATTTGATAGAGATATAATAACATTCAATATTTTCGATGCCATGAAATATGTAGATGATCATGAATATATGTTTACTTTTGATGTGATTGACTTGTTGGTTGATGATTTTGTAGAAAAGTATTCTAGGGATAACAAGCTTGAACATGTACTCTTCAATGGATGGGAGGACAAGGACGCAATGTATGAGATGGACGAAACTATGCATGAGATTATCATGCAACTGAACTCAGGAAAAGAGTACAGCTCTTGGAAGTTATCAGTCGGAATGACCATCCTGCCCGGTCCAAGCCCAAAAATGCAAAATTTTGGCTCTAATTACAATCACGTCCGTAAGCCAGCAGACCGATTCCAGACGAGAAATTTGTTAACTCTCAGTCGACATCAGTCGGGATAATCATCCTGACCAATCATGAACGCACTCTTCCTTCGATTGAGAAAGCACCTAAGTTAAAATTGAAGACATTACCTGAGCATCTCAAATATGCATTTTTAGGGGAGAATGAGATCTTACCTGTCATGTATCCCGAGGGAATGGAGCTCTTCAAAGTTGAGGGAATGACACTTTCATTGTCTCCGTATGGCTGATCTGAACAAGTCATTTGAGTCTAGTCTAAGACGTTATATAAGTGCGCTTCTTGGGAGGCAACCCAAGCTTCACCCTCGTTATTTGTTTCTTATTTTTTTGGTTATTTTCCTTTTTTAATTATTATTATTACTATAGGGTATGGTTGTATTTATTTATTTTGTTTATTTTTTTGAATGAAAAATAAAAAAATGAAATGAAAAAAATCCATATTTTGATTGGTTTTGATTTTTGCGTGGTTGATTTTAATTTTTGCAGGTTTGGAAAAAATAAGAGAGAAAAATTTGACATTGAATAATAGTTTGATGGTGACTTAGGCAGAAAGAAGAGCACGAGCTGGAACTGTAAACTATGAAAATGGCATTAAATTACCCAAAATTAGCACATAGAGAAAAGTACTGGTCGGGATGCTCATACTGACCAAAATTCTGATGTTGACCCTAAGGCTAATTAGCCGCCTAGGGAGCATCTCCTTTTCTTTCTTTATTATTATTTTTCTCCTTTAGTTGCATTTTAGTTTCATTTGTAGAATATTTGCATGAAATTATATTTTCTTATTAATTTGCATATGCTATCTTGTCTTACACAATGGGGATGTTGTGTTGTTAAAGTGTGGGGGAGAGGTGCAATATCGTTGATTTGTATTTTTCATTGTTGAAAATAATAATTAAAAAAACAGAAAAAACAAACACAATAAGAATTTTGTTTCTTTCTTTCTTTCATTATTTGAGTAAAAAAGGAAGTTTTTAATTGAAATTTGAAGGATTAGAACTGGAATTTGGTCTATGGTAAGATGGATGATTGTTTCCCTTTTGTGAAAAAATCATGGATTCCTTGTATGTGTTCTATGATGATGAATGTGCAATAAGTTGTTTTAATTTGAACATAGATATATTGTGAGGATTTAAGCCTTAAAGAGCAAAAGTGTAAAAAAATATAGGCATACATGAAAAAAGAAAAGTAGCTCTTTATCTCTTTGTTGAGTGATCACATCTTGATATTTATTGTTTGGTTTGTGCCATGATTTTGAGGCTGAATTTTGTTACTGGACAATGAAAGTGATATAGGCACTTAGGGATAACCACAATTAGCTTCTACAAAATATTTCCTGCCTTACATCGATCCCCTAGTTTGCCTCGTTGAAGTCATAAAACTTTTTCGTTGATGTTTAAAACCACTATATATTTTGCCCAGGGCCTAAGTCTTCTTTGAACCTTTCTAAGAATGTGTCAAGTAATTTTATTTCTTGTGGTATGAATTGAGTATGTATGAGGAGATGTGTAAGGTGATTTTAGATGAATATATGATGGGATGGGGTTTGTGTTTTCAATTTTGTGAAGGAAAATAAATCCTTAGTGATGCTGCCCAGAAAAGAAAGAAAAAGAGATAATTAAAAAAAGGAAAATTTCAGAAAAAAAGAAAAAAATTTATGGACAGCACGCTGAAAAAATAAAGATTGTTGGTTATTGTGGGAAATGAGTTCATATTTTTATGGTTATCATGGTTCATTAATGTTGTAAGTATGAACACATGGTGGAGATGGAGTTAGAGATTGAATTGCTTGCATATTCTTATATTTTTAGTATTGTATATCCTATATCCTACCCATTTACCCTAGCCTTGGAAAAGACCTAATTGATTCGTGCTCAAGTTTTCAAATTATACAATGGAGATAGTAGCATTCACAAACCTGTTGCGATGAATATTGAGTGTGATTTATGTGAATTACCTTGTCATGATTTTGACAGATATTGATTGATCTTGGAGAGACAGGACAATATTGCCTATTTTTGTTTACTAGAATGTAAGTGATAATGGTTTTATAAGCAAAGGAGAATGGTTTGGGAGAATGGTTTGGGGTATGACAGTGGATTGTGTTTTGGTTCCAACCATGATTGTTTTTTATTTTAGAGTTGCCAAAGTTTTTGTTTTCAAAAAAATTGAAATGTAGGTTAGGGAATTCCTAAATGTAGGGAAACTTAATAAAGATTTACTATATTACCCTTAATTAGTTTTATTAGGTTTAATCTTAATCAAAATTTAAGTATTTAACTTCATCCCTCATCAACAATCATTATTCAAGTTCAATCCATAATAAATATTATAATTACATAAACACATTAAATTAGACTACCTTAAGAAATTATGATTGAATTCAGTACAGCAAACACAGGCCACTCATTCTTCCTCCGTCTCCCATATGTCGTGGTCACTGATTCATCTCATATCTTGAGATTACAAAAAATTTCCAGCCCTTGTAGAGACCTCAGCCTTTCTGTGGGTCAGAAAACTATAAAACCATCGCAGATAATTTCACCTAAAGGCCACCAGATGGAATGATAGTCCCATTTGACAGCCCAAAAGCCCAAGGACGACCATTTGATGGGATAATAATCAAGTCCATTTTTTAAAAAAAGGACGAAAGTGTTGCAGGAATAAGGAAATTGTGGCTTGACGCAAACAACCCTTATGTTCAAGGGTAGAAGATAACATAGAAGTTTGTAAAATTAAAGAATTTTATTGAGATTATAGGGGAATATTTAAGAATTAATTTTTTTTAAAGACTAAAATTAAGTAGTTGAAAACATTTCCTAAATGCATGTCCAAAACTCCTAAATGTAGGTAATAAGGATAATATAGTAATCCTTCATTAAGTTTACCTACATTTAGGAATTCTCAACCTATATTTAGGTTTGCTAGAATCTCACCTTAGCATTTATGTTTTGCATTTGCATATGCTTGAGGGCTAGCATAATCTAAGTGTGGGGGAGTTTGATTAGGCTGATATTACCATATGTTTTAGGCTGTAATTACGCTAATATATTGATTAACTCTATGTAAACTCGTGTTTTGATTATATTTTATTGCAGTTTAGAATTTTGGAATGAAATTGATGAGTTGCTACAATTATTGCTCGGGATGATCACACCGACCAATTTTCTAGACACGTGGAAACCGAAACACAAACTGGACACTGGACGTTGTCCGTGCGTGATGCTGCATGGAAGGAAAAGAAAAATAAGGAAAAGTTTTTGTGCAAGAAAGCTGGAAATCACGATGGAATATTTTGGTGGATTAATTTTACCAAGTCCAATTTAGAAATGGAATTGGATTGTTTGAAGACTCCTAATTTTTACGAAAAGACATTTCCATATATTTTGGATGTTATTTTTAGATAAGGGAGAAGACAATATATATCCCTTATGCTATGTTTTTACTTGAACACGTTTTATTTTCTTCTCTTGCCCAAGACTTGACAAACACAAGTTTTTCATTTGTTTTTCACCATCAATATATTTTCCACCATCTTTTCTTTTATAATTTTGGAGATTAATTTGATTATGTCTTGTAGCTAAATTCATCTTTTCCGATAAAGATCAAAGAGTGTTGGTGTCGATTCTCATGAGATCTAATTAGTTTTTGTCCTTGATTGCATGATAGCATCTGTTGTTCTTGATTATAACGTTTATGGTTATTTTCATGTTATTGAGTAGTGACTAATATTTGATAGCATGTTGGTTAATTTAATACCAATTGAACCAATCATCCGTAATTGTGATTTCAATTCAATTAGTGGTAGGGAACAACAATCTTAATTTAACAATCATGCGTCAGAGTTTGTTGGTTATGAATTGAGTCTTTCTCATTATTAATGCTTCTAGCATATTAAATCTATTGAGCGTCTCTTAGGATGTATGTGAGTTAGAGAAATAGTTGGTGAGACGTCCTCCTGATTATCGGCAACGTAAGGAAAGATTGGTTGCTTGCAACTATAACCAATTTGTGTGCATGCATTTAAAATCATCTTTGCATCGAGGATTGAGATAGAAAACCAGTATGAAATTGATCACAACTGGAATTCTCTCATCACAATTGAATCTTTTGCAATCTGTAACAATTTTCCAATTTTATATGTTCTCAATATTTCGTTTTTATTATTCATCACCGTCTAATCATTATTTTGGTTACAAAAATGCAGGTTAAGAATTAAGAAAAATCCTGCCAATCTCCTGGGAAACGAACTTGCTCGATGCTGTTCTGATTAGGATGATCATCCCGACCACCAAATCGTGAAGTTGAAATTTGGCTAAGAGCTTGAATTATTTTTGGTGTTAATCGATGCACCATTGACTCCAATTGTTAATGCTGGAATCAGGCGGATTTTAATGAAATGACAATTTTACCCTTCTAAAAAAGAAAAAAATCAAAAAGTAATTGATATTAGATTCTTTTCTTCTTTACATCTGTTGTCCGGAAACCGTTACGCACTATCAAATTCTTGACCCGCTGCTACCGCGTTCTTCGATCAACCTCTGCATTCGCACATGCCACCCTCTTCAATCTGCACACGCCGCCCTCTTCACTAGGCTCGTGCCCTCTTCAGTTGACTCCCAGGCCTGCAACCAACATCCACCATTCCCTTTTTGTTGAGGAGGAGAGATGGTAGGGGTGGTGGGGATGGAAAGAAGAAAAGGTTGGGTTGTGGTGGGTGTTGGCGGTGGCGAGAATAAAGGGCTTGGCTGTGTCGTGTGGTGGTGGAGAAGGGGTTGGGGTTGGGGTTGGGGTTGTAGCTGTGACGAAAAGAAGGAGTGGGGCTGGTAGAGATGGCAAGAAGGGGTTAGGTTGTGGTGGGGGTTGGCGATGGCAAGAAGAAAGGGCTGGGTTGCGTCGTGTGGTGGTGGAGATGACGAGAGAGGGTGGCAGGTGGTGGTGAAGGGTGGTGATGAAGGAGAGGGTGGCGAGTGGTGGCGGTAGAGAGTATGTCGGAGAGAGTGGAGGTGGCTGGTAGGAGGGCGGTGGTGGGTAGCGGTAACAAGAGGGGTAAAATGGGAAAAAATTAAGGTGAAATATCCGAGGGCATGTTCATCATTTCAGGGTCCGGTCAACGATCCAACTGGTGAGTCAATGCTGGAATGTTGCTTAAAGGTTATATAAGTACAATTCATCATAAAGTTAGAGTTAATTTGACACTTTCTTGTTTTACAAGGTTATATCGACACTTTCAGATTAAATGTAGTGTTAGAAAATCATTTAACCCTAGAAACTATTATCTCATATTCTTTATCATCCTTCAAATCCATAACACAAATATTATCACAATGCTCTCTTCATTCCAAGCAGATTTATCTCATTACAACTAATGCTATAAACTACTCCCTCCTCCATTTCAGTCGAACGTGCATACTTTTTAATCAACTTTCTCAGAGCATACTTGCTATCAATAACTTTGGTTACGTGTACTACTAGTGTATTAAAATTTGATATTTAAAAACTACATGATGCATGAAATCTAACAATATTTCACATGATAATATTGATGTCTATATACTAACTCAAATTTATGATCAAATGTGGTATGAGAAAATTGACAAAAAAAATGTAAATTCATTTGGGAGGAGGGAGTAATATATTTCAGTTGTACAAATTACACTTCAAAAAGGAAAGAGAAACAAAAAATTTTATCCACTGAAAATGTCCCTCTTGCCCTTTCACCTTCTTTCACTTCCACCACCAGATACAGCCAACCAGCAACCATTAATGGAAAAACTCCTCTGCACATCACCGCCCCCGACACAAGACTCATCATCATCATCATCATCATAATGGAAAAACTCCCTCTGCACATCACCGCCCCTGACCTGCAAAACTTCCGATCTCATTCCCCTAGGCGGCGTGACCCTGATCCCTCTCCCCAGCAAAAGAAGCATAATCGATGAAGACCCCAAATTGAAGAAACCCAGTTGATAAAGACCTTAAACGATGAAGACCCCAAAACTTCCAATCTCATTCTCTACCTCCTTCTTGTGGTCGCCTCTGCCCATGCTGAAGGTCTCAGATCTTGTTTGTGTATATGATGAAAATGGATTTTGTGCAGTGGAGTATTGTGAACAAATGAGAAAAATGGGTTGAGAGGAAAATGATTGGAATGTGGTTGAGGCTTCTAGAAATGAAGAAAACAGGTTGAGAGGAAGAAGATTGGGATGTGGTTAAGTTTTCTGGGTTGGCAGATGAAATGGGTTTCTTGAAAATGAGAAGAGGAAGTGAGTGATTGGGAAATGGGTTTCTTGAATATGAGAAGAGGAAGGGAGTTGGGAAATGGGTTTCTCGAAATGCAAAGGTTGGCGGATGAAATTGCAAAGGCAAAAGTAGTGTAAAATTATACGTATACTTCGAGGGATAAAAATGTCTTTTGTTTTGTTAAATATTTTTTAAAATAAAAAGTGTGAAGATTTGCCTAAAATAGACTAAAAACGAAAGTGTGCAAAAAATATTTGGGACAAAAGGATTAAGTGAACTTCCATTCACTCATATTTACGACCTTAACTACCTCACCAATTCTTAATTAACGAAATTATACAATTAAATAGTAAATAAAATTATAATTTATTTCATTCAATTTATAATAAGAATTATATTTTATTCAATTAGTAAATAAAACTACAATTTTCTTTTCTATTCCTAACTAAGAATATTTTTACTGCACTTTAAAAAAAGAATATTTTTACTGACTACTTTTGAAAAATAACAGTTCAAATAAAATTTAGGGTAAAGTAAAATAACTTTATAAAATTTTGAAAGTGCAGATATGACCTTATAAAATCTGAATGTGCAAATCTAATACTAAACTTTTGTAAAACTGTGCAGTTATACCCATTTTACTCAATTCCAACGTTGACTTAATGAAGTCAATTGTTGACCAAGCATAAAAATACATAAATACCCTTGACCTCAAACCATAATTTTTGATGACCTTTATACCCTTAGATGACTTCTTCTTCACCGACCACCACCCGTCGCCCACCACCATCGCTGCCTGCCGCTCCGCCAATCTCCGATCCACCACCCAAAATCACCGGAATTTGCCCAACCCCATCGTCGGAATCCACCCAAACCTTTCCCACCCCATGTCCCCCCCCAGACTCACCCTGCCACACACCACCGCCGACCACCACTCCCCTTCCAACCACCACACACTCACACAACCCCGACCACAACAAGAACACCACCGCACACTTACTCATATTTTCCAGCGATCATGAACCTTTTTTTTCGACCAGTTCCTCCACATTTGCTTCTCTCCTCGCATCCCTGGTCCTCATGGTACTCATAATTTCCACCATAATCACTTTCTTTGACATAGCCTTAGTTATCCTCCCTTAGTCACCCTCCTTGTCTCAACAACATCATCTTCCAAATCTATAATTTCTTCCTTTTTTGAAACCCCGCCTCTCCTCAGCCACAGTTTCCCTACCACACTCTCAGTTTCCACCACCAATTGCGGACCTCTCGGAGGCTTCCCCATCCCCCTGATGCTATCTTCCTTGACAATCCTAATCGTAATTAAAGTGAGCTTGCCAATTTTGATGACACCATCATCGAGAGTGTTCGAGTTGAGCTGGGCCCCGCTGGAGGAATCGAGGTCTGATATGGTCCAGTCGCCAGTATCAACAATGAAAGTGATGATGAGATGCTTGGTGGAGACGTCGGCGTCTTTGACGGCGAGGGTGTTCCCACATAGAATTCAACCAAAGCTAGGTGAGCTAGGGGAGAACTTCAGCTACCCTCCTCACTAAAGCTAGGTGGCTAGGTTTTACGGTGGCTGGGTGGAAGACAAGAGAAATGGAAGGGTGTTGGGGAATACGAGAGAGATGGGAGAGTGTTGGGGGAAGTTGAGAAATGAGAGGGTATAAATGTCATTTCTTATATAGTTTTTTTGAATTTTTAAACTGAAGGATATAATGGTCATTTCATCTATTTTTTGGCCAATTTGACCATTGACAATTTGGTCAAGGAAGTTCAGGGTTAGATTTGCACATTCAGATTTTACAAAGTTATATATGCACTTTCGAACAAAATATAGGGTTAAAAATGCACTTTTCTCTAAAATTTATTATGTAGCTATTTGTTCATTATGAAAATTATATTTCATTTCTATCGATATATTATTTGGGGAATGGCAGTGGGATGGATTTTGGTGGAGATCGGCCTTGCATTCACCCTAATGTGGAGGGGGGAGGGGTATGGATGTAGTTTTCGTGGGGGTGAGGGGGGTATGTGTATGAAAATTAATACCCATCATGGGTAGTGGGTCGGTTATGGATATTAGTTCCTACCTGCCCCACCCCGCCCGCCCCCCATTATACCTGCTATATTCACACTAATTTATTATATAATAAACTATTATTCATCCATAATACACATGTTTTACTCATAATATTTTCATGTAAATATTGTTGAACTTTTAATATTAAAATTATTAATTTTAATGTAAAATTTAGGTTTTTTTAGATATAAATGAGGTGAGTAAAATGAATTTGAAGTGGGTATTGAGACCCAAGTAGGTGATGGAGCGGGGTGAATTTTAGATAATACCCGATGAGGTGGGGGTGGATTTTAATGTTGTACCCACCATGGGTGATGAGGCGGGTATGTGTATGAAAATTTTAGGTGTGCATGGGTATTGAGGTATCATAATCTGTACCCACCCGCACCATTGCCATCCCTAATTGGGCAAAATTCATATATGACTATATGTTTTGATCATAAGTGCCAATATAACCCTGTAAAGTTTGAAAGTCCAATTACAACCCTATATTTTGCATTAGAAGTGCCGATGTAAACTTTTGGCACTATCCTGACGTTGGCTAGGTAGTTTCTGGCATTGACCAAATACAAAAAGACTAAAGGGAAAAATACTGATATGACCATATGTTTTGGAGGTTTGTGCTAATATGACCATGTGAAGTTGAAAAGTGCTATTGTAGCCCTATGTTTTGCATCGGAAGTGCCGATATAACCCTGTAGCACTATTCCGACATTGACCAAACCTAAAATGACTAAAATATCCCTAGTCTTAAACCTAATAATATAATGACTAAAATACCCCTATATTATTCTTCTTCATCATCTCTATGACCACAACCATGGATGTTCCGCCACCACCTCCGCCGCACCACCACCTCCACTGCCGCTTCACCACCGCCAGAATTTGGATTTCCGTCTTTCGGGAGTTTCACGATGGACACACAGGCAACACTCAACACATCAACCTCTGCATTTCCCACAAATGACAAAAATTATGCATAGAAATTCTTAACCCAGTAGAAATTCCTAACTTTCCCCTCTGCATTTCAAAAATCAGTGTTGAAATTCTCAACCTCTGCATTTCCCACCGCAAACTGATTCTTAACCCAATTTCACCACAAATTCGTCGTAGCATATTGGGAATTCCTCCAAAAACTAACAAAGTTTTCCGATTTCAACACTGATTCGGAATATGTGAAAAGTTTCCTTTGTATTATACTTTGAAACAAAGTAGAATAGAATCGGAAAATGGGAAAAGTTTTCCGATTGAAAGACTGATTCGGGAAAGTTACCTCTGCCACCACCGGCCGCTGTTCTTCCACCTCAACTCCACTGCCGCTACTACTCCTTCACCTCACAGACCAATTTTAGAAAGTCTATGTCGACGCCGCCCGATGCCTTGATGCCTCGAAGTCTCGACGCTGCCCGATTCCTCTTCACCTCAATGCCGCCCAATACCTCTTCGGAGAAGCTCGAGAAGAGGAAGATCTGAGAAGATTCGAACGAGTCCGACCCAAGCTAATGGTGGATTTTGGGTCGGAGGCTAGTGGAGGAAGAAGAAAGAGAAGAAGAAAAGAGGAAGAAGAAAAGAGGAGAAGAAAAGAAAAAGTAGAAAGAGAAGAAGAAAAGAGCAACGAACGGAGAAGAAAAGAGCAGAAGAAAAGAGGAAGAAGAAAAGAGCAGAAGAAAACAGAACTCGTGGTTTAATTGTCTTTTAACATTTTTTTATTTTTGATTTATTTAAACAGGGGTATAATAGTCATTTCATGTATTTCTGGTCAAATCCAGGCCTCCAGGGTTACATTAGCACATTTTAGCAAAATACAGGGTTACAATAGCACTTTCCAACTTCACAGGGTCATATTAGCACAAACCCTCAAAACATAGAGTCATATGAGCACTTTACTCAAGACTAAACTGCCCCTAGTATAATAACTAAAAAATTATTGACATAACTACCCCTAGGGTTCTTCATCTTCATCTTCTAACCCCATCCAGCACCACCTCCACCGCCGGATCTTCATCGCACCGCCGTCGCACTGCCACACCTCCGTTGCCGTGCCACCGCATTGACACCGCATCGCATTCAACACAATAGAAACTTTACACACCACAAACAAGAAGAAACTTAAGAAGAAATGTTAAAAGAGACTGGAATGAAGCTCGTCACACTGCCACACCGCCATCACATTCCACATACCTCTACTTCCATTACCCTGCCCATGCCACCTTTCACCACCCTTCATCTTTGACCACCAATTCTCCCTATGGAACCCTTGCCTCCGATCACCAATTCACCAAACCCTTTACCTACCACCCGCCACCACCCTCAACCACTCTTCACCTCCGACCACCAATTCTCCCACCAGTGTGGCCTAACAAACGCTGGCGGTGAATCAGCGCAACCACGATGAATCCATGGTGGAGGACGTCCAATTCGAATACCCAGGGAAGATCCAACGAAGAATGCAATTAAACCTGATAAACCCAACGAAGACCAACAAAGACCCCGAGGAAGATCTGACGAAAACCCGCCATCACCACCACGGTTGAAGACCAACTAAGACTGCGATTGAAAGTTCACCACCACTACGATGAAGACTTTGGGAACTCGATGAAAACCTATCACCACCATTGGGTTTTCAATTGCCACCACTTTGTTGGGTTTTTAATCGTCGAACCATAGATACTCCTGCTTCTCACACCGTCGGCTCCGGCTCAAAACGAGAAGAAGTAGTTGAAGAAGAAGATTTTTAAATAAGGTACCACCGTCGCCGGCTCTCATGAGAAGAAGAAGATTTTGAAGTTTTTGATTAGGGTTTATGTTAGAATAAAACAATTTGATGATTAGATAAGATTTTATTCTTGATGACTATGTTAGAGTTATATTTAGACTAGTATACTTTGTACTCTATTTATACTCTTCTTCATTAATCAAAATCATTATGGGAATTCATTCTCTCATGGTATCATAGAAAGTTCTGAACCTAAACCCTAATCCTTAATTTTATCTTTTTTGAGAAAAGTGCAGATATAACCCTATATAGTTAACGAAAGTGCAGATATAACCCTGTGCTAATTGAAAGTACAAATATAACCATATCTATTCAGGTTATGTGCAAATATAACCTTTTCAGGTAGTTGGAGGCTGGAATACAATGAAAAGACTATTTTGCCCCAATGTAAAAATTGAAAATACAATGAAATTACATTATTACCCCTAAAGTCCTCTTCTTCGTTTCTTTCTTCTTCTGGTCGTTTCTTTGAAATTCACTAAAAAATTCCTCATCTAAAAAGTCCTCTTTTTCTGGTTGGTGGTCGTTTCTCTGGTAATTTCTTCTGGTCGTTTCTCTGAAACTAGCTTCCCTTAATGAATCCCTCAAACTCCTCATCCGTACTCTTAAGCATCAATGACAGTGGCACCTTCACTCCACCAACCACCGCCGCAACGTTGCTCGGCTTTATCCTCTTCTTTCCCAGTCTAGGGTTGTGGATTCACATATTTTAAGAGCTGTAGATTCATCTATTTTAGGGTTGGTGGCATTGTATATTCATCAATTTTTTGGCGCTTGGCTGAGCGGCGCCGAAAAATCAATGAAGAATGGTGGTCAGAGAAGAATGGAGACAAAGGGGTATAGAAGAATGGTGGTTGGAGAAGAATGATCGGGTCGGAGGTGATGGAGGTGGCCGATAGTGGCAGAGGTGGCGTGGGCCTATCGGTGGAGGGCTGGTAGCAAACACGAATCAGCGGTCGGAGAGGAATGGAGACAAAGGGGTATAGAAGAGCGGTGGTCGGAGAAGAATGAAGCTTTCAAGCAGCAGTGCGGTGGTTTCCAAATTAATGAAGGTGGAGAATCGGAGGTCAGAGAAGAATGAAGACAAAGGGGTATAGAAGAGTGGTGGTCCGAGAAGAATGGAGCTTTCAGTCAGCATTGCGATGGTTTCCAAATTAATGGCGGTGGCAAATCGACGGTACCGGAGCGGTGCGATGGTTGTTATAAGGTAGAAGTGCCGGAGCAGTTGTGGCTCCACTAGGAGAGTAGTGGTGGCCTGGCTGGTGGTGGTGGTGTCCTGGCAGTGGCAGTGTTAATAAAGGCATAACTGTCCTTCCAGTTTAAGGCTTGAGTCATAAGAGTATTTTAGTCTTTACAAGTGGGTCAATGATCGAAATTTGTTAGTTAACGTTGGAATCTTGATTGGAGGGTTATATTTGCACTTTCGTTTAATAGTCATGGTTATATTTGTACTAAAAAATAATTGAGTGTCATATATGCACTTTACTCAACATATAGGGTTATATTTGCCCCCTCTCTCATTTCCAACAAACTACTGGTCAAGTTCCGGCCAACTTCCGACGACTTCAGACAGTGATTCTTTCAGCATATCTCTCAATTTTCCCGTAGATCTACTGCGTTGTCATCTTTGGCATCATCTACATGGTCCATTCTCCGGTGTCAGCAGCAGATTTTTGGCCCTATCTCCGATCCACAGCGTTCTCACGGCATCCTCAGCGGCGTCCAATTCAGCTTTCGGCGTTCTTCAAATTCATCTCCGGCAGTCGAAGTTCTTGTTCTCACGGTATTCTTCTGACTGAGTTCTCATTCTCCGGCGTCTTCATCCGCATCTCCAGCAGCATTTTTAAATCTCGACAGCGTATCTCCGGCGTCCATCAGTTTTTCGCAGCATCAATCTCTGGTGGTGTCTTCCGATCTCCGGCATCTTCTGGGTTCAAGTGGTTCATCGTTCAATCTCTGGTGGCTCCAGTTCCGTCAACCTCCTTGAAAAATGAGTGAAAAATAAGCTGAAGAAGAAGTTTGAACAGATGAGCTGAAGAAGAAGTTTAAACAGATTGCAGGTGTTCTTCTTTTTCAAATTTCAGGCGCCACTTTGACACGTTTCTAAAATGCATGCTTTCAGTGCCGTTTTCCTTTTTTGTTGTTTGGTTGTTAGCTTATACATGCGTCCTCTTGTAATAGGTAGAACTGCTTTTGTGATCTGGTATAAAACAAAACAACACAACTCATTTTGAGCTTGGATTCTTTGGTACAATTATGATGTGATGAAATGTATGATGTTGCTTTCTCCGTTCTTCTTCCTTTCTTCCTTCATTCTGATTTAGTAATTTCAACATGGTATCAAAGCATCACTAGGTAGATCCAGTGTTGTTCTCGTTATTCAAAATTTTTTATTTCTAATGATATCCATAAGTAATGGATTCGGATTCTGAATCTGTGAATTCAGTTGCGAATTCTCTGAGAGACAACAGAGGTTTCACAAGATCTAGAAGGAATGAGATAGACGATCCTTTTAGTCTTCAAAGCTCTGACAACTCGAATTTGGTGTTAGTTGCAGAGTCATTCAATGAATACAACTACATAACATGGAGCATATCAATGGTTGTGGCAATCAGATCCAGAGGAAAGCTTAAGTTTCTAACAGGAGAATTGAAGGCACCAGAGATGGATGATCCATTATTTGACAGATGGGACAAGGTAAACTCAACCTTGATTTCCTGGATTTTGAATTCGATTTCAAAGAAAACAGCTAGGGGATTTATGTTTTATGAAAATGCACATACTTTGTGGAATGAACTGAAAGAGAGATTTGGTGAATGTAATGGACCTTTATTCATAAATTAAAGAAAGACATATGTGAATTGAAGCAAGGAAATGATTATGTGGCTGTCTATTTTACTGAGTTGAAAGGTTTATGGGATGAGTATGCTTGTTTAAGACCTAGGAAGAGATGTAATGTGGATTGCATAAACTATACATGTTTGCCTGCTGAAGAAGAGGATGATAAACTTCATCAGTTCCTGATGGGATTGAATGAGGAGTATAGTTCAATCAGTCACCAAATTTTACTGATGGATTCATTTCCTAGTGTTGGTAAGGCTTGTCAGATGATCAGTAGAATTGAGAAGCAGAAAACAGTACATGAAGGATATCAGGAAATTCAGAACACATCTGGAATGGCAGTCAGAGTCTACAGGGATACAAAGATGCCTTATCAATATAGAGATGGATCCACTGAACGAAATGAGGATGCAGATGGTAACAGAAGAAGGAATGTTAGGAGAACAGATATGAGATGTGATCATTGTGGCAAATTGGGACATGTCAAGGAGAACTGCTTCAAGATCCAGGGCTATCCAGAATGGTGGGAAGGAAGTAGAGACATGGGAAGCCATCGTCGTATCTCTCAAAGTTAATATTTATAAGCCCTTTTATGCTTACTTTCTACAACTAAGTAGATAGCCGCAAGTCGGGGTTGTCCACGAAGAAGAGGGATTTTCCTAAGTGTTTAGACACAAAAGGTTAATATTAGGCTAGGAGTAGATATATATACATACATATAAAAGCATGTAAATGGGGGGGGGGGTTGGTTGGTTGTCCTAAGTTATGAAATTAAAAAGACAAGATAACTAGCAATGTTAAGTAACTATGCTAATCATCAAACAAAACTAAGGAAAAGGGGTTTTAAAACTACAAAGATAAAACCTTGGGGGCAATTGATATCCACTTCCAAACCTAATGTAGATCATTGAACCATTCACTCATTCTATCACATTCATTACTTGACTTAACATTAACATACTTATCTAGCAAGAATCACAACACATTATGCACAAGGAGTTCTAAGTTCATGTTTATAGGTTTTCATGCAAAGGAGCTAAGGAATTCGTCACTTTCCTAACACCCTAACACCTCAATCATAAAACACTTCCTATTCTCAAACTACATATGACATAGCATCAAGAATACATAAATGCTAAATAACAAAGGATTCAAGAACGAGTGAAACAATCTATTCACTACTTCAACTACTTGTTGTGAAGATAAATCTTCTATCCTTCTTAGATATTAGTTTGCAAGAGTGAATTCGACATCTCTTGTCAAACCTCACCAATGACTCCATTATTACTAAGAGTATCCCATTGATGGCATTTAGCACGAAGAATCAACAAGCTTAGCAACACTTATAAACACTACACCGTGTCTAAGCATTTAACCAATTCATGCATTTACACAAGATTAGTCAAGAACGATCGACATTCATAGACTTCTCTCATTTGCTACCTAAAATAAACATGACAACGAATTCAACATCATCACATTCATCTAGCAATTATCAACACACCAACATCATTTAAGAAGCTCTAACTCATGCTCTTAGATTCCACATTAAAAGAGGGGAGAATTAGCTACTTTCTCCCAACCCTAACAAGCAATCATGCAAGCAATTCATATACTCAAGCTCCCAACAACATCAATGCAATTAAGAATTAACATTCAAAGCTCAATAAATGCACAATAGCAAAAGCACCAAATAGATAGATATAATGGTTCTTACTACATAGAAATGGAAGCTTCAATCCTTTGCTCCCAAGATAAAACTAAGCTAGAGAAATAAAAGACATAATTAAACTACAAAAATTAAGAAAAGAAGGAGGAGAAAACCTAGGGTTTCTAAGCCCAAAAACGCAGAAGAAGGAGCTGGGCAAAAGCTCCTGAAGAGGAGGAAAGAGAATGGTATTTATAGTACAAAGAAGATAAGGTGAAATTCTGGCCACCTGTCGGTCGCGACTCGCGACTCGCGACAGGTGCCAGAATTTTGCATTGTGTCCTTTTCTTCTTCTTTCTCCTTTATATCTCATATCCCTCTCTTATCTTCACTTCTTCACTTCTTCACTTCTTCATATCTTCAAAAAGCTCAAATCCAAGTCTTCAAATCTTCAAAGATATTCTTCAAAGTCTTCAAAGTTTTCAAAGTCTTCAAGCAAATTACCTCGTCACACAAAATTCTCTAAAAAGTGATAAAAACGCAAAAGTCGCTTTTAACCCTCCTTAGATAATTTCAAGGCAAAATGTCACATTTAGAGCACAAAAGTGTACAAAAGTTAATCCCAAAAGCCCTAATATAACAGTATAAAATGGGCACATCAAGACAAAACAGTGAAGATTCAGCCAACACAGAAACCACAGTTCATTCAACAGCCTTATTAGAAGGCATATCAACCCAATCATGCTTATAAAAAATTCTCAGCACATGCAGTGACTGAGGAAGAAGAAGAAAGTCCAATAAGTGATGTTGATGGAAAAATTCAAGCTCTAATTTCAAAAATGGTGGAAGCTCAGTTGGAGAAGAAGCAAAAGGGAAAATAGCCTATACAACATCAAGGAGGAGTGGCAAACTATGCTCATTATCATGATTTTGCAGGTAGTATTACTACTAATTTTTCACTTAATGTGTTTTATCTGAATGATGATAATTGGATTGTGGATAGTGGGGCTTCAAGCCATATGTGCAGAGATATCTCTCAGTTCACTTCATTGTCACCTGTAAATCATATTACTCCAGTCTATATGCCAGATCATACCACCAAATTAGTTAAGGCCAAAGGAACTGTCAGTTTAACCTCATCAGTCACTTTACTTGATTGTTTGCATGTTCCAGACTTCAAGTATAATATTCTTTCTGTCAGTAAACTGTCTAGGTCAATGCCAATCTTGTTCAAATTCTCATCAGAATATTGCTTGCTGCAGGACCTCAGGACTGAGAAAGTCCTGGCAGTGATCAAAGAAAACAATGGTTTATACATTCTTGATACTCATTCTTTCCAGCCAGAAGTCATTCATCAAAGAATTCAATCAGCTTCTTCTCATTCAATATCAAGAACTCCAGTTTTTAGTGCAGCAACTAGTCATCCTGTTTTGTCTTTTAAATCTTGGCATTATAGACTAGGACACCCTTCTTCTGATGTACTAAGGCATTTTGATGTAATCAAAGAGATTCTAAGTGACATTATGTGTTCTATCTGTCCTATGGCAAAGCAACACAAATTGCCTTTTCCACCTAGTACCTCTTCTACATCTTCTTCCTTCACTTTATTGCATGTTGATCTTTGGGGGCCATATAGAGTAAAATCAACTACAGATTGCAAATATTTTTTGACAATAGGAGATGATTTTACAAGGTGTACATGGACTTATCTGCTTAAAACCAAAGATCAAATACCAGTTCTACTGAAAACTTTCCTAATCATGATCAGAAATCATTTTGATGCTTCTGTTAAAATTTTGAGATAAGATAATGGAAGTGAATTTGTAAACCATGAATGTGAAAGGCTTTTCTCAGATTTTGGTATTTTACATAAAAAATATTGCTCCTATACTCCACAGCAGAATGGAGTTGTTGAGAGAAAACATCAGCACTTGCTTCAAATAGCTAGAGCTCTCATGTTTCAATCTCATTTGCCAAAAGTTTTTTGGGGTGATGCAATTCTCATTGCTACCTATCTTATAAACAGATTACCATCTCCAACACTTTCCTGGCATTCCCCTTATCAGCTTCTTTTTTACCTCAGTCCAGATATTCATAGTCTTAGATCTTTTGGTTGCCTTGCTTATGCCACAAATACTTCACCTCACAAAGATAAATTTACTGAAAGAGCTTTCCCTTGTATCTTCATTGGCTATTCTCCAGGGCAAAAGGCTTATAAGCTTTTTGATCTTCATAATCAGAAAATTATAGTTTCCAAGGATGTTGTTTTTCATGAATCAGTCTTTCCTTATTCTCATCCTGGTCAATTTTCTTTTCCTTTACCCTACCTAGATTCAGAACATCTTTCCACACTTTCTGAATCACAGAAGCTTGCTCCTTCTGATCCATCTCTTCCTCATGCTTCCTCTCCTTCTACTGATACTCACCTGAGACACAACACTAGAGTCATTCAACCACCAGTCTGGTCCAAAGATTATGTATCTTCATCTTCTCTTCATCCCATTCTTCCTCAGTCTATTATCACTGCACATAGAACTTGTAGCTCTTCACAGATTCCAGAACCATCTACTTATCATCAAGCAAAGAATTCACCTGAGTGGATCAAGGCCATGGATGATGAGCTAGTTGCATTGGAACATAATCACACCTAGGATCTGGTTCAGTTACCTCCTGGAAAGAAGGCCATTGGGTCTAAATGGGTATACATGACAAAATATAATGCAGATGGTTCACTTGCTAAGCATAAGGCAAGATTAGTGGCAAAGGGTTTCAATCAGATTAAAGGGATTGATTTCTTTGAGGTTTTCTCTCCAGTTGTCAAATCAGTTACTATCAGAATGCTTCTTGCCTTAGCTTCTGCTTCCAGGTGGCATATTCATCAACTAGATATCAACAATGCTTTCCTTCATGGCCATCTGGACGAGGAGGTTTATATGAAATTACCAGATGGATATGCTGCATCTGATTCTTCATTAGTTTGTAAGTTGACCAAGAGTCTCTATGGCTCAAAACAGGCCTCTAGACAATTGAATAAGGAATTTACACAACATCTCTTATCCCTGAATTTCACTCAATCTCACCATGATCATTGCCTTTTCCTGAAATCCAGCTCCACCTATTTTCTGGCCTTGGTAGTCTATGTAGATGATGTTTTGATTATGGGAATTTCTATGAATGCTATCACAGAGATTAAACACTATTTAAACCAGAAGTTCACTATCAAGGATCTTGGAGCTGCACATTCTTTTTTGGGCTTAGAACTTCACAGATCCAGTACGGGTCTTCATTTACATCAGAGAAGGTAAATCTCTGTTATTGTTGCAGACTGTGGTTTGACTCAATGTAAATCTGTCTCCACTCCACTACCTACCAGTTGGACCATTCATGATGAATCCTCTCATTTCCTTCCTGATCCAAGTATTTTTAGAAGGCTGATTGGAAGATTACTCTATCTTAACTACACTCGGCCTGATGTCACCTTTGATGTGCATCAATTGAGCCAGTTTGTACAGTCCCCTACTCATCATCATCTCATAGGTGCTTTACATATAGTCAAATACCTTCACCATCACTCAGATCATGGTCTCTTCTATGCTTCAGATAACAATCTCAAGCTTCATGCCTACTGTGATGCAGACTGGGCTACCTGTAAAGTTACTCGACGTTCTGTTATTGTTATACCATTTTCTTGGGATTTGCTCTGGTGTCTTGGAAATCCAAGAAGCAATCCACCGTTTCAAAATCTTCAGCTGAGGCAGAGTATAGAAGTCTATCTATGACTTCCTGTGAACTCAAGTGGATCAGTTACCTGGCTCATGATCTTCTTCTTAAGGTTGCTTTTCATATCCCTTTGTTCTGTGATAATCAAGGTGCTATCCACATCACAGCTAATCCGGTCTTCCATGAGCGCACTAAACATCTGGACATTGATTGCCATCTGGTTCGGGATTACTATCTTGAAGGATTCCTGCTTCCTTTTTTTGTCTCTTCCCGAATGCAGTTGGCGGATTTGCTGACCAAGAATTTACCTCCTGCTCCTTTCCGTGCTAATCTTTTCAAGCTCAACTTTTAGTCCCCCAAAGCTGATCTTGAGGAGGGGGTGAAAAATGAGTGAAAAATAAGCTAAAGAAGAAGTTTGAACAGATGAGCTGAAGAAGAAATTTAAATAGATGGCGGGTGTTCTTCTTTTTCAAATTTTAGGCGCCACTTTGACACGTTGCTAAAACGCATGCTTTCAGTGCCGTTTTCCTTTTCTGTTGTTTGGTTGTTAGCTTATACACGTGTCCTCTTGTAATAGGTAGAACTGTTTTTGTGATCTGGTATAAAATAAAACAACACATCTCATTTTGAGCTTAGATTCTTTGGCACAATTATGATGTGATGAAATGTATGCTGCTGCTTTCTCCGTTCTTCTTCCTTTCTTCCTTCTGATTTGGTAATTTCAACACTCCTCTACAGACATCCACCGATGTCTAGTCGACGTCTTCATCAGGCATCCCAGACGTCCCACACGTGCATTTGTTACACGTGCGAGCAGATTTTTTCAGGCACGTCTGGTCACACACGTCAGCTCCTTCAGGCGTGTCATTTCACTCGCGGATAGTTCTCTTCAGCGCCTTTGTTCACGTGTGGTCCAGAGGAGGAATCAACACTTTATCCATCTAGTTTATAAATAATAGATCCACAATTTGTTTTAAAAACATAAAAACCATAGTAAAACTAACACTTACAAACCTACTGTAACGGTTCCAACTTCCATAGGTTGTTTTGGGTTCAGGCTTCAGCCATTGAGGAGGAATCAACAACTACACAGAGAAAAACCCATCCAAAACCCTCTCATCAAATTCAGTTAGCCATGGAAGATCCCGACACGCAGAGCAAGACGATTCGAATCCTGTGCCGCAAGCTGCTTCTCCCAAAACTCGATGATCATCCATCAATTCAATGGTTAATCGGTTCCTCATTTTTACCGCCGCACACTGTCACCTCCACGCTCCGCTGCATTCACACCCTCCCTTCCAATCCCAGCATTCCCGACTTCGCCAAAGAATCAGGTCTTTTCCCCACCAGTTGCCTACTTTATCCTATTTATTTTTGGGTAATATGCCGATATAATCCTATGCGTTGAGAAATGTGCAAATATAACCCTCAATTATTTTTTAGTGCAAATATAACCCTATCTATTACACATAAGTGCAAATATAACCCTAAAGTCACTATTCTGGCATTGACTGGCCATTTTCGGCCATTGACTGACCGAAAATGACCAAATTGCCCTTCTAACCTATTACAAAATATAAAGGACAAAATTGCCCCCCAATCACCACTTGGCTCACCACCACTAGCCACCCCTGCTATCACCTCACCTTCACCCCGCCACCAACACCAGCAACCACCAGCAGCTAGCACTGCCGCCACCACCTGGCTCACCACCACCAGCCACTACCGAACCTCCTCTGCCTCCCCTGCCATCACCTCACCTTCACCCCAACACCACCACCACCAATCCCTCCCCTGTCATCACCTCACCTTCACCCTGCCACCACCACCAACCATTCCCACCACCACCACCAATCCCTCCCCTGCCATCATATCACCTCCACCCCGCCACCACCACCAACCATTCCCACCACCACCAATCCCTCCCCTTCCATCGATGACTTGCAGACTCCTTTTGTGCCCAGATTCCAAGAAGTAAATGAGCCACGGTCACTTCACCACCTTCCCCTGATTTTAGTTTCTCCTCAACGGCCCAATCAAGAGCTTTTTGAGCAGGTTCGGTCAAGGGAGGATGCTCTGGACTGAAAAAATACATATCAGCCTTACCAAGCAACTCAACAATATCATCCCGCACCTTAAAAAGTGTGATACCATTTTCCCTCAAGAACTTTGCAGTCAAACTTGTTCCTTCAACCAGGATTCCCATTAGCAAAGCTTCAGTTCCGGTAGTCGGATACTTGAGCTTCCTGGCTTCCAACTCCCCCATTGCAAACGATTTTATGGCCCTTGGAGACCATCTGGATGGTTTTTCATCCGATACCGGGACATGAACTTGAGAAGAAAATTGAAAGCTTTTGGCCGAGAAAATGAGTGGCTTGATTATCCGGGTTCAGACTGGAGGAAGATCGATTGGTGGGCTTCTGGAGAAGTAGTGAAGATGATGATGAGACGGGTAGTGATGATAATGCGCGAGCCGCCATTGATACGAGCTTCGAGTTGCTCCTTTGGGTTCTGATTGTTTTCCGTTCTGGGAATTATCGCTCAATTCTGGAATCCTAATTTGATAAATTGGGGGAAATCGAGGGTGTATTTAGGGATAGCGGCGGAAGGAGTGATTGTGGTGGCCGGAGAGGGTGGCGGAGTGGAAGAAAGAAAAGGGTGCGGCGGGAAGAAGAATGGAGTAGCGGCGGAGGAAGAAGAATGGAGTAGCGGCGGAGGAAGAAGAATGGAGGAGCAGCGGAGGAAGAAGAGAATAAGAGCAAAATTGGTAAGAGAAGAAGGGTAATATAGTCATTACATCATTTGGAATTTAAAATTTTTTAAAATCATAAACCGGCCAGGGTAAAATCGTCTTTTCACCTAATTCTGGCATCAAATTGCCGGAAAAGGTTATATTTGCACATAACCTGAATAGATGGGGTTATATTTGCACTTTCAATTAGCGCAGGGTTATATCTGCACTTTTGTCAATTATATAGGGTTATATCTGCACTTTTCTCTTTATTTTTTGTGGGAAGAAATTCGGTAGTTTGTTGTTACCTTTGCTCGAATTTCACATCATAGTTGGACTGGAAATGGGAAAATGCATCCTACTCTGTTCAGATTGTTTAATTGCTGCTTCATTACTGTACATTTTGTTGAGGGATGTCTAGGTACCGTCTTTCAAGCACAGTGCACTGCACAATGACTTGAACTCTGTCAAGAGTCCTTTAGCTGAATATGTCTGCAGTAGTTCTTGTATTTAGGTAGGTTAGAGGGTGGAAAGAGCAGTTTTTGTCATGTGAAGGTGTTCTAGTCATACATTAAAAGCATTGTTCTTTTCGACTAGACTGATTAGAACTGAACTCTGTACATTTTATTACTAAAAGCAACTGATCTGAACTGATCTTGAATGAAGTCCAAAAGAATAGGGCCTAAGATATTCTATATACTACCTCCGTCCTAGAGAAAGCTTCCTATTTTTTTGTCAACTTTCTCAAAGCATGTTTGACCACCATTAACTTTAATTACATATACAAACGGTGTACAAAAATTTGATATTTAGAAATATATGTTTCATGGAATCTAACAATATCTCATATGGTATTATTGTTAATTTATACTAATTGAAATTTATGGTCAAACATGACTTGAGAAAGTTGACCAAAAATAGTAAGATTTCTCTGGGACGGATGAAGTATATAGTTGTGGTTGGTAAAATATCTAGTGCGCTGAGAAACCAATTTATGTTATGTGGATGCACTACTAAATTAGTGTAAAATCTATAAAATTCTAGTTCTTTATGCCCATGTTTGGATAGTGTAGTTGGTAGAGTTGGGATGCTGTGAGCAGGTATAGGATTACACTGATTCCACACATTTGTACTTTTATTCTGTTCATTCTTTTTTACCGTGTTGGCACAATATCTGGAGCATGATACATATAGTTAGTAATTCTGAGATAGTGTTCATATGTTTGATTCATTACCTAAATTTATCGGGATCCCCATGAGCAGATGATGTAGAGATACTCTGATTCCTCAGGGCTTTGAGGTCATTGGAGCCTTGATTGTAAAGAGTGATATGGATATGCAGAACTTGGCTCGTGAGGCTGTTGATGGGGCTATTGCATTGAGGAAGTTATTATGCAATAATGCTGGGGGTTCGTATGAGGACCGTCCATTGATTGGAGCTACTCTAAACTCGAATAATATTGATGACATCAGCTTCTTTGTTTCAAATATTATTGATCCACAAACTCTTGAAAGAGTGACATCAGTTGAATATGAAGAACAGCCCGAAAAATATTTACTTGAGAGAGGTTGTATGCTACAGTGTCAGCTTTTATTGAAGTCGCCAATTTATTATCCGACACAAAACCCAAAAGGTAAACTTGTTTCCTATCATGTTTTTGCAGTAGTACTGGCGTATATGTGATCAATTTTCACAGTGTGTACATTGTGATCCCCATGACCATACCTGTCTTGTAATCCTCTTAATAATGATCTATAAGTATTGGGACCATACAAACGGAGAATATTTCTTTGTTATATTACTTAATCACGGATTTAGCATTTTTATCTCTGACCACAGATTAGTCATATTATAGAGCCACAGGATTAGTGCTACCAAATTAATATGAATGCCACTGTAGATGGACATGATTTTTCCGGGGGAAGCATGTCTATTGGGCCTTAAAACAAATCGTAGTAACGTAGTTGGAAAATGTAATAAACAACGTTAACCTGTTTTACTATCTCTCAAATCTACAAGGTTTCATGAAAATAAAATAAACAATGTCAACCTGTTGGACAATATTAGCTATGAAAAGTGGACAGGGCCTGGACTAAATTAGAGCATTTAAATACTATTTTGGTATTCTATACAAGGCAATCTAACAGACTAAAATTTCTTTGAATATTTATCAAGGTGAGAGTGGGCATAGTCATTATCTTGATTTATGAAGGTGAGGACTAGCAAGTTTTAACTATCTGATGAATCTTATGTTACGCCACATATAAGGTAACTGATTTGAGCTTGAATTTTGTTTGAAGAGGCAACTTGCATCCAAAAAATAATTTCTTCTCCCAGTCACTGTTATAGCAATATTTGACAATCTTCTTAGATCTCCATTAAGATATGAATAATATAATAATATAATAATAGTTTAAAAAACAGTTCTTCACAATCTTGCCTTTCACAAGTTTCCTGCCCCTTTCAGTTACTCTGGATATTGTCTTAGAATTAGGTCAGTTAGGTGTAAGTGATAAATTAACTGAGGAAGATACTAGTGAGGTTTAAGATTGTTCCATAAATCTCATGATTGTTGCGTTTTGAACTCAAAATGAATTCCATTTTCGTGCTTGCAGCTGGTTGAAAGCTCAATAATCTGAAAAGGATAAAGTAAAACAAAAAGTAAAGTGCGGTCTCAGTTATGAGCTTATAGAAATCATGCATAACTTGTTTATTGTATTTCAGTCTAGTCTTATTTTTTATTTTATTTTTTGACAATTTTCAGTCTAGTCTTATTGACTATTCATTAATAACATTGGCTACAATTTCCCATCACGGCCAAGAAGATTTGTGCTTGTTAAAGATATTTTTCAGGAGTTGCTGTCTTGCATATTAAAACTTCTTTAGATAAAAAAGTTTGACACTTAAAAATATTTTTGCAGTGAATTCAGAGATGAATATGTCTATAAGGCAAGCATGAAAAATGTGGATGTATTGCTATGTTCTTAAAATTTTCTATAGCAAGGAGAACAGAATTTATGATTGACCAACATATATGAGAATCAGCTGGACTTAAGAAAATACTTTGGTCTCTAGAAAAAAACATATAGGTGTGTGCACGAGCATCTTTTTCATCATTTTTCCACTATAGTAGATGTTCTTCCAGAATAAGTGCTAGCCACATGCCATTTAATTTTTTTAAAATCCAGAATTGGCAATATCGATCTTATATTAATTCCCAACAATGGTTGGTCAGTTACTTTTTTTTTTCCAGAAAATGTAGTCTGGTTGCTACTATGATTCTTATTTACACTATATATGTATGTCACCGGCTGTGAAGTATTATACCTCTATTTTTCTAGTTCATAAATCATTGCCTTTGGTCATTGGTAAACTACTGGAGCTTTAGGGATTTTAACTGTTACATATGTTCAGCAGATGTGGAGGGTATCTATGTTCGTGCAACTGAAGATGTCATTAGTAACTTGATGGATCCTCAAACTACATACATTATAGAAGCGGATGAACTCTCAACAGATAAACAATCTCTTGTTCTCCGCGGCTCAGATTTTGATTTGCATGAAAAATCAAGTATACCTGCACAGGAATCAAGTTTAAAGACTTTAACTTGTTCCTACCTTTGTTTAAAGTCTGGGAATGCCAGTTCTACTTGGATGGAAGAGGTAAAATAACAAAATTGCTATGTGAATCCCTGCTAGGCTTTCGATGAGTTTGACGAACACTATTTCCAGATTTGATTTGGAAACACTTTGATTCTCTGATAACTACTCTTCTAATATGTTTCTTTTCATAGAATGCAGATAAAATCCACGTGAGTGTCCTGACTAATAGATCACGAAGCTCCTCAAAACCTGCTGCACTGATGGCTGAATATTATCCTGGTATTGACTTGTTTCTTAAATGGAGCATACTGTTCATCATATCTTTTTGCAATGTTCAGAAGATATTGTGTTACATTACCTGCATTGCTTTGTCCTTTCCTATTTCATTTTTCCGAATTGTTCTAAATTATCTATTCTAATACTCATGATTCGTTTTATCCTTCTCCTTTTCAGCGCCTGAAAACACCAAAAGGTTTGTAATAGTTCAGAAATTAGAAGTGCTATGTTATGCAGCAAAGGATCTTTCGCTGGCGGCTGCTGTTCCTAAGCTGATTATTCCTGCACTTACTTGTCAGCTGCGTTCGATGAGGAACAAACTCTTGCCCAACCTCTTGACCCAACATCAACAGGTTCACACACAAACTATATATGTCATCTGTTTGTTTTGTGAATCCGTATAGTAATCTTGAGATGAAGAATTCTTACATTCTGTTATAAAAAACCCTCTAATTGTGGCTTAGTGTGCATGCATCTCAAATTTGTCATTCTTTCCATCTGATATGAAGCTATTTTTATTAATTTTGTGTCAGGACCTTTTCTATCTTGCTAAAAAAGCTTATCTACTCTCTCTTAACTATTAAGTTGCCTTGAAAATCTTCTGTGATTGCTGTTTATTGGGGTGATAAGTTACTCTTTCTGGTACAGCTTCAGCCACATCACTTCCTTCCTCCAGGTTTTCTGCATCCTGTTACAGTTATTTATGAACTCAGCTATTGGGAAATGGAAATGAAGCAAGGTAATACATCCACTTGAAGTATGTGTATTGCCTATTTGCATATTGCGTATGGAGAAGGCTAAATAGAATTGCTATTGGAGAAATCATAACCTATTTATTTGCAACGTAGAATGGTTACTATTGCATCTGTCCGGCCAGGAAGAATTGTAACCTCATTTGGAATCGGGTCATTAAGTATCAAAAACTTTAGGAATGGAACTGTGGATGTTTTTCATGTATCAGTTGGAATATGCGTTACTGCTTTTGACTCTTTGTACTTAACCCCGCATAGTGGAACAAATACCTCCAGTTTCTTTGTTGCTGTATTAAGTGACTACCCAAAGGTAACCCCTTGTTTGGATAATTTATGTGACTTTAAACAGATGAAGTATGGCTTCAATAAAGATCAACTCATTTTTGTTTAGTGTGAAACATATTTCATTCAAAAGCTCTCATTAACTCTGTAACGACAGATCTCATATTATTTCAGAAAGTATGCGAGTGCAAAGTATACTTTCTCAGTTTGCTTGAATTATAATGGAGAAGTGCCTTGTAAAGTATTTTGTTTAAAAAACAACAATACATGTAAACTGGTACCCTGTTGTGTGTGTATGTATATCGTATGTAGCAGATTGTCATTATAGATGAATGGATATGAAATAATCCCTTAAATTCATTAAAAAAAATGATATGAAATGACTAGAAATGAATCTGGGAAGTTAATGGCGCGTACAGATGGTACCCTGGAGCTATCTTCCAAATGTACACGTGAATCTTGTATTATCTTTGGATACTTAAATTTATTTCATGAGTACCTGTCCACTGTAATGGTGAGTGGATGAGGTGTTCTTACAAACCGAAGAAAAGAAGATGGCTTGCACTTTTTCTTGTATGGTTTATTAAAAGATGAAATTTGTCATAATTAATCTGCAGTTTTCTTTTCTTGCCTTTACAAGCTTCTGAGGTTCCAGTTGTTGTGTCCACAATTTTAAACAAGTGATCAGACTGAAGTGTAGAAAATGGCTGGTCTTGTCTGACTCATCTAATGGCTAAAAAATATCAGTTGAGCATATTGCGTCATGCATCTGAAAAAAATTGTATACAGATGGTTGAAGTAAAGCTTAGAAGGTGAAAGATACTGTTAGGGTGATTAGTTGCTTCTGAAGCTTAAAAAAATTTTGGCTGGGAATGACTCAGACTGAAAATATATTGGTTTGGTAACCATGTAAATGCTTTTCTGTTTCCTTAAAGTTGGAACCATGTACACCCCCAACTTTAACCGAAAAAACCAGTTAAACATGACATGGAAATGTAGGACAAGAACTGCAGGAATGTAAACTATTGCCCAAGTTCTCCCCTGTAACTATAAGTGCATAAGGTAGAAGATAATACAAGGACATGCAGAAGCAAAAACATTTGCCTCTGTTTGCTAAGGATTACTATGTTTGCTTTATTTCTTTCCCTACCCCCACCCCCAACCATTGTAGGTTAGTGATATTTTGATACTATGGTACCTCATTTTATTGATGATCAACTGTTTTTTTGCAGTGGAAATCAGAAAATCCCTTCATATTAGACTTGGATTGCCATTGGATCGTCCACTCTTAAGAGTAGTGAATGCTGTTAATTTATTTGAGAAGGGTAGTGCAAAAGAAAAATCTACAAGAATGGGTATTTATTTTACTTAAGTAAATAAACTTACTTTGAATTTTACATCTTGTTGCACTTAGCTTGTTTGTGTAAATGTAGGCACCTCCTTGCTCAAAGATGTTCATCTTGGGATCCCAAGCAGTGGAGGTAACTTTTTATTCTTTACAAGTGCACCTCCTCTTTTTGACATGTTTATGTATTCTCACAAGTGCTTTTCCTTGCATATTGCATTGTGTCACTATACATTCTGCAGTCTCTGGAGGCACAACCTCTCTGATTCAAGGCTCCTATGAATACCATCATTACCTCCAAGATGGATTTGACGATTCGGTAAGAATGTTTCTTTCATCAAGTGCATGTAATTCTTAACTTATTGTACATAGCCTGCCTGCGTTATATCTGATCGTTGACTTATATTTTCTGAACCCCTCTATGGATACATTATATTTTTGCTCTGGATACTCAATTGCATTCAACTCATTTGACTTGTGATTTTTGTTTCAACTCTATAGCTTCTATTACTATATTGCAGATTCGTAGACTTATTAGTAGTTTTAATCTTCTGTTACAGTGGTTGAGAATAATTTTCTTGTAAATTATTTGCACTTAAATTTAAAATTTTGTTTATTATAAGAAGTAAAAGAGCATGCTGAAGTACTTCTTGGTCATGATAATTATGTAGATAGCAGTTGTTCTGGTTGGTGAGCTTCTCCCAACTTGTTTGTTAACTGAAGAGTACACCTTTTTCCTGCCCAAAACTGTACTCCCTCTGCCCCTCCTATTATCTTTGCACTTATCTTTTTGAAATGTCCTTTTATTATCTTCATACTTTGCTTTATTCCACTTTTGAAAAGATTCCGTTCATTCTCACCCCCTTGTTCACATTACTTTTATTTCTTCTATTACTTCATTTCTTTCATTCTTTCCACTATTTCTCTTCCACGCATTGACACCCCCTTAGTATTTGTGCCAAACCAAAGTGTGAAGAAATTAAGGGGACGGAGGGACTAAGGGAGTATTAAGATACAAAGGAAGAAAAAGATGATAAAAAAACGTGGGAATCTATCATTAACTGTGTCTGGCTTTATGGTTGAATAACTCGATGAATGGTTAAGATGGATGTTGGTTTACCGTTACAATTGCTATTATTGAATACATGATAAGACCTACATATAATTAAAGGTTACCTTACACAATAGGTTGGGTTATTGGGTTACATGAGATTCTATATAGTTCAGAGGTGAGAATTTTATTATAAGCTTATTTTCATGTTACTTATGTGGTGCACAATTATTCTCCTAATAAGCTAGTGAACTGGTGGTGAGCTCATAAGTTTTTCTGAGAAAGCATTCCACCTTCTCGTTAGTTGTATTCTGGATCAGGTAATTCTTTATTTTGGTTTCAATATATTTTGTTAAGCTTGCTCCACTGTATGTTCTAAGAACATATTGGTTTGTCATTTCATAGTCCTCGCTGATGGAAGTAAAATTACATGGGAATCCATTCTCAGTTTTTGTTTAGTCATGAATGGTTATTTATAATATGGCAATACCACATGTGTCAGGGCTGGGGTTGTGCTTATCGTTCTCTTCAGACTATCATCTCATGGTTCAGGCTCCAACATTATAGCACATTGGATGTTCCTTCCCACAGGTAAAAGAATTCGTGCATATCACATCTGATCATTGGAATTTTAATGTCCCTTCTTCTCATCTCCCCTTGTTCTGTGCTTCTTAATGTACTCGACACATAGCTTCACAATGTATGATTCTATGTGAATAATTAGCACATCTTGGCTCTTTAGGAGATGGAACATATTCTGAATAAAATTAGTTAACCATTAACATCCATATTTAGTGTCGAAACATGCCTGCATCACAATATTTTTAGCACTCCAAACACTGAAGGTTGATTAAATCTTGTGAAGAAATGCGTAGTACTGTCAATTTGAAGCTTTGAGAATAGTCTATGAGAATCAATGTTCCTTGATAACCACTCTTGTGAAAGCTGTCTTCAGTTGCTGGTTGATCAAACTTAACTCATTAGGTGACAAAGTTGTCATAGCAGGAAACTGTTGCCATGCGAGAGTTCTCTACCTTTGCTAAAATTCTGAAGTTAGAGAATGAAGTGTAGGATGTATTATTATTTACTTTTATTTTGTTTAAGTATGTGGGCATGAGTATCTGTATTTGGTTTTAAAAGATCTGTGGATAATGGTATATTAAACATTAGAATTTACTCACTCTAATGTTACACTTGACTTTTGTCTTAGTGTTGACTATATCAGAATCAGTTCTTCATATTATTACTAAACTACTTTAGGGAAATACAACATGCACTTGTAGAAATCGGTGATAAAGATCGTTCTTTCATTGGATCACGTGAATGGATTGGAGCTATTGAATTGAGCTTTGTTCTAGACAAACTTCTTGGGGTAAGCATGAAACTCTGGTCATAGCTGCTTTCATATATGGTGTGTAAGATAAGCCATTTTTATGTTCTCTGTATCTTTTTTCATCAATGAATATCATTTCTATTCATTCTAGATTAATTGATTGCTATATTAACCTGTTCTTCCTGCAAACTAGATGAATACTTCAGCTTTTCTCTACAGTATGTCACAATCAGTTCTGATATACTGTTGTTAATCCTTTATGCAATTTTGAGCCAACAGGTAAGTTGTAAAGTGATAAATGTCAGATCTGGAGCTGAACTTCCTGAGAAATGTCGAGAATTGGCCCTGCATTTTGATACGCAAGGAACACCTGTGATGATTGGTAGTTATATGGAATTTCGAACCTTTGATTTTCTACTATTTTTTATCGTTAGCAATTTTTTGCTTGGCCTAATTAGCAACGAGCAAACTTCAGGAATCAATTAAGTTATCTCCATGAAATTTAGTGGTAGCTCAACAAATTCGGCCAGTTCCTCATCACTGGATTTATCTCGCAGGTGGTGGTGTCCTAGCCTATACTATTCTAGGTGTTGACTATGACGAAGTAAGTGGTGACTGTGCGTTTCTCATACTGGACCCCCATTACACGGGAACGGATGATCTTAAAAAGATAGTACATGGTGGATGGTGTGGATGGAAAAAGGCTGTCGATGGCAAAGGGAAGCATTTCTTCTTACATGATAAGTTTTATAATCTTCTTCTCCCCCAAAGGCCTAATATGGTCTAGTTAGTAGTTGATTATATGACTAGGTAGGTTGTCATGAGTTTTGGAACCATTTTCTCCCCTTGTGGAGCTTTAGGACACAATTAGGACACAGGAAGTGATTTTAGCTTGGTGGTGAGGGTTAAGTTGTTTGATTTGTACGAGTATTGGAAATGCCCCGTGCTTAAGGTCTAGTAAAAATATACTGTAAAAATGCCCTTTGTTGTAAACTTGTAACTGAAAATAGCGTAGTAGCGGACTCAATGTGTTCCAATTTCTGGCTTTGCATCGACCATCCAATGGACCATATGAAAGGGTATACAATAATGATGTATTTGGCAAATCATATGGTCTAAGAATTAAACATTCTGATTAGTTGATAATTTTAGTATTGGTTGGGAATCTTGTGAAAGATTATCGTGAAAAATTGCATCAGCTACAATTCCTACCAAGAATTCGCGAATTACTTAAATTCTCATCCAGATCCTCTATTTGAATAAACCTCGTAATCGTAAGAAAGTGGGTTTTTTAGTTATTGGATTCAGGCAGTCTGTCCATAACCTTACATGTCACTTATTTCTTATCTTATATAGTGCATTTGTTAAAATTTTTGAAAATATTTCTTTATATCATATATTTTTATAATTTTACTTTCAAATACATATTATTATTTGTTTTAACTTATAAGATGCAATATTTAAATTTTATAAAAAAATTATAACATTTAAGGTAAATGCCTCTGTGTACTGTACACAAACTTATGAAAATATCGTTTTTCCCGAGACTTTCCCTTTAAATATATCTAGCTATGGTGTGTAACCGTTTTTTAAGGGTGTTTTGACACATTGCGGAAAGAACAGAAAAAATGAGTTCGAATCGAAATGGTTTAACGAATGACATGAACTGTTTTTACTCCAAAAAAATAAATAAAAAAACTAACATGAAATGTTGAATACTCCCGCCTATGTCTTAGGATCCATCAACATGAGCTGAATCTCCCTCCGCTCCTGATACGAGTCATTAATGCACGTTAGTGCTTCTTATGCATTGCGAAGTACTTCCACCGTACTACGACGGTTTACCTGTCATTTTTATTTGGATCATAACATAGGTTTCTTCTAAGTGTGTTTTATACCTTTTTTTAAACATATTTTTGGAATTAATTTTCAGTTTATCATTTGAAACAGTTTTTTTCCTCTCTTTAGAATGAGTCTCGTAACACACGCCCTGCCTATAAGATTATAGACAGACCCGACACCAATTTATAATTAATGCAAATTAAGCAAACCTTTCTTCCCCAAATTGAAGCGCAAATCATTCTTCTTCCCCAAAATCCCACTCTCTGCAAATTTCTCCATTCCTCTTCCTTCCCAAATTTCAATCTCTCTCGTTTCCAAACTCCAATCTCCATTCTCTGCTAATTTAACTTATCCTAGCAGACCAAATTCATTTTTTTCCGATGAACTCATCAAATGACCGGTTAGTGTCCGGCGAAATTTGCAATGAGCTCTTCACCATGCAACACGATCTACATCAACGAATTTTAAATTTTAAACGAATGAAATTTAGTTTCAAGAGGATGTTTTTTTTTTTTGATTGAAACCATCCGTAGATGGGGGAAATTATATTAGGCCTTCCCAAGCCGTAAAATAGACAAACTAAAAGGAACATAATAAGAATCCGAAGATAAGTTGCGTTATACAATGTTGAGCACTAGGCTCTTGAAGCAACACTTGTTGCTTCCAAAAGAATGATGAAAGCTACCGACAGTTCGTGAGAGGTTTCCAAAAGCTCTTTGTCTAAGTGGGAGAATGTCAGAACTTATTAGTGAATCTAAAAGAAACACAAGGCAGTTCCAGTCCTCCCACCTAGATAGTAAGCGTATCCTCCACTAATAGTGAATGATGACACAAAAAAACCTAGCTATTGCAAATGAACATCCATCCTAGGTAGGATTATGTACATGTTAGAGGCTCGAAATATGAGTGAGACCTGGTGTAAAGACCCTAATGCATCACCATGGCAAGCAACAGTCTTTGTCTAAGATATCTTCGGGTGCACCCATTCCGAGCAAAGCAGCCTGAAAGGATCAACAAGGCTTCTATGATTCAGCCTTTGAGTATGCCTTTTTCCTTCTTGTACTCCTACGGTTGTGCCAATTTTTTACAGGCTGCTCCACGTCGCCGTAACCTGTAGTCAAGAATGTAGAATGAGTAGCATCTGAACTAATTTGCAAACCGCATAGAAGGAGTTCCCAACTGATCAAGTCTAACTAATCACTGTAAAGTATTGGAAAGCTCAGAAATGTTAAGAAAGGATGAATCACATTGAAGTTGCAAACAATTTCTAGCAAGCGTATGAGCAACAAGGTTTGCCTGTCTATATACATGACCAAGTTTTATATCACTCAATGATTGATGAATCTCATCAGCTAAGCAGAAATAGTTCCAATGACAACGCGGTGGATCATTAGCAAAGAGGACTGCTGAAAGGCAGTCAGATTCTATGTACATGGGGGAAGGCAAATCATATGTCAACTGTATAGCAAACTTAATGGCCTTCAATTCAGCTTCTAAAGGGGAGGAAGCATTAGAAAATAGAGTGGAAGCTCCCATGAAAGCACCCCTACTATCCCTAATAATCACTCCAATCCCACACATATTAGTATTTCCAGACCATGAAGCATCAACATTAAGCTTGAAACCCGATGTAGGCCTTTTCCAAGCAATCTTCCATATTTTAGGCTTTGGTGGAAGTTTCAGGAGGGGTAGAAAGGAGTGATTCGATATGCTAACATCCAGAGGAGATTCAATGTAAACCGGTTTTGCACTAAAGGAGGTAAAAATCTGGTCTCTAATCAATTGAAGCACTAGAGTAGAGGAAGGCTTAATAGAATCAAATAAATATCTATTCCTCATCTTCCAAAGATTCCAGAAAGTAAATATGGCAGCGGACCGGATCATGATTGAATGTAAAGCAGATAAAGTTGGCATAGTTAAGTAATATGAGATTCTCTCCCAAACTGAGGGGAAAGCCCTATCACTAATACCCATGAACTGGTGGATAATTTTCCATACAGATATTGAGAAATCACATGAGTTAAAGAAATGCTCTAAGGAATCATCATGTTTGTTGCACATACAACATTTAGAGGCCAAACAAAACCTCAGTTTCCTGAGGATGTTATCAAAAGGCAACAGAGAGTTTGTCACTTTCCACATAAATACAGATATCTTTTTTTTTTTCATTCTGGAATTCCAAAGATGTTTGGAAGAGGATATGGTACCTGACTGGTTGCAGAGCAGATTATATGTATGTTTAAAAGAGAAGCTCCCAGAGATACCTGGTTTCCAGATTAATCTGTCAGCTCTGTGTGGAAATAGTTTGGATTCCTGCAATAAAGTAAGAATATGAGTTGGCATGAATGGTTCTATTTTTGTGATGTAAAGATCTTTGTTAGCAATAAATTCAGAGACAGTACATTCTTTGGCTATGTCCACACTATTCTGATCACATACATCTGTAAGTAAGCCTACATCAAGCCAGTTTGAAGTCCAGAAATTACAATCACCCCTCCCTATAATTACTTTAGAATTATTCTCAGCCCAAAGATTTACTGTGCATATTCTCTTCCAGTTTGGAGAGGTCCTGTGAGATTGAGGTAAGGCTGCCATTAAATGAGTCCAGAGGGCCTCACCCACTTGATATTTCCACCACAATTTAACCGAGCATGTTTTTATTATGGTATGTATAGATCTAAAACCTAATCCATTTTGATCAGTGGGGAGGCACAGATCAGACCACTTTTTCCATGATCTTTTTGGTTTTAAGTCCTCTCCCCAGAAAAACCTACTCAATTTTTTTTCAATGATAAGTATGATCAGTTTTTTTGGTTTGATAACCTGCCAAATGTGTTGTGGGATAGCATATATACAAGAATTAATCAGAGTAATTTTTCCCCCCATAGATATCCATCTATTTTTCCAATTCCCAATCCTATTGTCAATTAGTTCAAAGAGTGGCTGGAAATAAATTTTTTTTGCAGCACCAGTGAAGATTGGAACTCCTAAGTAGGAGAAAGGAAAGGAACCAAGTTTCATTCCTAAAATCCTTTTGATATGAATCACTCTTTGTTCTGTAGCATGCTTACCTATGAAGATGTCACACTTGTTATAATTAATAGACTGGCCAGTGACTTCCTCAAAGATGGGCAAAAAAGCCTTTAATCTAATTAAAGTTAGTTTTTTTGCTTTGAAGAAAATAATAGTATCATCCGCATAAGATAAATGAGAAATTCTTGGAGGATTACCTGGGAGATCAAAGTAGGCTAACTTACCATTGTCAAAGATGAAAGTCAGACTTCTTGAAAAAGATTCAGAGAAAATATTGAACAAGAAAGGAGATAAGGGGTCACCCTGTTTAATGCCCCTAGAGGATTGAAAAAATCCCACTGGCTTACCATTAATGAGAATAGAGAACCAAGCCTGGGACAAGTTTTTCATAACCGTATAGATAAATTTAGCATGGAATCCAAATTTTGCGAAGACATTGTATAGAAAAGACCATCTAACCCTATCAAAAGCTTTTTTGAGATCTAGTTTAACTATGCAATTTGGATCTCTTCTCTTCCTGTTAAGAAATCTAAACATTTCCTGTAAGTAAATGACATTATCAGAGATATCTCTACCATGTAGGAATGCAGTCTGGTTAGGAGAGATAATTTTAGGCATAATAGACTTAAGTCTTTCCATTAGTACTTTAGAACAGATCTTGTTTATCACATTGGAGAGACTTATAGGTCTATAGTCATCAAATGAGGTTGGGGTTTTCTTCTTTGGAATTATGGTGATCCATGTACTACTAATACCCCTAGGCAGATTAGATGAAGATTGAAAATCATGAACAGCTAGAAGGAGATCATTTGCTATGATATCCCAGGATTTAATGTAGAATTTAGCAGTAAAACCATCTGGACCTGGAGTGCTTGATTTATTAAGACTGTAGACTATCAACTTAAGCTCATCAAGTGTGACTGGTTTCAAAAGATTTTCATTATCTTCCTGAGTAACCAAATTTGGGATATGATTAAGAAAGTGAGATTGAAATGGAGAGCTATCATTGGAAACATCCTCAGTTAGAAGATCCTGATAATATTGGATAGCTTCCATTTCCACATCCTGAGTGTTTTCCAACCACTGTCCATTCCTGCCCTTAATTTTTGTGATCCTCAATCTATTGTTTTTATCCTGAACAGATTTATGGAAGAAAGATGTGTTGTTATCACCATCTTGGATCCATTTTATCTTAGCTTTGTGTTTCCAGAAATTTTTTTGTTCAGACATGGCTCTTACTAGCCTAGCTCTAGCCTCCCTAAGATTAACCTGATTAGTAACAGAATCATTCTGATCCGTTATGGCTTCCTGAGCCTGCAGGGCTAATTCAGCTTGTGTGACATTATCATGGATGTTTCCAAATTGTTCTTTGTTCCAGATTTTTAAAGCTTTCTTAAGTCTAACCAGTTTTAAGTAAAAAGCCAGCATTCCTGAGTTATGCATAGGGGTGTCCCAATCTTTCTTAATTACATCATTAAAATCCTTCCTCTTGTACCATGTATTAAGGAACCTAAAAGGTCTAGGATTGGATGATATTTCACTACCTACAGTCAACAGCAAGGGGTTGTGATCTGAACTTACTCTATTCAGAATCTGAATTGAGGAAGAAGGGAAAGAAAGAGACCATGATGCAGTACACAGTCCTCTATCAAGTCTCTTAACTGTAGGAGATCTTAACCGATTATTAGTCCAAGTAAACAGGTTCCCAACAGTGTTAATTTCTTCCAGAGCCATTCCATTAATGAAGTCATTGAAATCCCTCATACTTCCTAAGTTTGGAGTGGATGGTCCTCTATATTCAGTTATTGATGTAATGCAATTAAAATCTCCAATAAACAAAGAATCTGAATGGCTGAATGACCTGAGATCAGACCAGAGATCATTTCTCCCTAATCTGGTTCTTAGACCATAAATAAAAAGGCATCCATAGGCTTGATTAAGACTGAACTAATCAGGTGAACTCCAAGAAACTGAAGATTATCACTTTTAACTGTCAGAGTAATATGTGAAGACCAAAAAATCCAAATCTGACCATTAGTTGCAGAGAAACAATTATCAAACTTCAGCTTTTGTCTATATAAATCACATTGTAAATTGTCATGTTTAGGCTCAATTAAACAAATGAGTTCAAATCTATGTCTGTTGATGAGATTAGATAGTCTTAACAAAGATGTATCCATCCCTCTGATGTTCCAAACCAGCATTTTAATATTAACAGGTGTATTATTCATAGTGAAACATTAGAGGAGCTTTTTGATCTAGTCATTATGGTGTTTTTCTGTGAGAAGAAAGTATCATTAGGTGATTTGCTATTTTTAGCAACAGACTTACCTTTCTTCAACTTACTAGGATCAGAAGATGAGATACTGTCTACCTGCACTTGGTCATCACCATCTTCAAGGAGGATGACACCTACTTCAGAAGCAGGATCTTCAATTTGAGTGACCTCATCTCCAGATGTTTCTTCAACAGCAAGGGGTAAAAATCGGGTTGACCTATTTTTCTGCTGAGAAAAAATGAATTTTTTTGCAGCAATAATAGAGCTTAAAGGAGAAAAAGACTTCCCTCGTTTACTGGGTAGGTCGTCTTTAGCCAATATTGTCCTAAGGATAGGTGGGGCAGATTGAAATTGCCTATCCTGTGTTCCAGATGACCTAGGTGCTGGGGAAAACACTAGAGGGGAGGGAGTAAGATTTAGGCTTTCAGGTTCAGGTGACAAAGATATAGATTCCTTCTCTGTAACAACATCACCTTTACTCCTGACCTCAGTACTGGGCTCAACTACAATGCTAGGAGGAATTTGTTGTAACTCCTCAGGGCTAGGATCAACTACCAGGGGGACATTTTCAATTAAGGTGGACTTAGTAGGTTCCTGTGCTTGATCTTGTATCAGCTGTTTCTTAGGAACGTATATAAATTTCTGAGCCTGATAAGTTTTTTGTTTTTCTATAATTGATACTCCAGAGCTCTCAACAACTAAGTTCCCATTCTTGTTTATGTTTGATTTGCCATTTACCTGTCCTAAAGAGTTTTCCAATTGAGAGTCAGTTTCAGTTTTCTTAGGCCAGGTTCTTTTAAGCTCCGGATGCAGGTAAATGCAGTAACTATCCTCATGCCCTATGCATTTGCAATGGAAACAGTATGGAGGAATGTCCTCAAATTCTAAGGGGAGTTTGACAACATTGAATTCATTTCCATCCTCTTCGATTCCAACTCTAATGTAGGATGGTAGTTTCTTTTTTAAGTCGATTTCAACACACAATTTCACACAAGAAGGCCTAGACAGGGCCTCAGTGGCAGCATCAACTTTAATAAAGTTTCCAATTTGGTTTCCCATGATTTCTAGCATTGCAGAGTTATAGAAATAGACTGGGACATGAGGAATTGATACCCATACCGGAACTATGGACGATTCTGCGTCTGGAGAGAAATCGGATGTCCATTTCAGCACCTTCATTTGGGCGTTATTGAAACTCCAAGAACCTTTGAGCCAGAACATCTGGTAGTCTTCCTTCTCTTGGAACCGTATGAGGATATGCCGGTAGTCTATCGATCCGATTTGAAATTTGCCCTTGAAGCCTACAGAATTAAACGAATCATTTAGTTGAGCCATAGATGGCTTACCCCTTGCAAACTTACCAATCAGGGCATTCCGATAATGGGAAGATAGGGTTTCGGCATCCTTGCGACTGACAAGGCAGGCAATTTCCCCTTTGTACTGAGTTTTGGGGATGATCTCCGGGTTCGACGGAAGGGAATCTTGGAGAGGCGGAGGACGGTTTGCGAGAGCTTGGAGGAAGGATTTAGATCCCCCTTGGCTTCTGTTGGCCGGCGGGAGAGCCGCCATGGCGGCGGCGGGAGGTACAACGGTAAAATGGAAGACCGTTATCAGATAGCAAGCTGAAGGAGGAAGAAGAGAAAGATAAAAACGACACTAAAATTCTCGTTTTGGCTAAATCACACCAAAATCACACGTAGCAACAGTAATTGAGAGCGCGGGCGATATTCGAACGGTGCCTATTTTAGTTCCAAGAGGATGAAATTTTGCCTAATAGTGTCAGACATGAATTTTTACATCCGAGTGAGTTTATATTGTTGAATTGCCTTCGATGTAAATATAGTTGTTGAAACTTCTAAATGTATGAATTGTGCTGATGTGAACATGTAAAAAACATGTGGCAAATATTTGAAAAACAAAATAAATGTTGTAGAAAATTTTCTTTTATACTATGTACCTGTTACCTTTGTTATTAAACCATGCACATTATAAAAATCGTGAATACGAATTATGAAATATTTCAAAAGATCATGCATAAGTTAAGTTAAAATTTGACAATTTAAAATTTTCATATTAACTGTGCATTGATTAATTTACAACATGTACTGTTTAAACATAAATACACACCTGATTATAAATGTCAACTCCTTTTATGAAGACAAAGTCTTGTATAAGGCCGTATCACAATGAGACCAGGGATTAAATTGCAAAGATTTCAAGATGGGGTTTCATTTTTATGTTTTAAAAGTTGAGGGATTTGGTGTATATGTGATAATTTGCAGTTTAGTCCTAGTATATATATTAATCGGACAATATCTCTTCCAAATTTTGCCTCATTTTTCATCCCCATTTTTAGGAATCCGAATCGTTCTCTCACAATATTCAACTGTTCTCTCTCACAATATTCAACTGCTCAGATTCTTATAACTGCTCAGATTCTTATTATTTAATCAGTTATTGCTTCGGCTTTTTTCCATTTCAAGTGCGCATTGATCGGATTGAAGCTGTGCTTTTGTTCCGGCATTTTTTTATTGATTTTTGTTCGGTTTTTGATGATCTACGACTGGACGAGTTCAGATTTTGTTTAATCTACCAAGGTAATGTAGTCGCTAGGGTTTTTGTTTGTATTTTTGGTTCCCCCTCCCCACAAATGTTTTAGATGAATGTGATGTTTCATGCTTTGTGTAGGTTTTCCGATTATTTCTTTTGCTTATTTTGTGTTTCTCTTTTGATTGTGTAGTTTAATGTTGCTTTGATGTGTTTGATTTGAAGTTTCTAAGGTTTCTGTTCGTGACTATATTATTATTTTGAGGATTGCTCTGTTTTTTGTCTTTGTTGAGTATGTGTTATTGTTTCTGTGTTTTATTACTTGCATGTGATGTTATTTTACTATTTTTCTTCGGATTTTGCATTGATTTGGTTTCTGTGTTGAACGTGTTTGATATTTTAGGATTCATTAAGGCTGTGTGTTAATTTATGTGTTTTTGTTCTTGTTCTGTAGATTGCAAAGGAGAAAGTTGTAGGTGATTCAATTTTAGATGTTCTTTTGGACATTGCGAAGAACTATGAAGATTTTGAAGAAGTTAGTCCTCCTTATGCCATAAAAAATCCAAAGAAACGAGGACCTTCTCAAGGTATTTTCTGTTTGTCTCTGTTTTGGCAGGAATTTTTGAATGTTTTTGCATGTGTTAATTTTAAATTGATGTTGTTCAGTGAATCATGATGTTGTAATTTTATGACATGATGTTTCATATATTTATGTTGATGTTTATTTTTTACTCTTTTCATGTTGATCAGTCATTTATTGTGTCTTTCTAGTGTGATTTTTCATCTACTGTGTCTTTTATGTGTTGTTTTTTTTTTGTTTTCTATGTTTTCATGTTTTTGATGTCATTTTCTTTTTACTAAATGATGTTCTAAGTCCAGGTTATAATGTATAATTTTCAGTTTTGACATGCTTCCAAGTTCAGATTATGATGTTTAAAGTTTACTGTATGATGCTCTAAGTTTAGGTTATGATGTGTAATTTTTAGTTTTGATATGCTTCCAAGTTCAGGAGGTTATGATCTTATAAGTTTACTGAATGATGCTTTAAATTTAGGTTATGATGTATGCTTTTAGTTTGATATGCTTTTCAATTTCAGGTAATGATGTTTTAAATTTACTGAATGATGTTATAAGTTCAGGGCATGAGCTTGTATGTTGGATGGTATGATTAGTTTTTAGAGGTGTATTTAATGTAATTTGTGTATGTTGTATCTTTTAGGTTCATGTTTCAACTTAGGAGTGTGATGTAGTTTGTGATGTGGGCTGAGTTTTTAAATGATGGTTTGTATATTTATTTTCTTTGTTTTACATTCAGTGTGATATTATTGATGTGTTACTGTTCAGTTTTCATAAGCTTTTTTACTTTGCAGAATGTTTTTTGTCTTATTGATGTTTTATTATTTCACTATGATGTTCTTTGTTTTCATATTGGTCTTTTCATGTGTGTTGATATGCAACTATTTTTTTTAATCTTGTTATCCTTTTGCTAAGGTAATTTTGTGTTGAATTATATTTTTTCTGATGTTTATATAATTAAATTTGATGTTTCAGATGCAAATGTTAGGTGTACTGTGAGCAATCACACTGACTGAGGGGTGATCCTATTGTTGATTTGATATCATGTATGTTTGTTCTTATTTACTTTTGTGAATGAGGTATATTTTTAAATTTATGCTGCTTTTCTAGTTTTAGGTATGTCTTCTATGTAGAGGAGACAGAAGGAGAAAGCCAAGAGAAAACTTGATTTGGCCGACGAAGATGAAACTGATAAAGATGGACCGGATGGTGCTCGCAATTTGGAGACGATGCTGATTGAATCAAGTTCTGGTCTAGATGGTGTTGAAAAAGATGAAAAAGATGGCTTGGATGGTACTGATAAGGCTGATAAATCTGGACCGAATGATGTTGTCGCTGATGAATCTGCTAAGCTTTCGGATGGTGTTGTTGCTGATGAAGCTGCTAATCCTGCAAGTTTGTCTTTCACTTTTTTTATTTACTTTCCTGAATTCTGTATATTAATGTTTCATACATTTGTATTAATGCCGTTGTTCTATTCCAGGTGTCTTCCCTACAAAGAGGAGGCAAAAGCAGAAAGTCCAGAGGAATTTTAATTTGGTCGATGAAGATGAAACTTCAGGAGGATCTGGTGGTCGCAATTTGGAGAATGTGATGCCTGAATCAAGTTTTGATCCTGCTCATAAAGTTGTTGATCCTGAGATTCAGCCTGAGATTTAGCCCTAATAGGAGGATGTTGTGTAAATCTGTGGCTGTGAAGAAATCCAAGGTTGCTGCTGAGGGTGTCAATGGCAATGGTATCAAAATGATCTTAGTTGTTATCAGCTTTTCAATCTTCCAATGTTTTATCCTTTTTTTCTTATGGAATTTGATGAGGCGTTGCATGTTTTGTATATGTTGGTGTTGGTAAGGGTAAAGTGCCCGATACTAGTTTGAAAAATCAATCGAAAAAGGATGATATTGTTGGAGGTGAATGTTTTAAGAGGAGGATGTTGCAGAAGACTCCGGCTGTGAAGAAATTTAAAGTTGCTTTTGAGGGTGCCAGTGGAAAAGTTACTGTTTTAAATTGATGATGTGATGTTTTAACATTTTGGTATGATGTTTTATATTATGTAGTTAATCATTTCAGATTTGTATAATTTTTTTTTGATTATTCCAAGGTTTGATTATCTAGTTTGAAATCATTTTTTTAATCTTAGTTAATGATGTCAACAAGAAAGTTTTTGAAAAAAAAAAAATTAAAATATGGTGTTAGTGAGAAACAAGCTTTTGGGAATGCTGATGATAATGATATCATTTTTTTGGGTATGATTTTTTTAAGAATATTTTTAATAGCTATGCTTTTTTAGATATCACTTTTTTATATTTTACCATTATGATATGATGTTTTAAATTTTGTAGATGATGAGGTTTTCTGTACGGTTCCTGAAATCGAAAATGTGCAAGATAATGTTGATGCAGATGTTGGAGCTGACAGTGTTGATGATACTGAAGAGAAGTCTAGAAGTGAATCATCAAAAGATGAAGAAGATGATGGTGATGTGAGCTCTCATTCTGACAAATCAGAAAGCATGGAGGAGGATGCTAAAGCTGTTCATGTTTCAAGTGGTTCTGATTCTGAATCATAACCTGAGGTGGTGGTTGTGAAGAAGCCTGTTAGAGGGTTTAGCAAGATTAAAGTGAAAGGGAAACTGCTTGTGTATGATGATGATGAAAGGTTTGTTGATATTTTAAATACCATCTTTAGTGTTTACTATTTTAGGTGTTGTTGATTTTTTTTTTGGTGCGACTTGATGCATCTTGTTGTGTTGTATATTTGAATTAAAATGGATTTTTCTTGTGAGATTAGATGAATTGGGTTATGATGTTATTTAGTACGGATAGTGTTCTTGGCACTTTTATTTCTTTATTGTGGTGTGAAGCTACCTTGTTGTTATTAACTTGACCTTTTGAATATTCTGATTTTACTAAATATGGAGTACTTCATGTGTCAAATATGTCTGTAATCCAGTTGTCGTTTTATTTTTCCGGCCTTATATTTTCTCAGCAGTTTTCTTGTTGTTTTTTTCCAGTGATTGATGTTTTAAGTTTTGCATGTGATATTTCATGAATTGTTCACGTTGATGTTTTTAATGTGAGTTGATGCTTTACTTTCAATTGTTGATGTTTTAAAATTCTGTAAGTGATGTTTCTTGAATTTTTACTTTTCTTTTTCAATGCTGAGAAGGAACTACGAAGTGTTGCCCTTGGAGGATTAAAAAAGTGTCTTCTTTGTTGATTTCAATACAAATTAAATCAGTGGGAGGGATTGGTTTTGATGGTCTGCTTAAAATTAATTTTTCTTCCCTTCCTAATGACATTCTTCCCTACCTTATCCAGAATTTTAATCCAATTAGCTATGTTCTGACCATTGGTTCTGATAGGTATTTTATAACCCGTGATGATGTGTATGATGTTTTAGCACTTCCTATCAGTGATAAGGAAGTTATTGAGGTTAGTAATGTCGGGAAGGGGGAAAAGTGGGATATAGAACTGAGGCAGTGGTGGAGGGAAGAGTTTGGGTATGATAAATTGGGTAACATTTATTGTGAAAGGTTATATGATAAGATGATGAGATTACGTGAAGGTGGTGATGAATTTAAGAAATTGTTTGTCATGTACTCTCTCCATCCCGAAATAAATGGCATAATTTCTATTTTAGTCTGTCCCACATAAAATTGCACACTTTATTTCTTACCTAGAATGGTAAAGAATATATTGTAAAATTCCTACAATATCCTCTTTAACTTCAAAAACTTTATGAATGGGTCCACAATTTCCCCAAAATATCCCTACTTTTTTCACAATTATTCTTTGCCACCTCATATTGCATAAAATACCAAGCCAAGTTTCAATGTCCATTTATTCCAGGATGGAGGGAGTATGTAGTTTACAGCTTCTTGAGTCCTACTGCTAGATCCTTTGTGAATTTTAAGCTTCTTCGTGTTTTTGAGGATGTAGCAAAGATTAGGAATTATGACTGGGGTGGGTATGTGCTTAGGAAGTTAGGTGAGGCAGTGCATATGTATAAGACTACTTCCTATACAACAGTGAATGCTTGTGCAGTTGTTCCATTGGTATGCTACATGTATAGGTTTCTTTTTCAAGGAAAAATATCCCCTCCCATAGTTCCTCTCATTCGTCACTGGGACACTTCTTTGTTGAAACGTTGTAGGCAGATTGTTGAGGCAGGTTTCAATTCATGCCCCATGACTTTTATGGGGATGTATGTGGGCAGTGGTGCTGCTGCGACATCTAAGCATGCTTCGACATCCAAGCATGCTTCGATATCCAAGCAAGGAAGTCGTACGAAAAATGAAGCAGCTGGTTCATGCTCTAAAGTTTTAAGCTTTGTGGTTCCAGAAGACTTGCCTAAGGATGTTGCGATTATGAATGATGGAGGATTCGTAAGTATTTATATCTTTTCAGTTTGATGTTTTAAAAGCAGTACTTGGTGTTTTATATTTTGTAAAAGATGTTTTAAGATTGTGCTTTAGGTGTTATCAGATTTGATGTTTTACAATTAGTAGTGATGTTATAGAATTTGTATGTGATGTTTTTAGTTTCAACTTCTGGTGTTACTAGGTTTGATGTTTTAATATTAGTAGTTGTTGTTTCATATGAGATGTTTTAAATTTCAAGCTTCTGTTGTTGTTATATTTTCTTAATTCTTTTGTTTTTTTCCCTAGGTTGCTGATCAAGCTGTTTGTAGGTTCAAGAGGAATATCGAGATATTCACTAAGGCCTTGGATTCTGAGTTGGGTGGAAGTGCTAAGGATTCCGCACCTGCTATTGATTCCCAGCCTGAATATGCTCCTTTTGACTCAGATGATTTTGATAACTCTGAGTTGTTTGATGCTGTTGATGAGATTGTAAGGAATGCATTTAGGAATCACACTCTTGTTGCTGCTCGTGTTGTTGCTCATGCGAATAGAAGACCTTCGCCATTATTATACTTGGCATTGAAGAACTTCGAGGGGGCATTATCTTCAAAAGGCCCAGCTGGGAAGGGGAACAATAAGAATTAGGATTGATTGTGATTAATTAGTATTTGACCTTAGTTTTTATGAATATTTGTTGGTTTGAATAATTCATTTTGTAAGTTGTGATTTGATAGGGTAGGTTAACCCTTTTATGTGATGAATGGTGATATTGTTATGGTGTTTGACAGTTTACATGATGATATAAAACTGTATGTGATCAACTGTTTGTAGTTTATGGGATGATATGAACTGTTTGTAGTTTTTTTCTTTGCTTTGTTGGATTTGATCATTTTCGATTTTGATGTGATCTTCCATTATCATTGTGTGATGTTTCATACTTTTTGAGCAATTAGTGTTTGAACCTCTGTAAGATAGATAAAGACATACAAGGCAACTTATATTTTTAAATCATTATGTAAGAAAATATTAACACCAGAGCATAGAAGTGTAACATCCAAAAATTTAATCCAATAAGATTCGAATGTATAAGAACAATGGTAGGTTTTAACTATCCTGGTAAAAAAACATCCTGATTAGTACTTATGTCTAAAACATCATACTGTAACAATGTAACATCATTCCATAAGTGTGTGACATCACAGTATGACTAGTAAACATCTACCAACAAGCTGGTTTTATATCAATTGAGCTTTTGGTGTCTTAGATCCGAATTCCTTTTTGATTGACTTCGTCTTTTTTTCAAGCTTACCTTTCACTCTTGCACTTCTTCCTTTTATTTTTATTTTTAGTGGATCGAGCACTTTGGGAGCTGTCTTTGTGGTTGAACCTCTTGCACTAGTAGTTGCTGAATGCTCTTGTGTATCCATTGCTTTCATTTGATTGATTGTAACTGAGTCTCTATTCATCCATTCTTCAAGGATTCTTATAGTTTCTATTTCCTCTTCACACTTCAACACAAGATTGTAGTACTTTCGTAGCATATCATGACGCCATGGTACCTTACCTTTGATCTCCTTGTTTTGTGGTCCAGTTCCTCCGAGCACCTTGTTCCATATTTTTTGCTTTGCCATCTTTTTCCATCTCTTGAGGATGTAAACTTCAGGGATTGAAGTGATGTTTTGCAAATGGAGGATGCGAAAGGCATGGAAACACAACAATTCTACCTCTTCAAAGTACTTGTAAGAGGGTTTGATTTCCACCTTTTGATCCTGTTTCTTGAATGTAACCTTCTCCATTTTTTTGTCGTTGTTTTCACGTTGTACTTCATAAATATCTTTGAATCCAAGGTTGAATGTTTTTACAGCCTTACTTGCCATGTATAGCTTCCATTCTACCTTGAAGTCCTTGTACAACTTATGTGTGTATATTTCAGCTGCATGTTTCAGAAGTCCAGGTCCTTGCTCGACTGACCTTGATTTTCTTATTGACTCGCTGTATTCCTTGTTGGTTTCTGTGCTTCTCCAACTCTGTACAATTTTTTCAAATATTGATAAAAAATGTGCCACGTTTGTTGTTTTGTTGGCACTGCAACTGATTGCATTGTTTGTGCTTTTGCTCCTCTGTGATGATAATGTTCCAGCTAAGAAGAAGTCCTTGCTCAATGCGATACACCATTTCTCTTGGAATCCGTATCGGCACTTGAACCACTGGTTGTCACGAAGCTGGTACTTATCCATCATAGAGTTCCAGCATCACTGGAATTCCTCTTTATTTGCACATTTATTCCAAAAAATGGTCGAATTCCTACCATAGTGACTGGTTGCATTCTGTTTCAGATTCCATAGACACAACCTGTGCTTTGTGTTACTGAATACTTGGTACAAAAATTGGTTTCAGTATGAAACATCAGTCTGTTTTAATGAAATGTTATAGCCTGCTATTTAAACATCAAGCATCTAGCATCTAGCATTCATGTTTAAATTGATTTAAGTAAAAATCAAGTAATTTTTTATGAAACTTCATTTTATAGTGCAGGAAAATCATACATGTATTTTTATAAATGAATTTATACTGTTTATATAATCATATAGGTTGAATTCTGAAACATCAAGGCAAATGCATGAATATGCAGAGTCTAAAACATCATCACAAAAACTGAGCAGGTGTCGGTAAGTACCTTTTAGATGGCATATGCCATAGCTGAGTCCTGATCAGTAAATATTGTCACTGGTTCTTTTCCTTCCATTAACGTTTTGAATGTTTCCAGCGGCCAAATGAAAGTCTCTTTCTTTTCGTCACCAATGAATGCACAATCAAACATCACATTGTTCTAATGGTTGTTGATTCCCACAATCGGTGCACAAACAAGGTTGTACTTGTTATCTTGTATGTGGTGTAAAATATCATCACATCAACATGTAATCCTCTTTCATCATTGCATCCCTTTATAAAAAGCACGGTCAGTTTACCCTCCTCATCCAACTTGACTCTGAAGAAGAAATCCTCATCTCTTCCATCTAGTTTGTAGAGCTCATCGATCACATTCTGTGCATCACCTCCTTCAGTTGCTTTCACCCTTAACCCATTGACATAATTAATATGGTCTCTCATCGTGTGCCGTACATTTTCTTGTTCATTTGCATCTCATCGTGTTCATTTACATCATGTAAAATTCTCAGCAATATGGCTTTATTCCTAAATGAAAGCATCCTAACCCAACATACATTAATCAAACACAAATTTCAAATTCACAATAGAATAAGAAAGTACAGGTAAGTTCAAGATCAGAATTATTGATTACTGGCACAATAACATGGATGGAAACTAATAGAATAATTCATCATGTAATTGAAAACTTGTAATAAATTATAAAAATTTGTACATAATTTTGCAGAGTTAGAACATCTTGTTATATTTTTGAAACATCAAGCAGTACAAGAGTACCATCACTCCATGTTTTCTGCAAATTGTTATATTTAAAACATTATGTCATATTTCTTGAACATCGTCTGCTACAAATCAGTACATTGTCCACTTATTTGTCAATTTGCAAAATTGTCCACTTATTAAAAATAAGTTCTTATAACATGACCTCCACAGTTTGAAAGCTCTGACATTTTAAATGAAATTTGCACCACATTCACAATTAATATACATGATTCTAAAACAGAGCAACATGGTGTGTTCATCCATATTAGATTTTTGCTACTAATTAGTTTTTCTACTGTTTATTTGACAGGAGCTAAAAGTAATGGAATCGTTCACAAACTGAATCTGCTGCTCTTCAAATCAGAAAGCAGAACATCATATTGAAGTACAGAATGTTCAGCTTCTTACTTTATGAAACATGTACGATCTGTTCATCATTGATATTTGTTTTGCTTTCTTGTGTAGGATTCCATGTTTGCGTTGATTGTATGATTTCTAACTGATTTTCGATCTGTAAATCACCTTCTTCCATATTGATCCGATTTTGAATCTGCAAAATATCAAAATTCTGTTTAGGAACAGATTTGTTGAAATTGATGTTGAATTTAAACCTAATATAGTTGTACCTTGCTTGCTGGATGATTTCCTGATGTGGATTGAAGTTTTTATTCAAAATTGGACTGGATGATTTTTGGTGAAGAACAATGTTTGAAGGTTCGAGAGGGATGATTAATTTTGATACTAATTTGTATGTTTGATCTATTTTAGCTTAACACATTTTGTTTTTTTCGTGTTTTGGGCCTTATTTTTCGCGCTTTTGGGCTGGGAATGGGTAGATGGGTTAGATTATTTGTTTATTGCTCCTTGGTCCCTCAGGGTTTTAGGGCGTTACACCATTAGCCCGAGTCCATTTTTATTAGTTTTTTGCTCCCGAATTTAGTTTGCTCTTTTCCTATTTTGCCTCTAGTCATTGGTCTCACCATGAGATGGTCTCATAGGAGACAGACTCTATTATGAATAGAAAAACTTTTCCAGGAGGTCATGCATAAGTTACCTTATGAATCGGTTTTATTTTGTTAAAACATGCATATATTAGCCTAAAACTAGTATTTCTTATAGTATACTGCAGAAAAGAGGTTACATAATTTTATATTAATTTGTTTTTCATATGAACTGTATGTAATACCTTACAATGTGTACTAATTATATGAAAACTTCTCTCTCTCTCTCTCTCTCTATATATATATATATTCAAACACGGGAGTAAGTTTTCCCGATTTCAATTAAAGAGGTGCCACTAAAAGTCTCGTCGGCATGAAAATAACACATGTAAAAGCACTGCATACTTTGTATAAAAATCATACAAATGTTGTCAGTTTTATACAAGAGAAGGAGTCCCAACCCTTAAACAAAGGGTAAGATACAAGATAAATTCTATAAGTGCTCATAACAAAAATCTTCTACTGTGGAACTTACAATTACAACAGTATTCCTATCTAGATTAACTAACAATAGATAATACAACGAATCAATTATTAATCTTCAAAGGTAGATCATCTTCAAATTCCTTGAGTTCAGTGTCAACTTCATCTAAATCAAGTTCGTGCCGAAATGTCTTGTGGATTCCAATATTCAATATTGTGTGATTCCATACCACTTCAAGTTTATATCCAACTCCTGCAAAATGTCATACACAATTGGCTACTAATAGTTGCAACATATAAGCAAACAAGTATAATTCCTAATTCAAAAAGAACAATAATCAACAACGAAAATAAGAGTCATACCCAATACAACTAAGAAGTACACACTGTATACTAACTGATGCAACATATAAGTAAACAAATGTAGCTCATAATTCAAAATGAACAATTAACAACGAATGAAAATCAAAAGTCATTCACATTTCAACTAACAAGTACACGCTAAATACTAACAGCTGGAACATATAAGTAAAAAGATGCAGTTCTTAATTCAAAACAACAATCAACAACAAACAACAACAAATGGAAATGAAAAATCATACATCGTACAATTAACAAGTACACATTGAATACTTACACATGCAACTAATGAGTAAATTAATGCAGCTCGTAATTCAAAACGAATGATCTAACAACGAATGGAAATAAAAATTTGTTCACAGTATAACTAACAAGTACAAGTTGGATAATTACAGTTGCAACATAAAAGTAAAAAGATATCGTAAGTCAAAACGAACAATCAACAAGTTTGTTGTAACAACAAGAGGACAATTCAAAACTAGATCACAGAAGAATGCACATAGAAACAAGAAACACGGAATAATAATGCATATCCAACGCTCTACAAAACAAAGAACATACCAAATCCGATAATTCGAACAAAAATTGAGCAATAATACAGGCGGAAACAAACCCTAGATGTATGACATACCCCATCCAGCAGATGATGCAATAAACAAAGAAAAATAAAATGACGACGCCAGAGAAATGAGTGGTGACAGAAAAAAGTGGAGAGGAGGCGGGGGAAACAAGGGGATATGCTGCATATTCATTTGCGGATAAAAACTTCCAATCAACATCAAAATTTTGAGCGGATTACGAGCGAAAAATGAGCTCAAATAAGAGGTTAAATAAAAAGTGAAAAAAATGCATCAGCAAAGAAGCGGAGAAGAGGCGGAGATGGCAGAGAAGGGTTGGAGAACGAGAGAGGAAGAAGAAGGAGAGAAGCGGATAATGGTCTCATTAAGCAGGAAGATATTTATGAAGATTCTCCTTTCCCTGATTAAGGATTCATTTTATTATTAATTACAAAGTGAACCCCATTTTACAAAATAATCCCTGACATGTTCATAAACTTATGGACTGTTTGTCTTTGATACTTTCTCCCGAATATAAATGATATAGTGGTTGAGAAATTTCCATTATTTTTTTAATTTTGGAATTAAATAGAATGGGATTATATGGTATTGATTAGTTCCATTAGACCTTTTTAAAAGACCATCTTGAATTATACCTCAATCTCATTGGTTGAACTTTCCAAATTGCTTCAACTCAATTTATACGTTAAATTGGTTGAACTTTCATTGGTTGAATTATATACGATTCGTAGCTCAATTTGAGAATAAGTACACTATTTTATAGTTCCGTTAAATAAAATGTAGCCACACTAGAGGTTTTTTTTTCCGCAAAACACTCACAAGTGAGCGGGGATATTGATTAGGGCTCCCACACCCGGAAGGAACATAATAGATTTACAAAAGTTATCGAGTATTCCTTTAAGCTAGACTATAAACATAGTTAATACCATCCTCTTGGCAGTGATTCCTTCGACAAACCCTCCACCCCCTGTGTGAGGCTTGCGAAGGCCAGACCATCAAGAGGAGGCAAAAACTACAAAACCTATACATATCGAGCCTATACATGTGAGAGACTAAATCCTAAGCTTGTGTTTCCATCGAAATTGAGGGAAAAGAGTCTCTCGATGGTTGAGGAAGAGGAGCCTCTGTGATGTTAGCAAATCTTGAAGGTGCGAGGAGTGTCCTTTCCTGATTGCCAATTGAGCTAGAAAATCTGGAGCTTGGTTACCTTCTCGATGGATATGGCTGAAAGAAATCCTTCTGAATCTTGTAGTAGCCTCATTTATCTTCTTCAATATCGGCCGAAGTGGCCAAGGACAAGGCTGACCCTGGATGATGTTTATTGCTGCAAGAGAGTCCGATTGAATGTGGAGATGCTCCGTCCTTCCCTCCGCCTCTTGAAGTCCCGTCCATATAGATAACATCTCAGCTCTGATCACTACAAGATAAGAGGAAAAGCAGGCATTATCTGTGGTCATGAAAGATGATATAGCATGAGTGATTCTTTTACTTGCATCTCTAAAAACACATCCAATTCCTATGTTGTCTCCATGTATTGCTGCATCACAGTTAATTTTTAACCCTATATCCGGAGGTTCCCATTTGATTAAGTAGAGCCGAGTAAGTCTTGTTCGAGTAATGCAAGGCAATAAACCATTCCTAGTGAGTTGACAGTTCAGATGGCAGATATCATGTGGATGAACCGAGAACAGCAGGGAGCATGAATTGGAAATATTTTTCCAGATTACAGGAGCATGGCTCTTTATGTTCTCATGAATCCATTTATTTCTGATTTTCCATAGTTCCCAACAAATTAGACATGGCAATACTGTCATTAGTGAGCAGATTGATGATAATGAATGTTTGAAAGACCAGTAGTATGCCAATCTCTCCCTAATATTACTGAATGTTCTCTCTCTGATATTTAAAGCCTCATGCATTTTAGTCCATAAGAAGATTGCTGTAGCACAGGAGTTGAAAAAATGATCATAAGAATCAATATTATCACATTCTGAGCATTTTGATGGTAAATGTAATCCAGTTTTCATCAAGATATCAGCAAATGGAAGTGCACTTAAATTCATTTTCCACATGAAGAAGCTGATATTCTTGGGTATGGTTTTGATCCAAAATCTTTTGAAAAAATGCACCACAGGCTTTTTTGGTCTTAACACTTGGTATGCAGATTTAATTGAAAATGTACCATGGATATCAGGTTTCCATATCAAATAATCCTTATGATCAGTTAAAGTTATGTCTTTTAAGAGATCCTCATAGATATCAGAAGTGAAAAGGCTTACAAGTCTTTGGAGATATTGACCTTTGTTCTTCATAAATTCAGCAACAGTAAGGAATGGAAAAAGATCAAGAACCTGATCTTCATCAACCAGGTTAATCAATGGACCTGAACCAAGCCAATTGGCTATCCAAAAATTAGAGTTTCCATTTTCTATGATAACCTGAGAGTTAGTTTCAGCTATGTCATTGACTTTCCTATATCTAGCCCAAGTTTCTGATTTCCTAGCATTATCAGGTAGAGACCACATAAGTTTTGCCCAGGGGGATTTGCCAATTTGAAGTTTCCACCAAATCTTTAGAGAAAAGGAATCAATTATTGCTTGAATGTGTCTTATTCCAAGGCCTTTTTCAGCCACTGGGAAGGATAATCTCTCCCAAGAAACCCAGTGTTTGTTAAGTCCATGTTCAGAGGACCCCCACAAGAAGTTACTGAAGATTGATCTCAGTCTTTGAACAGTGTATTTTGTGGGAGCAGAAACAGCCCAAGTATGTTGAGGAATGGAAGTTAGTACATGATTTATCAATATAATTTTTCCCCCTCCTGAAAGCCACTGATTTTTCCAGTTACTGATTCTTGTATTTACCATATCAATCAAGGATTTGAAATGTTTATTAAGTTTTCTACCTCTATATACTGTAACTCCTAGATAGGAAAAAGGTAATTCCCCTCTTTTCATGCCCGTTATGTCCTTGATTTCTTTTTCCTTATTTCTGCTTAAGTCTCCTGAATAATAGCCACACTGGAGGTATAAATGAACGAGTTGTTCACGAGCAGCTCTATCATAGCTCGACTCAAACTCGAGTTGCGTGGTCGAGCCAACTCATATAGTATTAGTCTAGTTCAAGCTCATGATCAATTTAACTTGTCAAACTTATCGATCCAACATAATACACACACACAGAGAGACATATATATATATATATATATATATATATTATATGAAAAAGTCTTGTATAATACCATCTCACAGCGAGACTAGAGATTAAATTACAAAGAATTCAACATGGGGTTTCATATCAATGTTTTAAAAGTTCAGGAGTTGGGTGTAAAATTATCCTAGTATATATATATATATATATTGAAAATTTCAGCATCTTTTCCAAAATTTCCCTCATAAAAATCGTTTCATATTCTCTGCAACTGCTTTGCTCTCTTACAATTTCCATTCTCTTATCTCAACCGCACACAATATCACACAACCGCTCGATTTCCTCTATTTAACTGTTCATTGTTTCGATTTTCTTCCTCATTTCTTGCGTGCATTGAACATTGTGAAGCGGTGTTTCTGTTCCTGGGTTTTTTTACCATTTTCTTTTGGTTTTTGATGACATATGAATGAACGACTTCCGTTTTGTGTTTATCTACAAAGGTAATGTATTCGCTAGGATTTGTGTGTGCGTATTTTCGTGTTATCTTCAATATTTTTCAATTGTTTCATGCATGTGATGTTCTATGCTTCGTGTAGGTTTCTTGAGTGTTTATTGTGCTTATTTTGTGTTTTTTGTTTGATTATGTAGTTGAATCTTTCTTTATTGTGTTCGATTTGAAGTTTCTAGGGTTTTTGTTCTTCACTGTACTCATATTTGGGGATTGCTAGGTTTGTTTTTTGTCTTTGTTGAGTAGCTCTTATTGGCTGTGTATGATGTTATTCGAGTGTTTTTGTTTGGATTTTACATTGATTTCATTTCTGTTTTGAATGTGTGTGTTATTTTAGGGTTTCGTTAGCATTACAAGAAACAAGACCTATTACTTTGCCCCTTTTACCTCAGTTTTTTGTTAATACCAAATAACCGAGGTAAAAAGTTCTTTTACCTTGGTTATTTTTTCCGAAGTAAAAGATATTATTTACCCCAGTTATAAAAAAGTTGGAGTAAATAATTGGTTTTTTACATCGGTTATTATTTGAACCAAAGTAAAAAGTTAAAAACAAAGTAAATAATGTTATTGAATAACGTGCAACATCACATATGTTCTTTGAAAAGCTTGCTCGACTTTTCTAGAAACGTCGTTGATGCTAATAGGTATTGCGAACGATTAGCGAAGTCGCATATATGTAATAGACAAGTTAAAGTAAAGATTTTGACAGTGACAAAAGAAAATAAAATACAATAAAATGGAGGTCGTGCGCTATTCCCTGTTGTCTTTGGTGTAACTCTCCTCCTAATATCCTGTCATCATGATTAATTTGGAGGAATGTAAAATTAAGGTTAGTTAGGCACAACTGTTGCTAGCAATCATTGTGCTACAAACACCCTACAAATTCTGCCCTAATTTAAACACAACCAGTTCCCCCTTTGTTCAATTTTAAATAAGATATAAAAATAATTAGAAAAAGAGTAGTCATGAAAATATCCTTACAATTATATATTTCATAATTTAATTTGAATAAGAACTGTCATAGTTCCAACATAACGAAATTACAATACACTCAACCAGCTCAGACAATGATGACCTTGAAGATGATTGACTTCTATATTGTATCACCTTGAAGAATAAGGTATCTTTGATGCGTAGGTTGTTTCCCCTAAGGAACTTGCCAAAATCCTTTAGGGAAAGGGCCTTGACCCTCCCACCCTCCGAGTAGTTCATATGTCACTCTGTCCCACTATGGCGGTCTTCTTAGTCAGCAGTAATGGTACCATCTCCCGTGGGATGTACTAAGTCAGCGTAACAAATATTGATTAGAAAAAAAAGTTTTTCTTTGAGATAAGCGTTATATATATATTTATAAACCTATATATATGTGTATATATATATGTATATACATATGCAATTGTCAACAAATAAAATTTATTTAAAAAGATTTACCAAAGTTGGTATTTTTCCAAAGTTCAGTTGGTTCAAAGCAGTCAAAATGTGGGCTATCAATAGCCATCTGATAATGTTCAATGTCGAAGAAAAAAGGCTCTGGAATCCTCCATTGTGCGGTGAGCTGTACAAAAATTGGAATGTACTAGTTGTTACGAAGTGTGGAGTTCTGTTTTGAAATATATATATATATGTATATATATATGTAAATAGGTGAAATACCTGAAAAAAAGGCCGATCAGAAGATCCATCGTCAGCCATTAGTCCTGGATCAAAAGTGAACATGTGAAGTGCGGAAGCACACTGTGGAATGCCAGGTACGACTTCGCAAGAAGCGTTATAGGTGCATCTCAGTGCAAAGCAGTGATTTAGTTGACATGTAAATGCAATCTTGGTTTTGTGTCAGCTACACCGAACAGTAAACCGACACAATACCGATGTCTCGTGGGGAAATCTAAAGTAAACTTATAGGCCATAATACAAAGTCGGTAGCATTTCAAGCAAATAGAATGTCATACCGAGATACATCTGATGTCAGAAACTGAAGAATTAGCAACTGAAAAAATACGGCAGGTCTCACATGTATCAGATGAACCGAACCGTGTCAGATAGACTATCGACGTTGCAGATATCACAGGTTGCTACGGGAAGAAACATATCAAACCAGAAAAAAAATGAGGCTTCAATAACATGAAATAAAGAAAAATCCTTTGGAGACATACCAAAACATGGTACCAACGCTCAAAGACAAGGAAAGTTCACACTCTCATAATTTTTAAACAAAAGCTACAAACCAGGGTAAACAAAACCAATTCACAGACCACAGATCTGACACTGTGAAGTAAGAATTACAAAACTTATGTGTTAGGAGATTACAAAAACCATACCTTTTTTCCAATACACAAGAAAAGGGTGGAAGGTGGAAACCATTGGAATTTGCAGGAAACTTGTGAAGAAAAGCTTGAACTCTCTGTTAGGGTTACCGTATTTTTACCTGTTTTAGAATGACGTTGTTTTAACCCGATTCTGAAGTCCGCTTCTTAGGGTGCGATGTTGGACGTATGTCGGTACATACAAAAACATATCGACCTGAGATCGATATCGCATATATTTGGGCCTAACAATTATTTTTCAGCCTACCACCCAGCCGGTCAACAATTCCAATTTATAAATAAAATTATGTATAACATTGAATAGCATGTTATGTTCAATATTAAACATTGAATAACATTAAAATAAAAATAAACAACCAAATTTTAAATTTTAAGATAGCTAATATAAAATATGTCCCACTTCAAATTATCCAAATACTAGAAAATTAGTTTTAAATACATAGTCATACAAAGTCTAAGCCAGCCCTCTAATGTTCTCGGGGAAGAATGACAACACGGAAAACTACGGGCCCAACACCATTTATGAGCTCGAAGTACAGTGTATCCCCAATCTCAACTTCCTCTGCATCAAGAAACTGCCTAAACCCCTTTGGAGTTAGGGTCTTAAGCATCCTGTTCCCCGATTAGTGCATTTTGTACTTCTTTCCTTTGCACCTAATCACATCATACAACTTGTACGGTAATAGGTACTCAATAATTTTGTCAGGGATGTACTGAATTATAAACAAAAAACATTTGTTAGCACTTATGAAAGTGATCTATAGAAAAAGTTAATTGAAAATTCAAATTCATTTGACACATGGAGGAATTACCATGATTGAAATTGACCTGAAGTTCGTTTGGGTTGAAGTATGTACAAAATGCGGATATCTAACTGAGAATGTGCGACGTAGACCCTCATCATCCGAATCATTATGGATCTAAATTGGTTAATGAAATTATTAAAAAATCAACTAGATTCTTAGTAATGAAATAGAAGGAATATTGAAAACGTAACAAAAAATTGCTTACCTCAATGGGTCACGGATGGAACCAACATTTTTAGCCATGATTGTTGTAGTTCATATTGCCGGGGATGTTAAATGTAATGATAGTGAGGCAATGGGAAACAAAGACATAAAATCTATTTTGTTAACCAACTCAAGGCAACGTCGCAAAAGCATCGGTACAACCGATGGGTTAACCGATGAATGTGCAAGTTCACATTGATTTGGCCATCTACAGAAAGATGATTGTGACATTGCATAAGGATATGTATAACAAAATCAAGACTGACTTGTCAGCAACATCGCATTAAAGCAGATAACGACAACAACAGAAACTTCACCACCTTTACACCATATTGTAGCACCCCAATCCATATATATTCCAACACCCTAAAACCATATTCTAACACCCCAAACCATATTCTAGCACCACAAACCATATTCTAGCACCACAAACCATAGAAACCTCAAAAATTAAAACAATTAACACATTCACACCCTAATCCAAATAAAACTTTCAAGGATAAATACAAAAATAAAAGTAATGTAAACACATGTGGAAACCATATCTTTTAGAAGATGGGCTAGGAGGAGTGCTGAAATTCGAGAGAATACAGAAATTTTGAAGTGATGTATGAAAGGTGGCTTCTTTTATACATTCGTTACAAAGTGTTGTGACTTTCGCCCAGGGCAACCCGACTTCGTATGTCTGTCGCACTTATTGACCTCATACCAATTGTTGTACGATGCCGACTAATATAAATGTGGGCCTCACCATTACAGCCCACTAGCATAGGAATGGGCCTGTGTTTGACTAATTCTCATGCGAGGTTGCATGTTATTTTATTTTAGTGACATGAATCCGACATGAAATCGACGTTGGTGCCTATGTAATGTGCCTCACCATTTCAGCCCACTAAGATGACAACTGGGCCCGCGTTTGACCTAGACGAACATAATTGACCTTCAAATAGGGTAATTGTATATTGGAGAATTTTAATTTATTGTCCATGAACTATATTAATGTCTGGTTCAATTGGAATCAATTTTAACATAGCCAGTGAACTTTTCAGTTTTTACACTTATGTCCCTCCAAAATGGTGGGAGAGGATGAAATGCAAAATTGGAGCTACCCAGTAATCTAAATCGCATTCTCATGGGTTTGACTGAGGGATGGAAAGGGTCCTATCTGCGAACTGAGGTAATCGTTCATCATTTTTGGAGTATTCCATTAATACCCTTACTATAAGCGTTATGAGAAAGATCATTTCCACCACGTATAACCACATGAAATTTAATATTCTAGGTTTTTTTTATGAAATTAAAAGATAATAAAATTCCATCTGTAAAATTTTAAAAAGCGCTAGTACATAATGTAGAGTAAATTGTAGATGATTGCTTATAAGTATACTGGGTTCATTCAGGATGAACCTATGGAATTCCCCGTGGGATCATGCCGGTTTCTTTATTATGAATAACAGTGATCATGAGTTTGACCGAGGGATGGCAAGGGTCCCATTCCTGAACAGGGGTAATCGTCTGTCATATTTGGAGTATTCCATTAATACCCTTCCTATAAGCGTTATGAGAAAGATCATTTCCACCATGTAGAACCACATGAAATTTAATATTCTAGGTTTTTTTAATGAAATTAAAAGCTAATAAAATTCCATCTATCAAATTTTAAAAAGCGCTAGTACATCGTGCAGAGTAAATTGTAGATGATTACTTGTAAGTATACGTGGTTCTTCAGGATGAACCTATGGAATTCTCTGTGAGATCATGTAGTCTCTTTGTCATGATTAATGGTGATCATGAGTTTGACTGAGGGATGGCAAGGGCCCCGTCCCTTGAACTTGGGTAATCGTCCGTCATTTTTGGAGTATTCCATTAATACCCTTCCTATAAGCTTTATGAGAAAGATCATTTCCACCACATAGAACCATATGAAATTTAATATTGTAGGTTTTTTTTATGAAATTAAAAGCTAGTAAAATTCTGTCCATCAAATTTGAAAAAATGCCAGTACATCATTTAGAGTAAATTGTAGATGATTACTTATAAGTATACATGGTTCATTCAGGATGAATATGTGGAATTCTTTGTGGGATCATGCTAGTTTCTTTGTCATGAATAACGATAATCAGGAGTTTGACTGGGGGATGGCAAGGGTTCCGTCCCCGAACCGGGGTAATCGTCCGTCATTTTTGGAGTATTCCATTAATACCCTTCTTATAAGCGTCACGAGAAAGATCATTTCCACCATATAGAATCACATGAAATTTAATATTGTAGATTTTTTATGAAATTAAAATATAGTAAAATTTCGTTCATCAAATTTGAAAACGCGCTAGTACATCATGTAGAGTAAATTGTAGATGATTAATTATAAGTATACAGGGTTCATTCAGGATGAACTAGTGGAATTCTTTGTGGGATCATGTCAGTTTCTTTGTCATGACTAACATTGATCATGAGTTGACTGGGGAATGGCAAGGGTCCCATTTCCGAACTGGGGTGATCGTCCGTTTCTTAGGTCATTCCAAGAAAGTGGGAGGCGTTGAAATGCAAAATTGGAGATAACATTTTTTATTCACACTTATATGATAATGTTGTTCCTATTTGGCATGAACGGGTCATCGAACGAGGCCGCAATCTTGACATGGAATCTTTGATGACAATTATCAAAAGTTATACTTTGGCCCCACTCGTCCGACTTTGCAAATGCTAGTCGCATGAAATGAATCTGTGGCTGCATACATGCAATTTTGCTCCGATTAAAAATTTCCTGCAATAATTGAAATTTTGAGCCAAACTTTTGAACCAAAATCCCCCCCACCCCCCAAACCCATCTCATTTCAATAATATCAGCACCAACACAATCATTTCTCATCTGCAACACATTTGCTCTCAGCACAACTCCACACCATCCTTTCCGTTAACACCATTACAAACACTAAAGAACCCAATCTAATTTCTTCTATTGAATATCAACAATTATTCTAGGATGTAGTATCTCAATTATTCTAGGATAGAGCATCTCCAGGTTCAAAAAAATTGAGGTAGTTCATTTTAGCATCTCCTCAATTGTACATGTTTTTTTCCACATTGACCATTCATTAAATATATTCATGGAGTATGATGATTATGTTACATTTATAAAAAAATGTCTTGTTTGAAAGGATTGTGGAAAATCATAGATTAATGCTGATTGTGGATAATAATCCAATTTTCGTATGAACACAGGTTGAATGTGGGACATCACACTCTGTTCATCGCCCTATATGAAATAAAGCCGAATGTTGTGCAACGTTGCATTGTCCAGAACTGAAATCCCCATCTTGAATGTCCGACGTCGCACGTCCATCGGGTTAATCGACATTGATTTAACAACCAAGCGACATCACTTTTCGTCAGTAAAGGTACTTTTTCCATGTTTAGATTATTGTCGCATGCACTTGACATTATTATGTGTACATTATTCTGGGACTGCTGAATTCTAACATAAATTTTGTTTCATGTGTATTTATTTTAATATGAAAAAGAGTTTACAATGGACTCTTAGAATGGATGTCGCATGGCGTCAATGGATGTTAAATACAATTAATCGTTCATTTTTACATCAGCCATATGTATTTGAATATATTCTGACACTTATTGGTAATTTATGTTCAAGGATTTTTTTGGTTTCATTAGAAAGTAAATACTATATTATTGTACGAAAACCAATTTATCTACGATTCATGCCATGACATCGCACGAACCAGTAAAGATATAACACCCATAAAATGTTGCATATACCGATAAAGCTACGATACCAAACTGACATCGCATATAACAACTGCATGTATTTTTGCAACGTTGCATATTAAAAAATGATGTCATATTGGTTAGCCTCCATGTCAGTATGCAAATGATAAGGGGGCACTGGATCTTGGGATCTCGCTTACAATCATGAGCGATATCGCTTTAACTATCCGTATCGTCGGTCTCATTGGCGTCGCAAGTGTTCTAGTGCCATTGACTGCCTTCTTGTTGTTATCGAATTTCCTTCTTATGGATATTGATTTTGATTTAAATGATGTTGTAGCTATGGGGTACTATAGTCAGCCTTCTTCCTTGGTACGTGGTCGTTAATAGAAAATACCGATGTCAGTCTAAAATCGAGGTTAAAAAGTCCATTTTACCTCGGTTTTGAACCGAGGTAAAAGGTACACTTTTTAGTTCACCCATATTTACCTTAGTTTTCTGGGGTAAAAAGGCCTGAAAAACTGAGGTAATAGGCATTGTTTGTTGTAGTGTAGGTTTTGTGTTAATTTCTATGTATCTGTTGTTGCTTTTGTAGATGTCGAAGAAGATTTATGTTGGTGAATCATTAGATTATGTTGTTATGGACACAACAAAGAGCTAGGCTAAGCCTACTGAAGGCAGCCGTGTTGCTGTTAAGAAAAATGCGAAGAAAAGAGCATCTTCTCAAGGGATGTCCTGTTTGTGTCTGTTTTTGGTGGGATTGTTTGATTTTATTTCCTTATTTAATTGTAAAGTGTGGCTGTTCAGTTTTTTTATTGATGTTGTGATTTCTGGTATGATGTTTTGTATGTTTCTGTTGAGTTTCACTTGTACTGTCGTCATGTTGATCAATCATTTATTGTGTCTTTCTAGTGTGATGTTCCTTGATATTTTGTGGTGTTAAGATCAATAATCTTTCTTCAATGTATAGTGCTTTAGTTTTTGTTTTCCATCTTTCATGTATTTGATTTGTCATTTTCTGTATGAGCAGATATGTTGATGTTTAAAGTTTACTGAATGATGTTTTAAGTTATGGTCATGATGTCTACTTTCTAGTTTGATATACTTTTTGTTGGATGCTACGATTATCTTTTAGAGGTGCATTTCATGGATTTTGTGTACGGTGTGTCTATTTTGGTTCATGTTTCAATTTCGGAGTGTGATGCAACTTGTGATTTGGGTTGAGGTTTTAAATGATGATTTATATTATTTTTTTTCATGTACTTGTTTGCTATTATTTTGCAGTTATTGACGTTTTACAGCTCCAATTTGACTTTTAGTTTCAGTGTGTTGTTATTGATGTTTTACATTTTCTTAGAAGCATGTTGTTTGGGCTGAATGTTGTTCTCTTATTGATGTTTTAGTATCTTAAATTGATGTTTTGTTTTCAGATTGATGGCTTCATGTGTGTTGATATGTAGATGTTTTGTTTTATCCTGTTATCCTTTTGCCAAAGTAATTTGTGTTGCGTTATTTTCTTTTAATGCTTATATAATTATATTTGATGTTTCAGATGCAAGTATTATTGGCGGCTGTGCTGTGAGACAATCACAGCGACTGAGGGGAGACCCTAATGCTGATTTGATATTAGGTTATTTTCCTTTTCATTTATTTTTATGAATGTTGTATATTAACGTTTCATATTTTTTTCTTGATGTTGTTGTTTGTTTTTAGGACTCTCCTCTGCATAGAGGAGACAACCGAGCAAAATCTTGATTTGGTGGATGAAGATGAAATTGCAGATGTAGTTGGTGCTCTTAATATGGAGAAGTTGTTGATTGAATCAAGTGCTGGTCTTGCTGATAAAGCTGGACCTGATGTTGTTGAATCTTCTAATCCTCAGAGTATACCTAAGAGGAGGATGTTGTGCAAGAGTGTCGCTATTAAGAAATCTAAGGTTGCTGCTGAGGGTGTCAGTGGCAAAGGTATTGACTTGAAATTATTAGTGTTTTTATTTAACCTTTTAATGTTTTATTCTCATTCCTTATGCAATATGATTTGATGTTTTATTTTTTGTAGCTGTTGGTGGTGATAAGGGTAAAAACCCTGTTAAAAAGAATGACGCTGGTGTGAAAAAGCAATAAAAAAGGGCTGCGAAGCAGAGTTTTGATGCCACTGGTAATATTGTTTCCCTTTACTTTTAATTTTTTGTACTGTTTTAAATTTTTGATGTGATATTTTAACATTGTGGTCTGATGTTTCATAATTTTTAGTTGATTATTTCAAGTTTCTACCATTAGTTTTTCATGATGCTAATGTCTTATTATCTGGTTTGATGTTTTTGTATCCTTTAAAAAAAAAAAAATTAAAACTCACCAAAGGTGAGGGAGATTTTATTTGGTTCCCTGAACCTTAGAAAAAATTAGTACAATGTAGTTCGAGAGTTGAATTATTATTACAGTGTGAATCTAATGAAAAACTACTAGAGTAAGGCAAAACAAGCCTAAAACCCATTCCCTTTGCCTCCACAAACCGTGTGAACAAAAGGAATGACCTAACCCCGCTATCGAGGTCTACAACAGCCTCCCACTTTTTTCCTCCACACCCCATGTCGAAAAAAGGTGGCCTTCCATTTTATCCCCTGGCATAATACTTCCCTAGAAGTAATACACTAAAAATGTGGCCTGAATCAGAAGGAATCTCATTGAGTTCAGAAGCCTTTTGTGACTTTTTTTTTGATCAACTTCTTTTGAAGTCTTCTTTGTCCAACTCTTTTTTTGTTTGTCTTCAGAGTATTGCTCAGGAACCTCCATAGCATCATCAACAATAATCAGATTGGGAACCTCCATAGCACATAATCAACATTTCCATCAGCTTCAGTCCAAAGCCTCCATGTGTATCTGTCATTGAAACAATCTGATGTTTTTGTATCTTCGTTGATAACAAAAACAAGAAAGTTGAGGAAAAAAATTGAAATATGGTGTTTGTGACAAAGAAGCTGTTGGGAATGATGATGTGGATGACAACAGTTGTTTTAGTAGGATTTGATTTTTTTTTTTGGTTTTAGTTTTTTATAGCTCTGCTTTTTAGTTGTAAATTTTTTTGATATTTTAGCATTCTGATATGATTTTTATATTTCGTATATATGATGAGGTGTTCAGTATTGTTCCTGACACCCAAACTGTGAAAAATAATGTTAATGTAAATGTTCCTGCTGAAAATATGGTCGATTCAGATAGCGGTTCAGAAGAGAAGTTTGGAAGTGAAGTAAAAAAAAGATATAGATGGTGATGATGATAGGAGCTTTGAATATGCGGAATCAGAATTTGGCTTGAGATTTTCAAAGCAGGGAAGAGGTTTATAAAGCTTTTGATGAAGATGTTGATTTGAGTGGTTCTAATTCTAAATCAGAACCTGAGGTGGTGGTCATGAAGAAGCCCATGAGAAGGTTTATGAAGATGACAATGAAAGGGAAACATAATGGGAAAGCGGCTGTGTCTGGTGATGCTGTTTTGATGGCGATGCAATGTTTGTTGATATTTTAAATACTGTCTATGATGCTTATTAATTTAGGTGTTGTTGATGTTTTTTATGTGATTGTGATGTATTATTTTCAAATATTTATTTATTTTAGTTCGGCATGTGATGTTTGATCACTTATCCATTTCTCTTCAGTGATGAGAAGGGCTTCACTACCAAGTGTAGCCTTGGGAAGATTGAAAAGTTGTCTTACTCGCTGACGACAAACCAGATGAAAGCTCTGAAAGATATTGGTTTTGATGGATTGATGAAAATTAACTTCACGCTTCTTCATAAAGATATCCTTCCTTACCTTGTTTCTAATCTTAATCCCACTTGGAAGATACGCCCTTTCAGCTTTTCAATTGGAAGATACGCCCTTTCAGCTTGCTGTAGTAAATAGCTACGTAGTATACTGGTATTTACTTCTGGCCTTCTTTCCTTACCAGAACTGAGCTGACTTCATTTATTGAAAACGCCATATACAAGTATAGTGTTTTTCCCTGAATTGGTGCTTTCAACGTTGGGAGCGTCTGAAGTTGGTCCTTAAGTGACTCATATGATGATTGACACTCTTCGTTCCAGCTGAAGTTCTTAGCCTTTTTAAGGATTTCAAATAGTGGGAAGTGTATTTCTGCTGTTTTTGACATAAACCTACTGAGTGAAGCTAGCGATCCCATTAAAATTTGGACTTCCTTTACTGTTCGTGGTTAGGGGAGGTTAACAATTGGTTGTATTTTCTCTGGATTAGCCTTTATCCCTTTCGAGGATACCTTGTATCCCAGGAATTTACTTCCGCCAACCCCAATTTTGCATTTTTTTGGATTTAGCTTCATTCAAATTACACTTAATGTATCCAGGGTTTCTTTTAAGTCATTCATGGAGTCACATGTTTGCCTGCTCTTTATGACCATATCATCCATACACGTTTCTATATTGTGCCCAATCTGGCCACGGAATGCATTATCAACCACTTTCTAATATGTTGCCCCTACATTTTTCAACCCAAATGACATCTTCACGTAGCAAAGTATCCCAAAACTTGTTATGAAGGCCATTTTTTTTGCATATTCAGGGTTCATCAATATCTGATGACACCCTTTGTAGGCATCTAAGAATGCGAGGACATCGTACCCTGAGATTGTTTCTACTAGTTGATCGATCTTTGGCAGGATATAACAATCCTTTGGGCATGCTTTGTTTAGATTAGTGAAATCTATACACACTCTCCACCCAAAGTCTTTTTTTTTCACCATCACCGGGTTTGCCAACCATTTTAGGTATATCACCTCTTTCATGATCCCAACTTGCAACAACACATTACTTATTCCTCAAGTGCCTTTTGTCTATCACTAAGCAATGTTCAAAGATTGAGTTGCAATACTAGGGTCGAATCCTACCATGTTCTGTAAACTCAATGCGAATGTGTTCTTGTGATCTCTCAGAATTTGTACCACTTTCTGTTTCTCTTGATATGGAAGATGTTTTCCTATTTTGACACACTTATATGCATCATTGTCATCCAAAATGACATCTTCAGTTTGTTCTCCGAGGTCTAATGGATGGTCCTTCTTGTTAAGTGAGTTAATATTGGTGATAGTACTAGCCATTTTCAGTTGTTCCGCTGTTCTTCTTGCTTTGAATGCGATGGACATACGCTATCCGACAGTCTGTTAGTTTCCCCTCACCTTACCATCCCTGTTGGGGTTAGGAACTTTATGACTAAATGGTACAAAGACCATATTGCTTTCGCTCTGTTCACCCATGACCTACCAATAATAACGTTGAATGAACTTGGAGCATCTATGACAACAAATTCATAGATTATTGTGCACTTTCTCTCATTCTCGCCAATTTTAATAAATAGCTGAATGTTACCAAGTGATGTCTCGGATCGTTCTGTGAATCCTACGAGCACAGATGTGGATTTCTTCAAGTTGGTCCTCTTGAACCCAAGTTTGTCGAAGCAGTCTATGAAAAGGATTTCTACCACACTTCTATAATCTACGAACACTCTATGAACAGTCGCATTCCCAATTTTTGAAATAATGACCATGAAGTCATTGTGTGGTGAGGCATTAGAAACAATGTCCTCTTCGCTAAACGTGATTGTTACGTCAATACGCAATATTTTATCTAGGGGCTACTGTGGAGGTGAATACCTGGCCTTAGCCTTCCAAGCATTATTTGATAGGGACTCTGTTTACCCATGTATGGAGAGGACTACTATTTCTAGAGCTTCGTTGGGTACATCCTCTTCATAGCCTACTGCTGATGTCATTTTTTAATTTCTATTATGAGTGTTCACTATGGCTTGGGTTTTGGCCATGGTGCTTCCTGCCTTTCTCACTTCGTTGTATCTACTATCTCCATCTTCCCTCATGTACTGTCCAAGATAACCATTTCTCAAGTTTTCTTCTATCTGCCTCCTTAGATCTATGCAATATTCAACATCGTGACCATGATCCTTATGTAAGGCGCAATAGTATTCTTTTGATCTTTTCTCTGGAGGCGCTAACATTGGCACTGGTTTGTGGAATAGATCCTTGTTTGGTTGCCAGATCTCCCTTCGTAATTTTGTTAGCGGTATCTCCTGGGATAAGATGTTCCATGTTCCGGCTTCTCTTCCTTTTAAAGCAAAGTTTCCTTTCCCCTTCTTTTCCAAATTTCATTGCGAGTCATCTATTAATCTTTTCTGGCCTTGCTCCTGCTCTATTTTGTGATTGTTGGCTTCCTCGGTTCGCACGTACAATTCTATCATTTTTTACAAGTCCATTTGGTTGTATGGCATGTTCTTTATTAGTTCCTTGTATAACTCTCCCAATCGCATGCCCCCCGTGAATGCACTTAAAGAAGATTGAAACGATATGTCCCAAACCTACAGACTTTTTGTAACAAACCTACTGTGATATTCTGCTAAAATTTTCATCGCTTCGTTGAGCTATATTTTTCAGTTCTGCAATTGTCTTGGTAAACTTCTACTTCTGGTAGAAACGTCCCAAAAATAGATCTGATAGCTGTGCCCAAGATGTGATACTTCCGTTTGGGAAATCCTTATACCATGTGATCGCTATTCCCGGTAGAAATATGGATAATGCCTCACATACCAACTCAATTTCAGCATCGGAGAACTTTATTCGATTACGATAGGAATGTAGAAATTCCGTTGGGTTCATTTTCCCATCGTAGATTTTGACATGTAATGGTAATTTAAAGTCCTCTGGCATCTTGAAGTTGCGAAGATGTGGTGCTAGTGGCGACTTGTCCGCATTGTCATCTGCTACTATGCCTCTCCAATCGTCCTCACACTTAAGGCCATCATCATTTTGAACAATTTTTTGACTTACCCTTAGGGACTTTGGTTTGAGAGTAGTTAGGAACTGATTATATAGTTTCTATTTGTTTGCTTCTAGAAACAGTGCGAGCACTCTCCTTTCCTTTACCTTGTTCGTGTTAGGAGATTATGCCTCTTCTTCATTTTCTGTGTCATCCCCAACGTGTTCTTGCTCTCTGGTGGGAATGTGATCTTGATTTTGGTTGGGATGTACATTCCTATTTCTTCCAGATGTTTGCTCTTGAGTGTGTTGGTTTTGACTTCTTTCACTTCTGTTGAACACCATTATCGATCTTGTTGGGAATGAATGACTGGAAAAAAATTCGTCCCCATAGACGCCGCCAAACATTGTGGTATTCCTAATTCGACCGGCTGATCGTTGTTCTCTGTGGTGTGCATGCACCCTGGAAGTGGTTCTGGGGAAAAGAATCTGACACCTAAATTAGTTCTTTCCTTTTTAGAATCAAGCTTCTTTAGTCTAGTTGCACTTACCTCTATTCGTATCCTTTCCATTTCTTTTATAGTCTATTACGATCGTGGCTCTGCCTTTCTTGGGTTTGCCATTGTTTGCTTGATCGTGGCTTTGAGAAGGACAGTTCGTGGCTGGCTTCCGATCATGGTCTCCATTTTTCACAGTTCGTGGGTTGACTTTATCTCAGCTCGCATCGCAGGTTAGCCTCGGGCCCATTTGCGGTTTTGGGCCTGCGACCTAGCATTTGGGCTAGGTATACACCAGTTACTCAGAATAATATAGTTTTCTATCCCATGGACTTTGTCTGTGAGGAGATCAATTTACCATTACCTAATTTTTCACTTGTATGTGTTCCTTTTCAAATTACCCCTAGGATTCCATAGTGTAACTTCAAGGAATTTCATTTTAATTCATTTAACCTATTAATTCGACAAATTCTTGTCAATCTCTTTATTTAATGTGTCATAGGCGTATATTATGAATTAGGCATCGATAAAGGAATTATGATCTCTTAACTGAATGACTCATATGCAAAAATCATGAATTGGGAATATAATTTTCATCACACGTGCAATCTTTGATCATACAGTTAAAAATTTAAAAAAACTCCTTGTTACCCAAGATACATGTATATAAACTAAAATATATTTCCAAACAATTCTACTTGATAATTAATTTCAAACTTTTAAAAAACATAAGAGTTGAAGGATTAAATGCATGAACATTAATCTCCAATAACATATGAACGTTAGATTAAAAATATCCAAAAGTTTAAGAACTGACATGCTTTTACCTTTATATATGATTGATAAAACAATTCCCCATTATAATTATGTTTTAAAAAGCCTATAAGTTCAATAGTATTGATTCCTTAAATTTAAAGATGTATGTTGTCCAAGGTTCTCTAATGATAATAAAAGCTTAAAGAACGAGAGGTATTAATTTTCCCCCCTTAAATATGATATTTATTAGACCAAAACATTTGTGAAAATATCATCCCCTTACTACAGAGGTGTGGACACTAGTCCCATGGTTGTTTTTAGAATACAATAATTTCATAAACATTATTTTTATAGCTCATAAAATAGTAGGAAACATGATTATAACCTTGAGAAATTTAAACTTTTTCAAAAGCATTGTACTACTCCAGGATTTAATGCATTCTTTATTGTTGAAATAAACCTAAGAAATTTGTTCAGATTACATATTTTAATGGGGAATACTTTAATTTGAAAGTAAAAGTGAGGGCACTATCCTCTTATCATTTGCACCTTTCAAATATCCTTCATGACTCTTGATGCATCCATAGTTGTCATTGTTGCATTCACGAACAGTTCAGTTGCCATGTTCACCCTGTTTTGAATTTGTCATCATTTTAAAAATAAGAAAATTTTCATTTGTGATGAACAATAAAGTGAATAAGTGTAAAATATTGAAAAAACAAACCCTTTGAGGATGATGCACTTCATTTGTAAGATGATTGTCATAATTTTCAAACATGTTGTCCAATGAAAAACTGGGAAACTCAGCTAGAAAAAAGTTCAATTCTTCTCCCTCTATGAATAATTCTCCCTTGAGAACATCGTATATTTTAAAGGGAGGTATCAAATTGAAGTTTGCATTTACTGCCTCTTTGGTTAGACCATCATCAATCGCACCATAGAATGGGTGACTTGTTGGATTAAGAAGTTGAACTCCTTGAGCTATCCACATTGGAGATTCTCCCTCTATAAGTTCTACATTTTCCATCTATCCCTCAAGGCCATTTTCATTTTCATAAAAATAAGCTATAGCATTATTCAAATTTGTAAGAGTGCCATTTCTAGAGCCTGAACTTTGTAATTTTTATGCATGCATATTACCGAAAGAAGACATTGAAACAATATGGTGATTATTTAGCACCTTTGCTTGAGACTCATGATCTAAATGAGGCATACTCCCAAACACCTTAATCCTTTCATCATCGTTTTCAGCACTAGTAGCAGGCGTAGAAAATTTGCGCTTTTTCTATATTGGTTCTTGCGCTCTGAAGAGGGTCTCCATTTATCACGACAGTATTTCTAGGGAAAGGATATGAACCCATAAAAGTCAAACACTACTATTTCTTCCCACAAATCGAGTTTTGATTAAAACTATTTAGATTCCTAGCTTACTAAAATAAGTCTTACTTTATCTAACTTATTCCTAGCTTCTGAGAACGATTTAAAAAAAATCTTTTAGAGTATTAAAACATGTTTCAACAATTTATAAATAAATTGTGTCAACAAATAACTGCGTTAATAATCCTAGCTAAAAGTTTTCTAAAAGTAAGTGTGACAGTTACACTAAAATGAAGATGGCTGGCAACATTCATATGAGTAAGACCAGGAACATTCATCAGTTCCAAAATCTGTTTCAGACAACAATCTGAAATATATTTATAAAACAATTAGCTCACATATTAATATGTTAGCGTAGCACAACTAAAACGAGAAGCATTTTATTAATATTAATTAGCCCAAATTTTATTTCAATCTATGCTTATATGAAATTGTGCAAATACTCTAAAGAAGAGAAAGAAAAAGGAAAGTGCCTAGAGACATAAATCCTTCACCAAGTTGAACGACAACATCTATGAATTTTGGGTGCAGCTCCTTGGTCCATTCGATGCACATCTTTTTTCGTGTTGAAGTTATCAATGGAAAAATTTTCAAAATTCAAATTGAGTTGGTCACACAATAGGCTAACTTGGCGGGATGATCATTACCACCCTCTTTTGTGCCACTGTTCCTCCTATATGTTTTTTTTCTTCCGCACGATATTTTCATTAGTGCTCTTAGTAAAAAATATTCCATCGTGTAAGAAATTATCCGTGGCTATCATTTCTACATCTATCTTCTTTTTTTTCTACTTATGATTTTTTTCTTAAACAAAAATTTGTGCAAGTACTTCATGCTTAACTCATCAAATGGTTCTTGATGAATAGAAATGCTCCAATGTGCAATGCATTGTATGTCAGATTGGGATCTTCCTTTATACATGTTACTGAGATCAAGTTATAACTCAATTGAGAAAATTATGTGAATAAAACTGAATGAATATACTTATCTCATCCTCCAAAATTTTGTGGATCTGCTTTGCGGCGATTCCCAGAACTCACTGCGATCTTCGCCGAAATCTGGCCAATCTCGGTGACGCCAAATGGCGGAGCCACCAATAGTTACTAACCCTCCTTCCTCTTCTGCACAGGCTTTGAGTAATGAACTCATGCAAGCTCTGAGATCACAACCTCTCCCAAATCCGAGAACTCCCTTCATTCCAAAGCCAAAGATCAATCATCTCGGATAACAAGCTTGAGGCTGCACTCAGTTGGACTTTGGTGGATAGTTCTCTCCTAATCAACCACAGATGAATAAAATTAGGAAAGATTTTCTAACTGGAGGGTTTCAAGTTTCAACTGAAATCAGTTTGTCAGATAATTGATTAGCTTTGCATTACCTGATGACTATTATAGATGTTGGCATCATAAAGTATGGAACTTTGATTCATACTCAATTCGAATGACCAAATGGACTCCCAAATTCAATCCGAATGTGGATTCACTAATGGCTCATGTACAGGTATCCTTATCTGGTCTCCCTCGACAAAGTTTCAACTAATGTACTATGATGTCCATAGATAAACTACTAGGGTCACCGATTAGAGTGGATAAAGCAACAATTAACAGAACTAGACCCCATGTTGCTAGGGTATATGAGAGGAATTTTCCAACTTAATGTTCTATTACCATTTACAAAGTAATATATAGGTGTTTACATATGAATGATACAATGAATCTGGACTAGTTCTAAATATAGACAAGATAAATCTTGATTAATTAGAAATAATCAAGATCAATCACAATCAATCACAATCAATCACGATCAATCACGATCAATCACAATCAATCACGATCAATCACGATCTTCTATTGTCACACCCCCCCTCAAGCGAAGCGTCGGGTTGACTGAGATGCAAAGCTTGGACCTGAAGAAGTCAAACAATGCACGATTAAGCCCTTTGGTGAAAATGTCCGCAACTTGCAGCGAAGTGGAGACATGACAAACACGAAGTTTTCCAGCAGCCACCAATTCCCGTACAAAATGATAGTCAATATCAATATGCTTGGACCGTTTGTGAGCAACAGGATTCTCAGCAAGAAAGATAGCACTGTTATTGTCACATAGAAGCAGAGGCGAGCCCTGCAGTGGAAACTGAAGATCGCGAAGAATATGCAACAACCAAACCACCTCCGAGGCTGTGTTAGCAAGAGCTTGATATTCAGATTCTGAGCTCGAGCGAGAGACTGTAGGTTGCTTCTTGGCACTCCACGATACCAAGTTGCCACCAAGAAAGACCGCATAGCCATAGGTGGACCGACGGGTCTCCAAGCAACGCACCCAATCAGCATCCGAATAGGCAATAACCTCCGAAACGCCACCAACTCCAAAGGTTAGACCACAATGTAACGTGCCCCGAACATATCATAGGATCCTAGTGATAACAGAAAAATGATCATCACGTGGATCCTGAAGAAACCGACTCACTGAATTGACCGCAAAGGACAAGTCAGGTTGAGTAATGGTAAGGTACTGAAGAGCGCCAACAAGGGAACGATACACCTTAGGGTTGTGAAATGGTCCACTCGTACTGTTATGAAGCTGGGACAGCGGCAAGAACGGAGTAGAGACCGGAGAAGAATACAACATCCCAGCTCGCTGAAGAATATCCCTAGCATACTTAGCTTGGCCCAAGAATAGCCCTGTAGAGGTAGAGGTAACCTCTAAACCAAGAAAATAGCTGAGAGAACCCAAGTCCTTGACAGAAATTTCATGATTAGCACGGGCAATGAACTGCCGAATAGCAACACAGACCAGAAGATAAAGAACAATAGTGCCCCGAGAGAAGACAAACAGTGAAGGATCTGAAAGACTGCCAACAAAACCCAACTGCCTGACGAACAAACTGAACCGGTCAAACCACGCCCTGGGTGCCTGTTTGAGTCCATAAATGGCCTTCCGTAAGCGACAAACATGATGAGGGCGAGCAGGATCCTGATAACCAGCCGGCTGAGCCATGAAAATAGGAGTATCAAGAACACCATTAAGAAAGGCATTCTTGACGTCCAACTGATGCAAAGGCCACTTCCTCATGGTGGCAATGGCAAGGACAGTACGAACAGTGGCAGCCTTAATCACCGGACTGAAAGTATGATCAAAGTCAAACCCCGGTATCTGAGAATATCCTTGGGCCACCAGACGGGCCTTATAATGATCAATAGAGCCATCCTGACAGTACTTTAGCTGATAAATCAACTTAGAGCCAACAATATTAACATTCGGAGGACAAGGCACCAACTCCCACGTCTGCTGACGGCAAAGAGCAGCCATTTCCTCATCCATAGCAGCAACCCATCTTAAATCTTTTGCCGCGGCTCGAAAATAACGTGGTTCCTTCTGCTCCAAAAGTTCTGCAACCAATCCTGTTGCCACAAAATCTGGGCCAAGATTACGGGCAACACGTGTCCCATCCTGTAAACGAGTGGAATTGGGATGAGGACGGGGCACCTGAGGAGTCGAAGAAGCACTTCCAGAGGAACCATCTGAGGAACTGGCCGATGCTGAACTGGAACTGATACTGGAGAGGACAGTTGAACCACTAGAGGGATCAGTCAGTGTGGTCAAAGAAGAAGGAGATCGTGGTGGTGTAACAACCACATCATCAGCAGGGCAATCATCGGTGCTGCAGTCTCAGATGTGGACGAGAAATCTGGACACACCGAACAAGGCAAAGTCGGTGAAGCCGAAGCAGGATCAGGGATGGTGATAGACAAGTCTGAATCAGTGGGGTCCAAAAAAGATGAAACATCCAGGGATGAAAAATGAACCTCCGAAGATACAGTGGAAAAGGAAAAGTGAGACTCATCAAATCGGGCATGTCGAGTCATGTAAGTACGTCCGGAGGGTGTATCCAAGCATTTGAACCCCTTATAATGTGCACTGTAGCCAATGAAGACACATGGAAGACTGCGAGGGGCAAGTTTGTGAGCTGCAGTCGGTCGAACATATGGAAACACACGACACCCGAAAGGATGAAAGTTGGAGTATTCCGGGGGGCCGACCAAATAGAACCTCAAAAGGAGAGATGTTATCAAGAACAGGAGTGGGTAGGCGGTTAATAGTGAAAACTGCAGCACTAAAGGCATCATCCCAGTATGAGATAGGTATGTGAGAGTGGAGAAGCATGGACATCCCCATTTCCGTTATGTGTCGATGCTTCCGTTCAGCCCTACCATTCTGCTCTGGAGTGTATGGGCATGACACCTGATGATGAATGCCACGAGCCCCAAAGTGCGACTGCAACCTGTTATTGATAAACTCGGTGCCACCATCACTTTGAAAAACTTTGATGCGGGATGAAAACTGATTCTCCACGAATGCTTCGAATTGAAAATAGATGTCAACAAAGTTTGATTTGGGACGAAGAGGATAAAACCAGGTAAATCGCGAGTAATCATCCACAAACACAGCATAATAAGTAAAACCACTTCCAGATAAGGCTGGAGAAGGCCCCCATAAATCACAATGAATTAAGTCAAGAACATGAGCAGCGCGCTTATAATTCTCAACAAAAGACAATTTCTGACCCTTTGCCATAGCACAAGATTCACAAATACCAGGTTTAGGAAGCACAAAAGTAAGAGATAAATACCTATTCTTGTTAAACAAAGAAACAGTGCTAGAGGACACATGTCCTAATCGAGCATGCCAAATCTCAAAAGATGCTCTATTATTGTTTTGTCTAACAAATGACAGAAGTACTTCTTCACAATGGACCAGCATATATAGGCCATCCTCAACGTGTCCCCGCCCCAGAATTGCCCTGGTGACCTTGTGCTGAATGACAAAAGACTGATCATCAAAGGTAATAATAGCACACAGATCACAAGTAAGCTTGCTAATTGATAAGAGATTCTTAGCAATTGCAGGCACAAGCAGCACATTAGATAAATGTAAGGTAGAACTAATACGAGCATTACCAATACCAGCAATAGCAATAGACGCACCATTATCAACAGAGACAAGAGTGTTACCATTGTACGGAGTGACACTCGATAGATTGGAAGTAGAAGAGCTCATATGATTAGTCGCTCCTGAATCCATATACCAGTCAGGGATCAATGAAGCAACACTCGGGGCAGAATACTGAGGTGCTGCAATATATGGCTGAGTGGGATATGCTGAAGGAGCAGAATACTGAGGTGCTGCAAAACCTGGTGGTGTGGGAAGCGCCTGAAGCATCGGAGGAGCATACTGCGGATAGTGCTGAACAAGATAAGCCTGAACTGCCTGAGGAGCATGACCAACATAAGGCGAGTACTGCTGCTGAACATAAGGCTGAGGAGCCGAAGCCATAGGGCGAGGATTGGCCGAAGGACACTGACTAGCAATGTGACCGAAACCCTCACAGGTATAACACTGAATTGGAGACCCATATGTAGCAGATCTAGACCAGGACCCATGGCCAGAACCCTTCCAGGAGCCTCTGCCACCACGTCGGCCACCGGGACGGCCGTTTCCAGCTGTGCGTGGGGCCCACTCGCCACTGCCACGCGCGGGTTCTGCCGGCGCGTGAGGCCACGCGCCGCCCACGGCTGGCTGCTGGTCTGAACCAGCTTCTCCCTGCTGCTGTACATAAGCCACAAAAGCAATTGGACCAGAATTTACTTGCCCCTGGACACTATTCAACTGTGTTTTCTCCACATTAACAATAAAATATTCAGATCCCTTAGCCTCATCAACCACAGTCATATAATCAGGAAGAGGCTTACGGGCAGCAATAGGTGCACTAAAATGCTTAAAGTCAGCCCCCAAAGAATTAAGAAACCAAATCAATTTCTCACGATTACTAGCTGGTTCTCCCATGACAGATAATTGATAACAAATTTTCATGAAGGAAAGGTGAAGCTCATGAACAGTACCATTTTTCCGGATGATGCCGGCCTGTTGGCGGAGACTGAAGGCTGCAATGGCAGTACTGTGTTGATATGCTGTGGCGAAGGCATCCCACATCTCCTTCGCGGTGGTGCACTGCGAGATTTCGTTCTTGGCATCGGAAGAGAGAGAAGAATAAAGCACACTGCAAACTCGTTGATCATCAGCAACCCAATCATCATAGACAGCCTTGGTCTTATCAAAGACCTCTCTAGCCTTGAGAAACGCAGCATTATCAGGCGGAGAAGAGGAGGAGGAAACCGGTGTCTGCATCACTGGGAAATTTGGGCAGGGACTAGAACTATCAAGATGACCATACAATCCCTGCGGTCTAAACACATATTGAACCTGCTGCTTCCATTGCAGGTATGTGTTAGCATCTAACTTCGTATTGAGTAGATGGATCATGGTGTTGAGGGACAACCTGTCTGAATTCTTGTTGTCAGCTATGATCGAGAAAAAAAATTCAATTGAAGAAGAAGAGGGGAGAGGGGCGGCCGAATGAAGAAGAAATAGGGGAGGTCAAAAAAATTGAAACTGTAGGGAGAGAGGATCAACAACGCTCTGATACCATGAGAGGAATTTTCCAACTTAATGTTCTATTACCATTTACAAAGTAATATATAGGTATTTACATATGAATGATACAATGAATCTGGACTAGTTCTAAATATAGACAAGATAAATCTTGATTAATTAGAAATTAATCAAGATCAATCACAATCAATCACAATCAATCACGATCAATCACGATCAATCACAATCAATCACGATCAATCACGATCAATCACGATCAATCACGATCAATCACGATCTTCTATTGTCACAGTATGTGTCGAAGAAGATGTTACAAAACCCTTACTGCAAAGAGTCTTGTTAACTTTTTGTGATATAGGTTTCTGGAAATATGTGGAATATGAAGGGGTTCCACAATATTTCTCTAATTTCCTTATGCTAGGGCACTCCGTCTTTGTTTGCAGGTATGATAAGGTTGATTCTAAATTCTCTGCTTGGAGGCCTAGAGAATCCATTCCAAATGCAGGTAACAAATCCAGACTCAGTGAGGAACAGGGCAGGGCAAAAGGTAAAGGGGCTGGTGCTAACTCTTCTGGTTTAACATCCATGGAAAATATCTATGTTCCAGTCCTCAAAAACAAAAATAATTATCTTTTGAGCTCTTCTCAAGTTGTGATATCTCAGGCTACACAACAGGCTGATAAGAATATTAAAAAAAGAAGCAACCACAACCACTGGTGCCGTGGAAGAACAAGGAAACAAGAATTCAACTGAGAAATGTAAAGATTCAAGTTTAAAAGTATTGATTCTTGTTCAGGAATCACGGGTTTCTTTAAACAGTCTAAAGCAAAAACTTCTTTAACTATAATATCTCCTCTATCTGTTAATACACAAGCCGTTGAGAAATTACCATATGATAATGCTAAAAACACTCTGATTAATATTCCCGTGATATCAGAAAATAATCAAATTGAACCTCATGTTGTTATGGATTTGGATAGGTCTACTGATTCTTCTCAAAACAACAGTGTGATAAACCCCTTAAAATCCGATGCTATGATGAGGTCTTTAGCTATTATGCTTGATTCAGTGGCTATTAATGCTTCGAATTCCATTTTGCATGAGTCTGTCTCTTACATTGATAATACCTCTGATTTTGATGTGCAATTGTTGGTTGGTTCTGATCCAGTGGCTGATCCTGGATCAAAAAATTAAAATTAAAATGAAGCTAAAACTAAAAAAATAGATGCTGAACTTGTTTTAATTCCAAAAAGATCTAATCTAACATTAGAGAACAATTCTGAAAATTATATTGAAATTAATGCAGGGGACTCTCCTCTCTTAACATCAGGGAAAAACAGAAATAAAGACTTAGACGGGCTAAATGCATAAAATTATAAGAACAAAAACTACATGAGCCATGATCTAAAAGATCTCAACAAATCTGAACTAATTTCCAACCTCACAGAGTCTCAACAAAGCTTTAACTCAAATTTAAAAGAATCTAAAATAACAAAACCTGTTGAAACATCTGAAATCAAAACCAGGCAGAAAAAATACAATAAAAAAGACTATACAGCCATTCAACTTTCAACTCTAACAAACTGGCTTAATGATAGGTCAAAGAATAATAGTTTGGAATGCTAGGGGTGTAGCTAATAAGGCTATGCATATAAGAATAAGGGACCTAATTAAAAGACATACACATGAAATCATGGTTCTAATAGAACCAATGACAATTGCAGAATAAATCAATTATATAGCAAACAACATTGGATTTAAAAGTTTTTTTTATAGATCTAACATTAATAAATTCTAGATATTTTGGGATGAAGCAACAACAATGCAGATTTTATTAATAGAAGAACAAATCACAATTGCATCTTTTAATAATCCTTCTTTAAGAAGTGAATGCATTACAACGTTTGTTTATACTAAACATACCATAAAAGAGAGGAACACTTTATGGAAAACAATTTTAAAATTCAAAGATGAACCAATAAGCCCGATTGGGGATTTTAATACATTATTAACCTTTGAAGAATATATAGGCCCAACAATCCCTAATCCAAGATGAATTAAAATTTTTCAAAAATTCCTAAATGAAGCAGGATTTTTTACAATTCCAACTTTAGGAAGCACCTTCACTTGGACGGGAATGAGACCTGAGTGGAGAGTTTGGGAAAGACTTGATAGAGGTCTAGCTAATCAAGCCTGAGACAATATGTTCTCTTATTCTAAAATACAAACACTACCTAGAGAGCAATCTGATCACACTTGTCTACAATTGCACATCTTAAACCAATCTTACCAATCCAAACCAAGGTTCTTCGAAATTCAAAACTGTTGGACCAATCATTAAGAATTTCTAAATCTGGTGGATACTTCATGGAATATACAAACACACCTGATGGGAATGATCAAATTCACTTTTAAATTAGAAAACCTAAAAAATGCTATAAAGATATGGAACAAAAATGTTTTTGGCAACATCTTTGACAATGTTCAAACAACTAAAGATAATCTACTGAAAGCTGAGCAAGATTTACAATCAGTTGAATCTGATTTAAATTTTATTGTGTATAACAAGGCTAAAGCTGAATTAACATTGCCTCTATCCAATCAAGAAATGTTTTGGAAACAAAAGTCTAGGTTAAAATGGCTTAAACATGGAGATTTAAACTCAAAATTCTTTCACATCACTGTAAAGCTAAACATACAAGACAAGCTATCTCAGAAATTAATTTTTTTTTTAAAAATCAGTGGATATATTGATCACAATCAAATAGGATTAGAAGCTATAACCTTTTTCCCAAACACGCTAACTCAGGATGAGAATGATGCTTCAGGAATCAATGCAACTTGCCTTTTGGAAAATGTTCCAACACTGATTTTTGATGAAACCAACCAAAATCTAATAAAACCCATCACACATGAAGAATTGAATTCAATTTTAAACACAATGGACAATGATTCTGCCCTAGGTCTAGATGGATTTTCAGACCTATTTTACAAACATTGTTACCACATCATCAAAGAAGATCTTCTTTCAGCTGCAAATGATTTTTTAAACTTGGGTGCTATCCCTAAAGCTATATCCTCTACTCTAATTACCCTAATCCCCAAAAAAGGAGGTTTTCTCATCTTTCAAAGACTTTAGACCTATAAGCCTCTGTAATTTTATTAATAAAATATTCTCCAAAATAATTGTTATTAGATTAAAACCAAATTGATCTAATAACACCCGAACAAACACCCTTTATATCTGGCAAAGAACTTGCTGATAATGTTCTTGTAATGAAGAACTAGCAAGTTACCTTCATACAAAAACTAAAACTAAAGGTCCAAACATGATATTAAATTGGACATGATGAAAGCCATTGACAGAGTCTCATGGCACTTTATGACTAATTTACTTGTAAAATGGGATTCTCCAACAAATTAACACAAATCATTTTGTCTAATATCAGTGCAACACACTTCTCTATACTAATTAATGGGAACCCATATGGTTTCTTCAAAGCATCTAGAGGGCTTAAATAGGGAGATCCCCTTTCTCCAATTCTGTTTATCCTCATGACAGAAGCTTTTAGTAGAACCATTAACTTCCTTTATCAGTATGCTGATATTGGCTTCTATAAACTACCTGCAAACATGATAAATATAACTCATTAGGCCTTTGCTGATAACACAACTCCGTTTCTCAAATACTCTAAATCCGGTCTTAAAAAAATTAATTTGCTTTCTCCAATTATATGAGAAAGCAACTAGTTAGAAGATAAATTATGATAAATCTTCTTATTACTTATCGAAGCATGCAAATCAAAGAATCAAATATGAAATTGCTCCATAAAAAATATGTCATCAAGCACTTACAATTTAGATACTTGGGAAGCTCAATCTTCACAGGTAAAAACAAAAATAATTACTACTAAAACATTTTAGAATCTATTACTAAAAGAATTTACTCATAGAAAAATAAAACAATATCCCAGGAAGGAAAACTCAACTTGATTAGACATGTATTATCAACTATCCCAACACATATCCTTACAGTTCTCAAACCAACAAGAGAAATAATTGATAAAATTCACAAATTGCTAGCAAACTTTTTCTGGCAATCTAATAACTCGGAATCTAAAAAAATAATAATATGGAAGATTTATACAAACCTATGCTATCCATTTGATGAAAATGGATTAAAACTGAGAAACCTTCACACTATGACTCAAAGTTTCTCTCTTAAACTATGGTGGAAATTACAACATGGACGATCCTTATGATCAAAACTAATGTGGTCTACACGAGACAATAAGAAAACAACAAAAACTTAGAAAAGAATAAAAGAAATTGAAGACATAGCAATCCAAAACTCATTTGTATTAATAGGGAATGGATTAAGCTCTTTCTGACACTCCAATTGGACTAAAGCAGATGCTGAAATCTTACATAATCACGATCTCTCTATTTTAGAATTTTTATCCAATAAAAATCACTTTATCAATGATCTAAAAGAAGGTTTTCCAATTGATATCATTAGTAAACTGCAATAAAAGATATGAATTTTTTTCCTGATTATAATGATATCCTCATATGGAAACCAATTGAAAGTGGACGGTTTACAATTAAGTCTACTTATGAATTGATAAGACCAAGAAACTTAAAGTACCATCTTTTAACCATTTGTGGTCTAATACCTTATAAAAAATAGTGTCTTAAACTAATTTACCAGATTAGTCCCATTACCAGATGTATTAGAGGACTTATCATTTAATTTACCATCAGTTTGCTGCTTCTGCAAAGACAACTCTGAATTAATACACCACTCATTTAACTCATGCTTAGAGGTTGATAAAATTTGGAAAACCTTAGAACATGCCTTTAATCTGGAACACAATGAATATAGCTTCCTTTGGGACAGAATTTTCCACTATTGGAACATTAAGCACCATTACATAATCTCTTTGGTTAAAATCTTTCCATGCATAGTGATATGGTTCATATAGTATAAGAAATAAATATTTCTTTGAGGGAATTAAGCCTAATTGTAAAAACATAATCTTTCAAATATTGAACATAATAAATGATATCATATTAATTCAAAAAATACCACTGCATTGGGACCTTTCTAATACTAATCCAAAAAGGTTAAAGAGCCTAACGGCTAAGAAAACACCAATTAATAAGATTGTTTCTTGGAAACACATTAAATTCATAAAAATGAACACAGATGGTTCCATGCTAAAAAATGGCAAGGTTAGTGTAGGTATAATCTTCAGAAATAATGTAGGACAACACTTATTCTCAGCTGCTAGATGCTTCAAATCAGTTTCAAGCTTACAAGCAGAAGCTAAAGCTCTACTAACTGGATTACAATTGGCTGAACACTATGCTTTCTCCAACCCGGAGATAGAAATAGACTCTCTTGTACTTCTCAAGATCATTAGAAGAGAATTCAAGATTCCTTAGAGCTTTTCCAAAGAAATTCGACAAATTTTGAACCTGCTCAAGAAACAAGACTTCACGATCTCACATATCTTCCGAGAAGAAAATAGTGTGGCAAATTCATTGGAAAGTATGGAGAGCTCACAACAGGTAAATTCTGATTTTATCTTTGTAGGTCTGCCAAAAGAGATTGAAGGACAGTTGCTTCTTGATGAAATTTCATACCCGTATATTAGACATTAGAAGCTGTCCATTGTATTTTTCAACATTTTGTTTAGAAAATCAAGAGATTTTAGTTTTACAGGCATATATTGTATTAATCTCTTGTTTTTCTTGCTGGGGTAAGGTTTTATTCCCCCCTCTTTTGTGTAACATATTTTATTATTATTAATGAACATGTAGGAGTCTACCAAACCCCCCCCCCCCCACCATAACATGTGGTGTTTCTTTTAAAAAAATTGAATGATTATTTCTGAATGCAACAAATTAAATTAATTTAGATGGTGAGTAATGGGTAAAAAATAATTACCACTAACTAGGATGCCCATTTTTTCAATTTCCTTGCAAATCTGAAAACTATCCATATTAGATAATTCTACATCTATTGCAACAATGTCAAATTTCCACTTTCCAATTGAGATAGTCTTCATTGCAATAGAACCTTTTTTTTTTGAAAACCATCCGGAGATGGGGGAAATTCTATTAGGCCTTCCCTAGCCATTAAATAACAAAAGCAAAAAAGAAAGGAAGCCGAAGCTTAGTTGGATATACAAGAGTGAGCATTCAGCTCTTCAAGCAATAGCAATTGCTTCCAAAAGAATAAAGAGATATGGATGATACGATGAAGATTTCATAGAGTATTAGGCTATGAAAAGAATCATCGAACTTGTTAGTGAGCCGAATTAACGAAACACAAGACAGTCAGAATCATCCTCATAACCTAACGGGGTTTATCTTCATCAAACAACAAATTTATACGGTTAAGGATGTCGTTTGCAGCTTGATCAGCATAAGACAAAAAGTAAGTCCAGGTCATCCACTTTCCTAAGCCTTATGGGGTTATCATCGCTACTCAGAATGCATCTATTTTTCCATCTTGTAAAGCTTCCAAAATCATGGTGAGAGCAGCCGAGGAGAGCTTCCATAGGACCAGAGTAGAAGGAGACACAACAACATGTCAGTAGTTGAAAGATCCTGCATGAAATGAGTAGAAATCAGTAGCATCCGATCTAGTTAGCAATCCGTAATGAAGGGGTACCAATTTGGTCAAGTCTAATAAGTCCCTGGACCAAGTTAGGGAGCACAGAGAAACTGTGAAAGGATGAATTGGTCTTTAGTTGCAGACAGTTTTTTGCAAGAGTATGAGCTACCAGATTTGCCTGTCTATAAATGTGCTCAAGTTTAATATCCCCCAAGGAATGGTGAATCTCATCAGATAAGCAGAACAATTTCCAGTGAGCTCTTTGGGGGTCACTAACAAAGAGTACTGCACTAAGACAGTCAGATTCCATACATACAGGTGAGGGCAAATCAGTAGAAAATTGAATTGCAAACTTAATTGCTTTCAATTCAGCTTCCAAGGGGGAAAGAGCATTAGTATATAAAGTGTAAGCCCCCTTAAAACCACCTTTACTATCCCTAATTATCATTCCAATCCCACACATATTAGTATTACATCACCATGAAGCATCTACATTTAACTTAAAACCTGAGCAGGGCCTCTCCCATGCAATTTTCAAAATTTTAGGCTTTGGGGAGAGTTTAATCAGAGGAAGAAAAGAGTGATCTGCAATACTTAAATCAAAAGGAGAGATTATATAAACAGGTTTAGTACAAAAGGAATAGAAAATTTGATTCCTAATCTGTTGAAGCACTAGGATAGAGGAAGGCTTGATAGAATCAAAAAGAAATTTGTTCCTCATCTTCCACAGATTCCAAAATGTAAATATAGCTGCAGTTCGGACTATAGTTGAATGTAATGAAGTTAGAGTAGGGTAAGTTAGATAGCATGATAGTCTCTTCCATAACGATGGAAAAACTCTGTCCCTAATTCCCATAAATTGATGAACTGATTTCCAGACATTCAGTGCAAACTCACAGGAATTGAAAAAATGATCTAAGGAGTCTTCATGTATATTGCACATACAACATTTCGAAGGTAAGCAAAATCTCATTTTTCTGAGGATGTTATCAAAAGGTAAAAATGAGTTTGTCCCTTTCCACATAAAAACAGAGATTTTTTTATCTAATCTCGAATTCCAAAAATGTTGAGAGGAGGAAATAGAACCTGTATTGTTGCAGAGTGAAATGTATGTTGATTTGAAGGAGAAATTCCCTTTGATACCTGGTTTCCATATTAGCCTATCAGCTCTGTGTGGTGTTAGTTTTGCTTCCTGCAAAAGAGTAATAATGTCAGGAGGCAGGAAGGGGTTAATTTTACTGATCAGATTAGACTTATTAGATATGAATTCAGAAACAGTACAATCCCCTGCAATATCCACCCTATTCTGATCACACAGATCTGTAAGAAGCCTTATATCTAGCCAATTGACAGTCCAAAAGTTACATTCACCTCTCCCTATAATAACTCTAGAGTTAGCTTCTGCCTATGTGTTAACAGAACATATCCTTTTCCAGTTTGGAGAGGACCTATGTGAAGGAGGGAGGGCTGCCACTAAATGAGTCCAAAGAGCCTCAGCCATTTGAAACATCCACCACAGTTTTACTGAACATGTTTTAATTATGGTGGATATTGATCTAAACCCTATACCATTTTGATCTGTTGGGAGACAAAGAGCTGTCCATTTTCTCCAAGCTCTTTTAGATTTGAGCTCAGTATCCCCCCAGAAGAAGTTACTCAGTTTTTTTTCTATGGTGGTAATAATCAATTTTTTTTGGATTTATAACCTGCCAAATGTGCTGGGGTATGGAATAGATGCATGACTCAATCAGTGTAATTTTACCCCCTGTAGATATCCATCTATTTTTCCAATTACATATCTTACTATCTATCTGTTCAAAAAGAGGTTGAAAATAGATCTTTTTTGCAGCACCAGTAAAGATAGGAACTCCCAGGTATGAAAGTGGAAATGCTCCAATTTTCATCCCCAAGATCATTTTAATGTAGTTTACCTTTTGAACCGAAGCATGCTTGCCTATGAAGATATCACTCTTGTTATAGTTAATAGATTGGCCAGTGACTTCCTCAAAGGTAGACAAAAAAGCTTTTAATCTAATCAAAGTTAACTTAGTAGCTTTAAAGAAAACAACAGTATCATCCGAATATGATAAATGTGAGATTCTCGGAGGATTACCTGGCAGGTCGAAATATGACAGCTTACCACTGTAAAATATGAAAGCCAAACTCCTTGAAAAAGACTCAGAGAAAATGTTAAACAAGAATGGAGATAAAGGGTCACCCTGCTTAATGCCCCTAGTAGATTGAAAAAATCCTACTGGCTTACCATTAATAAGAATAGAGAACCAAGCATGAGACGGATTTTTCATGATTGAGAAGATAAATTTAGCATGAAATCCAAATTTAGCTAAAACATTATATAAGAAAGACCACCTAACTCTATCAAAAGCCTTTTTGAGGTCAAGTTTAACAATGTAATTTGGATCTCTTCTCTTCCTATTAAGAAACCTAACCATTTCCTGTAAGTAAATTACATTGTCTGAGATGTCTCTACCATGTAGGAAAGCTGTTTGGTTAGGATAAATAATCTTAGGCATTTTAGACTTAAGTCTTTCCATAAGCACTTTAGAGCATATCTTATTTATCACATTGGAGAGACTTATAGGTCTATAATCATCAAAGGAAGTGGGGGTTTTCTTTTTGGGGATTATTGTGATCCATGTACTACCAATACCCCTAGGCATATTAGATGAAGTAAGAAAGTCCTGAACAGCCAGAAGTAGATCATTTGCTATAATATCCCAAGATTTAATGTAGAACTTGGCTGTAAAGCCATCCGGACCTGGACTACTTGATTTATTCAGATTAAATACAATCCCTTTTAGCTCATCTAATGAAAGCGGTTGCAGAAGTTTTTCATTATCATCCTGATTGACCAATTTAGGGATATGGTTTAGAAAATGAGGTTGGAAGAGAGAACTGTCAGGGGAGCAGTCATCACTCAGAAGGTCCTGATAATAATGAATAGCTTCCATCTCAATATCATGTATATTATCTAACCACTGACCATTCATACTCTTAATTTTTGTAATCTTCAATCTGCTATTTCTTTCCTTTACAGAGTTATGAAAGAAGCTTGTGTTATTATCCCCTTCTTGCAGCCATTTAATCTTTGCCTTATGTTTCCAAAAGTTTTTTTGTTCAGCCATAGCCCTAACTAACCTAGCTTTAGCCTCCTTAAGTTTAACCAATTCAATCTCAGAATCTGATTGATCAGTTAAGGATTCCTGAGCCTGTAGAGCCAATTCAGCTTGTACCACATTGTCATGAATGTTGCCAAATTTTTCTTTGTTCCAGATTTTTAGAACCTTCTTAGGTCTAACAAGTTTTAGATAAAAGGCTAGCATTCCTGATTTATGCAAAGGAATATCCCAATTTTGTTTGATTACCTCATTAAATTCCTTTCTTTTGTACCATGTGTTTAGAAATCTAAATGGCCTAGGATTGGATGGGGTATCACTACCAACAGTTAGCAGCATGGGGTTGTGATCTGAACTAACCCTATTCAGAATCTGAATAGAAGATGCAGGAAAGGCTAATGACCAAGATGAAGTGCACAATCCTCTATCAAGTCTTTTAAATGTAGGAGACCTTAATCTATTATTAGTCCTGGTGAACAAGTTCCCTACAGTGTTAATTTCTTCCAGAGCCATTGCATTTATAAAATCATTAAAGTCCTTCATACTCCCCAATTTGGGAGTAGATGGACCTTTATACTCATTTATTGATGTAATGGAATTGAAATCACCAATAAAAGGGATTCAGAGTGATTATATGAGCTGAGGTCTGACCAAAGAGATTGTCTACCTGATCTAGTTCTGAGACCATAGATAAAAAAGGCATCCATAGACTTATTAAGATTAATACTATTCAGGTTAACTGCAAGGAACTGCAAATTATCACTTTTAATTGCAATAGAACCTGATACCACCATTGTCGCTGAAATTCAAATAGCTTTAAGAGTTATTGTAATTCATAGCTATAAAATACAACTATTGTCAATATTCAAAAGACTTTAGCATTACAAGTAGAAATATTTTAAAATCTTTGTTAATATTATAACTGATAGCCAATATTTATAAGAGAGTCAATATGTATATCCACATAAAACAAATAATAAAATTACATGCTAATGAGTTGTAAATTAAAAAAAACTATACTTATACTCCCTATTTGACTTTGTAGATATTAGGATGGAAAAACGGGAATTGAATGTTAGTGTAGCGGTTGAAGTCTAGTGCTACTACCATGAGGTCATGTGTTCAATTCCCACCAGGGCAAGGGGAGGGGAGGGATTTTATTGGGAGCTCATTTGAGTTATTACCCAATTTAAAAATAAAATAAAATATTAGGATGGAAAAAGGAAGATCAACATAAGAGGGTAAATTATTTTAATTTTTTTGAAAGTTAATCATGCAAATAAAATAATTTTACTGAGCATAATAAATTTTATAATTTTATTTTATCGAAAACAAAAAAAAGTAATTCCAGGCATTGCATTCATGAGGTCATAGGTCACTATGTCAATTTCTGGTTTTAAAAAGACCTTGATTTTTGACATTATTTTTATAGGATTAAACCTATATTTAGGTTTGTAGAGTATAAATAACTAATATAATAAAAATAATTATTGAAAACATCCCCTTCAGAAACATATTATCATTTGACTCATCTTCTTGTTTTTTTTTAAAACAAAATTTTATATAAGAATGTTTACTCACAACTAATTTATATAAATAATTTTGACCTGTGCGATATTAATGAATAAGGAATCTTAAAATCATTTTGAAAATGAAGAAATAATCCTTCATTACTTTTGAAAATGCAATTTCTTTTAGAAAAATAATAATTTAAAAGTAGAAAAGGGAAGAGTATGGAGAATGACAAAACAAAAAATTGCTATGATCTAACTACTAAACCTTATAAATCATGCTATTTTCTAATCACTGTGACCAATTTTAATCTCATATTAGACACAAAATGTCAATAGTAACTGGACGATTTAAAAGGAACTTTAAAAAAGAATAAACTATTTAAATCAGATAACCTTGACATGATTTAAGAGCAAGAATTCTAGCTATAGATAGTAATGACTTATTATCATGGTCAACGAGCTGAACTCGAATCTCATGATGTAGTGGTGAATCAATAGGGTTCATGGGATCATTAGAGACATTCATCATCCCATGAATATCATCACCAAGTCCATCAATGTGCATGCTTCCCATATAAAAAATTTGGGGTAAGGATATAGTGAGAAGACGAGTGAATGAAGGAAGTATGTATGTTACATCTATGAAGGAGTATTTGTGGTACATGATCAAGTTTTGAATATTAATTACCATGACTTCACTTGGCAACAACTTTTTTATTTATAAAATTACTTTTTATTTGGGAAAGTTTAGAGCGTGAACATTAACATTATGTGAATATCACCAAAAATTAGTTGGACCATTTTTCATTAATGTTTCGATATCTTTTTGCAAATCTCTATCTCGTTGCAACTACAATGCAATAAATATACTTTGTTTTTTACTTATCCGTTAACCACTCAAAATTTCAATACTTGTTTCAATTTTAAAGTTTTGGTTGAAAATTTAAGATAAATTTTAAGTGGCATTCCTTTCATCTTATAAGTGAGTCAAAATTGGAGATATAAATACTTTGTTTTCACCATGATTTTCAACTAATAGTTCTATGTATTAGGTTATTCATCATATAAAATTTAAAATGCACCTTAACTAATATAAATATATATGAGCGTCTATAAAAATATATAAGGCAACAAAATTTACGGTGAAATTTATCATGAAATAGAAATAATTCTTAAGGGATGTGAAATGAAGATATCAGAATAAGTAAATGTATCGTACCTTTTTTTTAAAAGAACCCGATATAGTGAGAGATCGAAATATCCCTTCCAAACAGGTATGAATATGTAAACTAAAGTAATATACCAACCCACTTGCTATCTAATTTTGCCAATATATACCAATTATGCATTATAAGTTTTTCACTTAACTACTATTATTATCACTCAAATTGAACAATAACCATTTGTAATTATTTATCATTTTTGAAATGGTAGTTTGGTTGATCTACTACATCTCAAGACAAAAACAAAGTGTGTATCTTTATTAGGAAATCGATGAATAAGAACTGCACGTGAATAATTTTTTAAACTGATTAAAGCGCATGAAAAGGGAGAGAGTTTCACTATTGTCTTCAGCGTAGAATATTTGATGACATGTCCTGAAATTTCCTAGAGAAACTAAATTCTTGAAGCATAGTGAATGCTGCTAGTGAAGCTTACTTCTTGCTCAATTACCATAGGTACCTCCACAGTGTGGTGATTTCTGGATGAAGCACTTTGGAAATAAAACCCTGGCACTTGCTAAATTACATGCCGCAGTTTACACTGTTCACAATGGAGTCATTCTAACCACAACTAACACCTTTCGAATACTGGACTGCGGCTGTTTTCAATGTGTATTAGTAAAACAAGAATTCCGTGACTATTTATCATCGCTCATGGATTTTGAATATTTTTGCAATTGTTAGAGTTGTTGATGTTAATCAACACAAGGCATATATGTCTCTTTAGATTTATTTCTACCAGGTGAATGGGTAATTTCGCCATGTATAATCTTACTAATGCCTAATAATTAACACGTAGTGTACGGAATTTTATAATTTTGGGCAAACAATTGCTTTGACTATTGAATTATGACTGTTTTTTTACTATTGACAGTTGATTTATCTGTGGACTACTTTTGCCCACCCAACTTTAAAACTAGATTTACAGCCCTTCCGCCAGGTCAATCTATCAAACCTCTGCTTGTCTCGTCATATGCTAGCGTTGTGCCAAAAATAGGGGCATAGTCTTTCCTTATTGAAGCACCACATGTCACATTCTGAAGTGTTGATAATATTCCTCACCCCTCTCCATATTTTCTCTTAATCCATTTCTTTTTTTCTTGGCGCACACCACCATCTCCTCCTCTTTCATCTCTTGCTGGTATATTTCTCTACCATTATTTCCTCCTCTATTAGGGATGTCAATGGGGTGGGACGGGTGCAGATTATAGTCCTTATGTACCCTTGCCCACCTATAAGTTTCATAGCCATACCCACCCCATCGGGTATTATCTAAAATCCACCCCGCCCTATTACTCAATTGGGTCTCCATACCCACTTCAAATCCATTTAACTCACACCATCTATATTATTATAAAAACCTAAAACTTTACTTCAAAATAATAATTTTAATATTAAAAAATTATAAATTATACAAATAAATATATTACAGGTAATATATGTGCATTAAGGATATATAATTATTTATTATATATTAATTTGTGCACACATAACGGGTCTGGTGGGGCATGACAGGGGTTGGGAGGGTATGGACTAATATCCATGCCCAATCCACTACCCATGGAGGATATCATTTTCATATCCATACCTGCCCACCCCCACAAAAAAACCTCCATATCCACCCCATTGGGGAGGATTCATGGTGGACCTCCACCAAAACCCGCCCCACTGCCACCCCTATCCTCTATTTTTTTTTACACATTTCTCGCAAGAATATCTCTTGTTGGAATACTTGGTACAAGGACCAAGCCTTGTATTCCTCACCCGCTCTATTCTCATCCCCACCACCACATCCACCTCTTCCCCCATATCTCATCGTGATCTTACCCCTCCACCACCATCTCCCTCTATCTTACAAGTAGAGTGACGAATGTAGGTGGTAATGGTGGTGTACAAAGATTTTGGAAGTTTCTTATGATAGTAGAGGTGGTTACCGGTGGTGGTACTGATGAAGAGGAGATGGTGTTCTTATTTTGTATAAAAGTGTGTTTCTATTAATGTTCTTGAAGAAATTGTCTCGATATGCTTGGTGGTGGTGTTGATGCTAGTGATTTGGAGGTGGAGGCATTGCTTTGAATGATACGGTGGTTGTGCTGCTTTGGTGGTGGCCACAGTGGTATGTATGGGTTACAAAAAGGTGATTATGCTATTCACCTAAATTTATACACGGATGGTACGTAACAGGAGGGGGAGGGGAGGAGGTTTATTTGATTGATAAGATGGAAGGGCCTTGACTTGGCAATTTAAATTAGAAAATAATTAAAATACTCCCATAGAATATAATTAGAACATGCTTGAAGTATTGAAAAGATCTATCTTGGACATCTTCTTAGCTGCAAATATGTTTGCTTTTGATTGGTCCATCTGGATTCTCGTTTATGCCTTGTAGGTTTTTTTTGTTGATACATATTAAACTATTATATTATGCTATTTATTGGTAATCATTGTTCAAATCCCCCAATAAATGTAGAGTTTCACATTAGGTATATATGTAATAGGGATAAAAGGTAATAATTCAATTCAAATTAAACAAATTCCCTCTTTAATATCTAGACAACCGATGCATAAATGTTTTATATAATCATGTAAGTTCATTTCGTATGTTGACCTAAAAATTTAATGATTTATTATCCTCAAACGATAAACATTATTCACATAAACACAATGAGCTAGTACAAGTGAGCATGAAAAACTCTAACGCACTCAATCAGATATCACTATCCAGTACTTTGGAAATCAAATTCACAACATGTGAAGTATATAATATCATTGGTGAGATAGATCTTCCATTTTCTCGTGGAGCATAAACATTAAGAATGCTTTGAGTGCTATGCTATGTTAATCACGTGATTAATGAGTGTAGATACATTTCCAAATCAATTTATCAGATGATCAATGAGGGTATATATGATAGAGTAAGGAAAAAAACTATACGCGCCTATTTTTTTGTGATATATAAACAACATAAATATTTTTTTTAGATTAAACCATCCATAGATGGGGGAAAATATATTAGGCCTTCCCAAGCCGTGAAATAAACCAAAAACATAAAACAGAAAGGAAAGATGAAGCCATGGCTTAGTTGAGATATACAGAAGTGAGCCATAGGCTCTTGAAGCAGCAATTGTTGCTTCCAAAAGAATGAAGGTAATGTAGATAATAGTTAGAGGATTACAAAAGCTATTAGTCTATTGGAGAGATCATCGAACTTGTTAGTGAATCGTATAAACGAAACACAAGGCAGTCAGAATCACCCCAAATAGGCTAAGGAGCTTATCTTCTACTCATAGAGAAGGCGATCACTGTACAAAAAAAATGTTCCAGCTAGAGAAGCTATCCGCAAGTGAAGTCACTCGATCAGTATGTCATCCAGAGCATTAAGCACAACAGTTTGATGCGGATACAAACCTGCAAATAACAGTTCAACTCAGTAGCATCCATTCATTGTACCATCCTTAATGAAGGTGTACCTATCTGATCTAGCCTAATTAAACCTTGAGTAGTATTGGATAGCATTTGAAATCTATCCAGGGAGGAACTGGACCGAGCTCGGAGACAAGCTTTAGCAAGTGAATCCGCAACCAGATTAGCTTGTCTCTGAATATGCACTAGATTGATATCACTCAGAAATTGATGAATATCATTAGCTAATTGGAACAATTTCCAGTGTGCATTTATGGGATCAACTACACATTTAACTGCATTTAGACAATCAGATTCCATGTAAACAGGGGAGGAGTATCCTACACAGAAAAGTAAAGCAAACTGAATTGCTTTCAACTCAGCTTCCAAAGGGGAATTGGCCTGTGTGTACTTAGTATGTGCAGCAATGAAACTACCCCTAGTATCTCTGATTATCATTCCAAGTCCACACATGTTAGATTAATAACACCATGCAGCATCAACATTAATTTTGTAACCCCTACATGGCCTTTTCCAAGCAATTTTGAAAATTTTGGGCTTTGGAATAGATTTGATCAAAGGTAAAAAGGAGTGTTCAGCAATGCTTAAGTCAATAGCAGAGGCTATAAAAACAGGTTTGGCACAAAAAGTGTAGAAAATTTGATCCCTTATTCGATTAAGCACTAAACCCGTAATTGGCAAGGCAGAGTCATATAAGCATTTGTTTCTCATCTTCTACAGATTCCAGCATGTTATTAGGGAGGCAGTTCGAATTATTATTGAATGCAAAGAACTCAAGCCAGGATAAGTAAGATAGCATGATAGTCTTTCCCATATAGATGTGAAAGATCTGTCCCTAATTCCCATGAATTGATGTACAATTCTCCAAACTTGTACAGTAAAAGTGCAGGAATTGAAGAAGTGATCCAGAGAGTCCTCATGATTACTACACATACAACATTTAGAAGGCAAAAAAAATCTCAATTTTTGCAGGACATTATCAAATGGTAGATATGAGTTAATCAGTTTCCACATGAAAATAGAGATTTTCTTTTCAATTCTCGAATTCCAAAAATGTTGAGTAGAAGCAGTAGTACCTGTCTGGGTGCTGAGTAAGAGATAAGTGGATTTAAATGTAAAATCACCTTTTATTCCAGGTTTCCATATGAGCCTATCACCCCTGTGAGGTGAGAGCTTTGATTCCTGTAGAAGAGAGATAGCATGAGAGGGTAGGAAGGGAGATATTTTCTGAATCAAAGTTGATTTATCTGAGATGAACTGTGAGACTGTACAAGCAGCCGAGATATCAACAAGATTTTGATCGCAGAGATCCATAATGGGGCATATATCTAACCAATTCAATGTCCAGAAATTACAGTCACCTCTACCAACTATTACTCTAGAGTTTGATTCTGCCCAAGCATTAATGTAACAGATCCTCTTCTAGTTCGGAGAAGACCTAGAAGAGGGTGACAGGGATGCAACCAGATGAGTCCATAAAGCCTCAGCCTTTTGATATTTCCACCATAGCTTAACTGAGCATGTATCTATTATGGTGGTTATTGATCTGAAACCTAGACCATTTTGGTTAATAGGAAAGCAAAGAGCATCCCATTTCCTCCATGTTCTTTTAGGTTTACGATCAAAAGACCCCCAGAAAAATCTGCTTAGTTTTTTTTCTATGATAGTAATAATCTCCTTGCTAGGTTTTAAAACTGACCATATATGCTGAGGAATAGAATAGATGCATGACTGTATGAGTGTAATTTTGCCCCCAGTAGAGAGCCACTTATTTTTCCAGCTACCTATCCTATTATCAATCTGTTCAAGTAGTGGTTGGAAAAAGATTTTTTGTGCAATCCCAGTAAAAATAGGAACTCCTAGATATGTGAACGGAAAACTCCCAATTTTCATACCTAGAATCCTCTTTATACTGTTAACTGTGTGAGCAGAGGCATGTTTTCCAATGAAAATGTCACTTTTACTGTAATTTATCTTTTGACTGGTGACATCTTCAAATTTAGACAGAAAAGCTTTAAATCTAATCAATGTTTGATTACCAGCTTTTAAAAAGACCACAGTGTCATCAGCATAAGATAAATGGGAGATTTGGAGAGAATTACCTAGAAGGTCATAGTAAGAAAGCTTACCATTTTGAAAGATAAAAGCTAAACTCCTGGTAAATGCCTCCGAAAAAATGTTTAAAAGAAAAGGAGAGAGGGGGTCTCCCTGTTTGATACCCCTTGTAGATTGAAAGAATCCAACTGGCTTACCATTGATTAAGATAGAGAACCATGCCTGTGATAGGTTTTTCATGATGGGAAAAATGAATCTAGCATGAAAACCAAATTTAGCTAGGACACTATATAGAAAAGACCACTTAACCCTATCAAAGGCCTTCTTAAGATCTAATTTGACAATGCAATTGGGTTCTCTTTGCTTCCTGTTCAGAAATCTCACCATTTCTTGTAGGTAGATGACATTATCCGAGATGTCTCTACTTTTAAGTAAAGTTGTTTGGTGTGGAGAAATGAGTTTTGGCATTAGAGGTTTAAGTTTTTCCATTAGTACTTTTGAACAGATTTTATTAACTACATTGGAAAGACTAATTGGCCTGTAGTCATCAAAAGAAATAGGGGTTTTTTTTAGGAATGATTGCAATCCGGGTGCTACCAATACCCCTCGGAATGTTATTCTCGGTAATAAAATCTTGGACCGTAGAAAGTAAATCAGTAGCAATTATATCCCAAGATTTAATGTAAAACTTAGCTGTGAATCCTTCTGGCCCAGGACTGCAATTCTTATTGAGACTAAGAACAATGTCCCTGAGTTCAGAAAGTGAAACATGTTGCAGGAGTCTATCATTATCCTGTTGAGTGATCAAATTAGGTATCTGACTCAGGAAGTGAGATTGGAAAAGGCTACTGTGAGGGATGCTATCATCTGTTAAGAGATCCTGGTAATAGTGAATGGCTTCATTCTCAATGTCCTGTATATTATCTAGCCATTGACCGTTACTACTCTTAATTTTTGTGATCTTTATTCTACATTTTCTTTCCTTAACAGAGTTATGGAAGAAACTAGTGTTATTATCCCCTTCCTTTAACCATTTAATCTTGGCCTTGTGTTTCCAAAAGCTTTTATGTTCTGCTAGAGCCCTAACCAACTTAGCCTTTGCTTCTTTAAGTTTAATCAGATTATCCACAGAAGCATTAAGGTCATATATATGTTCCTGAGCTTCTAGAGCAGTTTCAGCATGCACCACATTATCATGAATATTGCCAAAATGTTCCTTATTCCAGATTTTGAGCTCTTTTTTTCAATCTTATGAGTTTAAGATAGAAACCAAGCATTCCTGGTTTATTAAGAGGAAGATCCCAGTTTAGCTTAATTACATCATTGAAATCTTTCCTTTTATACCAGGTGTTCAAAAATCTAAATGGCCTAGGGTTAGATGGGATATCACTACCAATAATAAGAAGCATAGGATTATGATCTGAAGAAATCCTATTCAAAATGTGAACGGAAGAGGCAGGAAAAATAGATGACCAAGAAGGAGTACAGAGACCTCTATCTAATCTTTGGATAGTAGGGTTCCGTAGCCTATTGTTACTCCAAGTAAATAGGTTACCCACTGTATTAATTTCTTCCAAAGACATTACATTAATAAAATCATTAAAGTTCTTCATACTACCAAATTTGGGAGTAGATGGACCTTTGTATTCATTTATAGATGTAATGGCATTAAAATCTCCAATGAAGAGAGCATCTGAGTGAGTAATGGACTTGAGATCAGACCAAAGATTTTTCCTACCATTTCTAGTTCTGAGGCCATACACAAAGAAAGCTTCCATGCTTTTGTTGAGTGTAAGACTATTCAAAGTAACAGCTAAGAATTGCAAATTGTCACATTTAACAGTTAGGGATATACTAGAATTCCAAAAGAGCCAGATCTGACCATTCGTTGCATACATACAATTGTCATAGTGTAACAGTTGTCTATAAGAATCACATTGCCTGTTGTCATGTTTAGGTTCAATTAAACAGATAAGCTCAAAACTATGCCTATTGATCAAGTTATGAAGTCTTAGCATAGAAGTATCCATACCCCTAAGATTCCAGACCAGAAATTTAATCTTAAGTGTTGTGTTATTCATAGGGAAACATTATTAGAGCTTTTTGATTTAGTCATGATAGTATTTAACTGAGTTAAATATGTCTCATTACTATGATTAATTTCTTTCCCTGATTGCTTACCTTTTTTCAGCTTGCGTGGTTTGGAATGTAGGATGGTAGAGCTTACCTGACTTACCTGATTAGCATAATTATCTGTACTGTTGGCAGGAGAAGCATCCAGGTGTTCACTTAAAGTAACAGCAAACTCTGGGACATCAGCATTGATTAAAAAGTTATTTGGTGTATCCTCCTCACTGGATATGTCTTCATCCGCAAGCGGGAGGAATCTATTTTGTCTGTGTTTCTGCTGAGAGAAAATGAAATTTTTAGCAGCAATAATGGTATTGAAAGGTGAGAAAGACTTACTCCGTTTGCTAGGAATATCATCCTTAGCATAAACTTTCTTTGTGATGAGGTTTGGTGGCGCAGATAGAGAGTGCTTGGACTGCTGTGTAGGGGACTGAAGTTGGGAGTTTGTGTACTCTGCAGTATCACCTTGGATCCCCTTAAGATGTTCAGCAATATCCACCTCAGAAACCTGCTGAGCATCTATATCCTGATTAATCACCTTAAACTGATCAAGATCGGCATTCTCCTATTCCCCAACAAGGTTATCTTCCATAAAAGCCTTTTTCTCAGGAAGCTTATCCTCTACCACAAACTCAGGAGCCCCTTCTTCTTAGACATTTATAACTGAAGACACCTTCTGCTTTGGAACATATTTGAAGGTCTGAGAGGATAGGGTATTTTGTTTCTCTGCAGCTGAAACACCAGAACCCCCTGCCTTATTGTTATCATAATGTATTAGGCTTACGACCTCATTAACTTGATCATCTGAGCCTCTTTGTTGGTCCTTGGTTTGAAGTACTACCTTTCCATCCCCTGAATACTTATGACTAGGGTTAGATTTATCCATCCTATGGGTCATGGTTCTCTTAAGTTTTGGATGCAAGTAAATGCAAAGGTTATCCTCATGACCTATAGATTTGCAGTGGTGACAGTATAGAGGCATATCCTCAAATTCTAGGGGTAGCTTAACCACATTATACTCAATTCCATCCTCCTCTATACCCACTCTAATGAATTATGACAGTTTATTTTTTAAATCAATTTCAACGCAAATCTTAACTGCTGAAGGTCTAGAGAGAGCAGCAGTAGCTGCATCCATTTTAATGAAATTCCTTATTTGATTCCCCATAGATTGTAGCATAGCTGTATTATAGAAGAAAACTGGGACATAGGGGATAGTAACCCATACCGGGACTATAGAAGATTCTGCCTCAGGAGAGAAATCAGTAGTCCATTTGAGAACCTTCATTGGGGCATGATTGAAAATCCACTGACCTTTGAGCCAGAGCCTCTGGTAATCCTCCTTGTCTTGAAACCGAATAAGGATATGTCTGAAATCGATTGATCCAAGTTGAAATTTACCTTTGAATCCTACTGAGTTGAAAGCATCATTGAGGGCAGTCATCGATGGCTTGCCTCTTGCGAACTTACCAACCAGGGCATTTTGGTAGTGAGGAGCCAAAGTTTCAGCATCTTTGCGGGTTACCAAACAAGCTATATCTCCCTTGTAATGGGTTTTCGGCACAATTTCCGGGTTAGAGGGAAGGGAGACATTTAGTGGTAGCGGTCGATTACCTAGAGCTTGAAGAAATGATTTTCCCACCGCGCTGCCGCCGCGGCCAGGCGAAGGAGCCGCCATGAAAGGAAAGAGAAAACCAGCCAATAACCGTTATCAGTTGATGAAAAAGGAAAGAAATGAAGGTGAAATGTGAGTGTGTGTTTCGCACCAAAATCACTCAGTTTTCGCACACAGAAACAGTAAACTTTACTTTGAGCGGCTGTGAAACAAAACAACATAAATAGGTTGTAAGACTATTGACAAATATAATTCCATGTCAAACTTAATATGGCTACTCAGAATTATACAGTTTTCTATCCCATGGAATTTGTCTATGAGGAGATGAATTTACCATTCCCTCATTTTTTACTTATATGTGTTCCTTTACAAATTACCCCTAAGATTCCATAGTATAACTTCTAGGAATTTTAATTTAATTCATTTAGCCTATTAATTCAACATTTTTTATCTCTTAATTTTTATGCATCATAGGCGTGTATCACGAATTAGGCGCTGATAAAATAAATTATGACCTCTTAATTGAATGACTGATATGCAAAAATCATGGATCGGGATAGAATTTTTATGACCGAGATCATAAAATTATTTGTTAGCCAAGATCCATGTATATAAAATAAAATATATTTCCAAACAATTTGACTCGACAATTAATTTCAAGCTTTTTCAAAAACATGAGAGTTAAAAGGATTAAATGCATGGACATTAATCTCCAATAACATATGAACGTTAGATTAAAAATATCTAAAAGTTCAAAGACCGTCATGCTTTGACCTTTATATAAGATTGATAAAACAATTCCCCATTATAATTATGTTGTAAAAATTCTATAAGTTCAATAGTATTGATTCCTTAAATTTAAAGATGTAAGTTGTCCAGGGTTCTCTAATGATAATAAAAGCTTAAAGAACGAGAGGTATTCATTTTTCCCCATAAATATGATATTTATTAGACCAAAACACTTGTGAAAATATCATCCCCTTGCTACAGAGGTGTGGACACTAGTCCCATGGTTGTTTTTAGAATACAATAATTTCATAAACATTATTTGTATTTCTTAAAGAAATAACAATAGTATAAAACATGATTATAGAATACAACATAACCTTGAGAAATTTAAACTTCTTCTTAAGGCTTGTACTACTCCAGGATTTAATATATTCTTTATTGTTGAAATAAACCTAAGAAATTGTTCAGCTTACATATTTTAATGGAACATACTTTAATTTGAAAGTCAAAGTGAGGGCACTATCCTCTTATGTTTTGCATCTTTCAATATCCTTCTAGCTCTTGGTGCATCCATAGTTGTCATTGTTGCATTCATGAGCAGTTCAGTTGCCATGTTCACTCTATTTTAAAATTTTCATCATTTTTAAAGTAAGAAAATTTTCATTTGTGATCAACAATAAAGTGAATAAGTGTAAAATATTTCAAAAAACAAACCCTTTGAGGATGATGCACTTCGTCTGAAAGATGATTAACATAACTTTTAAACATGTTGTCCAATGAAAAACAGGGAAGCTCAACTGGAAGAAAGTTCAATTCTTCTCCCACTATGAATAATTTTCCCTTGAGAACATCATATGTTTTCAAGCAAGGTATCAAATTGATGTTTGCATTTATTGCCTCTTTGGTTGGACCATCATCAATCACACCATAGAATGGGTGACTTGGATTAAGAAGTTGAACTTCTTGAGCTGTCCACATTGGAGATTCTCTCTCTATAAGCTCTATATGTTCCATCCATCCCTCAAGGCCATTTTCCTTTTTTTTAAAAAAGCTATAACATTAGTCAAATTTGTAAAAGTGCAATTTCTAGAGCCTGAATTTTGTATTTTTTCTGCATGCATATTACCAAAAGAAAACTCTGAAACAATATGGTGATTATTTAGCACATTTTCTTGAGACTCAAGATCTAAATGAGGCACACTCCCAAACACCCTTATCCTTTCATCATCTTTTTTAGCACTAGTAGCAGGAGTAGAAAATTTGATCTTTCTATATTGGTTCTTGCACTCAAAAGGGGGTCTCAGTTTATCAAGACGACATTTCTAGGCAAAGGACATGAACACATAAAAGTCAAACACTACTATTTATTCCCACAAATCGAGTTTTGATTAAAACTATTTAGATTCCTAGCTTACAAAAATAAGTTTTAATTCATTTAATTTATTCCAATCTGAAATTGAAAAAAAAATTAAATATCTTTTAGCATATCAAAATATGTTTCAACAATATATAAATAAATTGTGTCAACAAATAATTGCGCCAATAATCCTAACTCAAAGTTTTCTTAATGTAAATGTAATAGTTACACTAACCTGAAGATGGCTGGCAACATGCATACGAGTAAGACCAGGAACGTTCATCAGTTCAAAAATCTCTTTCGGATAACAATATGAAATATATTTATAAAACAATCAGCTCACATATTAATATCTTAGTGTAGCAAAGCTAAAATGAGAAATATTTTTTAATATTAATTAGCACAACTTTTATTTCCATCTATGCTCATAATGAAAAACGACACACCATACTCACACTTTTTTAATAAGAAATTGTGCAAATACTCTTAAGAAAAGAAAGAAAAAGAAAGTTCCTAGAGACATACTTCCTTCACCAAGTTGAGTGACAACATCCATGAATTTTCGGTGTAGCTCATTGGTCCATTCGATGCACATATTTTTCTTGTGGATGTTGTCAATGGAAAAATTTTCAACATTCAAATTGAGTTGGCACACAGTAAGCTAACTTGAGCGGGATGATCATTACCACCCTCTTTTGTGCCATTGTTCCTCCTATATGTTTTTTTCTTCCACACATCATTTTCATTAGTGCTCTCTGTAAAACCGATTCCACCGGGTCAGAAATTCTCCATGACTATCATTTCTACATCCATCTTCTTTTTGCTACTTTGGATTCTTTTCTTTAACACAAATTGGTGCAAGTACTTTATGCTTAACTCATCAAATGGTTTCTTGATGAATAGAAATGCCCCATTGTCGAATGCATTGTATGTCAGGATGAGGTCTTCCTTTGTAGATGTTACTGAGATCAAATTATAAGTCAATCGAGAAAATTATGTGAATAAAATTGAATGAATATTTCTGCATGCAAGAAATTAAATTAATTTAGATGACGCTGAGTAGTGGATAAAAAATAATTACCAACAACTAGGATTCCCATTTTTTCAATTTCCTTGCAAAGCTTAAAACTATCCATGTCAGATAATTCTACATCTATAATGAACATGTCAAATTTTTACTTTCCAGTTGAGATAGTCTTCATTGCAATAGAGCCTGATACCACCATTGTCACTGAAATTCAAATACCTTAAAGAGTTATTGTAATTCAAAGCTATAATATACAACTATTGTTAATATTCAAAAGACTTTAGCATTACAAGTTGAAATGTTTTTGAAAATATTTGCTAATATTATAACTTACAGAAAGTATTTATAAGAGAGTCAGTACGTATTTTCACATAAAAACATATAATCAAATTACATGCTAATGAGTTAAATTCAAAAACTATACTTATACTCCCTATTTGACTTTGTAGATATTGAGATGGAATAAGGAAGATCAACATAAGAGGGTAAAATATTTTAAGCTTTCTTTGTGAAAGTTAATCATCCAAATAAAATAATTTTATTGAACATAATAAATTTTATTATTTTATTTTATTGAAAACAAAAGAAAGAAATTTCAAAGTCAACTTGAATCGACATTGCATTCATGCGGTCGTAGGTCACTATGTCAATTTTGGGTCTCAAAGATATCCTTATTTATGATTTTATTTTTATAGGAATAAACCTATATTTAGTATTATAGAGTATAAATAGCTAATATAATAAAAACAATATTGAAAATATCCCCTTCAGAAACATACTATCATTTGACTCATCTTCTTTGTTTTATTAAACAAAATTTTATGTAACAATGTTTACATACAACTAATTTGTATAAATAATTATGAGTTGCGAGATATTAACGAAAAAGGAATCTTAAAATCATTTTGAAAATGAAGAAATAATTTTTCCTTATTTTTGAAAATGCAATTTCTTTTAGAAAAAAAAATTAAGAGTAGATAAGAAAAGAGTAGGGAGAAAGATAAAATAAAATATTACTAAGATCTAACTACTAAACCTTATGAATCATGCTATTTTCTAACCACTATGACCAATTTTAAACTCATATAAGATACAAACTGTCAATAGTAACTAGACGATCTAAAAAAACTTTAAAAAGAATAAAATAGTTAAATCCATTTTACCTTGACATGAATTAAGAGCAAGTATTCCAGTTGTAGATAGTAATGACTCTTTGTCATGATCAACTAGCAAAACTCGAATCTCAGGATGTAGTGGTAAAACATTAGGGTTCATGGGATCACTAGAGACATTCATCATCCCATGAATATCATCACCAAGTTCATCAGTATGCATGCTTTCCATATAGAAATTTTGGGGTAAGGATATAGTAAGAAGACGAGTGAATGAAGGAAGTATGTATGTTAAATCTATGATGAGGGGTATTTGTAGAACATGATCAAGTTTTGAATATTAATTACCATGACTTCACTTGGCAACAATATTTTTTTATAAAATTACTTTTTTTATTTGGAAAGTTTAGAGCGTGAACATTTATAACAGTGGGTGAATATCACCAAAAATTAGTTGGGTCATTTTTCATTAATGTTTCCATATCTTTTTGTTAATATCTATCTCGTTGCAATTACAATGCAATAAATATACTTCATTTTTTACTCAACCGTCAACCTCTCCAAATTTCAATACCTGTTTCAATTTTATAATTTTGGTTGAAAATTTAAAATAATTTTTAAGTTGTATTCCTTTCATCCTATAAAGGATTCAAAATTAGATACGTGATTAGTTTATTTTCGCCATGATTTTCAACTAATTATTCTACGTAAATAGTTTGTTTTCACAATGTTTTTCAACTATTTATTCAATGTATATATTATTCATCATATAAATTTTGAAATACACCTTAACTAATATAAATACATACGAGCATCTACAAAAATATATAAGGTAACAAAATTTACGGTGAACTTTATCCTGAAATAGTAATAATTCGTAAGGGATGTGATAATGAAGATACAAGAATAAGTCAATATAATGTACCATTTTTTAAGAGCCTAATATAGTGAGAGATCGAAAAATCCCTTCCAAACAGGTATTGGATATGTAAACTAAAGTAATATGGCAACCCACTTGCTATCTAATCTTGCCAATGTATACCAATTATGCATTATGAGTTTTACACTTAACTTCTGTTATTATCACTTAAATTGGACAATAACCATTTGTAAATATTTATCATTCTGGAATGGTACTTTGGTTGATCTATTACAACTCAAGACAAAAACAAAGTCTGTATCTTTATTAGGAAATCAATGAATAAGAACTGCACGTGAACAATTTTTTAAACCGCTTAAAGTGCATGGAAAGGGGGAGAGTTTCACTATTTTCTTCAGCATAGAATATTTGATGACTTGTCTTGAAATTACCTAGAGAAACTAAATTATTAGAGCCTAGTCATGCTCGAAGAGATGCAATGAAGGCTGCTAGTGAAGCTTACTTCCTACTCAATTACAACAGGTACCTCCACAATGTGGTGATTAGTTTATGGATGAAGCACTTTGGAAATAAACCCCGACACTTTCTAAATTACATGGAGCAGTTTGCACCGTTCACAATGGAGTCATTCTAACCTTGACTAATACCCTTGGATTTTAAATATTTTTGCAATTTCTAGAGTTGTTGATGTTAATCAACATAAGGCATATATGTCTCTTTAGATTTATTGCTACGAGGTGAATGAGTATTTTCGCCATGTATATATAATCTTACTAATGCCCAATAATTAACACGTAGTGTAGGGAATTTTATAACTTTTGGCAAAGAATCGCTTTGACTACTGAACTATCACTGTTGTTAACTATTGACCATTGATTTATATGTGGACCACTTTTACTCACCCAAATTTAAAAATAGATGATTTAAATCCCTTCCACTAGGTTAATCTATCAAACCTCCCCTCGTTTTGTCATGTGCTAGCGCTGTGCAAAAAAATAGGGGCGTAATAGTCTTTCCTTGTTGAAGCACCACGTGTCACATTCTAAAGTGTTGGTAATATATCTCACCCCTCTCCATATTTTCTATTAATTCCTTTCTGTTTTTCTTGCCGCACACCACCGCCTCCTCCTCTTCCATCTCTTGCTGGTATATTTCTCTACCACCATTTCCTCCTCTATTAGGGATGCCAATGGGGTTGGATGGGTGCAGATTATGGTCCCTCCGTACCCATGCCCACCTATTATTTTCATAACCATACCCACCCTATCAGGTATTATCTAAAATCCACCCTCGCCCTATCAACCACTTGAGTATCCATCTCACCCCATCTATATTCTTATAAAAACCTAAAATTTTACTTTAAAATTATAATTTTAATATTAGTTATTTAAATAAGGGCATTATAGGTAAGATATGTGCATTAAGGATAGGGGTGTTCATGATTCGGCCAGACCGGTAAAATGGACCAGACCAGACCGGAATTGTATAAATGAAATTATGATCCGGTTTGGTCCATGTTGTTTTAAGATTCCGGGTTCCGGTCCGGTCCTGCCCAAAATTGGATTTTTTCCAATCCGGACAGGATGGACCGGTATTATGCTCCTATATATATATATATATTTAATTTTTAAAAATAATAAAATAAAAATTAATGAATTAGTTAACATACTAATTTAGACTTATTCATGACAACTAGTATTATTCTATTATTTTAAGGTGAATTTTTCTAATAACTTCTATTTTCCTATGTTTTAAAGGAAAATTTATTGATTTGATTTTTTATAGAAAAATTTAAAGTAAAAAAAATAAAGTATACTAGAATCCGGTCCAACCGGCCCGGACCGGTCCAAGACTGGAATTATTCCAGTCCGGTCCCGGTCCAAAATATCCACTAACCGGTTTGGTCTTTGGTCTAAGGTTTTTGGTGATTTCAGTCCGATCCGGTCCGGTCTTGCACCGACCAACACCTCTAATTAAGGATATATAATATTTTATTATATATTAAATTAGTGTATACATAGGGGGCTAGTGGGGCATGGCATACCTGCCCACCCCCACCAAAACTATCCCCATACCCACCCCATTGGGGTGGATTCGAGGCGGACCTTCACCAAAACCCGCCCTACTTCATCCATATCCCCTATCTCTCTTACATCTTTCTCGCAAGAATATTTCTTGTTGGAATATTCAGTACAAGTACCAATCCTTGTATTTTCCTCTTCCTCCACCCCCTCCATTCTCATCCCCCACCACTATCACATCCACCTCTTCCCCCATATCTCATCGGGATCTTCCCCCTCCACCACCCTCTCCCTTTATATTACAAGTAGAGTGACGAATGGAGGTGGTGGTGGTGTACGGATATTTTGAAAGTTGTTTTTTTATAGTGGAGGTGGTTTCTGGTGGTGGTACTCATGAAGAGGATATGGTGTTCTTCTTCTTCTTATTTTTTATATAAAAGTGTGTTTTCTTTTAATGTTCTTGAAGATATGGTCTCGATATGTTTGGTGGTGGTGTTAATGCTAGTGATTTGGAGGCAGTGATGGTGTTTTGAAAGCCATGGTGGTTGTGCTGCTTTGGAGGTGGCCGCAATGGTGTGTATGGGTTAGGAAAAGGTGATTATGGTATTCACCTAAATTTACACGTGGATGGTGTGTAATGAGGAGGGAGGAGGTTTGACGGATTGATAAGATGGAGGGGCCTTCACGTGCCAATTTAAATGAGAAAATAATTAAAATACTCCCATAGAATATAATTAGAACAAAACCTTAGTAAGGAGATTCATATCAAATACTCCCATAGAATATAGTTAGAACGTGCTTGGAGTATTGAAAATGTCTAGCTTGAAGTATTGAAAATGTCTATCTTGAACATCTTCTTAGCTGCAAATATGTTTGCTTTTGATTGGTCCATCTAAATTCTCGTTTATGCTTTGTAGGCTTTTTTTTGCTGATACATATTGAACTATTATATTATGCTATTCACTGGTAAGCATTACTCAAATCCCCTAATAAATGTAGAGTTGCAAATTCCATCTTGAATATCTAGACAACTGATGGATACATGCTTTATATAATCATGTAAGTTCATTTCGTATGTTGACCTAAAAATTAATGATTTACTATCCTCAAATATTTAGCATTATTCACATAAACAAATTGAACTAGTACAAGTGAGCATGAAAAACTCTAATGCACTCAATCGGATATCACTATCCAGTACTTTCAGAATCAAATTCACAACATGTGAAGGGTATAATATCATTGCTGAGATAGATCTTCCATTTTTCTCGTGAAGCATAAACATTAAGAATACCATGAGTTCTATGTTATGTTAATTAATTACTTGATTAATGAGTGTAGATACATTTCCAAATCAATTTATCAGATGATCATACAAGTTTATATATATTTTTTTTATTTTAACTTGCAAACCAAAGTACTTTCTATGATAAACTAGAATTTTAAACTCTATCATTTTTTCATAAAAGTTGTCAAAACTTAAATTTATATGAATTTCCACCTAGATTAATAAAGGTAAATATGATATAGTAATGAAAAAACTATACGCGCACCTCATTTTTTGTGATATATAAACAACATAAATAGTTAGTAAGACTATTGAAAAATATAATTCCATGTCAAACTTTACATGGGTACTCGGAGTTATCCAGTTTTCTATCCCATGGAATTTGTCTGTGAGGAGATCAATAAACAATTCCCTCATTTTTCATTTAATTGTGTTCCTTTACAAATTACCTCTAAGATTCCAAGGAATTTTAATTAATTCATTTAACCTATTGATTCAACATTGTCGATCTCTTAATTTTTAATGCAGGCGTGTATCATGAATTAGGCAACGATAAAAAATTTTATATTCTCTTAAATGAATGACTCATATGCAAAAATCGTGAATTGGGAATAGAAGTTTAATCACACGTGCAATCTTTGATCATACAGTTAAAATTTAAAAAAATTCCTTGTTAGCCAAGATCCATGTATATAAACTAAAATATATTTCCCATCAATATGAGTTGACAATTAATTTCAAACTTTTAAAAAACATAAGAGTTAAAGGATTAAATGCATGAACATTAGTCTCCAATAACATATGAACGTTAGATTAAAAATATCTAAAAGTACAATGACCAACATGCTTTGACGTCTAGATATGGTTGATAAGACAATTCCCCATTATAATTATAATGTAAAAATTCTATAAGTTCAATAGTATCGATTCCTTAAATTTAAAGATGTATGTTGTCCAAGGTTCTCTAATGATAATAAAAGCTTAAAGAACGAGAGATATTAATTTTTTTTCTCCTTAAATATGATATTCATTAGACCAAAACCTTTGTGAAATATCATCCCCTTACTACAGAGGTGTGGACACTAGTCCCACAGTTGTTTTTAGAATACAATAATTTCATAAACATTATTTTTATTAAAGAAATAACAATAGTATGAAACATGATTATAGAATACAAATAACCTTGAGAAATTTGTACTTCTTCTAAATCATTGTACTACTCCAGGATTTAATACATTATTTATTGTTGAAATAAACCTAAGAAATTGTTCATATTACATGGCTCCGGGGCGATAATCAAACAAAACCTTACGATCGTTCTTCTCCCTTGTTCATCACGTCCGGCGATGCCGTCATGGTGGTCCCACCGCCGGGAACTTCCACTCTCTCATATATACAGCCCTAAACAACTCCCTTAAGGCCTAAGTTTCTGCTCCTGAAAACAATGAAGCTCCATTCAATTCAAAGCCTAAGATTGAACACCTAAGCGAACCAAGTCTACATTTAAATTATTTAGAATGCCAGTGACTTAAATAACCTCTCAAACTGACCCTCGTGGGCAAGTTTTCCAGAAGCCGACCTCAACTTGAGAAGTTGCGCAGAGATTTTCAAACCATAGGCTTCAAGGGTCAATCTGACATCTCCCTCCTTGATAATTGTTATGTTTTGATTAAATTTACTCTGATTGACAATTATTATAGATGTTATTTGCTTAAGATTTGGAATTTTGGGTCGTATTCTTTGAGAATCACTAAGTGGGTGCCTGATTTTAACCCTAATGTTGATTCCCCCATTTCCCCAATTTGGGTTTCACTCTATGGTTTGCCTCAACAATTTTTTGATTACTGGGCTATGATTTCAATTGGAAACCTATTAGGAACCCCAGTCATAGTAGATAAAGCCACATTAAACAGAACTAGACCACATGTGGCCAGAGTATGTGTTGAACTAGATGTCACAAAACCCCTAATTGAAAGAGTATGGTTAAATTTTTGGGAATTTGGTTTCTGGAAGTATGTTGGAATGGGGGAACCCCTAACCATTGCACTAGCTGCCTCAAACTAGGCCATTTAGCTTCAATTTGCAGGTTTGAAAAGAATGCGTCAAAGTTTTCATCACAGAGACAAAAGGAAAAAACCACAGGGAATAAGTCCAACCCCCATGTAGAACAAGGAAGTAACAAAGGTAAAGGGGTTGGCAATTCTTCTGGTTTAACAAATTATTTTAAAAAAGTCTATATCCTAGTGCAGAATTCTAATATTCCTAAGTAGGTACAATCAATGAAGAAAGGAGAGTCAACTGCTAGAAATCTTGTCTCTAAAGCAAAATGCTGATGATCAGGACCTATTGACTCATACTATTGTTTCCAGAAAGCCTCACCCAGCAAGTTCTCAAGTAGCTTCCCCTATTCAGGGGAACCAGATTCCCTTCTATTCCTCTTATAATGAATCAATCAGGAGATAATTCTCAAGGTGTAGCCAAAACTGTACCTCTTATTGTTTCTCAAAACTTGGAATCTCAAAACCATGATTCAAATCCACACAATGATTCCACAGACTCTGTTAGGATGGTAAAAATGGAATAAATTAATCAGGTTAACTCTAACCTCAAAGAAGATAATTCAAATTGTCAAAATTAAGATAATATACTAACAGCTGAACCCTCATCTCCTGCCAATAAAGAAAAGGAAACTTCTCTTAATCCAAACACTGATTCAGTTCTAGAATTAGATAATCAAAATAATAGTGGAAAAGATTTTATTGAGATCAATAGAGGGGACTTACCTCTTTTGACCTCCAACTCAAAACCTAACAAGGAATTAAACACATGATCTAATATCCTTGTTAAGGAAACCACTTCTGAGCAGAATTCTCTGAATTTTTCTGAGACAAAACTTAACCTAAGTTAATTGAATATCAGAACAGGTCCAACCAATAGCTAAATTCAGCAGATACTTCAGATTATCTTGAATTAACAGAATTGGTTACTAAACGTAAGAGGCAGTATAAAAAATCTTACACCCAAACCCCTAAAACAATTTTAACCCGTTCCTCATCGACACATCCTAATTCTTGTCAATGATAGGACTAAAATCATGTATCTGGAATGCCAGGGGTGTAGGAAACTCGGATACACAAACAAGGATAAAAGACATGAAAATAGGCACAAAATTAACATTTTTGTCTTAATTGAACCCATGTTGGAAGCTATCTCTGTTCAAAGCTTAGCCTTTCAGACTAATTTTGTCAACTTTTTCTCAGATCCAAATTGCAAAATTTGGATACTGTGGGATGACTCCGTCAAGGTGGAAATCATATCAGTTAATGAGCAGATGATATTAACCAAATTAAAAGACAAGTTCTTATTGAATGATAGTATCACGGGTTTCATTTATGCAAAACATTCAATCAAGGAAATAAATAAATTATGGAATAAGATCCTACCCCATAAATACTCTCCTTTCAGTCTCATTGGGGACTTTAATGTCCTCAGCTCAATTGATGAATATCTAGGACCCTCCATACCTGACCGGAGGTGCATAGACAACTTTAATCAATTTCAGGTTAAGGCCAACATGTATGCAATTCCCACTTCTGGCTCTCTCTTTACCTGGACAGGTATGAGACAAAAGGGCATAGTTTGGAAACGTTTGGATAGGGGTATATCCAATCAGTTATGGTGGGATATATTCAATAATTCTAAAATCCAAACAGCGGCAAGGGAACAGTTAGATCATGCCCCTTTAATACTCACCATTTCTGAAGCTTTGAAAGATATTAAACCATCCCCTTTGAGATTCCAAGAATGTTGGACTAACCATCCAACATTCTTGAATCTAGTTGAAAATGCTTGGAAATCTAAACTCATGAGACAGGAATGGACAAACTCTCTTTTAAGCTAAAAAACTTGGAATATGCCTTAAAATTTTGGAACAAACATACTTTTGGGAATATCTTTGATACAATTAAAACTTGTGAAGAGTATCTTCTACAAGTTGAAACTGATCTGGAAAATGATGAGTCACCAGACAACTTAACCAAATGGAATCAGGCAAAATCAAAATTAACAGTGTCACTTAAAAATCAGGAGACCTTTTGGAGATAAAAGTCCAGGATCAAGTGGCCCAGAGGGTGATCAAAATAACAAATTTTATCATCAATCTGTGAAACCTAAAAACAAAATACAAGCAATTTCCTCAATCAAGAATTTTTCAGAATCAATATTATAAGATCAAGAGGAAGTTGCACAAGAAGGGGTCAAATACTTTTCTAACTTCTTGAAGGAAGAAAATAATGACCCTTCAGAAATTAACACAACTTGAATTTTGGAAAGCATCCCAAAAATAGTCACTGAGAAAATGAATTCTGATTTAACTAAACCAGTAGCAATGGAGGGACTCACAAACATTATCAAACAAATGGATTCACATTCTACATCAGGGCCTGGTGGCTTTTCTAGATATTTTGTCCAGAAATGTTGGCATATAATTGGTAATGATATCCTCCATGCAGTTCAGGATTACTTCGAATCTGCCACCATTCCAAGAACAATCTCTTCCACCTTGATAGTTCTCATCCCAAAAAAAGAAGTTTGCTCATCCCTTAAGGACTTTAGACCCATAAGCCTCTGTAATTTCACCAACAAGGTCTTCACCAAAATTTTTTCTGAAAGGCTAAAATCTTTGCTAAATTCTCTCATAAGCCCTAAACAAACATCTTTTGTTTCAGATAGAGAAATCTCAGAAAATATTCTTCTATTGCAAGAGCTAGCTTCCTCCTTAACTTAAAGACTAAAGGCCATAATATGATAATTAAGCTAGACATGATGAAGGCATTTGATAGAGTATCTTGGACATTCCTAGCTATATTACTAATTCAATTTGGTTTTTCAAACCACATAATTGATTTAATTATGGGAAATTTAAAATCTTCTTTCTTCTCCATCTTAATCAATGGTTCCTCACATGGTTTTTTCCAAGCAACTAGAGGCCTAAAGCAGGGAGACCCTCTCTCTCCCATGCTTTTCATTCTGATTGCAGAAGACTTTTCAAAAACAATTAAACTTCCTTTTCCAATACTCAAACCTTCTGTACTATAAGCTTCCAAATCCAATTTAAAAAGTTTCTCATTTTTCATTTGCAGATGACACAATCATTCTTATAAAATATTCTAAATTAGGGTTGAGAACTGTAAAAGGCTTTCTGGAATCTTATGAAATGGCGACTGGGCAAAAAGTGAATTTTGAAAAATCTTCATTTTACATTTCTAAGCAGTGTCCACCAAGCATTATTACACAAATCAAAACTGAAACATTGATGATACAAGGTAGCTTACCTTTCAAGTATCTAGGTTGTCCAGTTTACATAGGGAGGACAAAAAATGCTTACTTCTTAAGCATGATCTCCTCCATTCATGCCAAAATCAATAATTGTCATAACAAGTTGTTAAAATCACTCTGATCAAACATGTGTTATCTTTTATCCCTCTCAATCAGATAACAATGCTTAGCCCTACAAACCACACAATTGATGTAATCCACAAACTACCAGGTAAATTCTTCCGGGATTCTAAGATGGAATCAGATTAAAAAAAAGAAGAGTTTGGAGATCTTACCCAAAATTGTGTTATTTAATTGATTAAAATGGTTTAGGTTGTAAAAATCTTAACACAATAGTTCAAAGTTTTTCCATCAAACTCTGGGGGAAGCTTCCACAAGGCAACTCAATCTGGGATCAGTTTATGTGGTCTATCCCAAACAAACACAAAATCAAAAACTTGGCTTAGAATTAAAGGAATTCAGGAAATAGCAATACCTAACTCCCAAATCAAACTAGGGAAAGGTAAAATTTCTTTCTGGGATTCAAGTTGGATATCTCATGGTCCCTTAGTCAATATCTGGGATGGAAACATTGAAGGACAATTTCTAGAACTCACAGTGGCTGAATTCTTAGCAAATAAATAATTCTTCCTAAATTCTCTAAGAATATATTTGCCAGACACAATTATATCTGAACTAGAAAAGAATCACAAAATATTCCTTGAATATGAAGACATACAGGATTTGGAAACCTTATGAAAATGGTAAGTTCACATTGAAGAGTGCAAACAAACTTATCAGACACAAAAAGACAATGATCTAGAATTTAAATCACTTATGGTCCTCACTGATGCCAAGCAAAATCAGTTATATGAACTGGAAAATGCTAAATAGACTATTGCCTATGCCTGATATGTTGGAAGAAATTTCCTTTAATCTTCCCTCTAGATGTTGTTTCTGTATGGAAGAAGGGGATAGTATACATCAAAACTTTAACTCCTGACCTACAATTGTTAAACTGTGGATATGGATTGGCACAATTTTCAATATTTATTGTAGGCACACTCTTTATCCCTGGGATAGATACATATTTTACTGGAAGCTGAAAGCCAGCTATAATCACTATGTTTAGAAGAACGTGCATCTATTTAATGACAAATTTTTAGCTTTTCCCCTGAACTTCAAATGGAGTTTAACACCCAACATACCTAGGTTACTTGTCTATAATTCAAAAAATCCAATAAATATTAAAAATGTAACTTGGAAGACTCCATTACCTTGCTTTTCAAAGCTAAATGGACAAGCTAGCATAGGACTTATCATTAGAGATCAGAAAGGAAACCTGTTAAGAGCTGCTTCAAGGCCAATTCAGAGCCACTCAGTATTTCATATTGAAGCAGTGGCAATCATATTGTGAGTTCAGATAGCAATCCAATTTAAAATTGAACATCTGCAGATTGAAAGTGACAACAAGATGCTGATTCAAGTCCTGAACAAACATCAAAAGCCTCCCTGGAAGACATTAGAGGAAATCAGGTTCATCTGGGACTTGGTTAGCTCACTGGAAGTCACCTTCAAACACATCTATAGAGAAGTCAATGGAGTTGTTGATCAACTTGTAAAGATGGGATCCAGGAACCAGGTAAAAAATTTCTCCCGTTTTGCAGAATTGCCTAATGAGTTAAGGACCAAAGTAAGGGCTGACTAACAAGCTCTATCATCCTTGAGCAGACTCCAGTGGGTCTATTAATCTTGGACTAGCCTGTTGAGATCTCTCTTATAAACTTATGTAGAGCTGTTCTTTGGTCATGATATTATTACCTAAATTGTGTTTACTAGACCTAGCTTTGCTAAGTGATTTAGTTGAACTTGTTACTGTTGGCCTCTGTTTTATTTTGATAGGTTCAGTGAGGATGACCCCCATCGCACTCGAATCTGTTCATGGAGTTTAGGCAAGGAGGCACTCTTTCAGAGCATCAGCTGTCCACAAGGGAAAATGTCATATGGATGAAAAGTTGCAAGGATCAGCTGTCACAAGAGGCTACTAATCTGCTAGAAAAGGGGGGAACTTCATAACAACATTCAGGCAAAAAAAACAGTAACTTTCTTTTGGGAACCTGAGTTGCAAGGGGCCACTATGGAAAGCCACCTCTTCTTGTCAACACTAGGGTGTGGAGGCAAGAATGTGGAAGGCCATAGTAGACCTCGAATCGATTTTAGGGCCATATTTTTCATTGAGAAAGGGGTTCGAGATGAAGAATATGGAGATCAGCTTTATGTAATTAGCTTTCATACTAGTTTCCACGTTATTATCTCTAGCTCTATATTTAGAATTCTCATATACCACTATTTTTACAGGGTTTGGGGAGCCTAATATATACCCCCTCACTTAGGTGAGTATTTATTTTTAAAAATATTTTCACATTGCATATTTTAATAGGACATACTTTAATTTGAAAGTCAAAGTGAGGGCACTATCCTCTTATCTTTATCATCTTTCAATATCCTTCATGACTCTAAGTGCATCCATATTGTCACTGTTGCATTCACGAGCAGTTCAGTTGCTATGTTCACCCTGTTTTGAATTTTTCATCATTTTAAAAGTAGGAAAAATTTCATTTGTGATCAACAATAAAGTGAATAAGTGTAAGAGATTAAAAAAACAAACCCTTTGAGAATGATGCACTTCTTCTATAAGATGATTTACATAACTTTCAAACATTTTGTCCATGAAAAACTAGGAAGCTCAAGTCGAAGAAAGTTCAATTCTTCTCCCTCTATAAATAATCCTCCCTTGAGAACATTAGAAGTTTTCAAAGGAGATATCAAATTGATGTTTGCATTTATTGCCTCTTCGGTTGGACCATCGTCAATCGCACCATAGAAAGGGTGACTTGTTGGATTAAGAAGTTGAACTCCTTGAGCTATCCACATTGGAAATTCTCCCTCTATAAGTACTACATGTTCCATCCACCCCTCAAGGCCATTTTCCTTTTTTGAAAAATATGCTACAGCAAAATTCAAATTTGTAAGAGTGTCATTTCTATAGCTTGAACATTGTAATTTTTTTGCATGCATATTACCAAAAGAAGACATTGAAACATTATGGTGATTATTTAGCAACTTTACTTGAGACTCAACATCTAAATAAGGCATACTGCCAAACACCCTTATCTTTTCATCATCTTTTTCAGCACTAGTAGACGGTGTAGAACATTTGCGCTTTCTGTATTGGTTCTTGCACTCCAAAAGAGGTCTCAATTTATCACGGCGGCATTTCTAGGCAAAGGACAGGAACACATAAATGTTAAACACTACTATTTCTAACCAGAAATCAAGTTTTGATTAAAACTATTTAGATTCCCAGCTTACAAAAATAAGTCTTACTTCATCTAATTTATTCCATTCTGAAAATGAAAAAAAAAATTAAATATCTTTTTCATATCAAAATATGTTTCAACAATATATAACTAAATTGTGTCAACAAATAATTGCCATTAATCCTAACTCAAAGTATTCTAAAAGTAAGTGTAATAGTTACACTAACCTGAAGATGGTTGGCAACATGCATACGAGTAAGATCAGGAATGTTCATCAGTTCAAAAATCTCTTTCGGATAACAATTTGAAATATATTTATAAAACAATTAGCTCACATATTAATATGTTAGAATAGCAAAGCTAAAACGAGAAACATTTTATTAATATTAATTAGCACAACTTTTATTTCCATATATGCTCATAAGGAAAATCCACACACTATACTCACACTTTTCTATGTACTAAATTGTGCAAATACTCTAAAGAAAAGAAAGAAAAAGAAAGTGCCTAGAGACATACTTCCTTCACCAAGTTGAGCGACAACATCCATGAATTTTTGGTGCAGCCCTTTGGTCCATTCGATGCACGTCTTTTTCTTGTGGAAGTTATCAATGGAAAAAATTTTAACATTGAAATTGAGTTGGTCACACAGTAAGCTAACTTGAGCGGGATGATCATTGCCACCCTCTTTTGTTCCATTGTTCCTCCTATATGTATTTTTCATCTGATTTCATTAGTGCTCTCAGTAAAAAATATTCCATCGGGTAAGAAATTCTCCATGGCTATCATTTCTACGTCCATATTCTTTTTACTACTTTGGATTCTTTTCTTTAACACAAATTGATGCATGTACTTTATGCTTAACTCATCAAATGATTTCTTGATTTATAGAAATGCTCCATTTCCAATGCACTACATGTTAGCTTGGGGTCTTCCTTTGTAGATGTTATTGAGATCAAATTATAACTCAATTGAGAAACGTATGTGAATAAAATTGAATGAATATTTCTGCATGCAACAAATTAAATTAGTTTTGATGAAGATGAGTAATGGATAAAAATAATTGCCAACAAAAAAGGATGCCTATTTTTTTAAAAAAAAATTTCTTGCAAAGCCGAAAATTATCTATGTAAGATAATTCTACATCTATAATGGCCATGCCAAATTTTCACTTTCCAGTTGAGATAGTCCTCATTGAAATAGAGCCTAATACCACCATTGTAACTGAAATTCAAATAGGTTTTAGAATTCTTATAATTCAAAGCTATAGTATACAACTATTGTCAATATTCCAAACACTTTATCATTATAAGTAGAAATATTTTAAAATATTTGCTATTATAACTTATAGCCAATATTTATAAGAGATTAAATACATATTTTCATATAAAAACATATAATCAAATTACATGCTAATGATTTAAATTCAAAAACTATACTTATACTCCCTATTTGACTTTGTAGATATTGAGATGGAATAAGGAAGATCAACATAAGAGGATAAAATATGTTTGGTTTTCTTTTTGAAAGTTAATCATCCAAATAAAATAATTTTATTGAACATAATAAATTTTATAATTTTATTTTATTGAAAACAAAAAAAAAGGAAATTCCAAAGTCAACTTAAATGGACATTGCATTCTTGCGGTCGTAGGTCACTATTTCAATTTTGGGTCTAAAAAATATCTTGATTTATGACTTTATTTTAATAGGACTAAACGTATATTTAGGATTGTAGATTATAAATAACTAATATAATTAAAAAATTATTGAAAACATCCCCTTCAGAAATATACTATCATTTGACTCGTCTTCTTTATTTTTTAAAACAAAATTGTATGTAAGAATTTTTACTTACTCCCTCTATTTCTCTATTAGTGGCACACCACTTTTAAATGTTAAAATTTAGGATATGCTAAATGAATGGATGAAATTAATTTGAAAGAAAGAAAAGTAAACTGAATGGATATGATAACATTAAACTTGTCATAATTAGAAAGTTCCAATATAAAAGAAATATTTCAATTAGAAAGTGTATCACTATTAGTGAAATGAAGGGAGTACAATTATATAAATAATTTTGACTTGCGAGATATTATTGAGTAAGAAATCTTAAAATTGTGTTGAAAATGAAGAAATAATCCTTAATTATTTTTGAAAATGTAATTTTTTAGAAAAAGATTAAAAGTAAATAATAAAAGAGCATGGAGAAAGAAAAAACAAAAAATTGCTAAGACCTAACTACTAAACCTTATGAATCATTCTATTTTCTAACCATTGTACTAGTGGAGGAAGTCCTATAAAAGGCAGTGATATAGGATCAGATAAGATACTTTTGAAGTGTCTTATCTGATAGTGTCTTTGATCGATTTTGATCAAATGCGGATCCAAAAACTGCCTTCTATTAGATCCGAATAAGTTCCAAAGTCGGAACCTGTTTTTGGGGTTCAAAAACAAGGCCGATGGAAACCTAGAGCAAGAGCATAGATCTGGAAACTACTATAATAAAAAGACAAGAAACGAACAGAAATTTGTAACCACAAGAACAACAAACAAAACTATTACACAGATCTAATCAGAAAACAAAAAACAACAAGAATAAAAAAACATTAAAAAAGTAACAAATCTAGAAATTTGCTTGGACTCAGATCTGGAAAGTTGCGACCTGGGGGAGGGCTTTGCGACAGAGGCCAAGTGTGGCAGAGAGGCCATGCACGGCAACGGTGAGGGCAGCGCGGCAGCGGTAATGGCTTTGGTGGTGAGGGCGACGCATCAGAGGGATCCGATGTTAAGGCGATGCGGCGGAGAGCTTTGGTGGGGCCGTCGTGGTGAGGGCTCTGATGAGAGTGAGAAACACCGGCGGTGGAGAAGGAGTAGCAGCGGAGGGGGCTTCTCGGCGGTGGAGGCTAGGCTTCTCTGCGGAGGAGAAGGAGGGGCGGTGGGAGAGTTTCTGGAGAGCGGGTGAATAATGGAGGGGGATTGGAGGTGTAAGCGGGAGAGCGGCGGCATTGGGGGGTGGGCGGTAGAGAGAAAATATGAGGTGAGCGGGGCTTTTGTGTTTCAGAGAAAGAAATGGGAAACGACGGAGGCTAGCCTTAGGAAAAACACATTTTGCCTTAGGAAAATAATGAAACCCCTAGCAGTATATACTTGGGCCCAAAAACCCAACAAAGTCACCCCCATTAAAGTCGGTTCTACAATAGAACCGCCTTTAATTAATGTCCATCAAAAGGGGTTTCTAAAGAACCGCCTTTGATCATTTTTTAACCACCTTCTATTGAATTCAAAAGTAGTTATGATACATCCACGGGTGTACCCCAGTGGTTGGGACATGGGTGGGTAAGTCAATAATCCCAGGTTCGATCCTCGGCAGCGGCAGTGTGGGGAGTTCTTGCTTTGCAAGGCTCCCTTGTGCGCACCGAGGCAATGCCAAGCCCATGGGTCCTGGTGCTGGGCTACCGTGATTTACCTCTCATACGATGGCCTGGGTGTGGGCTGGTATGGGCCGCTGAGGGCGAGCGGATTGATCGCCTTTTGCCAAAAGTAGTTATGATGTCGGAACCTCGTCGGAACCTCAATCAAAGGTGGTTCTACAAAAAAATACGCGGAACTTCCTTGTAACACTGCCTTTAATGAAGTCTCCTACACTAGTGCTGTGACCAATTTTAATCTCATTTAAGACATAAAGTGTCAACAATCACTAGACGATCTAAAAGGAACTTTAAAAAGAAGAAACTAGTTGAATCCATTTTGCCTTCACATGGATTAAGAACAAACATTCTAGTTGTGGATAGTAATGACTCTTTGTCAGGGTCAACTAGCAAAACTCGAATCTCATTATGTAGTGGTGAAACATTAGGGTTCATGGGATCATTAGAGAAATCCATCATCCCATGAATATCCTCACCAAGTCCATCAGTATGCATGCTTTCCAAATAGAAAATTTGGGGTAAGGATATATTGAGAAGACGAGTGACTGAAGGAAATATGTATGTTAAATCTATTAAGAGGGATATTTGTAGTACATGATCAAGTTTTAAATATTAATTACCATGACTTCACTTGGAAACAACCTTTTTTATAAAATTACATTTTTTTTATTTGGAAAAGTTTAGAGTGTGGACATTAATAACGGTGGGTGAATATCACCAGAAATTAGGTGGGCCATTTTTCATTATTGTTTTGATATCTTTTTTTGTTAATCTCTTTTTTTTTAAATAAAACCATCCAGAGATGGGGGAAATATATATTAGGCCTTCCCAAGCCATAAAATATACAAAATTAAAAAGATAATGTAAAGAAGCCTTAGCTAAGTTAAGATATACAATGATGAGCACTAGGCTCATGAAGCAACACTTGTTGCTTCCAAAAGAATGAAATACAACCGGCATATCGTCAGAGGATTCCAAAAGCTCATTATTCTATGATGGAGATGATCAAACTTATTGGTGAATCTAATCAAAGAAACACAAGGCAGTTCAATCCTCTCCACATAGGTAATGAGCGCATCCTCTACTAACCGGAGAAGCAGACAGAGAACCATAACTAATTGCAAAAAATGAAGTTCATCCTAGCTGAGGATTATGTTCAGAAGAGAGCATCCAAGTGTGTAAATATCTGATCCCAGCTTGCAGCAAATCTAGCAAATCCAGCAACATAATCAAATAATGTCCCCCTTTTAGAGCAGCAAATCCAGCACCAGAGTATCACTTTGTATCATCCACCTGCAATTTAAACTATAATCAGTAGCATCTGTTCAACTCACAGTCCGAATATGAGGTACAATCAGTGCCATCCATTCAACAACCAATCCGGATTGAAGGTGTACCCATTTGATCTAATCTAATCAATCCCTGCACAACATTTGATAAACTCTGAAACCGAAGGAAAGAATACGATGACAGGTTTCTTAAGCAATCTTTAGCTAATGTATCTGCAACCAAATTTGCTTGTCTATGAACATGCAATAGAGAGATTCCTCCTAGCAAAATATGAATCTCATCAGCTAATTGCTATAGTTTCCAAGGAGCATTATCAGGATCAACCACATACCTAACAGCATTTAGGCAATCAGATTCCAAAGAGTAAGAAAAACCAAGTTGTAAACCAGTTTGTAAAGCAAACTTAATTGCCATCATTTCTGCCTCCAAAGGAGAATAGGCAGGGGAGATCTTAGTATAAGCAGCAATGAAACCACCCTTGCAATCTCTAACAACCAAACTAATTCCACTCATGTTTGTTTGACAGCACCAAGCAGCATCGACATTAAATTTATACCCTATGCATGGTTTTGTCCAAGCAATTTTTAAAATCTTTGGTTTAGGAGGCTATTTGATCAGGGGCAGAAAAGAATGATCTGCAATAGCCATATCTATCCTAGAGGTTACAAACACCGGCTTAGCAGTGAACATGTAAAAAATGTGGATCCTTATTTGATTTAGGACTACACTGATCACTGGATTGATAGAGTCATATAAGCACTTATTCCTAGCTTTCCACAAATTCCAACATGTTATTAGAGCTGAAGTGTGAATCATTTCTAGTTGTAACTTACTGATACCAGTATAAGTAAGATAGAAAGAGAGTCTATCCCATATAGATGAAAATCCCCTGTCCCTAATGCCCATGAAGGAGTGAATCTGATTCCAAACATGCTCAGCAAATACACAAGAATTGAAAAAATGGTCAAGGGAATCTTCATGATTATGACACATACAGCATTTCGAAGCCAGTGAGATTCTCAAAGAATGCAAAACATTATCAAATGGAAGAAAGGAGTTCATCAGTTTCCACATGAAGACTGAAATCTTTTTTTCAATTCTAGGACTCCATAAATGTTTGAAAGAAGCCACAGTACCTCTTTGATTCCTTAGCAAAAGATAGGTAGCTTTGAATGAAAACTCACCTTTAATCCCTGGTTTCCATATCAGCCTGTCCTTCCTGTGATTAAATACCTTAGCATCCTGCAAAAGAGAAAAGGCATAAATAGGAAGAACTTGATAGATTTTAGCAAACATGACCGATTTATTGTTAACGAAATTAGAAACAGTACAGCTAGCTGGAATATCCACATTTGTTTGATCACAGAGATCCTGAAGAGGCCCTATATCTAACCAGTTAGCAGTCCAGAAGTTACACTCCCCATTTCCTATTATGACTCTAGATTGGGATTCTGCCCAATCATTAATGGAGCATATCCTTTTCCAGTTTGGTGAAGATCTGGAGGAAGGTGGAAGAGATGCAACAAAGTGTGTCCAAAGAGCATCAGACTTTTGATATTTCCACCAAAGCTTAACAGAGCATGTATTAATAATGGTGGTTACTGATCTGAATCCTAGACCATTTTGGGTGATAGGATAGCATAATGCATCCCACTTCCTCCATGCTCTTTTAGGCTTTAGATCATTAAACCCCCAAAAAAAATTGCTCAGTTTTTTTTCTATTGCTAATATGACTTGCCTACCTGGTTTAATAACTGACCAAATATGCTGTGGAACTGAATATATACATGATTGAATAAGTGTAATTTTCCCTCCAGTTGAGAGCCACATATTTTTCCAACTTCCTAATCTACTCTCAATTTGTTCAATTAATGGTTGGAAATATATCTTCTTTTCTCTCCCAGTAAAAATGGGAACCCCCAGATATGTGAAAGGAAACTTACCTACTTTCATACCTAAAGTTCTCCTTATTCTATTGACTCTATTTACAGTAGCATGCTTTCCTATGTACAGATCACTCTTACTGTAATTAATCTGTTGTCCAGTAACATCCTCAAAAGTAGCCAGAAAGGCCTTAAGTCTAATCAAAGTATTATTACTGGCTTTAAGAAATACTACAGTATCATCAGCATAAGATAAGTGTGAAATTTTAATTGCATTACCTGGTACACCATAATATGACAAGCTACCATTCTGAAAAATAAAGGACAAGCTTCTAGTGAAAGCCTCTGAAAAGATATTAAAAATAAATTGTGATAGGGGATCCCCCTGTTTGATACCCCTTGTAGATTGGAAGAAACCAACTGGCTTACCATTTATGAGGATAGAGAACCAAGCCTGAGACAGATTTTTCATAACAAGAAAAATAAATCTAGCATGAAATCCAAATTTAGCGAGCACAGTATAGAGAAAAGACCACCTAACTCTATCAAAGGCTTTCTTAAGATCCAATTTAACAATGCAATTAGGTTCTCTTTGCTTCCTGTTTAAAAATCTTACCATTTCCTGAAGGTAGATAACATTATCAGCAATGTCCCTACCTTTGAGGAAAGCAGTTTGGTGATTAGAGATGATTTTTGGCATTAAAGGCTTTAGTCTTTCCATTAATATCTTAGAAAAAATCTTGTTTATGACATTAGAGAGACTAATCGGTCTGTAATCCTCAAAGGTGGTTGGTGTACATTTTTTTGGTATGATTGTAATCCAGGTACTACCAATCCCCCTTGGGATATTGTTCACAGTTAGAAAATCTTGTACAACAGATAATAGATCATTAGCAATTATATCCCAAGACTTAATATAAAAATTTGCTGTAAATCCATCTGGACCAGGGCTACTCCTATGATTAAGTCCCAAAACAATGCTTTTAAGTTCAGAAATCGAAACAGGTTGCAATATTCTATCATTATCCTCCCGAGTTATCACTTTTGGAATCTGACTTAGAAAGTGAGGCTTAAAAGAATCACAGTGAGGGGAGTTCTGCTCAGTTAAAAGCTCCTGAAAGTAATGGATGGACTCATTCTCAATATCTTGTGAATTATCTAGCCACTGTCCATTTCCACCTTTGATTTTTGTGATTTTTAACCTACATTTTCTTTCTCGAACAGAATTATGAAAGAAACTGGTGTTGTTATCACCTTCCCTCAACCATTTTACTTTTGCTTTATGTTTCCAGAAGCTCTTTTGTTCAAATAAAGCCCTAACTAGATTAGCCTTGGCATTTTTCAGGTTGACCATGTTCTCAACTGTAGCATTCAGGTCATACAGTCCCTCCTTTTCTTTCAGAATTGATTCAGCCTTGAACACATTATCATTTATATTTCCAAACACTTCTCTATTCCATATTTTCAATGTTTTTTTCAGCCTCAACAGTTTTATGAAGAAGCCTACCATTCCTGTTTGCTGAACCTGAACATCCCAGCATTGCCTAACTACATTATTAAATCCACCCCTTTTATACCAGGTATTAATGAATCTAAATGGCCGAGGAGTGGATGAAATGTCACTACCTATGGTGAGGAGCATAGGATTATGATCCAAGGAAATTCTATTTAGTATGTGAACAGAGGAGTTAGGGAAATTAGTTGTCCAGGAAGCTGTACATAAACCTCTGTCTAACCTCTGAACAGTTGGATTTCTTAATCGGTTATTACTCCAGGTAAATAGATTACCTACAGTACTTATCTCTTCCAAAGCCATAGCATTTATAAAATCATTAAAATCTCTCATACTACTAAGCTTCGGAGTGGAAGGACCTCTATATTCATTAATAGTTGTTATAGCATTGAAATCACCAATGAAAATAGAATCAGATTGAGTAAATGTCCTAAGATCCGACTAGAGTTCTTTCCTACCAATTCTAGTCCTGAGCCCATAAACAAAAATAGCATCCATACATTTGTTCAGATTAATGCTATTCAATGTAACAGCCAGAAACAGAAGATTATCAGATTTACATACTACTGAAACACTATTTTTCCAGAAAAGCCAAATCTGGCCATTATTAGCATGCATGCAATTGTCAAATTGTAGTAACTGTCTGTAGTGGTCACATTGATTATTATCATTTTTAGGCTCGATTAGACAGATTAGCTCAAAATGGTGTCTGTTTATCAAATTATTAAGTCTAATCATAGAAGTGTCCATTCCCCTAAGATTCCAAACTAGTAGCTTAATCTGAACTTTTGTGCTATTCATAGGGAAACATTATTAGAGCTTTTTGATCTAGTCATGATTGTATTTAACTGGGTTAAATAGGTCTCATTACTATGTGCTTTCACATTATGTTCATGTTGTCCCTTTTTTGTTTCTCCTAATATAGATTGAGGAGGTACAGGAGTTACCTGACTTACCTCAGGAGTAGCAGTGTCAGCTTCCTTGTCCACAAGTGAGGGGTTTGTTTTTTCCCTGAAACTAGCTTCATGATAAGATAGATCTTCATCCTCGAGTGGCAAAAACCTGTTCTGCCTATCTATCTGCTGAGAGAAAATGAAACTTTTAGCAGCTAAAATAGGGTTAAATGGTGAGAATAGCTTACCCCTTTTGCTAGGAATGTCATCCTTAGCAAAACCTGTCCTTGTAGTGAGTTTCGGTGGAGCAGACAGTGACAACTTATTCAGATTTCTAGTAGATTGGGAACTGATAATTGAAACCTCTGGAGATTCCCCCTTAGACTCATTTGGGTTATCATTAGTGCTATCTCTCTGCTGAGCCACAGTGGTCTGATTTGATGATAAAGACTGAATTTCTACAAGATCATCATTTCTGTCGACTGGCTTAATACTTGAGTCAAGAGACTGATCCTTCAAGTCATGGATTTCATAATTCCTATCTACCCCCTGTTTAGGTGAATTAGGACTCTCTAGTTGATCCACCTCCATAACTGATACAACCTTCTGCTTGGGAATATACTTAAGCTTCTGAGCATACAAAGTCTTAAGTTTTTCCTTATCAGAGAGCCCCGAACCCCCATCCTTATTTTGTTCCTCTTGTGGTTGATTAATTCCATCTTTTGACAGGATTTCATGCCCAGTCTGTTGATCTTTGTTTTGAGTTAATTTCTTTTGTTCATTGATGGGTAGATTAACATTTTTTGACTTATCCACCCTACTGTACCTCGGTTTCTTTAGTTCTGGATGTAAATAGATACAGAGACTATCATCATGCCCTATGGATTTACAATGATTACAGTAGAGTGGTAGTTCCTCAAATTCAATGGGAAGTTTAACTACATTGTACTCTATTCCATCCCCTTCAATACCAACCCTAATGCAAGATGGTTGTTTCTTTTTTAGATCAATTTCGATACACATCTTAACAGCAGAGGGCCTAGATAGAGCAGCAGTTGCTGCATCCATTTTGATATAGTTGCCTATTTGGTTCCCAATTGATTCTATCATAGAAATATTGTAAAAGAAAACCGGAACATAGGGGATTGTAACCCAAACTGGTACAATAGAAGATTCAATTTAAGGATTAAAATCAGTGTTCCATTTCAGAACTTTCATAGGTGCTTGATTAAAGACCCACTGACCTTTAATCCAAAGCCTCTGATAATATTCCTTATCCTGAAATCGGATAAGAATGTGTCTGAAATCTTTAGAACCCAATTGAAACTTACCTTTGAAACCGACCGAGTTGAAAGCCTCATTTAGAGCGGTCATTGATGGCTTCCCTCTAGCAAACTTCCCAATGAGGGCATTACTGTGCGGCAAGTGTTTCCGCTTCTTTTCGAGTCACAAGACAAGAAATTTCTCCTTTATATTGAGTTTTGGGAACTATTTCGGGATTTGATGGAAGGGAAGTATTGAGGGGGGATGGCCGATTACCTAATGCTTGGAGAAAAGTTTTGGCCGCGGTAGAGCCACCGCGACCAGGCGGAGGAGCCGCCATAGAAGGTGGAGAAGATACAGTGGAAATAACCGTTATACAGCAAGAAGAAGAGAAAGGAGTGGTTTCGTAAGCAGAGTAATTGTTAGTTAGTGCGTATTTCGCACCTAGTTTCGCACCTAGGAACAGTAGAAATCAGAGCGATGTATGGGAACTAGTACGTCTTTGTTAATTTCTATGTCTTTGCAATTACCATGCAATAAATATAATTTGTTTTTTAATTACCCGTTAACATCTTCAAATTTCAATTCTTGTTTAAATTTTAAAGTTTTGGTTGAAAATTTAAATTAATTTTTAAGTGGTATTCTTTCCATCTTATAAAGGAGTCAATATTGGATACATAAATAGTTTGTTTTCGCCTTATTTTTCAACTAATAATTCTACGTATTCTATTATTCATCATATAAATTTTAAAATGCACCTTAACTAATATAAATATACACCAGCGTCTATAAATATATATATATATATATATATATATATATATATATATATATATACAATGAACTTTATCATGAAATAATTATAATTCTGAAGGGATGTGATAATGAAGATATAAGAATAAGTAAATGTACCACACCCTTTTTTTAGGAACCTAATATAGTGAGAGATATCCATTCCAAGCAAGTATTGGATATGTAAACTATACCAATTATGCATTATGAGTTTTGCACTTAACTTTTGTTATTATCACTCAAATTGAACAATAACTATTTGTAATTATTTATCATCTTTGGTTGATATATTACATTTAAAAACAAAAAAAAAGTGTATCTTTAGTATGAAATCAATGAATAAGAACGACACGTGAATAATTTTTTAAACTGCTTAAAGCGCGTGGGGGGGGGGGTTTACTATTGTCTTTAGCATATTTGATGACTTGTCCTGAAATTGCCTAAAGAAACTAAATTATTGGAGCATAGTTGTGCTCAAAGAGCTATAGTGAAGGCTGCTAGTGAAGCTTACTTCCGGCTCCATTACCATAGGTACCTGCACAGTGCGGTGATTAATTTCAGGATGAAGCACTTTGAAAATAAACCCTATCTGGGAGGTCGTCGCTGTACCTCTCAAAGTTATAATTTACAAGTCATTTATGCTTACTAAATACAATCAAGTAGATAGTGGCAAATCGGGGTCGTCCACGAAGAATAGGGATTTTCTTAACTGTTTAAATATATAAGGTTTGTATTGGGCTAGAAGTAGAGATATATATATATATAGATAGATATATAAAAAGCAAGTAAAAAGGGGGGTTTCGGTTGGTTGTGGCCCTAAGTTATGAAATTAAAAGACAAGATAACTAGAAAAGTTAAGTTAATATGCTAATCATCAAACAAACTAAGAAAAAGAGGTAAAAACTACAAAAGACAGAGTCTTGGGGGCAATTAATATCCACTTCCAAACCTAATGTAGATCATTGAACCATTCACTCATTCTATCATATTCGTTACCTATAGGGAATGCTAAAACTTCTCATTCAAAGATCAACATTCATTTCTTCTTAATAATAGTTTGCAAAGACAAACAACGACCATTTGCAAACCTCATTGATAATCACTCTAGGCAAACCACACCATAAAGGTATGTCATCAACTGCATTATACATGAAGGACCATAGATTTGATAACAATAAGCCTTCTACCAGGGACATAACCATTTAACCAAACATAGCATTCATTAGGCTAAACCTAGAACAAACCACATTCAAGATTCAACCTTGCATTGCATCTCTAGGATAAACATGAGAACAATCCACATTAACATATTTATCTAGCAAGAATCACAACACATTATGCACAAGAAATTCTAATTCAATGTTCTTGGATTCTCATGTCAAAGAGCTAAGAGATTTGCAACTTTCCTAACACCCTAACACTTCAATCATACAAACACTTCATATACTCAAAAAATCCATAGCATAAATGAAGTAAAACATCACATTTAAACACATGAATACTAAATAACAAATGCTTCAAGAAATAGTGAAATAGAGGTTCTTACTACATACGTGTGGCAGCTTCAATCAACTGCTCCCAAGTAAAAAACTAAGCTTGATAATAAAAAACCATAACATAAAACAAAGATCTACAAAGAGAGAAGAAGAAATGGAAGAAAATGATGAAAAACTAGGGTTTCGGAGCCCCCAAGTTGGGCTTGGGTAAATGGGGAAGAAAAGGGGATATTTATAGCCCAAGTTGGTAAAAATGAAGGTCAAAATGTAGCAGGCGTTGCTCGGGCGGAAATGGCCTCGCCCGGGCGGCGGAGGTCTCAGCCCAAAATTTAGATCCATCCGCCCGGGCGATGCCATTTCTACCCGGGCGAGCTACAATTTGCGGCTTCTTGTTTGTTTCCCACTGGTGAACCGTTGATCCATTTTGAGAGTTATTATAGACAATTTTATAGTGCTTGAGAAGGCAAATCCAATGACCCCACCCTTGTAGGCTGATTCTTCTCAGATAATTTTAAGAACTTTGTCTAAACTTCTAGGTGACAATTCATCCGCTTCTTTACCTTCATTTTTTTATCCTTCTATCTTCTACCATGTTTTGACACGTGGCTTTCACTAAACCACTCCAAAGGGCTCATGATACATCTACAAATGAAGCTCACAAAATAGAATCTAGATGCTCGTGAGGACCAAAAATCCATTAGACTAAACATAGGTTACAAAATGAAGGATTTAGATATACAAACAAAAAATTGTCATCTAAACCCCTTATAATGTAAACCTACTTAAATCTAGCTATCTTACAACAAAAATATGACAAAAGTGATGTTAAATGCTTTGGAAAATACATGCATTTGATGTCTCATCAAATCTCCCCACACTTAAACCTTACTCGTCCTCGAGTAAATAAGAACAAGCAAAGATCAAAGTGTAAACTAGCATGTAAAAGTTTTCCCAAAACATCCAACATCATATTCCTAGATTACCCTAACCCCCAAGACATAAGAGTCTCTCACACTCTCACATCCCAAAGCCTAAGATAATCTAAACAACCAGCAACCCATAACAAAAGTGACGTATACATATAATGCCAAGCTAACTTACTCTACCAAAAAATCCACCAATAGACAAATCAAGAGAAGCATAAAAATTTTCAATTTCTCTCATTTTCTCTCATTTTGCCTAGGAGCCCTCTCGGGTTTTCATCCTAGCTTCACACATTTTTCTTTTTCAATGCTCACCCTCACATTTTCCCACCATTTGGCCTCTCATTTTTGCATAGGTCACCCTTTTGGGTTTTCAAACTATCCGAGCCTCCCACTTTTGCCTAAGTTTTCCTCTCGGGTTTTCAACTTATCGGGAATTTTTTTTCATTTTTTTTCAAACAAAACAAATCAAAGTGGAGCATATGCACACTACAATACAATACATTGAGATATATTTATCTTTACCTCCCCACACTTGAAACACACATTGTCATCAATGTGAAAAGGACAAGATAAAGAAATAAGGGAGAGAGAAAAAAAATACTCACAATTACGACATTGAAGGTCCATCCCGGTGATGGCAATGATCACTTCTCAATGAATGTTCTCTCCTCCATGTTCTCGAACTCCGTCCAACATGAAACTTTGATCCATCCACTACGAAGCCACAACTATGCAAATCCTGATCAACACTCACAAAAGACAACAACTAGTAGTACTCCTAGATGGTGGTTTTGGTAGTAGTTTTTGGTGGTGGGTTGTGGTGGTATTCTTCTGGTTTAGGGTAAGGGTTTGAGGACATGGTTGAGGACTTTTTTTTCAAGAAAAGAAAAACACTAACCTAACTTAAAAGCTTGGGTTGCCTCCCAAGAAGCTCCGTATTTTTAGGTCGTCGGCACTACCCTAATGTTATCTGTATGGTGAAGGTTTGAACCCCTTCACCATGAATATCCAAAAATAGAGAGGTGGGGGTACAAAACTTTCAAGAGGAAAGTTTTGAGGAGGTGGAGATAGTTTAAAAGGAGTCAGGTGGTTAGGAGGCTTGTGATGGTCTTTTGGCTCCTTTCTTATCTCCATCAAAACTTCCGAAAATGGTGGAGTTGGTTCACTAGGTGGGGGTAAGGATGACAATGCTGATAAATGTAGTAGCACAATCACCTATTCCTTCATTTTTTCATCCTCAACAACCAACTCCTCATCTCCGTCAAACTCAAACTCATTTCCCAAGGGGACCTTACTCACTTAATCCTTGAGTTCGACTTGGGATGGTGTATTTTTGGAATCACGAACTTCCATTCAAACTAATGCTTCCAATATACTCCTCGCATGCCCCTTAATAGCCTCAACAATAGAGGAGAGCCGAGTGTACGGTTCCTCACTAGTAAAGTTGTTTAAGTTTGCTATTGCATTCATGACTTCCTCACTTGTCAAACTTGAACTTCCTTGTTGGGCTTGGTTTTGGGGTATGGTATAAGATGGTGATGGCCAACTATTTTGCTTGTATTGTTGGTTTTCTAGCTCATTCTCATACCACCAATCCGGATTACCACTCCATTCTGGGTTGTAAGAATTATGGTATGGATACCATTCTTGGGTTTCTTGCCCTTGAAATCCAGCATCTCCTACCTCTTGGTAGCACTCTTCATAATACTCTTAGTTTTGGAAACCATGGGTTCTTTCCTACTCATAGTGCTCCTCTGTCAACATATAGCAAGACTCGGTAGGATGGTTGGAGTGACACATATTACAAAACCTTACTTGTTGAGCCTCTCTTCTTATTATGAGTTCCCTCAAGGTGAGACGTTCCATTTGTTTTTTTCTTTTTCAAAGCCCGGAATCATATTGTAAGGATTCTTAATAAAAATTCACCAAGAACTCAAGCAATACCTACTCCGACCAAAAACAACCACCAAGAAGTGGAAAATAAAAACAACTAGCTAATATGCAACCAAATATGCCAAACACATAAAAATAAATGCCTCTTCCCCGGCAGCGGTGCCAAAATTTGGGATGTCATTTTCGTACCTCTCAAAGTTGTAATTAATAATCCCTTTATGCTTACTAAATACAATTAAGTAGATAGTGGCAAATCAAGGTCGTCCACAAAGAAGAGGGATTTTCTTAACCATTTAAATATATAAGGCTTATATTAAGCTAGAAGTAGATATATATATATATAGTATATAAAAGCAAGTAAAGAGGGGGGTTTTGGTTGGTTGTGGTCCTAAGTTATGAAATTAAAAAGACAAGATAGCTAGAAAACTTAAGTAAATATGCTAATCATCAAACAAACTAAGAAAAAGAGGTAAAAACTACAAAAGACAAAGCCTTGGGGGCAATTAATATCCACTTCCAAACCTAATGTAGATCATTGAACAATTCACTCATTCTATCACATTCGTTACCTGTGGGGAATGCTAAAACTTCCCATTCAAAGATCAACATTCATTCCTTATTAATAGTAATTTGCATAGACAAACAACGACCATTTGCAAACCTCATTGATAATCACTCTAGGCAAACCACACCATAAAGGTATTTCATCAACTGCATTATACACGAAGGACCATAGATTTGATAACAACAAGCCTTCTACCAGGGACATAACCATTTAACCAAACATAGCATTCATTAGGCTAAACCTAGAACAAACCACATTCAAGATTCAACCTTGCATTTCATCTATAGGATAAACATGAGAACAATCCACATTAACATATTTATCTAGCAAGAATCACAACACATTATGCACAACAAATTCTAATTCCATGTTCTTGGATTCTCATATCAAAGAGCCAAGACATTTGCAACTTTCCTAACACCCTAACACTTCAATCATACAAACACTTCATGTACTTAAACAACCCATAACATAAATGAAGTAAAACATCACATTTAAACACATGAATGCTAAAACAAATGCTTCAAGAAATAGTGAAATAGAGGTTCTTACTACATAGGTGTGGAAACTTCAATCAATTGCTCCCAAGTACAAAACAAAGCTAGATAATCAAAACCCATAACATAGAACAAAGATCTACAAAGAAAGAAGAAGAAATTGAAGAAAATGGTGAAAAACTAGGGTTTTGGAGACCCCAAGTCGGGCTTGGGAAAATGGGGAAGAAAAGGGGATATTTATAGCCCAAGTTGGTAAAAATGAAGGTCAAAATGCAGCAGGCATCGCCCGGGTGGAAATGGCCTCACCCGGGTGGCGGAGGTCTCAACCCAAAATTCAGATCCATCCGCCCGGGCGAGCTAATATTTACGGCTTCTTGTTTTGCTTCCCATGGGTGAACTGCTGATCTGTTTTGGGAGTTCTTGTAGCCGATTTTATAGTGCTCGAGAAGGAAAATCCAATGACGCCACTCTCGTAGGCTGATTCTTCTTGGATAATTTAAAGAAACATTGTCTAAACTTCTGGGTGACAATTCATCCGCTTCTTTGCCTTCCTTCTTCGACCCTTCTATCTTCTACCACATTTTGGCATGTGGCCTTCATTAAACCACTCCAAAGGGCTCACGAGACATCTACAAATGAAGCTCACAAAATGGAATCTAGATGCTCGTAAGGACCAAAAATCCAATAGACTAAACATAGGTTACAAAATGAAGGATTTAGATATAAAAACCAAAAATAGTCATCTAAACCCCTTATCATGTAAACCTACGTAAATGTAGCAATCTTACAACAAAAATATGACAAAAGTGATGTTAAATGCTTTGGAAAATACATGCATTTGACGTCTCATCACTATCACGTGCTAAATTACCTTGCGCAGTTTGCACCGCTCACAATAGAGTCATTCTAACCCTAACTATCACCGTTGGAATACTGGACTGCGGTAGTTTGCAATGTGTATCAGTAAAATAAAAATTTTTCGATTATTTATCGTTTCCCATGGATTTTCAATATTATCGCAATTGTTAGAGTTGTTCCTGTTAATCAACGCAAGGCATATATGTCACTTTATATTAATTGCTACGAGGTGAATGTGTATTTTCGCCCTGTATAATCTTACTAATACCTAATAATTAACACATAGTGTACGAAATTTTATAATTTTGGGCAAACAATCGCTTTGACTAATGAATTATCACCGTTGATTAATTTTGGCCGTTGATTTATCTGTGGACCACTTGATATGAATCTCCTAGCGAAAAATCTGAATTGCGAAATTAAAATCTTTGATCAAATGAAGGGATCTGCAAACCCTCGTCGGATCGAACGAAATTCAAGAACCTAGCCCTTAAGATGTTCTCAATCTCGACTTGCTCTTTAACTACCCCGCGGGATCAGATCACAAGGTTTATTAGTACTTAATTAGGCCTTGGTATTAAGCAACAATGGAAACAGCTCGCAAGCAAATAGTATGAATTCAAAAGGTTGTATATTTGATTGATAAAGGTGAGGAAATTTGTGGACAAGCCCCCCTATTTATAGGGTTAGATCTTGGCCCCAAACCCTAATCACAATTGGAAACTAAATCAACGTATGGCAGTTTTAAGAAGCTAAAATCATAACTAACTAAAATACCTAAAATAGATACATATGGCCGAATAATAGACACACACGGCCGAATGCTCCCAAGACACACCTTGGATGATATTTCCTTATCTAATCTTATCAAAACAAATTCTAATAAAAATAAAAATCAGTATTTTTGAAACCCTAATGGATTGATTAAAAACTCAGCTCTTCAAATCACACATGGTTGAGCTCTACAGTCTAAAATCCAAAATGAAATATTTTTACAGAGCTATACAATGATCACACTACCTCATTAAAACCCCAATGGGAAAAAAGAGTATAGTATTGTTCATAATGTCTTCAGGTCCTCGACAGCCGTAAACAATAAATTCAAGATGTTGATGATGACTCCTTCTTCAATTCTTCATCATAAAGGCGATTAATCAAAGAATTTAAAGCAGCATCCCTAAGCATAGTCCTTGACCTAGTCATAGGTTCCTTCATGTCACTTAGAGGATCCCAAAAATAACCTTTAAATGTTCGATCAAGACGTGGAATGTCTTCATTTATGGTGGTAGTCGTCTTTGCATCTCCATTATTCCTTCCATGATTGAAAAGTTTCATACTCGAAACTAAATTGTCTTCAAAGGTAAATAGAGATAAATCAGCAACGTTGAAGGTCGCACTAACACCATAATGATCTAGTAACTCAATATTGTAAGAACTGTCATTCACACGCTCCACCACTTTAAAAGAACCATCTCTATGTGGACTCAACTTAGATTTCTGAGCATTTGGAAAACTCTCTTTCCAAAGATGTACCCAAACATAATCTCTGACCTGGAACCTCATCAACTCGCGGCCCTGATTAGCTATGTCAACATTAGGTTCATTTGTCCGTTCGATTTTCATGCGCACCTTCTCATGAATTTTCTTCACAAAATCAGCTTTCTTTTCTCCATCAAGGTTTTTAACAAGTTTAAAATTCAAAGGAAGTAGATCAAGAGGTGTAATAGGTAGAAAACCATAAACAATTTCAAATGGAGATAAAGAAGCAGTAGAATGAATAGTGTGATTATAAGCAAACTCTGCTATCGGGATGCATTTTTCCCAATTCTTCAAGTTTTTTTGAACAAGGGCACGCTAGAGAGCCCCTAGGGTTCAATTAGTCACTTATGTTTGTCCATTAGTTTGAGGATGACTAGCAGTCGAAACCAGCAGTTTCGTCCCTAAATTGCGCCACAAGGTATTCCAAAAGTAGGATGAAATTTTAACATCACGATTAGAGACAATGGACACAGGTATCCCATCTAGCTGAACTACCTCTTTCAAATATAGATCCGCAACATGCATTGCATTATCTGTCTTCCTACAAGGATTAAAGTGTGCAATTTTCAAAAAATTATCCACAACATCAAAGATAGAATCATTACCTGACTGAGATCGTGGTTAACTGAGGATAAAATTCATGGAGATATCAACCCAAGGATGTGTAGGAACAAGTAATGAAGTATAAAGCTCAGGAGGCTTTGTTTTAGACTTAGCCTTCAAACAATCAATACAAGTTCTACAAACCCTGTCAATTGCTAGTGCCATTTTCTGCCAGTAAAAATGTTCTCTCAACAAATTATAAGTTTTAAATACACCAAAATGTCCCATTAAACCACCTGAATTAACTTCCCTAACTAGTAGTTCATGCATAGAAAATTGAGGAATACATAACCTATTATTCATAAACACAAAACCATCATGCCAAAAAAACGGCCCATAAGCACCATTTTTGCATGCAGCATAAACAGATGAAAAATCAGGATCAGTTGCATATAAATCTCACACGAATGAAAACCCTAACAAAATACATTCCAATCGTGTAAGTAAAACATGTCTACGACTCAAAGCATCATCAAAAAGATTTTCTTTGCCCTTTTTGTAACGCAGCACATAAGGAAAAGATTCAATGAAACTAGACCATTTAGCATAATTCTTATTCAACTTCATCTGAATCTTCAAATATTTCAACGACTAATGATCACCATGAATGAAAAATTCTTTATGCAATAATAATTTTTCCAAGTTTCTAATGCACGCACAATTGCATAAATTTATTTATCATAAACAGGATAGTTAGAGCACTGCCCTTTAGCTTTTCACTGAATTAAGATATAGGTCGATTCTCTTGCATCAAAACTGTAAAATACCAACACCAGAAGCATCACAGTGGATCTCAAAAGTACCATTAAAATCAGGTAAAGCAAGAATAGAAGCATTATATAATTGTACTTTTAGTTCATTAAATGCATTCTCTTGACTGTCAGTCCAAACAAATTTCACATCCTTTTTAACTAGTTCTTTTAGAGGTGCAACAATAGATGAGAAATCACATACAAACCGTCTATAAAAACTAGCTAAACCATGAAAAAAGAATGTACCTGGTTAGCGTTGGTAGTCTTGGCCAAGTCTTAATAGCCTCAATTTTGGATTCGTCGACTTTTATGCTCTCCTTAGAGACCAAAAAACCAAGAAACACAACCTCCAAAGCGCAAAATGTGCACTTTTTGATGTTTGCATATAAACAAGACTCACATAATGCAACAAGAACCACTTTAACATGCTCAATATGTTCATCAATCGACTTAGAATAAATTAATATATCATCGAAATAGATCACAACAAAGCAACCAATAAACTTTCTCAAGATATGATTTATCAACCACATAAAAGTACTAGGTGCATTAGTTAAACCGAAAGGCATAACAATCCATTCATACAATCTGAACCTAGTCTTAAATGTTGTTTTCCATTAATCCATTTTATTAATTCAAATCTGATGATAACCCTGAGTCAAATCAATCTTATTATAAATCACAGATTCATGCAAATATTCAAGTGTATCATCTAACCTAGGGACATAATGGCGATATTTAATGGTAATCTTGTTAATAGCACAACAATCAATGCACATATGCCAAGTTTTCTCTTTCTTAGGAACTAAAATGACAGGCACAATACAAGGACTAAGAGATTCTCACACATAACCTTTTTGAAGTAACTCATCGACTTGTCGTTGTAGTTCCTTTGTCTCCCCAGGATTTGCTTCATACACTGGACAGTTTGGATCAACCAAATCCGAAACCAAGTCAATCTGGTGTTCAATACCTCGCAAAGGTGGTAAACCCATAGGCAAGGCCTCGAGAAAGACATCCTCAAATTTCTGTAACATTTTAGCAAACCGTGGAGGAGCATGCATAGGAATATCATCACTAGCGAAATATCTTTCTTTAAAATACATGATAAGCACATAAGAATGATTAGAAAAATATAGATTCACATCCCTAATCAATGCATAAAATGATCTACTAGAATCAATAGGAAGTTCATGTCTCATCATGTAAATCGATAGAAAATGACTAAAATTTGAAGATAGAATTTTATGCGACTTATCAGAATCATTTTTGGACTTACTTGGCTTACCTGGATTGGGCACCCTTGAATTTTGGTCGAACTTTTCAAGGTTTTTGCCTCCTATTTTCACCTTGTGGTCGAGATCCCTCAAACCCTAGCTAGGGTTTTGTTTGGCCACTTTTGCCTCAGTCGCAAACTTCTCTTTGTTAATTTTCATGTGTCTCTGTGCCTCTAAGACTTTCACTGGAGATAATTGAGTTAAAGTATACCTTGTTATATCCTTAATCAAAGTAATTTTGTTAGTGTAACCATCATGCAAACATTTACAATCAAATTGACAAGGTCTCCCTAATAAAATATGACTAGCTTCCATAGGCATGACATCATATAAGATAGAATCATGATAATTTCCAATCTTAAAGTTAATCATGAATGGTTTTTAACCCTAATTTCACTACTACCATTTAACCAAATAAGTTTATATGGTGATAGATGAACAGTCACGGGAAAAAAATGATTTAACAAGAAGATTAGACACATTATTAATACAAGAGCCAGCATAAATAATCAGTAAACAATTATTATCTTTCAAAAGGCAATGAGTATGAAAAATATTCATTCTTTGTACCTCAGTTTCAACCATTTGAGAGTTTAGAAGTCTCAATAACATGAAGTTACCCTGTGTTTCCGGACCTTGTTCATCATGATCATTTATGATAATCTCTTCATCTTCTTGTTTTTCACCACTTTCATACAATGGTGGCATCTCAGCATATTCATCTTCTTCATCTCCTTCCTCAATTTTTGTTGACACTCGTGCATTTGGATAGATACTACAGACATGCCCTCTCTATTTACAATGAAAACAAGTAGGAGAGTTAACATAAACCAAATTTGATGAAGTTGTGAACTTACCTGGATTTTTTGAAGATTGCTGAGTTATTGGTGCGGCCCTCCTTTCAGTAGAACTATAAGTCAGATTTGAATAGGTCTGGATCGATCCTAGTCTCCATGTGGGCGTGCCCCTACTTTGGCTATAGATAGGGTTTCCGGAGTCAAACCCTGGTCTTTGACTAGAAAATTCGGCGTGTGGCCTCCTTGGTCGCAGGGTACTCTCAACCAACCTTGCTTTCATCAATAAATCGCCCATTAATATGTGATGTTGACTGGCATTTGAAGGTTTTCATGAAAGTCTTCAATGAATCTATTTTTGATGAATGTGTCATCTTCATTCATCCTGACCCTTCTCATGGCCAACCCAAGATCTTGCCAGTATTCATTAACTGTGTGATTTCCTTGCTTCATGTTGGAAAAATAAGAATATTGTTCCATAAAGTAAGTAGGCAGAACATGATATTAGCGATGCTCGGATCTCAATCTTTCCTAAGTGGAGATAAGCTTCTTCCCAGCAAGATATCGCGACTCTTTTATATTTTCCACCATTCATCCGCATAATGAGTGAAGGAATATTGTGCCACCTTGGCCTTTTCTATCTCTCGATAATTGTTGAGATCAAACAGATTATCAATATATCGTTCCCAATCAAGATATTTCACCGGATTGTGTTCACCATCAAATCGAGGGATGTCATACTTCAATCCCTTGACATCTCAAGAAAAATCTGAACCTGAATTGGATCCTTAAATGCTCTTCCTTCTTCTTCGGGAATGATGTTTTCTATGGAGATGCCTTCTAGAAGACCCTCGGTGTGATTGCGTTTCCAAACCATCATAAGAATATTCATTTGAACTGCCAGAACCATTGAATTGGTTGACACATCTATGAGATTCTTCCCTCTTAGCTGATGATGTAGGTGTAGGCGGTGCCATGTTGTCAACTTTTCTCGCTAATCTTTGCATTACACTCATAAGTGCATTTATTGCGACAACAAATCGATCTGGATAATTGGCTTCATTAGGTTTACTTGATGTTGCTCCCAACTATCTGGAGCTTCATCTCATGAATGATCACCACACCTTCCATCAGAGGTGTTCGTCAATGGAAAATTGTTAGGATTGCTAACAAAAGGCGGGACGAATAGATTTTTGTCCTCCATCTCCGCTAAACTGCTAAGAAAAATAAACGGTTAGTATAAAAATTGCCCCCTTCCCTTTGTTTAGTAAGATTTCTCACCAAGTGTATAACACTAAGAACTCACAAGGCGAAGGCTAATGGAAGAGAAATTGATCAATTCACCTCAATTCAAAGAAAAATATGCCGACGAGTACTGCAGAACTTATATATACACACACACACACATATACATATATATATATATATATACACACATATATATATATATGTATAAATATACATATATATATATATATATATATATATATATGAACTCAAACTTGGGCTCTACAATCTGGAATTCCAAATAGAGAATAAGGAATAAAATACAATTTGAATGGCACGAATCGGAGATTTATTGAAGAAGTTATGATCAAAACAAGAAGTTATAAGTTCCGAAGATTCCAGTAACTTTTCCTAAATCAATTTTGATTAGGAACTCAAACCCCAAATCCCTTGTGGTAAAGGATTTTAATGGATTACTTGCACCCCAAGTCTAAAATTTAGATCAAATCTCCTCTCAATTGGATTTTTTCCCTTTTTCCTCTTCCGATTAGGATTTTGACTTTTCATTTCCTTTTTCAAACCGGAATTCCTTTTTCTTTCTTTCGTTTTCTACCACAATTCAATTTTTACACACTATAAAACACTCACAATCAGAATCTTACTCCCCAAGCAAAGGTTTTTGAGCAAGATTCCTAAATATTTTTAGAAATTGCAAATTTGCCCCCAAACATTCAAAAATTACAAAATGATCCCAAACCTCCGATTTTAAAACCCTGGATTACGGTTTTAAAACCCAAAATCAGTTGGTTTTTTTGTTTTTGTATTTGAAAAAAATTGGAACAAATTTAGCCTATATAAAACTTGAAATAAGAAATCTGCGACAACTTCGTTTTGATTCAAATGAATTTCGAGGAATTCAAGATCGTAAGGATCAAGAATATAACACTATATCAGGAAAAAAGACACAAAAGACTCTATTTTTTTTAATAAGGTGTAATCAAGAATCAAAGAACAATTCAAGATCACAGAATCAAATAACAGTAAAGAAAACAAATTGGATTATGAGCATGCAATAATTTTCAGAAGAGTGGAAGTAAAATACCACAAGCACATAACTGTTTTTGCTACCTAAAAACTACGAAACTGACTGAGAGGTGAAGGCAAATAATGCTTGTTAATGCTCAGACCTTTCGACGTCCTCCTGACTTGATTGATGAAGGTGAAAGTGAATAGTATTACCGAAGTATTCTAACTCTCGGACCCTTCAACATTCTTCGCCTCTAGATTTAATACCCCTAATAAGAAAAATAAAAAAAAACATAGGTAAAATATGACATGAAAGAGTTTATAAACCTAAAAAATTTCAAAAATAAATAAATGAAAAACCCAAAACCCCTGATGAATTTTTCGGCCACCAGTAGATCTTTTGCTTTGCTCTAATACCAATTGATATGAATCTCCTTACAAATACTCTGGATTGCAGAATCAAAATCTTTGATCAAATGAAGGGATATGTAAACCCTCACAGGATCGCACAAAATTCAAGAACCTAGCCCTCATGATGCTCTCAATCTCGACTTGCTCTCTAACTAGCCCGCGAGATCAGATCACAAGATTTACTGGTACTTAATTGGCCCTTTGGATTAAGCAACAATGGAAATAGCTCATAAGCAAAGAGTATGAACTCAAAAGGTTGTATATTTGATTGATACAGGTGAGGAAATTCGTGGACAAGCCCCCCTATCCATATGGTTAGATCTCAGTCCCCAACCCTAATAAAAACTGGAAATTGAATCGACTTATGGCAGCTTTAAAAAGCTAAAATCATCACTAACTAAAATACGTAAAACTGACACATATGGCCAAATAATAGACACACACAGGCGAATGCTTCCAAGACGCACCTTGGATGAATACTGTCTTATCTAATCTTACCAAAACTAATTCTAATCAAAATAAAACTCAATATATTTGAAACCCTGGCGGACTAGTTCGAAATTCAGCTCTTCAAAGCCGACTTGGTCGAGCTCTACAAGCTACAATCTACAATCTAAAATGAAATAATTTTATAATATTTTACAGTGATCACACTACCTCATTAAAATTCCAATGGAAAAAAAGTATAGTGTTTTTCATGATTTCTTCAGGTCTTTGACAGTCTTGAACAATAAATCCAAGATGTTGATGATAACTCTTCCTTCAATTCTTTATCTTAAAGGCGATCAATCAAAACATTTAAAGCAACATCCCTAAGCTTAGTCCTTGACCTAGTCATAGGTCCCGCCATGTCACTTAGAGGATCCCGAACATAACCTTTAAATGTTTTATCAAGACGTGAAATGTCCTCATTTATGGTGGTAGTCGTCTTGGCACTCCATCACCACTTTTGCCCGCCCAACTTTAAAAATAGATGATTTAAATCCCCTCCGCCAGGTTAATCTATCAAACCTTCCCTCGTCTCGTCATGTGCTAGCGGCGTGTGAAAAATAGGGCCATAATAGTCTTTCCTTTTTGAAGCACCACGTGTCACATTCTGAAGTGTTGATAATATTCCTCACCCTCTCCATTTTTTCTCTTAATTCCTTTCTTTTTTCTTGCCGCACACCACCACTTCCTCCTCTTTTATCTCTTGCTACTATATTTCTCTACCAATATTTCCTCCTCTATTAGATATGACAATAGAGGCGGGGTGGGTGCAGATTATGGTCCTCTGTACCCATGACCACCTATTATTTCATAACCATATCAACCCCATTGGGTATTGTCTAAATTCCACCTCCGCCCTATCACCCACTCGGGTTTCCATACCCACTACAAACCCATTTTACTCACCACATCTATATTCTTATATAAATCTAAAATTTTACTTTAAAATAATAATTTTAATATTAAAAATTAATTATTATTTAAATGAAAATATTGTAGTTAAGATATGTGCATTAAGGATATATAATAGTTTAGTATATATTAGAATTTGTGTATACATAGCCGGTCTAGTAGGACAGTGCAGGGGTTGGGCGGGTATGGACTAATATCCATACCTAACTCACTACCCATGATAGGTATAATTTTCATATCCATACATGCCCACCCCCACCAATACTACCTCTATATCCTCCATATTGGGGTGGACCTCTATAGAACCCACCCCACTGCCATCCTTATCCTCTATCTCTCTTACATCTTTCTCTCAAGAATATTTCTTGTTGGAATATTCGGTACAAGGACCAAACCTTGTATTCACCGCTTCCTCCACCCCCTCCGTTCTCATCCCCTACCACCACCACATCCACCTCTTCCCCCATATCTCATCGGGATCTTCCCCCTCCACCACCATCTCTTTCTATCTTACAAGTAGAGTGACAAATGGAGGTGGTGGTGATGTACAGAGATTTTGAAAGTTATTTGTCATGGTGGAGGTCATTGCTGGTGGTGGTACTGATGAAAACGAGATTGTGTTCGTATTTTTGTATGAAAGTGTGTTTTCTTTGAATGTTCTTAAAGAAATGGTCTCGATATGTTTGGTGGTGGTTTGATGCTAGTGATTTGGAGGCGGTGATGTTGATTTGAAGGCTATAGTGGTTGTGCTCTTTGAGATGGCTGCACTGGTGTGTATGGGTTAGAAAAAGGTGATTATGTTATGTGCCTAAATTTACACGTGGATGGAACGTAACGGGGAAGGGAGGAGGTTTGATGGATTGATAAGATAGAAGGGGCCTTAACTTGGCAATTTAAATTAAAAAATAATTAAAATACTCCCACATAATATAATTAGAAGAAAACCATCGTAAGGAGATTCATATCAAATACTCCCATAGAATATAATTGGAATGTCCTTGAAGTATTAAAAATATCTATCTTGGACATCTTCTTAGATGCAAATATATTTGCTCTCAATCTGAATTCTCGTTTATGCTTTGTAGGCTTTTCTTTTTGCTAATACGTATTAAACTATTATTTTATGCTATTGATTGGTAACCATTACTCAAATCCCCCAATAAATGTACAGTTGCACATTAGATCTATATGTAATAGGAGGAAAAGGTAATAATTCAATTAAAATGAAACAAATTCCCTCTCGAATATCTAGACAACCAATGCATAAATGTTTTATATAATCATGTAAGTTCATTTCGAATGTTAACCTAAATATTTAATGATTTATTATCCTCAAATGATAAGCATTATTCACATAAACACAATGAAAAAGTACAAGTGAGCATGAAAAACCCTAAAAGCCAGGATCTTTCAGAAAACAGATTCCTATTCGAAGAGTGCATAACCGCATGGATAAGCTCACACTAACCCGTCACTTTGGGATCCAATTCAAGATTTTCCTTGGGAGGTATCGGGAAGGAATTGGAATGGAAAAATATCGATTCATACAGAAGAAAAGGTTCTCTATTGATTCAAACACCATACCTATCCCATAGGGATAGAGGAAGAGGAAAAACCGAAGATTTTACATTTTACATAGTACTTTTAATTCTCAATCAAATATCACTATACAGTACTTTCAAAATCAAATTCACAAAATATGGGGTATATAATATCATTGGTGACATAGATCTTCCATTTTTCTCGTGAAGCACAAATATTAAGAATATGGTGAGTACTATGTTATGTTAATTACTTGATTACTGAGTGTAGATACATTTCAAGTCAATTTACCAGATGATCATACAAGTTTTTTTTTAAAAAAAATATTTAACTTTCGAAACAAAGTACTTTCTATGGTACCCTAGAATTATAAACCTAAACGTTTTTCATACAAGTTGATAATGACCTAGCCCAAATATTATAATGGGCTTGGTTAATCAGCCCACTTGGAATATAACTGCCTTATCTGATACCGTATTTATAGGGTATTAAAGAATTGCAATTAATGTCAAATACTATTAAGGTTTTACAATATAATTACCAGGTATTTATTCATTTTTGTATTCATTTATGTATTCATTCAATCCATATACAATCTATATACTCTTTATAGACTTCAGCATCAAAAGATTTACCCTTGAGATTTCCCGGGGATAGTTTTCTTGCAGGTTGTGACCGGGAGTTTGAGTGTGATGACTAGGCAGTTCTTTAGACCCATTAATTGGTGCCGACTGTAGGGAAAAATTAAGCTGGATTCAAGTTCCTTGGTTTATGTCTATGGTTACTCAAAGGAGTGAGAGATTGAGGTTAAAAGGTACTGGAGCCAGTAACAAAGCACAGTTGAGGAGAATAGATATGACTAACCCCCTGGAGCCACACGGTATCAAGCCCGAGGAGGTTCGAGAATCAGTGTTTGAGTCAGGGACTGCACATGTTTCGACTATGGAACACGAGAGGATACAGATCTCAAGTGAGGCCTAACCCACAGATTGTTGAAGTTTATCGAGTAGATGTTATGGGGGCCTCGAGGCATCCAGGAGTTAATATGTAGCAGAGAGTTGGGAACATCGGACCTACTCAGAGCAGACCAGTTGCTTCATGAGATGACATAGATGGGCGGTTCACGGAGGCCTCTAGTTATTCTTATATAAAATCTTATGAACAAACTATGCAAGAGAATTAGAAACGGGAATGATGGGACCGAGTCAGGATTTGACGCAAGTGGGACATGTCTTGGTTGTGGCGGGATACCGAGTTACCTCTCCCTCGAGGGGTATGGGTATCTCGAATGCTGCAATACCATCAATGCCTATAGGGATGACTGTGGGGTTTGTATCTCAACCCATGATAGCTTACCCCTCCCAACATATGTGGGAGAGGCATTACAGGCATGGTCTCGGCCTTCTTTTCTAGATCACTTGCAGTGAATGGCGTATTTGATGCCTCATCTAGTCCCCATAACCTAATTATTTACCCTTCTAGGTACTTAAATAGAGTATGTGATAGTGGCTTCTCTAGGACTCCAGGTATATGGAAACATAGAGCTGCAACATGCAATGTCCAGTCAAAGGCCTTATAACCCTTACGGACAACTACCAATCTATCCAGGGGTCATGCAACCTTGGGAAAATTCTAGATATATGGGTACACAGACTGCATACGTAATGCAATTTGAGGGAAATGAATGGGGGTTAAATCTAGCTTGAGGACAACAAGAAGTAACGACGGATGCTAATGACTCATTGAAAAAGGAGTTAGATAGGTTGATTGGGCCAATATACCAAGTAGCTTCGATCTTCTTTTAGCTCTGTGATAACAGGAGTTCGATGGCCAATAGATGTAAAGCCACCGTAAGGACTTCCTACTTACAGTGGGGAGTCAGATCCTCGAGAGTTCATTCAAGCGTTCATGAGTTTGATGAATTTGAGAGATTTTGAGGAAAAAGCTGACCTGTAAGTTAGTCGGGAGCTATCTTCAGAGGAAAACTCAAGAGTGGTCCAACAAGCTACCCAGGGGCTCATTACACTCATACAGAGACTTCATTAGGGCTATGTTTAGTCAATATGCACAGAAAAAGAAATTCACAATAACTTTGATGGAACTTTATCAGAATAAGCAGAAGTTAGGAGAAAGTACGGAAGCCTTTTATCATAGATATTTGGATGAAATCCCAGGGGTAATAGATACCACAGAAAATGAAGTAACTAAAGGATGCCTATTGGAGATGCAGGACTTGAAGCTGTACAACAAATTGAGCACGAATACTCCTCAAACACTACAAAAGCTTCAAGAGGTAGTGGAACAATATTCGAGGATAGAAGAGGATACTAAGAAGAAGAGAGAGGGTTTGGGAGAGAAATCAAGGAAAAATAGTGTCCCTCGAGGGAAGAAGCTAATGGAAACATCCATGCCTAGCTTCGAGAGATATACCCCAATGCTGCCGACACCTATGGGAAGGTCTCCTGTGCAAATCCTGAGCATACATAGAGGATTTTTTAGGCCACCCTAACCTATACAGAATACATCAAATATGGTGATAGCAAGAAGGTCAACCAACATGTATTTTGATCATCACAAAGATTATGGCCATGAAACGAATGATTGTGCACAATTAAGGATGGAGTCATAAAGATGTGAAAGAGAGGGGAAGTTCTGAGGCCCTACACCCCGAAATAATCATATTGGGCCCCCAAGACCCACAAAAGATCGAAAGGAATGGCATCCATATAGGAGAAAAAATCATAATCATGGAGGTAAAGGAGACAGGAGACCTCGTGATCAAATAGTTTGAGACAGAGCCTAGGAAGAAAGAGAGGAAAGGCCATAGGAACAACATGGAGCAATCAGGAAAATAGGAATGGAGACAACCCACCTATTCAAAGGGTGATAAATGTGATCAAAAGAATCATGGGGGAGAGGTCCTCGAATGCTGTAACAAAAGCGAGAACAAGGATGGTCCTGCCAGGAGAGCCACAGCATAAGATATTTTGCATAGATGAAACTGTGACATTCTTGGCTGATGTGGTCCTAAATAAAATTCCACTTGCAAATCCTATAGTGGTCTTGGTGGTGATTGGGACATCATTGGTGACAAGGGGTTTTATTGATGGTGGCGGTGTTGTAGAAGTAATTTGTTGATTGTTTTGATTAGTTGGATATATGGTGCAGTAACTTGAAAAAGTTAACCTCGCCTTTGTCTGGGTTTACAGGGAACCCCACATTTCCTTTAGGGGAAATAACCATGTCGGTTTGGGTATCTGATGGTGATAAAGGGGTAACGTTAGATTGCAATTTTGTGGTCATAGATGCCTACTCCCCCTATAACGTGATTCTTGGAAGACCAAGGATGTGCTAGGCTTGAGCATTTTAGTCACCTTATCATCTAACGATGAAGTTCCCAACTGGTAGAGGGATAGCTTCTATTCGAGGAGATCAAACCGTGGCTAGAAATTGTAACATGACGGCAGTGAAGGAGGCGAGAAAGCAAAGAAACGTGGCTTTGGTACACGGAAGATTGGCCCAGCAGATACAGCACAAGTGCCCATTCAAGATATCGGTATACTGGTTGTTGGAATATTGATTCATCCGGACATTAGGGGAAGATTGGGCAAATTGTTAGACAAATACGCTGATGTCATTTCTTGAAATTCTTCCAACATCCTGGGAGTACCCTTAAATTTGGCATTACACCGATTGAATATCGATCCTTCTATAAGGCCAATTAAAAAAATAGAAGAGGCTTTGCTCATGGGAGGGTTAAAGCCATTAAAGAGGATGTTGAGAGGTTGTCAAAGGCGGATGTAATCGAGGAAGTCTTTTATCCCAAATGGTTAGCTAATCCAGTTAGGGTGCCAAAAAATAATGGATATTGGAGGATGTGCATAGATTTCACCTAATTAAACAGATGTTTCCCCAAGGATAGTTACCCATTACCACCTATTGATAACTTGGTGGAGTCCATTACTCGATATCAAGTTCTGGCCTTCTTTGATGCTCACAAAGGGTACTATCAGATACTGATGGCTGAGGATGACAAGGAGAAGACGTCTTTTATCACTGGTATAGGTACTTATTGCTACAAGAAGATGCTGTTTGGGCTCAAGAATGCTGGGGTGACATACACTACAAGAAAAATGACCAATTACTTCACCATTTTTACCTCGGTTTTTGGTTAAGGTCAAATAACCGAGGTAAAAGACTATTACCTCGGTTCTTTATTTTGTTGAAGTAAATAATATTTTTTACCTCGATTAAAAAAATTTAGATAAAAAGTGTGCAATTACCGAAATCGCACGCAAGTCTAGCTTACCGACGTCGATTGTATTTGTGAACAAAGCCGCACATGCATTTCTTTGTTACCAAGATCGCATATTGTAGTGACTTGACGTCGCACGTCCCTCTCGCAGGCATGAAATGATTGACGTCACACGCATATCTGGCTTACCAACATCGGTTGTTTTTTAGACCGACGTCGAACGTCACTCTCGAAGACATGATACTTATACGTATATGAATAACTAGATAACACCTTTGTGATGCATGATTTAAAATAATTGAATATATACATATATATATAGATATACATTAATAATATAATTTTATTTAACAAAACAAAAAAATATTTTTTAAATTTTTTTATGCAGCTCCATTTATTTTTAATTTTGAAAGATTTTATAATTATACTTTTAACTATGACCTTATGTTTATATTTTCAAATGAAATAAATTAAACGTAATGTTTGAGTAACACATGATCAATATTTTAATAATAAAATTTAATGTTAACAAAACTAAAATATAATTTTGTAATTTTTTATGCTACTCCATTTCTTTCAAACTTTTAAAAGATTTTATAACTATACTTTTAACTATGAATTTATGTTTATATTTTTGAAATGAAATAACATAAATGTAGAGTACTTCGAGTAATATGTGATCGAAGTCGAATGTCAAATAAATATATTTTAATTTTTCACCGAATAAAAATTTATATACTACTTATTCATAATTATACAAAATAAGTAGTTTAAAATTTGGTTGCTATGTTAAATTTAGTTACTAAACATCTCATTATTTCTGATACATTGTAGGTATGACATATAAATATTTGCAAGGAAGGTGATCCGTACCAATTTAGTGATTAGATGGATATGTCACTACTGGAAAACAAGCACATAGGCACCGGTATGAGTTACTCTATAACATGTACTAGCACTTTCCAACGTTTCACCAAAAAAATAATTTATTTTATATTTCTATATTTCGGCAAGAATAACAAAAGTCATGTATTTTGGAGCAATGAATAATGAGGTAACACAATTTTGGGCCATAGTGTAATTTTCCGAGACTGTGAAGAAATAATCAATGTTAACTTTCGAAAACCTTCCGTTCACCCATACATGCCCGAATTGCAAAGTTACGATCTTATATTATTGAATACCATTTTGGTACCGCCAATTTTGTGATTTGATGGCTCCAACTTTCTTGGAATGACCTAAGGGCAAAAAGTAAAAACTTTACTCGTAACTCCAAATTAAAATCCGCTCAAATGTGATGCTACCATATACACCCTCATTGTATTTTTCAAGTCTGTAATGGAATATTTATTAACAATCGGGCATAAGATCATATCCGTAATCCTTTCCAATTTTCCTTTCTTACTTCTAAATATTCAACTCTAAATTACTCTAGATAATGTACTAGTGCTTTCCAACATTTCATCAAAAATTAATTATTTTATATTTCTATATTTAGGCAAGAATTAAAAAAAATACAATGTATTTTGGATCAATGGATAATGGGGCAAGATAATTTTGGGCCACGGTGTAATTTTCTAAGAATTTATAAAAGTAATCAACATAATTTTTTTTCTTCTTTTTTTATATTTTCTCTGGGAAATAGTATTTACAACATTTTCTGGGCATAAAAAATCAAAAAATCATGCTAAAAATATATATACACTGTCTCAATCAATGTACAACCCAAATACTAACACAATAGCTCAACCATTTCTACCCATCATGCAATTTTAATTCATATCCCCAGCAATAATAAATCACTTACACATTCTTTGAGGGTTAAGAAAAGGCTGAGGCTCTTACTAAATATTTAGTGACTAAAAATAACAAAAAAAAATAGTCATCTGACTTCAATGGGGAAAACTAGGGGATCAATGAAAGGATGAAAATATATAGTATAAGCTAAGTAGGCTCATTCCTAAATGCCTATATCATTTTCATACTCAAGTATAAAAAATAGTCTCGAAATCATGGCACAAACCAAGCAATGAATATCAAAATATGATCACTCAACAAAGAGATAAAGAGCTACTTTTCTCATATATATGCCTATATTTTTTTCACAACTTTTGCTCTTTAAGGCTCAAATCCTCACAATATATCTAAGTTCACATAAAAATGACTTATTGCACATTCATCATCCTAGAACACATACAAGGAATCAATGATTTTTTTTTCACAAAAGGGAAGTAATCTTCCATCTTACCAGAGACCAAATTTTTTCCAACCCTTCAAATTTTCAATTCAAGGATGCCTTTTTTACTCAAATTATGAAAGAATACAAAAAATAGTTTTTGTGTTTTTTATTTTTTTTAAAAAATCTTTGATGAAAAACAAACCATCGATGTTGCACCTCTCCCCCACACTTAGACTACACAATGTACCCATTGTGTAAGAAAGAGCTAGCATATGCAAATGAATAAGAAAATATGATTTCATGCAAATATTCTATAAATGAAACTAAAATGCAATTAAAAGAGAAAAAATAAAGAAAGAAAAGAAAATGCTCTCTGGGCGGTTAATTAGCCTTGGGGTCAACATCAGAATTGTAGCCAGTATGAGCATCCCGGCCAGTATTGTTCCTCTTCGTGCTAATTTTGGTTAATTGGATGTCATTTTCACAATTTTCAACTCTAGCTCATGCTCTTCTTTCTGCCTAAGTCACTGTCAAACTATTAGTCAATGTCAAATTCTTCTTTCTTAATTTTTCCAAACCTGCAAAAAATCAAAACCAACCACGCAAAAATTAAAACCAATCAAAATCTGGATTTTTTCGTTTCTTTTTTTTTATTTTACATTCAAATAAATATAATAAATTAAATTAAAAAAATTCAATCACACTATATTCTAATAATAAAAAAAAAATAACCAAAAAATAAAATTTTAAAAAATGAGGAAGAAGCTTAGGTTGTGTCCCAAGAAGTGCCCTTATCGTCTTGGGCTAGACTCAGTTGGCTTTTTCATATCAGCTATATAGAGGCAATGAAGGTGTCATTTCCTCAACTTTGAAGAGCTTCATTCCCTCGGGATACATGACAGGTAAGGTCTCATTCTCCCTAAAAAATGCATATTTGAGATGCTTAGGTAACGTCTTCAACTCCAGCTCAGGTGCTCTGTCAATCAAAGGAATAGTGTGTTTAGGATTTGTCGGGATGATCATCCCTACTGATGTCGACAGATAGTTAACAAATTGTTCATCTGGAATCGATCTGTGGGGCTTATTGACCAAATTATTTTGAGTGACAGAATTCTACTTTTCTGGGCTCGGATCGATCAGGAAGGTCATTCCAACTGATATTTTTTGAGAACTGTACTCTTTGGTGGAGTATAGTTGCATGATGATGTCATGTATCATTTCATCCATCGCATGCATTGTGCCTTTGTCCTCCCATCCATTGAAGAGTACCCGTTCAAGCTTTTCATCCGTAGAATACTTTTCTATAAAAACATCAACCAATGGGTCAATCACATCAAGAGTAAACATAGATTCAGGATCATCTACACGTTTCATGGCATCAAAAATATTGAATGTGACTATATCTCAATCAAATTTAAGGCTAAGTATTCCCTTATCAACATCAATCTTGGTTTTTGTTGTCTTCATGAATGGCTAGAATAATTAGGGACCTATTAGCAAAGATTAAATCATCCATATCAACAATGTATAAATACACATAAAACATCATATCAATGACTTTCACAAGTACATCCTCTATTATACCCTCGGGGATGCATTAGACCTATATGCTAATTGGATTATGACACGAGTTTCCTTCAATGGTCCTAATTGCAAGTCATTATACACAGAGAGGGACATGACATTAATTGATACACCAATATCTAAAATGGCCTTTTCAACATTCATCTTGCAAATTTTGCATGGGATAGAGAACATCCCAGTATCCTTCCATTTCTGTGACAATTTACGTTGAATAATTGAAGAAAATTTTCACCTACCCTAATTTTTGCATCTTTCCCATGTCTCGTCTTTTTTTTTAACAAAACTCTTTAAGAAATTTTGCATACCTAAGAACCTGCTTTATAGCTTCAATTAAGGGCATATTGATTTCTACCTTTTAAAATACCTCCAAGATCTTCTTCTCACCCTCTTCCTTCTCATTTCTAGCTAACCTCGATGGGAATGGTGGAGAAACTTCTGTATTAGAAATAGATGATTTAGGTTGAGTGTTTACCTTTGAGGACTCTTTTTTTTGTCTCATTGGCTTCTTCATGTTCATCATTCTTCTTGCTTTCTTCCTTAGGTACAGAATCAACTAACTCATTCCCACTTCTTAGGAACACTGCGCTAGCATTCTCTCTTGGATTTGGTTCTGTTTGGGAACAAATTTTTTCATTGATTGACTTCAACTTATTTATCTCTGGAGCCATCTGTGTGATTTGAGTCTCAATATTTCCCAAGGCATCTCACGTTTCTTTCTGGAAAGCATTTGTATTTTTGGCTAAATTTTGCACCACTTCACAACCTTGGGCAATACTCTAAAGAACATCATTCATGGAAATTTTTTGACCGTTCTAGGCGGGATGATCATCCCAACCAGCCTGCGGCTGTCCTAAAGCATACATTCCTGGAGCTTTCTGGGTCCAACTAAAATTTGGGTGGTTCCTCCATTCTGAGTTATATGTACTCCCTCCATCCCATAGAAAACATCATAATTACTTTTTGCATGCCCATTTAGGAGTACTAAGTTGGCTAATGAGAAAGAGAGGATTAAATTAATTTTTTATTTCAGTGGCCCATAGTGAAATTGAAGCCACAAATTTGTGTTCAAAAAAGGAAAGAGCCAAATTATGAACTTTTCAATGGGACAGACCAAAATGGAAAGTAGGAAGTTTTCTATGGGATGGAGGGAGTATTTGAATATGCATCATACCTTCTTGGTCTCGGTGTAGCATCTTTTTATCCAACGCAAGTTTGTTCAGTCTGAGGATTTAGAAGACTTAGGCAAGCATCAGTGTAGTGTCCCATTTGTGAGAAAATTTTGCACTTAACTCCTTGTGAGTCTTCACATCTAGTTCCCGCACAAAGGATGTGAGGGCATCTAACTTCTCATCCATTTGTGAAGTTCTGGCTACCTTTGCTAGTCTAGATCTATCATCATCTTCATCATCTCCTCGTTAACCATATAAAGAATGATCTCTTTTGCCTCATCCATGGTTTTGTTTAGCACATTACCACCACAAGCTGCATAAAAAATTTTTATATCTATTGAACACATGCCTCCATAAAAATAATTAGTGATGGGCTAATATTTAGTAAAACCATGGTTAGGACATTTGCAACATAACTGATTAAACTGATCCTAATACCCATCAACACTCTCCCCTTTCTTTTGTTTTATGCCACTAATTGCATCTCTTAAATTAGCTGTTCTAAACTCAAGAAAAAAATTTAAAAAATTTGAACTCAAGATACTCCCAAGTTCGGATTGAACCCGAGGGAAGTTCAAATAACCATTGACGAGCCTTTCCCTGCAAAGTGTGTGTAAATGTGAGCAGTCTAATATGATCATCAGAAAAACCTTGGGGTCGTAGAGTCGCACACACGAGATCAAATTCATCAAGATGATTATGAGCACTCTCACATGGAAAATCACCAAACTTAGGTGATACTTGTATAAAACCTAGTTTAATTTCTGAGTTGCAGTCGATGTCAGGAACGACAATGCACGGTGGGCGATTATGTCAGCAATGCCCCATATCTCTTATCCGCTAATGTGGTGTTTCTACCTTACTTCTCTGCTCGTCAGCCATGTTGAGTTTTTCTTCGCCGACAGTTGACTCAGATGAGGAAGATTCCTTCAAAACTTTTGTCTGCTTCGTTAAACTTCATGCAAGTTTCTCAATCTCTAGAGTAAAGATTAACTCTTCTGTACGAGAAGAATGAGGCATATACCAAAAGGAAAAGAGAAGCAAATAAAAAATTACGAAAAATACTGCGTAAAACAAACCCTCGGCAGCGGCGCCAAAATTTGATGCATCGGTTTACACCAAAGATAATTTGAGCTCCAGGCCAGATAACCAATTAAAATTTTGGTGGTCGAAATGGTCATCCTAACCAGTACAACATCGAGCAAGTTTGTTTTCCCGAGAGATTGGCAATTTTTTTCTTAATTCTTAACCTGCGATTTAGTAACCAAAACAATTATTTGATGATGATTAATACTAAAAACAAAAAATTGAGAACAAATAAAATTGGAAAATTGTTACAGATTGCGAAAAGATTTGAACTGTGATGAGAAAAATCTGGTTGCGATCAATTCCATACTGGTTTTCTTTCTCGATCCCCGATGCAAATATGACTTTAAATGGATGCACACAAATTGGTTTTAGTTGTAAGCAACCAATATTTCCTTACCATGTCGATAATCAGGAGGATGCCTCACCAACTATTTCTCTAACATATAACCTAAGTGACATTCTATAAATTTAATATGCTAGCAGCATTAATAATGAGAAAGACCCAATTCATAACCAACAAACTCTGACGCGGGATTGTTAAATTAAGACTATTTGTTCCCCTCCACTAATCAAACTTAAATCATAATTAAGGATGATTGGTTCAATTAGTATTAAATTAACTAACATGCTATTAAATATTGCACACTACTCAAGAAAATGAAAGCAATAGTAAACATTATCAAGAACAACAGATGCTAGCATGCAATCAAAGGATAAAAACAAATTAGATCTCACGAAAATCTACGCCAATATTTCCTTGATCTTTACTGGGAAAGATGAATTTAGCTAGAAGACATAATCGAATTAATCTTCAAAATCATAGAAGAAAAGAGGATGGAAAATATATTGATGGTGAAAAACAAATGAGAAACTTTGCGTCTGTATATTTTTGCGTAGGAGAAGAAAATAAAACATACCCACCCAAAAATATAGAATAAGGAATATATATTGTCTTCTCCCTTTATCTAAAAATAACATAAAAAAATATGTGAAAATATCTTTTCCTAAAAATTAGGAGTCTTCAAGCAATTCAATTCCATTTTAAAATTGGCCTTGGCAAAATTATTCCACCAAAATTTTCCAACATAATATCCATCTTGCACAAAACTTTCCTTTTTTTCCTTCTTCAGCAAATCGCATTCACAATCCACGCACAGCTCCCCGCGTCAAATTTGTGATGTTTCTATGTGTCCGAAAATTGGTCAGTTTGGTCATCACAACCAATAATTGCAGCAACTCATCAATTTCAATCCAAAATTATAAAGTGCAATAAAATATCATCAAAAATTCCAGAGATTTTATAAACATATCAACTCAAATACAGCCCAAAACATATGGTAATATCATCCCAATCAGTGATATATAAACAACATAAATAGTTTGTAAGACTACTGAAAAATACAATTCCATGTCAAACTTAATATGGGTACTCAGAGTTATCCAATTTTATATCCCATGGAATTTGTATGTGGGGAGATCAATTCACCATTCCCTCATTTTTCACTTATATGTGTTCCTTTTCAAATTACCCCTAAAATTCCATAGTATAACTTCTAGGAATTTTAATTAAATTGATTTAACCTATTAGTTCAACAAATTTGTGTCGATCTCTTAACTTTTTATGTTTCATAGGCGTGCATCATGAATCAGGCATTGATAAAAAAAATTATGATCTCTTACTAGAATAACTCAAATGCAAAAATCATGATTTGGGAATAGAATTTTCATCACACGTGCAATCTATGATCATACAATTGAAAAAAAAAAATTTTATTCCTTGTGAGCCAAGATCCATGTATATAAACTAAAATGTATTACCAAACAATTTGACTTGACAATTAATTTCAAACTTTTGAAAAACATAAGAGTTGAAGGATTAAATGCATGAACATTATTCTCCAATAATATATGAACTTTAGATTAAAAATATCTAAAATTTCAAAAACCGACATGCTTAGACCTTTATCTATAATTCATAACTATGTTGTAAAAATCCCATAAGTTCAATAGTATCAATTCCTTAAATTTAAAGATATATGTTGGCCAGGGTTCTCTAATGATAATAAAACCTTAAAGAATGAGAGATATTAATTTTTTTTCCTTAAATATGATATTTATAAGATCAAAACACTTGTGAAAATATCATCCCCTTACTAAAGAGGTGTGGATACTAGTCCCATGGTTGTTTTTTAAATACAATAATTTCATAAACATTATTTTTATTGCTTAAAGAAATAACAATAGTATGAAAGATGATTATAGAATACAACATAACCTTGAGAAATTTAAACTTCTTCTAAAGCATTGTACTATTCCAGGAATTAATACATTCTTTATTGTTGAAATAAACCTAAGAAATTTGTTCACATTACATATTTTAATGGGACATAATTTAATTTTAAAGTCAAAGTGAGGGCACTATCCTCTTATCCTTGCATCTTTCAAATACCCTTCGTGGCTCTTGATGCATCCATAATTGTCATTGTTACATTCATGAGCAATTCAGCTGCCATGTTCACCTGATGGGACGTCAAATGCATGTATTTTCCAAAACATTTACCATCTCTTTTGTCATCTTTTTGTTGGAAGATTGCTAGATTTAGGTAGGTTTACATCATAAGAGGTTTAGATGACCAGTTTCAGTTTTTATATCTAAATCCTTCATTTTATACCATATTTTAGTCTGATGGATGTTTGGTCCTTACGAGCATCTAGATTATTTTTTGTGAGCTTAATTTGTAGATTGCTCATAAGAAATTTGGAGTGGTTTAGTGAAGGTCATTCGCAAGGATGGTGGAAGATTGAAGGCCGTGAGTCAAAACGTGATAGAAGATAGAAGGGTCGAAGAAAGAAGACAAAGAAGCGGATGAATTGTGACCCAGACATTTGGACCAAGTTCTTAGAATGATCCAAGAAGAACCAGTCTTCAAGGGTTGTACCATTGGATTCCTCTTCTCGAGCATTGTAAAATTGACTTCAAGAACTCCCTAATCGAATCAGTGGTTCACCCGTAACAATGCAAAGATGTTGAAAAAAAAGAGACTGGCGGACGAGCAGCTATCGCACTTAAGCGCACGCCCGCGTGCCCAAAATGCAAGGGGGAACACCCCCTTAGACCTGAAATGAGCGCCCCGCATGCTATGTCACACGGCCGTGCGCACCCAATCAGGCGCATCAACAGGCGTACGGCCCATGCTCTTCTGCAATGTTTTGACTTTTTATTGACCAAATTAGACTACAAATAGCTCCCCTTCTTCCCCATTTGTCTAAGCCCGACTTGGGGCTCCAAAACCCTAGTTTTTACACTTCTCTTCTTTCTTTGTGGATTTTGTTCTATGTTATGGGTTTTGATTATCTAGGTTAGTTTTGTACTTGGGAGCAATTGATTGAAGCTTCCAACCAATGTAGTAAGAACCTCTATTTCACTATGTTTTTAAACATTTTTTATTTAGCATATATTTTTGCTTAATGTGAATGTTTGCTTCATTTATGCTATGGGTTGTTTGAGAATATGAAGTGCTTGTATGATTAAGTGTTTGGGTGTTAGAAATGTGCACAATTTCTTAGCTCTTTGACATGAAAATCCAAGAACATGGAATTAGAAAAAAAATTTTGTATCATGTGAAGTTAATGTTGCTAGATGAGTATGTTAATGTTGTTTGTTTTCATATTTATCATGAGGTAGCAATTAAAGGTTGAATCTTGAATGTTAATTGTTCTAGGTTTAAACTACTAAATGATTTGTTTGGTTAAATGGCTATGCATTTGGTAAAATGCTTATTGTTATCAAATCTGTGGTTTTTCATGTATAATGTCATTGATGAAACATCTTTATGGTCGTTAAACGTCTAAAGTGATTATCAATGGGGCTCGCAAATGGTCGTTGAACGTCTTTGTGAATTACTCTTAAGGAGAAAAGAATTTCTATCTGTTTAAAAGGAAGTGATAGCATTCCCCAAAGGTAACGAATGTGATAGAATGAGTGAATGGTTCTATGATCTCTAAGAGGTTTGGAAGTGAAAAATCAATTTCCCCCAAGGCTTTGTCATTTGTAGTTTTTATCCTTTTTTCTTAGTTTGTTGCATAATTAGCTTAGTGACTTGACTTTGCTATCTGTTTTGTCTTTAAATTCATAACTTAGAAAAACCAACCAAAAATCCCCTCTTTAATTGCTTATATATATATACATACATTTATTTTATATAAATCTATATCTAGGCATATATCCACCCTTATATGCATGAACTCTTAGAAAAATCCATCTTCTTCGTGGAAAACCCCGATTTGCCACTATCTACTTAATTGTATTTAGTAAGCATTTAGGGCTTATAAATTGTATATTTGAGAGGTACGGCAACGACCTCTCATCACCCTATTTTGAATTTGTCATCATTTTATATGCAGGAAAATTTTTATTTGTGATAAAGTGGATAAGTGTAAAAGATTAAAAAAACAAACCCTTTGAGGATGATGCACTTCATCTGTAAGATGATTGTCATAATTTTCAAACATGTTCTCCAATGAAAAGCTGGGAAACTCAGGTGGAAGAAAGTTCAATTCTTCTCCCTCTATGAATAATTCGCCATTGAGAACATCAGATATTTTCAAGGGAGGTATCAAATTGATGTTAACATTTATTGCCTCTTTGGTTGGACCATCATCAATCGCACCATAGCATGGGTGACTTGTTGAATTAAGAAGTTGAACTCCTTGAGCTATCCCCATTGGAGATTCTCCCTCTATAATGTCTACATGTTCAATCCATCCCTCAAGGCCATTTTCCTTTTCAAGAAAATAAGCTATGGGATTATTGAAATTTATACGAATGCCATTTCTAGAGCCTGATCTTTGTAATTTTACTGCATGCATATTACCAAAAAAAGACATTGAAATAAGATGGTGATTATTCTACACTTTTGCTTGAGACTCATGCTTTAAGTGAGGCATACTCCCAAGCACCGTAATCCTTTCATCATCTTTTTCAGCACTAGTAGCAGGTGTAGAAAATTTGCACTTTCTATATTGGTTCTTGCCTTCTAAAGGGGGTCTCCATTTATCATGGCAGCATTTCTAGGAAAAGGATAGGAACCCATAAAATTCAAACACTATTTTTTTTTAGAAATAAATTAAGAGTAGATAAGAAAAGAGTATATAGAAAGAAAAAAAATTGACAAGATCTCACTACTAAACCTTAAGAGACTCTCTACTAGTGTGGATTATTTTTATTAAAAAAAAGACATCTTCACTTGTGAGTCTTCACATCTAGTTCCCGCACAAAGGATGTGAGGGCATCTAACTTCTCATCCATTTGTGAAGTTCTGGCTACCTTTGCTAGTCTAGATCTATCATCATCTTCATCATCTCCTCGTTAACCATATAAAGAATTATCTCTTTTGCCTCATCCATGGTTTTGTTTAGCACATTACCACCACAAGCTGTATAAAAAAAATTTATGTCTATTGAACACATGCCTCCATAAAAATAATTAGTGATGGGCTAATATTTAGTAAAACCATGGTTAGGACATTTGCAACATAACTGATTAAACCGATCCTAATACCCATCAACACTCTCCCCTTTCTTTTGTTTTATGCCACTAATTGCATCTCTTAAATTAGCTGTTCTAAACTCAAGAAAAAAATTAAAAAAATTTTAACTCAAGATACTCCCAAGTTCGGATTGAACCCGAGGGAAGTTCAAATAACCATTCACGAGCCTTTCCCTGCAAAGTGTGTGTAAATATGAGCAGTCTAATATGATCATCAGAAAAACCTTGGGGTCGTAGAGTCGCACACACGAGATCAAATTCATCAAGATGATTATGAGCACTCTCACATGGAAAATCACCAAACTTAGGTGATACTTGTATAAAACCTAGTTTAATTTCTGAGTTGCAGTCGATGTCAGGAACGACAATGCACGGTGGGCGATTATGTCAGCAATGCCCCATGTCTCTTATCCGCTAATGTGGTGTTTCTACCTTACTTCTCTGCTCGTCAGCCATGTTGAGTTTTTCTTCGCCGACAGTTGACTCAGATGAGGAAGATTCCTTCAAAACTTTTGTCTGCTTCGTTAAACTTCATGCAAGTTTCTCAATCTCTAGAGTAAAGATTAACTCTTCTGTACGAGAAGAATGAGGCATATACCAAAAGGAAAAGAGAAGCAAATAAAAAATTACGAAAAATACTGCGTAAAACAAACCCTCGGCAGCGGCGCCAAAATTTGATGCATCGGTTTACACCAAAGATAATTTGAGCTCCAGGCCAGATAACCAATTAAAATTTTGGTGGTCGAAATGGTCATCCTAACCAGTACAACATCGAGCAAGTTTGTTTTCCCGAGAGATTGGCAATTTTTTTCTTAATTCTTAACCTGTGATTTAGTAACCAAAAAAATTATTTGATGATGATTAATACTAAAAACAAAAAATTGAGAACAAATAAAATTGGAAAATTGTTACAGATTGCGAAAAGATTTGAACTGTGATGAGAAAAATCTGGTTGCGATCAATTCCATACTGGTTTTCTTTCTCGATCCCCGATGCAAATATGACTTTAAATGGATGCACACAAATTGGTTTTAGTTGTAAGCAACCAATATTTCCTTACCATGTCGATAATCAGGAGGATGCCTCACCAACTATTTCTCTAACATATAACCTAAGTGACATTCTATAAATTTAATATGCTAGCAACATTAATAATGAGAAAGACCCAATTCATAACCAACAAACTCTGACGCGGGATTGTTAAATTAAGACTATTTGTTCCCCTCCACTAATCAAACTTAAATCATAATTAAGGATGATTGGTTCAATTAGTATTAAATTAACTAACATGCTATTAAATATTGCACACTACTCAAGAAAATGAAAGCAATAGTAAACATTATCAAGAACAACAGATGCTAGCATGCAATCAAAGGATAAAAACAAATTAGATCTCACGAAAATCTACGCCAATATTTCCTTGATCTTTACTGGGAAAGATGAATTTAGCTAGAAGACATAATCGAATTAATCTTCAAAATCATAGAAGAAAAGAGGATGGAAAATATATTGATGGTGAAAAACAAATGAGAAACTTTGCGTCTGTATATTTTTGCGTAGGAGAAGAAAATAAAACATACCCACCCAAAAATATAGAATAAGGAATATATATTGTCTTCTCCCTTTATCTAAAAATAACATAAAAAAATATGTGAAAATATCTTTTCCTAAAAATTAGGAGTCTTCAAGCAATTCAATTCCATTTTAAAATTGGCCTTGGCAAAATTATTCCACCAAAATTTTCCAACATAATATCCATCTTGCACAAAACTTTCCTTTTTTTTCCTTCTTCAGCAAATCGCATTCACAATCCACGCACAGCTCCCCGCGTCAAATTTGTGATGTTTCTATGTGTCCGAAAATTGGTCAGTTTGGTCATCACAACCAATAATTGCAGCAACTCATCAATTTCAATCCAAAATTATAAAGTGCAATAAAATATCATCAAAAATTCCAGAGATTTTATAAACATATCAACTCAAATACAGCCCAAAACATATGGTAATATCATCCCAATCAGTGATATATAAACAACATAAATAGTTTGTAAGACTACTGAAAAATACAATTCCATGTCAAACTTAATATGGGTACTCAGAGTTATCCAATTTTATATCCCATGGAATTTGTATGTGGGGAGATCAATTCACCATTCCCTCATTTTTCACTTATATGTGTTCCTTTTCAAATTACCCCTAAAATTCCATAGTATAACTTCTAGGAATTTTAATTAAATTGATTTAACCTATTAGTTCAACAAATTTGTGTCGATCTCTTAACTTTTTATGTTTCATAGGCGTGCATCATGAATTAGGCATTGATAAAAAAAATTATGATCTCTTACTAGAATAACTCAAATGCAAAAATCATGATTTGGGAATAGAATTTTCATCACACGTGCAATCTATGATCATACAATTGAAAAAAAAAATTTTATTCCTTGTGAGCCAAGATCCATGTATATAAACTAAAATGTATTACCAAACAATTTGACTTGACAATTAATTTCAAACTTTTGAAAAACATAAGAGTTGAAGGATTAAATGCATGAACATTATTCTCCAATAATATATGAACTTTAGATTAAAAATATCTAAAATTTCAAAAACCGACATGCTTAGACCTTTATCTATAATTCATAACTATGTTGTAAAAATCCCATAAGTTCAATAGTATCAATTCCTTAAATTTAAAGATATATGTTGGCCAGGGTTCTCTAATGATAATAAAACCTTAAAGAATGAGAGATATTAATTTTTTTTCCTTAAATATGATATTTATAAGATCAAAACACTTGTGAAAATATCATCCCCTTACTAAAGAGGTGTGGATACTAGTCCCATGGTTGTTTTTTAAATACAATAATTTCATAAACATTATTTTTATTGCTTAAAGAAATAATAATAGTATGAAAGATGATTATAGAATACAACATAACCTTGAGAAATTTAAACTTCTTCTAAAGCATTGTACTATTCCAGGAATTAATACATTCTTTATTGTTGAAATAAACCTAAGAAATTTGTTCACATTACATATTTTAATGGGACATAATTTAATTTTAAAGTCAAAGTGAGGGCACTATCCTCTTATCCTTGCATCTTTCAAATACCCTTCGTGGCTCTTGATGCATCCATAATTGTCATTGTTACATTCATGAGCAATTCAGCTGCCATGTTCACCTGATGGGACGTCAAATGCATGTATTTTCCAAAACATTTACCATCTCTTTTGTCATCTTTTTGTTGGAAGATTGCTAGATTTAGGTAGGTTTACATCATAAGAGGTTTAGATGACCAGTTTCAGTTTTTATATCTAAATCCTTCATTTTATACCATATTTTAGTCTGATGGATGTTTGGTCCTTACGAGCATCTAGATTATTTTTTGTGAGCTTAATTTGTAGATTGCTCATAAGAAATTTGGAGTGGTTTAGTGAAGGTCATTCGCAAGGATGGTGGAAGATTGAAGGCCGTGAGTCAAAACGTGATAGAAGATAGAAGGGTCGAAGAAAGAAGACAAAGAAGCGGATGAATTGTGACCCAGACATTTGGACCAAGTTCTTAGAATGATCCAAGAAGAACCAGTCTTCAAGGGTTGTACCATTGGATTCCTCTTCTCGAGCATTGTAAAATTGACTTCAAGAACTCCCTAATCGAATCAGTGGTTCACCCGTAACAATGCAAAGATGTTGAAAAAAAAGAGACTGGCGGACGAGCAGCTATCGCACTTAAGCGCACGCCCGCGTGCCCAAAATGCAAGGGGGAACACCCCCTTAGACCTGAAATGAGCGCCCCGCATGCTATGTCACACGGCCGTGCGCACCCAATCAGGCGCATCAACAGGCGTACGGCCCATGCTCTTCTGCAATGTTTTGACTTTTTATTGACCAAATTAGACTACAAATAGCTCCCCTTCTTCCCCATTTGTCTAAGCCCGACTTGGGGCTCCAAAACCCTAGTTTTTACACTTCTCTTCTTTCTTTGTGGATTTTGTTCTATGTTATGGGTTTTGATTATCTAGGTTAGTTTTGTACTTGGGAGCAATTGATTGAAGCTTCCAACCAATGTAGTAAGAACCTCTATTTCACTATGTTTTTAAACATTTTTTATTTAGCATATATTTTTGCTTAATGTGAATGTTTGCTTCATTTATGCTATGGGTTGTTTGAGAATATGAAGTGCTTGTATGATTAAGTGTTTGGGTGTTAGAAATGTGCACAATTTCTTAGCTCTTTGACATGAAAATCCAAGAACATGGAATTAGAAAAAAAATTTTGTATCATGTGAAGTTAATGTTGCTAGATGAGTATGTTAATGTTGTTTGTTTTCATATTTATCATGAGGTAGCAATTAAAGGTTGAATCTTGAATGTTAATTGTTCTAGGTTTAAACTACTAAATGATTTGTTTGGTTAAATGGCTATGCATTTGGTAAAATGCTTATTGTTATCAAATCTGTGGTTTTTCATGTATAATGTCATTGATGAAACATCTTTATGGTCGTTAAACGTCTAAAGTGATTATCAATGGGGCTCGCAAATGGTCGTTGAACGTCTTTGTGAATTACTCTTAAGGAGAAAAGAATTTCTATCTGTTTAAAAGGAAGTGATAGCATTCCCCAAAGGTAACGAATGTGATAGAATGAGTGAATGGTTCTATGATCTCTAAGAGGTTTGGAAGTGAAAAATCAATTTCCCCCAAGGCTTTGTCATTTGTAGTTTTTATCCTTTTTTCTTAGTTTGTTGCATAATTAGCTTAGTGACTTGACTTTGCTATCTGTTTTGTCTTTAAATTCATAACTTAGAAAAACCAACCAAAAACCCCCTCTTTACTTGCTTATATATATATACATACATTTATTTTATATAAATCTATATCTAGGCATATATCCACCCTTATATGCATGAACTCTTAGAAAAATCCATCTTCTTCGTGGAAAACCCCGATTTGCCACTATCTACTTAATTGTATTTAGTAAGCATTTAGGGCTTATAAATTGTATATTTGAGAGGTACGGCAACGACCTCTCATCACCCTATTTTGAATTTGTCATCATTTTATATGCAGGAAAATTTTTATTTGTGATAAAGTGGATAAGTGTAAAAGATTAAAAAAACAAACCCTTTGAGGATGATGCACTTCATCTGTAAGATGATTGTCATAATTTTCAAACATGTTCTCCAATGAAAAGCTGGGAAACTCAGGTGGAAGAAAGTTCAATTCTTCTCCCTCTATGAATAATTCGCCATTGAGAACATCAGATATTTTCAAGGGAGGTATCAAATTGATGTTAACATTTATTGCCTCTTTGGTTGGACCATCATCAATCGCACCATAGCATGGGTGACTTGTTGAATTAAGAAGTTGAACTCCTTGAGCTATCCCCATTGGAGATTCTCCCTCTATAATGTCTACATGTTCAATCCATCCCTCAAGGCCATTTTCCTTTTCAAGAAAATAAGCTATGGGATTATTGAAATTTATACGAATGCCATTTCTAGAGCCTGATCTTTGTAATTTTACTGCATGCATATTACCAAAAAAAGACATTGAAATAAGATGGTGATTATTCTACACTTTTGCTTGAGACTCATGCTTTAAGTGAGGCATACTCCTAAGCACCGTAATCCTTTCATCATCTTTTTCAGCACTAGTAGCAGGTGTAGAAAATTTGCACTTTCTATATTGGTTCTTGCCTTCTAAAGGGGGTCTCCATTTATCATGGCAGCATTTCTAGGAAAAGGATAGGAACCCATAAAATTCAAACACTATTATTTCTTCCCACAAATAGAGTTTTGATTAAAACTATTTAGATTCCTAACTTACTAAAATAAGTCTTACATTATCTAATTTATTCCAAGCTTCATGAAAATGGAAAAAAAACTTTAAATATCTTTTAGCATATCAAAATATGTTTCAACTAACATAAATAAATTGTGTCAACAGTAATTTGTGTCAATAATCATAACTGAAAGTTTTCTAAAAGTAAGTGTAATAGTTACACTAACCTGAAAATGGCTTACATCAAGCATACGAGTAAGACCGAGGACCGTTCATCAGTTCTAAAATGCAATTTTTTTTTAGAAATAAATTAAGAGTAGATAAGAAAAGAGTATATAGAAAGAAAAAAAATTGACAAGATCTCACTACTAAACCTTAAGAGACTCTCTACTAGTGTGGATTATTTTTATTAAAAAAAAGACATCTTCACTTCTTATGAGAAAAAATAATATAAAAAATTAGGTAAATTTTAGTTTTGAATTGAGAGAGTGTTAATATTAATTGAAATTAAATTAACCATATCTTTTGCCATGTATGTGAACCACGTGCATGCATCTGGTTGGAAGTTGAGTGGTTCTCTTGACAAAGCGATATGACAATGAGCTTATGGACATGACATTGACCAATTTGCAACTACGTAAATTAAGTAAAATTTGTGGGTTGATCCAGCTGCAAATTCGGGTTATAACCCTTCTTCCCCAAATTGAAACGCGAAGCATTCTTCTTCCCCAAACTTCCATCTCTGAAAGTTTTTCATCCTCCATTCTTCTTCTTTCTCAAACTTCAATCTCTCTGGAAAAGCCAGCTCACCATCTGTGTCACTTCGTCAAGCTAAGGCGTAGAAGAGTTGCGTTACCATCGGTGAGCTCCAAATCTCTGACGCCGACGCTGACACCAAGAGCACTTGGAGGATCCAAAATTCTTCCCACATCAAGAGGAGAAGGGAGGACGAGTTCCAAATCTGATCGAAAAAACTTGATTTCAATTTGATTAAAACTGGATTTCAGCTATACTGTAATTCATCACATCCAATTGAGGTTGTGTTATTCAATTGTGTTTAATGTGAATGATGTTGTTGTTGAAATTTCTAGATGTATGAATTCTTCTGCTATGAACATGTAAAAAATATCTGGCAAATATTCAAATAACAAACTAAATGCTGCTGAAAATTTTCTTATATAATATGCACCTGTTACCATACAATAGATACCGTTTGATTAAAACATACACCTGTTTTAAAAGCTCTGAATATGAATTATGAAAATTTTCCAGGAAATCATATTTAAGTTAAGTTAAAGTTTGACAATTTAAAATTGTCATATTAACTGTGCATTTGATTACTTTAGAACATTTACTGTTTAAACAAAAACACACACTTGATTTAAAAATGTCATTTCCTTTTATGATTAGCAAAACGTTGCCATGAGGTAGTGCACAAGTTACCTTATACATTATTTTTTTACTGTTAAAATATCCATGTGTTAGCTTGCAACTAGTATTTCTTATAGTATATATAATAGAGGTCACATAATTTTGTAGTTTTTCAAATTTTCAGATATACTGCATTTGATACCTTATAGTATATGCTGATTACATTACACATGTGTTTTTTTTCAAAAACATTAGTAGAATTTCTAGATTTAAATTATAGAGAGGTCACAGAAAGTCTTGTCGGCGTGAAAGCAACACATGTAAAACATTGCATACTTTGTAAAAAAAAACATGCAAATTTTTTCAACTTCAAACACAAGAGGGGCTCTCAACATCAAAACAAAATGGAAGATAATGTTTTCGTGAAAAAAAATCTTCCATTAGGGAACTTACAATTACAAAATACTCCTATCTAGATTAACTAACAGTCTCTAATACAATGAATCAATTATTAATCTTAAAAAGGTGGATCATCTTCGAATCTTCAAGTTCAGTGTCATCTTCATCTGGACCCTCCTTGTGTCAAAACGCCTTGTGGAGGTCAATGTTCAATATTGTTTGAATCCTTAAAATTTATAACCACTTCAAGTTTCGATCCAACTCTTGTAAAAAGTCATACACATAGGATATTAACAGTTGCAGCTTATAAGCAAACGGGTAAAATTTCTAATTCGAACCGAACAATAATAAACAGTAAAAATAAAAGTCAAACACAACGAAACTAACAAATACATACTGGGTGCTAACAGATTGGTGAGCATCATTTAACTCGCCAAATAACCTGCAAATTCATATTAATACTAATTAGCACAATGATAAGCAGGATCGATCCCACGGGGAGAAAAAACAATAATCAATAATTTTATTTTATTTTTTACTAATTTTGAAAGCCTTTTTTGGTGATGCCACCACGCCTTAAATATAGTGATTTTACTAACTCTAAAAATGCAAATGACGACTTTAAAAATATGAGAAATATATATATATATATAAATGAATGATATCAGCTAAAAATAACTCATGCTTGATATTATCGATCATAGGCGCAATAATGAATCAATTCCTACACACCTACCGGTTATAGGGAAGCAGGTACGCTTAACCCCCCACCCCCCCCCCCCAATTCTTTCTTACTTCATCGACGGTTAACTAATTATAATTAATTAACTGTTTCCCTTACCAAAATGTTCCCAGAAAGTATTCGCTAAACCAAAACACATTTTGATAGCATTAAGTATTAAAAGAAGAGTCCGTCTCTTGAAAGACGGTCTTTCCATAAGTTATGGAAAGACCAAGGTTTAAAGTGTAAATTAGAAGAAATTGAGATAACATTTTCGGGTTGCATGAACCGGGTTATAAATTTTATAACTACTAAATGTTGCATACTAAAAGTTTAATATTGCAACTAAGACCTTTTACCTTTTATTATTCTAGTTAAACCCCGTCTTTCCATAAGCCTATGGAAAGACCGTCTTTCCCAAGACTTTCCCTAAAAAGAATCCGATATAGCAATTACCAAAGTAAAAGCAAATAGTAGCGCACACTTAATTATTCCCTATCTTGTAAGTAGCACACTTAATTAATATTGCAACTAAGACCTTTTACCTTTTATTATTCTAGTTAAACCCCGTCTTTCCATAAGCCTATGGAAAGACCGTCTTTCCCAAGACTTTCCCTAAAAAGAATCCGATATAGCAATTACCAAAGTAAAAGCAAATAGTAGCGCACACTTAATTATTCCCTATCTTGCTATTACAGTCTTGGCTAGTTAGCTATTTTTCACAAAACTGTACTACTTACTAATCTCATCCAACAATTAAGTACTTGCGGAAATTAGATAGCAGTATTCTAAACACATTCAAGTTGATCAGGGTTAAACATATTAGAAATAAAATTCAACCAAGAACAATCAAGAATCAATTATAATACAATTATGCCTCACAATTTATAAACTAACATGTGTTATTATCTGCCAATATATGAATTACTTACTCATAATAATTAAACAACATAATATAAAAACTTAACATATTTTTATCTAACTTCTAATAACAAATGTATGAAAATCAATCCAGGAAGCTGTTCACCGGAAAGCAAACTAAATGATTATTCACTGCAGAATTCAAGTCAAACAAGACTTTGAAAACAAATGTTGCGCCAGAAATTCTTCAACCAAAGAAAACCTTGCCAATGTCTTGTGATTTATTCTCTAGTGCCTAATTAAACAAAAACTAAACCAAGATTACAATTCTCTCTGTGAAGTAGCATCCGAATGTATTCCAAAAGAAAAGACATCGCTGGTCTGTCTTCATGCGTAATTTTTTTTTTTATTGGTAAACAATTATAAGACAATTTCTTCATAATAACTGAAATAACTTGACGATTAAATAGTACTCATCCGTAGAACATAGCTGTTAAGAATAATAATAATAGTAATAAGCAGAAACGGGCAAATCTTCTCTTTAACCCAACACATGATCAGCTAGAGCATCGAAGGAGTTGGTGGAAATTTGCACAAGTTCAAAGAGGGTACCATAGTTCTAAACCCCTAATACAAATCAATACTGTAAAGTCCTCGGGAGTTGGACTTGTTATATGGCAAATTGTGAATTGTGGAAATCTGGTGTTTAAACACCGTTTTGCATGTTTTAAAGATTTCCGGAAACACAGATTTTTATCCACGGACTTATGGAGTATATTGATGTGATCAAATCAGAATATTGTGAGAGATATTATCTTAGTTCGTGGAAGATTAATTCTGGTAAACGAATATCCCTGTAATAGTTGGGAATTGATTTAGTAGTTTAATTATGGTACAAGTCCTATTGTTAACAGGATTGTCCATTTAAGTACCAGATTAGAATCAGAGTTTTCCTTAGTCTAGAAGTCTATTTATGGTAGAGTTAGACAAGGAAGGAAGTTGATTCAAGGCAGGATTGCGATGGAATAAATAGAAGACCAATACAACGCAATCGTTAGAGCGTCCAGTGCTATTCTCTACGTTGAGAACTTTGGAGCGATCTGCCGTGCTGTTTGGAGGTTCGTAAATCAACCGACCAAGTTCGTAAAAATCAGAAACAAGGAAGTCTTAATTCCTCGGGAGGAGGAGATCCAGGGAGACGTGTTGATCGTGAGGGTTCAACGACGTAGGATCGACAGTGAGGGGAGCTCACAACATTCACTCTGTAGGTTAGCAATGGATTAGTATTTAAGTTAAGCTTCTTGTACTAAAGACTGCTTTCTAGTGAATGGTTTCTGATCTGGGCAAGGCCCCGCAGACGTAGGTGTATTTGCACCGAACTGCGTAACCAAGTTGTGTGTGCACTGTGTGTTTCGTTTTGAGTTTTAACATCAAACTGAACTTGGTGTTTCAACACCAAACTGTTAAACAACTTGGCATAAAGGTTCAGAATTTAGGTGAAACTGAAATTCAATTGGTATCAGAGCAAGGCACTTGCTGACCCCTATACAGGGAGAGTGAGATCAGGTTTCACCATGGCACCAAAGGAGGGGGCATCAGTCACGCGACCACCGTTGCTGGAACAAGGAAATTATGCTTACTGGAAGGCACATATGAAAGTATTCATTTGAGCTCTAGATGATCAAGCTTGGAACTATGTCATAAATCAATACACTCCACCTGCTAATGACACAACTGAAGGATCAAGCTCCACTACCACTAAACCATTCTCTAGGTATTCCACCGAGGAGCATAAAGCGCACGTGTCCAACTCAAAAGCATTGAATGCCATCTTTACGGCTGTGGACGAAGATCAGTTTAAAATGATTTCAAACTGTGAGACTGCAAAGGAAGCGTGGGATGTGTTACAAACTTACCATGAGGGAACAAGCTCTGTAAGAGAATCAAAGCTGCAGTATTACACGACCAAATTTGAAGAACTGAAGATGCGTGAAGATGAAACTATCTCCGAGTTTAATGGACGAGTCCGAGATATTGCAAACAAGGCTTTTCAGTTTGGCAAAAAGTACAAAGATCAAAAACTTGTAAGGAAAGTGTTGAGGGCATTACCTCCACGGTTCAACATGAAGGTCACGGCAATAAATGAAAATGGAAGGATCGGAACAATGACACTTGATGAACTTATGGGATCTCTGGAATCGTACGAAATGGAGATGTTGCAAACTAAAACGGGGAAGAAAGAAATGGCGTTTTCAAGCACAAACACTGGAAAGGTTGATGATTCTACAGATAATGAAGAGACGGATGAGATTGCAAACATAACCAGGAATTTCTCCAGATTTATGAAGAAGATGAGCAGGAAACCACAAGAAAAGTCAAGTGGGAGCAAAAATCCGAATGCAAACTCCACTCCACGATTTGGTCAATCTACTGGTGTTGAAACACCAAAATTCAAATCGGTAAATCCGAACCTGAATAGGAGAATCCAGTGCAGAGAGTGTGAAGGTTTTGGACACATACAAGCTGAGTGTGCTAATACACTCAAAAGACAAGGAAAGTCATATGCCACAACCTGGAGTGATGATGATGGAGGAGATGATGTTAAGTATGAAGATGAGTATACAAATCATGTTGCTTTCGGTGTGTCAATGGTGGAGGTAGACGACTTTTGTAAGGAAAGTCTCAGCGTGCTGAACGAAGAAGAGATCTGCAGCTCAGATGAAGAGAGTAGAAGCGTTAGTGATGAAGACATTCGCAAAGAAAGCATGGAGATGTACAAGATGTGGTTAAAAGTGGCAGATGAAAACAAGGAACTCAAGGCTGAAAACAAGAGGTTAAGTGAGAATGTTAAAGTGTATGAATGCGAAAAGGAAGAGGCAACTCGAGATCTGGAAAAACTCAAGAAGGAGTTCGCTGTAGTGGTGCAACGAGCAGAGGAAGCAGAACAATCCATTAGACGCCTCAATACTGGGAAAGCTAAACTCGAAGAATGTCTAAGGATGGGACAGACGAGCAAATTTGGCATTGGATATGAGAGGACAGTGAAAGAAGGAAATCATCAGACAGATCAAAATGCACCAGCTCCAAGAAAAAGTGAGAAGAATGGTCCCACAAAAAGGGTCAGACGATGCGGATACTGTGGAGTTCAAGGTCATGTGACAAACAGATGTTTTAGACTGATGAAAACCCTGTCTGTCAACACAGAATATCGGGGCATGCACACCAACCCATATCGATGTTTCAACACCAATCCAGTTCGAGGTTTCAACACCAACTTTGAACATAAAACGCACAAATTCAACACTGGAGGATGCAAAACTGGATCTCTCAACACACGGGTTAATCAGAATCCACAACAAGTCATTCGACCAGTACGCCAGGTATGGGTTCGAAAATCTCAAGATGTTTGTTTTTCTAGTTTTGTATGTTTTGGGGCACATACAGGAACCTCGTGGTATTTTGATAGTGCGTGTTCAAGGCACATGACTGGAGTTCCTGAATTCTTGCAAAAATTCAAACCTGGATTTGGTGGACATGTTAAATTTGGTGATGGAAAACGGAGCAGAATAATTGGCAAGGGTGAGTTAGCGATCAAAGGACTCCCCGTGTTTCAAGATGTATTGCTTGTGGAAGGTCTGAAGGCTAATCTATTGAGTATTAGCCATCTATGTGACAATGATATGACAGTTAACTTTGACAAAGGAAAATGTATTGTTAACCATGGGACTGGAGTATTCACTGGAACAAGGTCATTAGATAATTGTTATTTGCTCGATCAAGATGTCACCTGCTTGAGCTCGAAGAAGGAAGTTAGCACTCTATGGCACAGAAAATTGGGACATATAAATTACAAATCCCTGGCCCGTATTTCTAGACTGAATGCAGTCAGAGGTATTCCTGAAATCGGTGAAAGCAAGGAGGTTGTGTGTGGCTCATGTAAAGAAGGAAAGCAAATTCGGATCCCACACCATGCTGTTCATGATGTTTCAACGTCAAGACTTTTGGAGCTTATACATATGGACTTAATGGGGCCGATCAATACACCCAGTGTTGCAGGGAAGAAGTACATTTTTGTGTGTGTGGACGACTTCTCGAGATATACTTGGGTATCTTTTCTCAAAGAGAAGTCAGAGGCAGCTGAAGTTTTCGAGACCTTGGTGTACAAATTACACGTAGAAAAAGGATCTACTCAGGCAAGAATTGCACGTATCAGAAGTGATCATGGAAAGGAGTTTGAAAACTCTAGATTTAATGACATCTGTAAGACACTTGGTATACACCACGAGTTCTCTGCTCCCATCACACCGCAACAAAATGGTATAGTTGAAAGGAAGAATCGAACACTGCAGGAAATGGCCAGAGCAATGTTGGCCGAAAAGAAAATTCATTCTAAATACTGGGCTGAGGCGCTTCATACAGCATGCTACACCATCAACAGAGTCTATCTGCGTCCATTTACTGAGAAGACACCGTATGAGATTTGGAAAGGGAAGAAACCTGATGTGTCGTATTTTCATGTTTTTGGCAGTAAGTGTTATATTCTAAAAGATCGTGTGCCGTTAGCTAAGTTCGAATCTAGAAGTGATGTCGGGATATTCTTGGGTTATTCTCCCACCAGTCGAGCATACCGAGTGCTTAATCAACGTACTGGAACGGTCATGGAATCTATTAATGTGGTGGTCGATGATTCTGAGGACGACCAGGTTGGAGAAGGTGAAGTGCTGGAGCCAGTGTTCCCTACCGGTGTTGAAACACCAACAGCGTCAACCGGTGTTGAAACACCAGAAACAGAGACACCTGAATCTGAACAGCGTCCGTCCAGACATATGCAACTTCGGGATCAACCTCGTGTAAATTACAGGGAATTGGCAGGATTATCTTGTTTCATATCACTCACGGAGCCGAAGAATTATAAAGAGGCTTTGCTCGATGAATATTGGATTTCTGCTATGCAAGAAGAATTACAGCAATTCGAAAGAAACAATGTTTGGGTTCTTACCCAACGACCTGCAAATGTCAATGTGATCGGTACCAAGTGGATTTTCAAGAATAAATCTGATGCAGATGGTAATATCACAAGGAATAAAGCACGCCTCGTTGCTCAAGGGTACACGCAAGTAGAAGGAATAGATTTTGATGAGACTTTTGCACCTGTAGCCAGATTGGAGTCAATCAGACTTTTGTTGGCTGTGTCGTGCATTCTGGATTTTACTCTTTTCCAGATGGATGTCAAGAGTGCATTCTTGAATGGGGTCGTGAAGGAGGAGGTGTATGTGGAGCAACCTAAAGGGTTTGAAGATCCACAGTTTCCTGATTCTATTTATCGGTTGAATAAGGCACTATATGGCCTCAAGCAGGCACCCCGAGCATGGTATGAGCGACTGACAACCTTTCTGATTAAAAAGGGCTATCGTCGAGGGGGAGTAGATCGGACTCTGTTCGTACTACACAAAGGTCCAAATATTCTGATTGCACAGATTTATGTAGATGATATTGTGTTTGGATCCACCTCTTCAGTCTTGTTAAAGGAGTTTGTTGACTTAATGACTAATGAGTTCGAAATGAGCATGGTAGGGAAACTGTCATATTTTCTGGGATTGCAAGTTATTCAGGAGAAGAATGGTCTCTTCATCAATCAGCAGAAGTATGCTGAAAACTTGATCAAGAGATTTGGACTTACAAGCGCAAAAGCAATACGCACTCCAATGGCTATTACTGATAAACTGACAAAAGATGAGCAGGGACAAAGTGTTGATCAGAAAATGTACAGGAGTATGATTGGGAGCCTGTTGTACTTAACCGCAAGTAGACCAGACATTTGTTTGAGTGTTGGTATTTGTGCTCGCTATCAAGCAGATCCAAAGGAATCACATATGTCAGCAGTGAAGAGGATTATTCGGTATATAAGTGGAACAGTGGAGTATGGAGTATGGTTTTCTCGAAACAAGGATTCACAGTTAGTAGGGTTCAGTGATTCAGACTGGGCTGGGAATGCTGATGATCGTAAGAGTACTACAGGTGGATGTTTCTTTGCTGGATCGAATCTAGTCAGCTGGTATAGCAAAAAGCAGAACTCCATATCTTTGTCTACGGCTGAAGCAGAGTATTTAGCTGCTGGGAGTTGTTGTGCACAACTATTGTGGATGAAGCAGATGATGAGAGATTATGGGTTTGATGATGTGAGTCTGACAGTGCTGTGTGATAATAAACGCGCTATTGATAGTTCCAGAAATCCTGTGCAACATTCGAGGACGAAGCACATTGATATTCGTCATCATTTTATTAGGGACTTGGTTGAAAAAGAAGAAGTTACAGTCCAGTATGTGCCAACAGCTGAACAACTGGCCGATATCTTTACAAAACCTCTGGATGGTGAGACGTTTGAAGTACTTAGACAGCACTTGGGTGTCTGTCGAATGTAAGGTACTGAGGCTTGTACTTTCTATTGTATTATTTACTGCTTTGTTTTCTTTATATCGTGAAAAAGAAAAAAAAATGAATGAAAAATCGAAAATACCAAAAATATGTGAAGTGGGGTTTAAACACCAAGGCTTTCCGAGGCAAGTAATTCAGATGGGCTGAATATGTGGGCCAGAAAATTATGTTGGGCCTAAGATGTGCGACAGTCTGAAGAAAGGAGAAAGGAGATGGTCTTTTTGGTGTCGAAAAAGGGGGGAAAGAGAAAGTAGATTCCCACACAAACTCAAACCAGTAACTGTTCATCTTCTTCCTCAGTTCGGAGCTCTCTGTTCCTCAAAATTTTCTTCACAACCCCCGGTTATTGTTGCTCACCAATCAGATAACAATGCCGAGCTCCGTGTTCAAGAAGATGGTCAGGGTTCGGGTGCCTGAGAATCCGAGGATTGAAGAGTTCGGTGATGACACAGACTTGAACGAGATGGGTGGAGATCGAGTACGGACAGTAGGGGCTTGGTATGGACAAAATCAGAGGAGACGGAAAGCCAGCTTTGATTGCTCCTTCGTCCGTGATGGTATGTTTTTTAGCTCTGTTCTCGAATTCATAGAATGGATGGTGCAAAATAGGGACTATGTAGACCTCAGGAAATATAAAAATTTGCATGGCAAGATAAATAGGTTTAAGCTTGATGAGGTGTTGACTGGGAGAATAGGAGACATTAAGGAGATCAGCGACTATGATGCTAAGTTAGTTGGGGTTGGTTTTGGAGAAACTTATAAAGTAGAATATGAAGAGGGTCAGTTCGAGAGTAAGTTCTTTACAATCTATACTCGGATAGCATCATTGCATAGGCCCAGTATCAAAAATTTGGGAGATAATGCTTCTGTACAGCCTTGGACAAAAGTGGTCAAATCCACTAATGTTGCTAGGGAGATGGTGTGTGTTGATGAGTCTCTGAATCAGACTCAAATATCTCTGAAAAGGTTATCGATTCCAGTTGTGGAGATCTCTGACAGTGAAGAAGAAGCTGGAAGTGTTGGAAGAGTTAATACAGAGGAAACCCCGATGAATGTAACTGAAGAGGCCACTGTGCTGGATGAAGCTCTGGCAGCCTTTATGAGATCTGAAGAGGCTCTGGCAGCATTTGTGGGATCAGATTCAGAGAAGGATGTTGTTGGAACTGTGGCTGAGGAAAAGAGTGAAAATGCTGAGATGCCAGAAGAAGAGAAATCAGAAGGAGTGAATATGCGGAGTACTAATGTAGAAGAAGATACTGCAATGCTGGGTTCTGGTGTTCCAACACCAGGAGAGGATTTGACTGAGGAGCAGCAAATCTCTGAGATGTTTGGAAGTGATGTTGAAACACCACCAGAGACTAGTCCAGTCCAGGGACTTAGGAAGAAAAGAAAGGAAGTTGGTGTTCAAACACCAGTTGAAGGAAGTTCGGCCTCAGCCTCCAAGAAAATTCGGAGATCAAAACGCTGCAGAGACAGGAATGGAGTTGAAAGTGAAGACAGTGATGAACCCATTGGGGAGAAGCTGAAGAGATTAAGGGCAGAACAGCTGAAGCAGTCCGCTAAGAAAATGAAGCCAAAAGTCATGCCTGCACCTGAAGTCAGTCAAGCCATTTGCAGTGAATGGTATGATAATGATAGTCAAGACAAGTTTGAATTCATCAGTGGGAGAAAAATCCTAGCAGAGAGACCGGCTGATGCGGAAAAATATGAAGAGTGTGGATTTACTGCGTTTCTCAAATACCTTAAGGTGCTTAGAGCTGCCACTTGCTTTGCAGAATTCAATAAACAGATGGTACTGGAATTTTATTCAAATTTGAAGGAAGAATGTGAGGATGAAGACTCTCGGTGGTTTCACAGAGTCTATGTAAGAGGGAAAGTCGTTGTTTTCTCTCCTGAGGCTGTTAGCAGATGTTTGCAGCATGGAAATTTCAAGAACTCTCAGTCGGTGTTTCAACACCAAGTTCCAGAAAACTTTGATGAGGTAGCGGTTGAGTTGACAGGAGGAGTGGAAAATAGTTGGCCACTTGCTGGGAGACAACAAATTCCAGCATCAAACCTGACTTCCAGGTATTACTGTCTATATGTGGTAGCAGTGCATAACTGGATTCCGTCGGTGAACAGCACTATGGTTACAAAAGAAATGGCAACGTTGCTTTACAGTCTGGGTGCGAGGCATCGAGTGAATCTGGGTAGACTGATATTCAATGACATTCTGGATTGTGCCCGTAAAACTAGGAAGGAATCTCTAGTCCATCCGTGCGTTATTTCCATGGTACTGCTGAAAGGAGGAGCAGCTGCAAGGGAGACAGATAAGATAATATCTACACATGCCTTAAGGCCAACCCTCAGGACTTTGAGTGGCCGGATAGTGAAGGACCTCCCATGGACGCCTCCGGCGACTACTGGCTTGGATGGAGGAGCATCTCGGGTGCGAGCAATTGAGGCAAGGGCAGTGGTGTGTCACGAACTACTTAGGCGTCATCAGGCAGCAATAGTCAAGATTCAGGGGGAGATTGCAGCCTTGGAGGCTGAACGAGAAGCTTTATTGGCAGAAACTCAAGAAAGGTCCAATGTTGGTACTTCAGAAGAATCGGACGACAGTTTGGCTTAATTGATTCTAGCGGTTTTCTTGTTTTTCTTGGCCTTCTTGTCATATTAATGAATTCAGGGGGAGACGTTTTGGAAGTTTTATATTGTTGATTGATTCTAAGTTCTGATTTGATTCTAAATTCGGTCTGGATTCTGGATATGTGTGCTAGCTGGTTTTCTGCTGATCTATGATCTGTTATTCTGTTATTCTGGTATTCTGGTGTTCTGTTTTGTGTGTATTAATGAATTCACCAATATGCCAAGGGGGAGATTGTAAAGTCCTCGGGAGTTGGACTTGTTATATGGCAAATTATGAATTGTGGAAATCTGGTGTTTAAACACCGTTTTGCAGGTTTTAAAGATTTCCGGAAACACAGATTTTTATCCACGGACTTATGGAGTATATTGATGTGATCAAATCAGAATATTGTGAGAGATATTATCTTAGTTCGTGGAAGATTAATTCTGGTAAACGAATATCCCTGTAATAGTTGGGAATTGATTTAGTAGTTTAATTATGGTACAAGTCCTATTGTTAACAGGATTGTCCATTTAAGTACAAGATTAGAATCAGAGTTTTCCTTAGTCTAGAAGTCTATTTATGGTAGAGTTAGATAAGGAAGGAAGTTGATTCAAGGCAGGATTGCGATGGAATAAATAGAAGACCAATACAACGCAATCGTTAGAGCGTCCAGTGCTATTCTCTACGTTGAGAACTTTGGAGCGATCTGCCGTGCTGTTTGGAGGTTCGTAAATCAACCGACCAAGTTCGTAAAGATCAGAAACAAGGAAGTCTTAATTCCTCGGGAGGAGGAGATCCAGGGAGACGTGTTGATCGTGAGGGTTCAACGACGTAGGATCGACAGTGAGGGGAGCTCACAACATTCACTCTGTAGGTTAGCAATGGATTAGTATTTAAGTTAAGCTTCTTGTACTAAAGACTGCTTTCTAGTGAATGGTTTCTGATCTGGGCAAGGCCCCGCAGACGTAGGTGTATTTGCACCGAACTGCGTAACCAAGTTGTGTGTGCACTGTGTGTTTCGTTTTGAGTTTTAACATCAAACTGAACTTGGTGTTTCAACACCAAACTGTTAAACAACTTGGCATAAAGGTTCAGAATTTAGGTGAAACTGAAATTCAAATACATTCGACAAAACTGGAATAGCTATGTGAAAGAACTGACAGCACACAATGTATGAGCGCTAGGATCCGCATATTAAAGGCCAAGTCGGCATATCGGGTTCTTCTTGATGAGTCCAAGATCCACCTTGTGTCCAAAGAGATCTCTGATGTTATCGATTCCATAGAGGATCATCGTAGGCCTCTCAAGTGAAAGACCCCAAGCGATAACCCTGACATCTTCAGGAAGTCCCATTGGCTCCAACATCTCAGGTCTGAACATGCCGGAATTTCCAATTTCGACCCACTTCTTAAAGCCTTCATGATAGCTAAAGATTTCCATGCTGGGTTCCGTGTATGGATTGTAAGCAGCCTTGAACTTGAGCTTCGTCATGCCAAGCCGGGCGAAGAAGTCTTCAAGAACTCCTATCAGATCACCAAGGACAAGTCCCCTATCACACATAATTCCTTCAATTTGGTGGAATTCAGCCAGGTGAGTTCTATCAACGGCTTCATTTCTGAAGACTCGGTCAATAGAATAGTACCTTTTTGGAGTGAAAGGTTTCTGTGCAAGCTGGTACAACATCCTTGAAGAAACAGCAGTTGTATGAGTCCTTAGAAGGTTCTTATTTGCTTCCTCTCGACTCCAATCATAACGGTACCCGCGGGAACCATAACCTCCAATTTCATGTACACTTTTGACCCGCTCAACATAATCTTCAGGCAGTGTCCTTGTAGTAGAAGGTTCTTTTACAAAGAATGTATCATGTGAATCACGAGCAGGGTGCTGTTGTGGCTGGAAAAGAGCATCAAAATTCCAGAAACTGCTTTCCACATAATTGTTTGTTGGCATTTCCTCAAATCCCATCAACTGAAAAATCGTTTGAACTCGTTGCCGCACCTTGAGCAATGGATGCACATTACCCCCTTCAAGTGGTTGTCCCTTTGCATTAAAGTTGTACTCCTTAAACTCCAACTCCTTCCAATCCCCCTTCAATAAGTTCTCTCTTGTAAGGTCAGTCGCAGCTTTTTTCCTCTTAGGTGCATACTTGGGACCCTTCGTGACCGAGTATCCTTTCCATACCTGCTGGATGATAAGCTTCCGTCTCTTAAGACCATCAACATCCTCTAAACTTACAGTCTCTCCATTCTGGATTCGGACAAGTAAATCCTTAACTTTATCGCCTACATGTGGAACCTTTCTTGAAACCTGCGCCTTACCCATTTCCACCCATTTGTTCTTAATAGCCTGCTGGCACCCAATCTTGTAAACAGAAGCTCCCAGCTTCTTCTGCAAGTCCTCGCGTGCAATACCCTCTGGAGGTACAGCCGAAAAGAGTTGAAACTCTGGGGATCCAAATTCCGCATACCTTTTTCCCTCATCAGTAAGCATCCATCTCTCCCTCTTTATGTCCTGGACGTCGACGAGCCTGAAGCCGTGAAGACTCTTGATGATGTTGACAATGTCGTCATGGTTGAAGCCTTGGTCCTCGGCGAACTTTCCGGAATCTGGTATCTCCTCCTTCTTCTCCAAGAATCCCAGAACTGCTTCTTCCGCCATCGGTATTCAGTCAAATAATTGTGATTTCCGTCCGGCAAAGGGTGGCTGTGAACGGCGGCTCAGAGACAGATAGTGGTGGTGGTGGTGGCGGCGGCAGCCAGCGGTCTTCATGCGTAATATATATACGCAGAAATTACCAAAAATTATGTCCATATTGAACTCTTTTAAATAAAATAAAATTCTTTTCAAATTTAAATTTTGATTTGAAGAGATAAAATCAAATCTCCAAATTATTTCCAAATATCTTCAAGGCTATCTCCAAATTATCAGTGTGCTCCAAAATAACTGCTACAATTCTGATCTGCTTTGACTGCTTCATTTGCCATAATTGTTCAATACTCCTTACTCTCCTCCAAATTCCTCTTAAGCCCAAAACTGTGGTTTGTTACAAATAAAACATTTAAAGTGCACATTAATCACGTAAAATCACAGTTAATCCCAATAAAATAAACAACAAAATTAACACACATCAAATATTCTCACACTTGACTCATGCTTGCCCTCAAGTATGAAATGAGAATCAAATCATGTTGTTTATTACAAAGTTCCAAGTATCCCCAACTGACTCTAAGAAAGACTCAAAAGAAAAATAACAAAAAGACACTAACTACAACCCAACAAACAATCAAACTCAGCATACCAATCCTTAATTTCTTGATTCATAGACAAACCTTACCTTACTAATAAGAAATGCTCATGTATAACACACTTGACACTCTCACACATTTCAAATGACATTGGTAAATTTATCGTCAAATCAAAGCAAACCGGCCCTCAACTTGGTCAAAATCAGACAAGCATCTAACATTTCTCACGTTTCACACATTCTCTCTAGATGTAAGGGACAGTCACTCAATATATGAACTTCACATGGCAATACTCAAATCATTTAATGCAAATCAGAAAGGTTTTTATTCAAGGTTGTAACGGGGCTCGGGGGGATAACAGTGAGGTACTGTCCTAAGGGTTCTAAGCTTAAAAATATAAATATACATGCATGCTCTTTTCAGCCCAAAAATTCCTCAATCAAAAAAATAATTTTCAGCCATCATAAAGTGGAAAAATCTGCTCAGAACTGGCTGTAATTACTAAGTGTTGGTGCTGGATTATTTTTTTTCATTTTTCTCTTTTTTCATTTTTTTCTGATTTTTTTCTTCTTTTTTTCTGGGCACATCAGCCCTCTTTTTTCTGAATTTCCAGCACCAAATCGCTCATTTTATTATCATTTTACAGCACTTTTGAATTTAGTACCGCATGGTCACTTCATACATCAAAATCAAGGTACTCTTTTTTTTTATTAAACCACCCCTTATAGTAAGGAGGGAGGGTTGTTTATGGGCTACTCCAGACCCGAAAAAAAACGAGCACGAATAGGGAGCATAGCTCAGTTCAATACAAGCATGACCAAAGCAAAATAACTTGCTTCTAAAAGTAACAGTGATGAGTGCCACACACGGCTCTCCTCGCAAATTAGTAATTAGGGTGGTTGTTCCCGTTTTAAGGTGATATGGGAAAGGATGCAGTTTAGCAAATCGTAAGTACGAAACTCAACTTAGCATCCAATGTATATCAGCCTTAAACCAGGAACACACAAACCACTAACCATATAAGCAAAAGAAAGGTAAGCTATTCTAGTCCTATGTACTGATCAAAAAAGACTTATGCAGTGATCAAAACCGAATATGAGATAAGTGCACCAGTGAGATGAGGACCCTGTAGATGCTGCTCAAGCTGTGATTGCAATAATCATGGAGGATGATGAATTCTGATTGTGGGAAGATTAAGATTGTCTCCTGCTATTGCTTGTTTTAGAGGAATAGGAGCATCCTGTACTGAGATCTGGCCCCTAACTTCATTATGATCCAGTAAGCTTCTTGCCAGGGAGGCCAATAGATGAGCCACCTGATTCTGCTCCCTGTACGCATGAGTAAAAGAGATGTGTCTAGCTGCAGTGAGTTCCTTAATCTGCCAAATGAGTCTCTGGATATTCGAAGGCACCTGATTTGAACCATTTAAAATCTGGACACCCTGCAAAGAGTCAATTTCTACAATCAAGGGAAACAAGTTAAGTGAAATACATGTTTGGATCCCAGTGAGGGAGGCCCTTAGCTCAGCAGTTAAGGGGTCATATATCTGTTCCATTTTCTCCATTCCCATAAAGAGAATCTTGCCTGATGTGTCTCTGATAACAGTTCCTCCTGCAGCAAAATTTAGCTGAGGGCAGTGTGCATCTGAGTTCATTTTGTAGCCAATATCTGGAGGGTTCCATTTGTAAGATTTGATCATCCTTGGTTTAGGAACTTTAGAGCTAGTGAAAATTCCTATGGCTTTTAAATGAGAGCAATCAGGGTGTTGAGTGATAGGATTTAGGGAGAATAAAGACACAGCCATGTTCTTAATCTGTAGGATTGTGGACATTAGCACAATTGGTTTAGAATCATAGAGAAAACTGCATCTATCCTTCCATAGAAACCAGATTAGTAAGTTTGGCATAATATGACATGCACTGTTCTTTGATTTTGAAAATTTTGAGATTGTCCAGAACCATGATAATGCATGAAAGATATGGTCAAAATGTCTATAGGGGATTTCTAGGATTGTGAAAAGCCATTTCCAGAGTTCATATGCTTGTTGGCAGTGTAAGAAGTAGTGAGTTAGTGAATCTTCATTTTGACAGCAGATGCATTTAGAAACAACATGAATGCCCATCTTCCTAAGTTTTTCATCAAATGGCAGATAGTAATTAACCAATTTCCAAACAAAAACAGATATCTTAGGAGGAACCAAAGGATTCCAAATCTGTTTCATTGATCTAATCTCTGAACGTTTATTGGAAATTGATTTGAAAGCTGATGATATTGTGAACTTACCTGTAGAGGATGGAGTCCAAACCATATGATCTTCCCTGTCAAAAAGAGGAAAAGGTGCTGACAAGGAGTGAAGCAACTCTAGATTAAAGCCATCCATTAGCTGAGGCATGAAGAGGTTCTTGTTCTCCTGAAACTAAGCAATTGTGAGTGTAGGGAATGGGATATCAGAGTCTGCCTCCCACTGTTCTGAGAGGAACCCTGACCCTCTCCAGTTGCTGTTCCAAAAATTGGAGGTACCTTTTCCCACTTGTATTCTAGAAAGGTTCTCAGCTATACTAGTTATAGCTTTGACTCTTTTCCAAGAGTCTGATTGTCTAGCTGAGGGTGGTAAGGACCAAATGAATCTTGTCCATAAAGTGGATCCAATCTGAAGTTTCCAGTAGAGCTTTAGAGAAAAACTATCAATTACAGTATGAAAGCATCTAAATCCAAATCCATTTTGGGATAAAGGATAACATAAATCCGGCCAAGCTTTCCAATGTCTTTTTTCCCCTTGGTCTGAATTCCCCCAAATAAAGTTACTGCACATTTTTTCCATCATTTCAATCATGTGTTTGGTAGGGGACATGACACACCAAACATGCTGAGGGATAGAGGCAATAACATGTTTCACTAAAATAATCCTACCAGCCATATTCAACCACTTGTTGTTCCATTTCAGAATTCTGCCACTTAGTTTTTCAATGAGTGGCTGAAAGTAAGCATTAAGCTTTCTCCCTTTGAAAATAGTTACTCCTAAATAAGTGAAAGGAAAGAAACCTTGTGACATGAGAGTAATGCTTCTAATCATCCCTGTTCTTGCAACACTAGTTTTATTTCCCACATAAAAAGCACTCTTAGTAAAATTGACTAACTGACCAGAGGCAAGTTGATAGTGCTTTAAGAATAGAACTAGGTTTTTAGGGACTTCTTAGTTGCCTTAATGAAAATGACAGTGTCATCTGCATAAGACAAATGAGAGATCTCCAAAGAACCCCGGGGAACTACAAATCTGTCAATGAAACCTAAGTGAAACATGTTTTTAGCCCCCTATTTAGAAGCTCAGTAATGAAGTTAAACAGAATAGGGGAAAGGGGGTCCCCCTGTTTGAGCCCCCTTGTAGCCTTAAAAAATCCATATGGAACTCCATTGATTAAGATAGAAAACCAGGCAGCTTGAATATTTCTAAGTATCAGTGAGACAATGTGTCCATGAAAACCATATTTCAATAGGAGAGAGTTTAACATAGGCCATGATACTCTGTCAAAAGCTTTAGACATATCTAGTTTGAATATAGCATTTAAGCTCTATCCCTGTTTATCTAAAAGCCTAACCAGCTCCTGCATTATCAAAATGTTATCTGATATTTCTCTTCCCTCTATGAATGCAGACTGCTCCTCTGATATACATTTATGACTCAGCAGCTTTAGTCTCTCACTCAGTATTTTCGACAAGATTTTGTTAGAAAAATTAGAGAGGCTTATGGGCCTATATTCAGAGAAAGATATAGGGGTCTGAACTTTGGGAATGAGAGCAATCAGTGTGCTTGAAAAAGATTTTGGCACAGGAACCCCACACTGAAAATCCTTAACTGCAGCTAGTAAGTCAGTTTTTATAATGTCCCAGCAATTCCTATAAAATTTTCCATTAAATCCATCTGGACCAGGTGCACTATGTTCTCCTAAATCAAAAACTGCCTTCTTTAATTCATCCATTTCCACCAGTTTGAGTAGTGAAATATTATCTTCCTCTGTAATGGGGGATGGGATATATCTCAGAGAGTGGAGGTGATCTTGGCCAGAGAGATCAAAGTTGTCATCAGAGAGAAGGTTTTTGTAAAAAGACACAGCAGCCACACCAATACTATCCTGATCATTACACCACTGGCTGTTATCAATTTTTATTTTATTGATCCTAAGTCTAGCATATTTGTCTCTGACTGAGTGATGGAAAAATTTGGTGTTTTTGTCACCATTTTCTAGCCAATTGTTCCTAGCTTTTTGTTTCCAGAAACATTGCTCCATCTGCAGAACTTTTGATAGTTCAGCATTAATTTGTGATAAACAAAGAAAATCAGATGGATCAGCAGATATGTCATATTTCTTTTCCAAATCCATTATATCTGATTCCATTGATTTGATCTTATCAAAAATATTTCCAAAGTGTTGTTTATTCCAGTTCTTTAGGTGCCCTTTAAGTCTAGATAGTTTAAGTGAGAAACCTAGCATACCCTGAGAATCGATGGGAATCCTCCAGTTATTTTCCACCTCAGGTAAAAATGTTGGGTCTAGTGTCCACATATTTTGAAATTTAAATGCTTTTGGGTATGATTTCTCAGAAATATTGGCATCTAAGACTAGTGGGGAATGGTCAGAAGGAAGCCTACCTAAAATCTGAATGGAGGAGTTTGGGAATTTGGTAAACCAGGCTGAGTTTGCAATAGATCTATCCAATCTTTTAGCTACCTTATGTTCCAACTTCCTACCATTAGTCCATGTAAACGGATTACCCATTGTTGTAATGTCATTCAGGTTATTAGAATTAAGAAAAGCATCAAAATCATTTATGCAGTTTATATCAGGAGATGATTTACCTCTATATTCACTAATATACCTGATGACATTAAAATCCCCAGTAAGTAGACATGGAAGAGAGGTCCTAGTTAAGCTGTTTTCAATATCATTGAACATTTTTGACCTCTCTATTCTATCATGGAATCCATAAATAGCATACAGATGAAATTCAATATCATGGATAACATGAGATACAGATATCAAAGAGAATTGCTCATGGACTTGGATCATAGAGGCAGTAAAGTCATCTTTGAACATTATCCAGGTCCTTGAGTCCAGGGAGGAAAAAGCACATTGAAAACCTAGCTCATTTTTGAAGTGACCTAGTTTTCCAATATGCTGTTTAGTTTCTACTATGACCAGTATTGAGATACTATGGATTCTGACAATTGATTTAAGCCTCAATAATGATTTCTGTATTCCCCTAGCATTCCAAGTTAAAAGCTTAATATTCATTTTTTACCTTGGGATCTGGTTTTGGCACGAGAGGATATTGAAGTGGAAACAATATTAGGTTCTTGGAAAAAGGTTCTAATATTGTCATGCATAATAGCAAGCTTCCCAGGATCATGCCTAGGATCATGTGATTTCAGGTGATCAGTGGGACTAGGATCTGTAGGTGATGAGAGTATACCTGATGAGGTATCATGTAATATGGTGGCTGATGTGTCAGAGTCCCCCTCTAGTTTTTTCTGTTTGTGCTGGGAGTTGGTAGCTTGATCACCTTGCTTGTCCTGCTTTGGTAGAGGTAGATCAGTGGTTGTGATTGGGGTTTTCATATCTTGGTCCTGAGTTCCATCAATGGCTTGTTGTTGTGGTTGTGATACTAAGTCATGCTCGGCCCCAGGAGCTACAGGATCTTGTTGTTGCTCATCAGGAGAAACCTCCTTGTCCTCTTGTAATGTCTGCACTTCTTGTATTTCTTGCAAATCCATGGCCTCCTGAAGTTTTGAGAATTTAGAGGAGAGAGTCAGTTGGAATTCTTTAAATTGTTGAGAGACAATAGTTCGATTAAAATCAAGGGAAGCAGGAGTCTTAGTCTGTGTGAAGGAGTGCATAAGATCATCAGTAGATGTCCAATTCGAGTGATTTCTATTTGTCTTGCTTTTCACTGGCATCCACTGCATTGAGGATGGGATATTGTACGGGGTGACCAGATCAGGAATCTTCTTAGTCAGTGTGACAATTTGTTGATCTTCCAGAGGGGTGTCCACCACATCAATTATTTCTATCATTTCTGGAGCTTCTTGGGCACTGGCCACTTCCTCCTGAATGATTGGCAACTTGCCAATCTGTTTTGCAGTAAGAGTGACAGAAGGTGAGGTAGCTAAAGGGTTTTCACCAGTTTTGGGGATGGTCTTAGGGGCCAGAGTATAGGATTTGGTATTCTCTTTGGTATTATGAGACTGTGAGGTACCCAAGAGAGGTGCTTGATTATGAATATGATGTGATGGTAGAGCTGAAGCCTGTTTTGGATGAGCTTGGGCTTTAGATTGCTTAGGCTTATCACACTCACCATATCTGTGACCTATTTTGGAGCATTTAGTACAATAGAAAGGATGATCCTCATAAGACACAGTGTACCATCTGCTATCAGTTTTTGAACCCAGCCTGATTCTATCAGGAAAAGGTCCAGTGAGGTCCATTTCTACACAGATCCTAATTGTTGATGGTCTGGTATGGTTCAGGGTTGGAGGATCAGCAAAGATCAAGTTTCCTAACCTACTTGCTATCAGCGGGATATAATCATAGTCCAAACAGTAGGCAGGAGGGGATTCTATAGATAACCAGATAGGAACAAAAGGGGGTTCTTCATTGACATCAAAAGATTTTGTCCATTTTAATACCTTCATTGTAGAACCTCCTATGTTCCAGTTACCTTTAATCCAGCATCTCTGTATATCCTCATCAAGCTCAAATTTGATGAAGATATGATTCCTATCCAGAGCTGTGATTATGGCTTCCCCAATGAAACCGATGCGCTTGAATTGGTGCCGGATGAAGTTAAGCGCCGGGCGACCTCCTTGAAATTTCCCGACCAAATGCTTGCTCCATGGTTCAGATAAAACATCTATGTCTGAGTCATCCAGGAGGACCGCAATCTCGCCTTTGTATTCGGTGATCGGGTTGAGGATGAGATTTCTAGACTTTAGTGGTTTATTTTGTTTGGGGTTTAGAACATCTCTATACGATCGATCGAGATTGGGGGACTGTGTAAGTTGGGTTGAAGCCCCACCACCAGGGGGCGGTAGCGCCGCCATACGGCGGGCGGGGATACGGTAGTTCGCCGGAAAAGAGTGGGAAGTAACCGTTGGAGATTAACCGTTGGGAAAAAACTGTTCCGAGAGGATTGTCTGTTCGAAGATGTGGAGTTATCCAGATCATCTGTACGGTTGTAACAATGGCACTCAATCAAGGTACTCATTGATATTTCTTAAAGTACATCTGCAGCAAATAATCTGATAAATCTATCATAATCACAAGCATGCATGTATAAGGGACACAAAAAGAGGGGATAAAAAATAGGCTTTGGCTTTTTTTTTTTGTGGCTCATACAAAGAAAAAGGTCAATGCTTCAAAGGGTTTACTAAGGGTGATGTGTGGTAGGCCGTATAAGCTGTGGGGTTAAATCCTAATGCCATTCATTATTTTCGCACCAAATAATTCAAGTAATGCCATGACTCTTAGAAAAAATATTGATGTAGAGACTGCTCTACTATAGCTCAAAACCTCACTTTTACTAGGCTCAAATGTTGAATTATTTGTCTTTTTTCATCATCCCAAGTATCATCTAGGCCAATTTACCCCAATTATATTGGACACATTTACCAAGTAATTTTAGAGGTGTATCAAGTAACCAAATATGTCACATAAGAGCTTTCTCACAAGCAAGTTCAATCCATCAAGAAACAATAATATCAAGAATAGTATACTGAATTTGACTCGACTCAAAAAAAATCAAAAATATTTTTGTATTTTTAAATTAAATGACATTAACACATAGCACATAAAATCCTCCTCACACTTAAACTTTTCTTGCCCTCAAGAAAGTTTAGTAAAAATGTAAGAAAGAACAAAACCACCTAAAAAAACTAAAAAATAATTCTGAAGAAAAACGAAAGTTAAAAACAAAAATTAGGGATGGGGGAACTCATTGGGAGGGGTTTGGAGGAATCCCAACAAGAAGAGAGTGTTGTATTTGAATCAGGTTCTTTCGCAGACCTCCAGTTTGGCCAAACAGAACCCTGCGAGTCCCAACTCTCCAAAGGTGTGAATTCTCCATGGTGCAAATTCAAGTACTTCAACTCTGTAGATCAAGAATTGAAAGCAGATGACAAATTGAAATTCCTAACAGATTTTTAAAAAAACTAAAAGGAAAAAACTAAGAAAATTGGGTTGCCTCCCAATTAGCGCCTTTGTTTATAGTCTTGGGCCAGACTGTGGATGCCGTCAATTTGGTTGAGTGGTGTGTGGAGGAATTTCTTCCTCACACTTGAGCATCTCCATATCCACTGGAAAAGTATCATCACCATACTTCAGATCGGGTGGTAATGGCTTCAACTCCCAATTTGAGGCTTTCACATCAAGTGAGACTAGTCTGGCGGATGGGTCCAGTTTGGCCAAACTGGACCCAGTGCGTCCTTCAAAATTTTTCTGAACATTCAACTTGGACTGAATAGGGCTGGGCCCTCCATGGTTTACTTCAGTTCTAGCCACCACTTTCTGAGAGTAAACTGAACACAACAATTTGCGGATTTCCTTATCACTCGAGACTTGAACATCTACCTCTTCTAGAATTTTCATCATATCCTGCAGAATTTTAGTCTCAAGAGAATCTTGGACAAGAGGGTCAGTATGATTGATGACAAATACATTCTCAGCATCTATAGGTTTCTTCATGGGTTTATTAATGTTGAATGTGTACTTATCACCAAAATAATCGAGAGAAATAGTTCCATCACCAACATTAATAATGGTGTTTGCTGTTTTCAAGAATGGACGACCGAACAATACCCCTTGTGTTCCCTTATCATTAGTATGATTCATTTTTACCACATAAATATATGTGGGGTAAACAAAGTTATTGACTCGTACAAGCACATTTTCCAATAACCCTTCAGGACATATACAAGATTTATCTGCCAATTGAATTAACACTCTAGTGTCTACCATTTCAGCTCCATTCAAAGTTTGATACACAGATAATGGCACAACATTAATTGAAGCTCCTAAATCACACATGGCAGCATCAATCTTCTTATTTCCTATGTAACATGGTAAGGAAAACATACCTGGGTCCTTGCACTTTTGAGGCATTTTCTTTTGGATCAAAGCTGACACAGATTCACTCATCGTGATCTTGCTTGAATCCTTTGGCTTTCCTGCAATAAAATCTTCAAGAACTTGCTTATTGGTGGTAACCTTATTGCCTGCAAAAATGGAAGATTAATCTCCATTTTTCCAAAATTTGATACAAAATCCATAGGCTCTTCCTTTTTCTTTTCTAATCTACGAGGAAAAGGAGGCAAATTTTTAAGTGTAGGATCATGTAAACTCAACCTCTTACTTACCTCAGCTGGTACCTTGGACTTACCTTTATCTCTGGTCTCAGAATGCTCAGGATTCTCAGATTTTACGGTGGTTTTGTTGCCTTTTTCCTCCATTACATGATTTTGAATTTCTGCTGCATGGTTCGGTTTGGCCAAACCGGACCCTCCGTCAGTGAACTGGTTCGCTTCTTTGTTCGCGGAATTCAATGGCAGTGCATCAACTATCTTTCCACTTCTGAGTGTGACCTGCTTTACCATCTCATGAGGGTTCAATTGGACCTGAGAAGGCAATCCAGGCTGCTTCATCCTAAGTTTATTAAGAGAATTTGACAGATGGGCAATTTGTCGTGCATGCTCCTCCAAGGTTGATTCGGTCTTCTTGGATTGCTTCACCATCATGTCCATCAACATATCCATCTTTTCATTCAGAGATTTCTCTTGACCTCCTTGCTGGGGATGGGAAAAAATCAGAGCTTCTCGTTGCATTGGTGGAGCATAGGGTCATTGGTAATGTTGAGGCTGCTGCGGAGGGGGACTTTGTTCTCTCCACTGGAAGTTAGGGTGATCCCTATACCTTGGATTGAATTTTGGGGATATGTTCCACCTTTTTGTTGTCTCTCATTGAAATTTTCCATAGCATTTTCTTGAACGGGTATCTTTCCCATAGTAAGAATGCATTGCGACGTCGTATGGTTGACTGCTCCACGTGTATCGCAAGGCCCTTCTTGTACAGACGCAACCTTGTCAACGACCTTGGATAGCATTTTCTCCATTCTTTCTATCCTTTCCTTGATCTCATCTTTTTTGGAAGTGGATGTCTGTGCCACCTTCTTCAAGATTCGTACCTCCTATTGATCATACTCCTTTTTAGAGTCCACCAACCTCTTGATGATCTCTCTAGCTTCATTCACTCGAAGGTGAGAAAATCCACCACTACTGGAAGAGTTCACCAAGTCCTTGTTGCTGGATGTCATCCCTTGGTAGAAGCATTGAAGCAACTGGTCTTCCGTCATTCGGTGATTAGGGCAACTGTCTACCAACTTCCTGAATCTCAGCCAAAACATACTCAGTGGCTCATCATACTCTTGCTTGATGCTTGTGATCTCCTTTTTCAAGGCATCTGTTCTTGTGGCTGGAAAGTAGTACTCCAAGAACAATATCTTCAATTATGCCCATGTCGCAATAGAGTTGGGGGGCAAGCTCGAAAACCACTGATTTGCTGCTCCTGTCAAACTGAATGGGAATGCCACCAATTTGAATTGATCTTCCATCACGGTGGATGGCCTCTTTTGAACCTTACAAATCTTGATAAATTCGCTCAGAAAATTGTAAGGGTCTTCAGTGCTTCTCCCATGGAACTTGGGGAGTACGTTCAGGAACGCCAGCTTGATTTCAATAGGATTTTCGGTCTCTGGCAACTTAATGGGAGTGGGGGGGTCATCTTCACTATGACCGGTAAGTTCCCACATGTATAGGTTGTTTGGGTTCTGCCCAGGATTCAGATTTCGGTCAGCTCCGTCCATCTCAATGTTCGTTCCCGAATCAGAAGTAGTTGCTGAAATTGCGATGGGTTCGGTTTGTCCAAACCGAAGGGTCTCGGCAAAAATTTCTTTCTGCGTCTTTGTTTGCTTTCTGTTTTGCTTGGCTGTCTTTTCAACTTCCGGGTCGAATATTGAATAAGTCCTAGATGATCTGCTCATAAACTAAGCACACTAACACACAGATTAGTAGAGAAAAAAATTAAAAATAATTGACTTACTACTCCCCGGCAACGGCGCCAATTTGGTGAGAGTCGTTTAACTCGCCAAATAACCTGCAAATTCAGATTAATACTAATTAGCACAATGATAAGCAGGATCGATCTCACAGGGAGCAAAAACAATAATCAATAATTTTATTTTATTTTTTACTAATTTTTAAAACCTTTTTTGGTGATGTCACCACGCCTTAAATATAGTGATTTTACTAACTCTAAAAATGCAAATGACGACTTTAAAAATATGAGAAATAAATATATAAATGAATGATATCGGCTAAGAATAACTATGCTAGTTATTATCAATCATAGGCGCAATAATGAATCAATTCCTACACACCTACCGGTTATAGGGAAGTAGGTGCGCTTAACCCCACCCCCCCCCCCATTCTTTCTTACTTCATCGACGGTTAACTAATTATAATTAATTAACTATTTCCCTTACTAAAATGTTCCCAGAAAGTATTCGCTAAACCAAAACACATTTTGATAGCATTAAGTTTTAAAAGAACCCGATATAGCAATTACCAAAGTAAAAGCAAATATTAACGCATGCTCAATTATTCCCTATCTTGGTATTACAGTCTTGGCTAGTTAGCTGTTTTTCACAAGACTATGCTACTTACTAATCTCATCCAACAATTACGTATTGATAGAAATTAGAGAACAGTATTCTAAACACATTCAAGTTGATCAGACTTAAACATATTAGAAATAAAATTTAACAAAAAACAATCAAAAATCAATTATAATACAATTAGGTCTCACAATTTATAAACTAACATTTGTTATTCTCTACCATAAATGAATTAGTTACATTAAACCACATAATATAAAAACTTAACATATTTTATCTAACTACTAATAACGAATGTATGAAAATCAATCCAGGAAGCTGTGCACTGGAAAGCTAACTAAATAACTATTCACGGCAGAATTCAAGTCAAACAAGACTTTGAAAACAAATGTTGCGCCAGAAATTCTTCAACCAAAGAAAACCTTGCCAATGTCTTGTGATTTATTCTCTGGTGCCTAATAAAACAAAAACTAAACCAAGATCACAATTCTCTCTGTGAAGTAGCATCCGAATGTATTCCAAAAGAAAAGACACTGCTGGTATGTCTTCGTGCGTAATATATATACGCAGCAATTACCACAAATGATGGTCATATTGGACTCTTTCAAATAAAATAAAATTCTTTCTAAATTTGAATTTTGATTTAAAGAGATAAAATTAAATCTCCAAATATCTCCAAATATCTTCAAAGCTATTTCCAAATTATCAGTCCAATCTGCTCCAAAATAACTGATACAATTCTGCTCTACTTTAACTGCTTCATTTGTCATAATTGCTCAATACTCCTTACTCTCCTCCAAATTCCTCTTGAGCCCGAAACTGTGGTCTGTTAAAAATAAAACATTTAAAGTGCACATTAATCACGTAAAATCACAGTTAATCCCAATAAAATAAACAACAAAATTAACGCACATCACAGATGCAACATATAAGTAAACATGAGCAAATGCTAATTCAAAACGAACAATCAACAACAAATGAAAATAAGAAAGGCATACACAGTATAACTAACAAGTACACATTTAATATTAACAGATGTAGCATATAAGTAAATGGATGTACCTCGTAATTCAAAAAAACAATCAAGAACGAATGAAGAAAAAATAGGTCATTCACGGTACAACTAACAGGTAAACGATGGATAATAACAGTTGCAACATATAAACAAACTAATGCTTCTCGTAACTCAAGAAAAACATTCAACATGTTTTTTGTAATAACAAGAGGACACTTCAAAACCATATCTCAGAGAATGCACATAGAAACTCAAAACACTAGAAACAATGTCTATCTAACGCTCAACAAAACAAAGAACATGTATACCGAATCTGACAAATCTAACAACAATTGATTAATAATCACCAGCATCAGCATAAACATCTCGGCCAATTCATTTTGTCTGACTCTTAACCTAGCACAAATATAAAAGAAAATCAATCGAAAATAATTTTAGAAAATGCAGAAAACTCAAACAATAATACCTATATCTACAAAGATTCACGGAATCACAAAACATATTGAACCAGAAGATAAAACAAATGCTACAAACTTGATGATCTGAACGGATGAGTTGATCTTCAGTGAATTTTCTCGAAGAAGTGAGCAAGTCATCGGAAAAATGGAAACGAACGCCGGAAAAAGATCGGAAACAAGTGCGGAGAAGAGGAAAAATAGAAGCCGAAAAATGCGGAAAAATAGAAGCAGAAAAATGCGGCAAAATAGAAGTGGAGGAGAGGCGGAAAAATAAGGCGGAGAATATGTGGAGAACAGGAGAGAACGAGAGAAAAACGAGAGAGGCGGGGAAGAACGATGAGAGAGAAAGTGGAGACTAAAAATGAGGAAGAAGAAATCGTTCAAGACAGAAATAAGGAAAATTAAAAGAAAATCATTCTAATTAGTACCCGGTTTCCAATAATTACAAATTGAGCCTCATTTTTAAAAATAGTCCCTGGCATGTCCATAAGCTTATGGGCGGGCCGCCTTTCGTGGGACTTTCTCTTTTCTTTATAGATATCAGTAACTCATAGATTTGAAAATTTTCAGTCACTCATAGATTTCTTGGAGACCTTTTATCGGTAAATCTTGTTGGCTTCTGATCTTTTCTTAAAAGTAGGCCAGGAGAAATTAATTCTAGTCAAATGTCATTTAAACAACTGACTTTTGGTGATCCCTTTCTAAGGATAAAAGAGCAGATTTGTAGATAATGGCTAGGTTGGACAATTCACTCGTTCAACCTAATTCATGTTAGAGGCTTATGTATACACAAAACATGATTCTAAATGCCAAAGGAAATGAATTTTTGGCAATGAAATGACTGGGATATGTCTCATACTTTCGCAACAGTTGTTTAATTTAACGGAGACTGACCAAACTTTTTAGTATATCAGTTATTTTTATTTATTTAGGTTGTCTTAATTTTGATCTAGAAAGTGTAGTTAGGTCAATTTTTGTGTGGTTGCCATTTTTTTAGCAGCATGGAACTTGCAAAATAGAAATGTCAACTTGGAAAATAGAAATGTCAAAGTCTAAAGTTGTGATCAATTCGGGTTTGGACACTGTCTTGAATTGGTAAACTCTGTTGGACGTGTTTAGGCCGAGTTTACTAGATGGACTCATAGTAAAGGAGGACCACTTTATCATTCTATACCTTTCTTGATGCCATAAACATTGTCGTTCAAAATTTTACCTTAACTATATTTGTGTGATGGAACTATCTCATATCAAGTTGTAAGATCAATCAAACGTAATCGTGGTCAATCCAATTAATATAAAACGGTTGGATTTCCATATACTTCCCCACAAGTTGTAAGATCAATGACGGAATTAAGAATTTTCAACCTTGTTAAAAAAGAAAATCATAAACTCTACATAAGAATGAAAAAGAGAAAACTGCTAATAAGATTGTTGACCCTAATTAATTACACCGCAGCAGAGGAGCAAAAGACGAGAGTAAATAGCGTGCCATGAATTTATACGCTTGTTGTGTCATATGAATTCCATCCCAACTTATGTGATCATCAGGGTTCGGACAAGCTGCAACTCCAGGCATCCCACATGATCTGCTAAATGAAAACCTGTGTTCCCCTCCACCTCCGCAGCAAGATGAAAATTTGTCCTTAAAACCTATCATATGAAAACGACAATTAATCAATCCTCACTTTTATGTGATCACCATCCTCCATTTCTCCTAGGAACAAATGAAAATACGCAACTTACCTAGGCTTTGGGCCTGATTTAAGACTGAGAGGAAGGCATTGTAGTAGTCAGCATAAACAATAGCAACGTTAGGATGTTCTTTACTCAGCTGCTGAATGGCTGCTTGCAACATCTGATTCTGACGAACTGCTAATCTGTTTAAATCTGGCAAACACTGATTTGTATCGAGTGGTTGTGTCGGAAAAAGGCTGAGATAAACCGGAACACAGCCGATTGGGAAATTCCCTGGAACAATAACGTTAGTTGCGCCGAGGTTAATCACCGCCTGAAAAAAGCAGAAGAAACATAACCGTCAACATAATCTAATGAAACGAAACTAAAAATGTTTTACGATTAGAAGAATAATACTCACCCTTACAGCATCAGCAATGGTTTGAACTACTACTGGGATCAAACCGTCTAATTCCGCCATGGATTTTCTGGAGTTGATGAGTGCGTAGTTAAAGTCGTTTCCTCCGATCTCTCCAACAAACACGAGAGAGTTTCCAAGCGTATTATTCTTGCAATCTATTATAGAAAAGAGGAATGGTATTAATTTATCAGCTACTTCAAAGAATTTGATATGTCACTTGTATTTAAAACCAATTAATGATACATTACCTCCTGGTTTATGTTGACAAACGTGGTTGAGGTGAGATTGCATCCATTGTAATTGTACGTTTAGTGAAGAGTCGGTTGTTACACCCGAAACGCCTCGAGCCCTCAAAGCTTGTTCAGGTAAGGCAGTAGCACCCGCAACTGCAAAGTTGACGCCATGTTTGAAGTCTGCCCCTTTAAGAACTCTTTCATAGGGATTCAGAAATGGAACACCATATGCCCTAGCTATATCATCAAAAAACATCAAGGTTTTTGTTAGTAGTTTTAAATGCATTAGGTGATTTGATCACATCCAATTACTCAGAAATAATAATGGAGAAACTGAAATAACAAAGGATATATTTGGTTTTTTTTTTTAAAGGATATATTTGGTGGAGCTGTGGTTATAAGCAAAATTAACTTATTTTAAAAGTAAGGCAGACCAAATTCTGTTTTTTCCCCCTCAAAAATGGTTTCTGTTTTTGAACAAAGCACATCCTTAGGAGTTTACCAAATACTAAAAGTTGTTTAGCTTATAAGTAAATCTATCGGTTTGCAAGCCCTGTCCAACACACCCAAAAGAATCTAGTAGCTGTGCAAAACGATGCCATACGCACGTACCAAAATAGTCGATCATGAGGAGACCATTGGAACATCTTCCCGTCGACCTTCTTCCTAACGTAATTCCGTACGGAAAATGATTGGACGGAGCGTATGGTCTTTCGGTGGCCAGATTTCCGGTGTCCGAGATAGAGTCGCCGAGGTTATATATTTGATCAAACCTGCACGACTTCAAGCTTTCGCCATTGTTAACGTTACTGGTATATAGCTTTCTGGCATTCCCGACGTAAACATAAGGAACCAAAAAGATGATGATAAAAACGAAGGAAAGCAGTTTTGAAGAGATCGCAGCCATTCTCTTTCTCAAACTAGTGAAATACTCGAATTAATTAATTGTATGGTTTCGTACAATAGCATGCCATTTATATAGGATAGATGCGTCTGAAACCCAACTGAGTTTGGACAAAGAAATCCAGTATGAATTCGAATGTGATTTGATACATATTATATTCTTGAAGTTAAAATGGGCATATTTGGAACTGATGATGCAAAAGAAACCGAAGCTAAATAGGATTTGGTATTGAACCCTTTTTAAAGTTATTCAAAGGTGTACATTTTTATTTGTTAACCGGTTATTTTAATGCAGTTCGTATACGGTACCTCGGGATACAATACATTAGTGTATCCCCATTAATAAAACACAGTAATTAAATTGTTATTTGAATCTCATCCTATTTGCACAGAATCTTTTCACAATTTTCAATAAATATGTTTGACTGTATATATGTGTATCTACAGACAATAATAACACACAAAAAATTGATATTTAGAAACTACATATTACAAAAAATCTAATCATATCTCATACGATAAAATTATTATATTGGAAAATGATGGTAAAAAAAGTTAAAATTCATCAACTTTTTGGGCTTCGTTTTGAGTGGGACCTGAATGGATTTTGGGTCAGTAGTTGTCATTTTTTGGTTCTCCTTCGTGGGTACTATAAATTGACTATTTAAACTCTCAAAACGGATCAAGGGTGACTGAGATATGGATGTTTGAAATGTCGCTCTTGAAATAGAAAAAATAGGCGGAAATTAGCCCAGAATAAAAAAATTTCTAGACTGTCCAAAATGCGTATGGACCGCATGGAAGTCTCTGGAAGGTTCAACCACGTAGTATATATGGAATTGTTTGTGTGAAATTCTTAAGAGATAAGAACGAAATACTTCCATATTTTGTGAGATATCTTGTTTTAAATGAATACGCGGTTTACCATGTTTAATACGTTGAAGAATATTTGTGCAAATATTTCCTCCATTTCCAGCTAGGGGTGTGCATGATCCGGTCCGGACAGGTAAAATGGACCGGACCGGACCGGAAATGTAAGGACATGAATTGTATAGATGAAATTCCGGTCCAGTCCTCGGTCCATGTTTTTGTTAGATTCCGGGTTCCGGTCCGGTCCAAAATTATATTTTTTCCGGTCCGGACCGGATGGACCGGTATTTTACATATATATATATTTAAAATGATAATGAATTAGTTTAAAATACTAGTTTAGATTTATTCATGATAACTAGTATTCTTTTATTATTTTGAGGTGAATTTTTGTAATAACTTCTATTTTACTATGTTTTAAAGGGGAAAAAATATTGATTTGCCATTTTTATAGCAAAATGTAAAGTAAAAAAAATAAAGAATACTAAAATCCGGTCCAACCGGTCTAAGACCGGAATTATTCCGGTCCCGGTCCAATATACCCACTAACCGGTCCGGTCTTCGGTCCAAGATTTTTGGTGATTCCGGTTCCGGTCCTAACCGGTTCCGGTCCGGTCTTGGACCGATGAACACCCCTATTTCCAGCAGATTTGATTCGAGTATTCATGAAATGTCTCGGATTTTGTGAGTTGGTGATTGGAGAATATTCTTCTCTAATTACAGAAAATCAGAATACCATGTTTCCATGATTAGGGTCTCTTGGAGCAGTATAAAGAAAGCATCTAAGTCAATCAGGGAACTTGTACCAGTCTCAAATCTCTCCATATTCTAAACTTGAATCTCATTTCTTTCTTTGTCTCTCAAAGTTTCCACATGTTGCTCTGTCAGTGATAGCCATTCGGGCATTGAATGAATCTAAGGTAACTTTTAAGTGTTAATTGTTGTCTTAGATGGCTTTACCCTAGGGAACGATGTCCATGACAGGACTCATTTGTTTCAACGGCAGCGAGCTTACTCGTGACTCCATCAATTTGTTATTGCTTGAAACGTGATTTATTTATCGCATGTATGCTTCAATTATTTGTAATTTAAGATTTCTGATTGTATGCCTGAATAATCAATAAAAGTTTATTATTTTGTTATATGTTAATTGCTTGTTTAATTTTCGTTGTTTAATTTTTGCATAATATTATCAATATATGTTCAACAGTATTGAAACGAATGATTTTTTTTTTTAGTTATATTGATTTTGTGAAAACTCAAATATTCATGCAAAATTTATGCTCCTGTATGAAAAGGAAATTGTATACCATATGCATGACTTATGTTACTAAAAATGGCATGCCTAAATTTCTTAATGTGTTGCATCCAAAATTTGCATGCGTAATATTTTTATGTCTTATTTTAGTGAGTTCAGAATTGCAAAGTTGTAATTGGTGTGTCAAAATTAATTACTAAAACTTTGGTGTGGAAATTATTACCAAATCAAAAAATCTGCTTGCCTGAAATTCCTACTGTAAGTTCGAAACTGCTTGTTGAGATATTTGTGGTCGATATAGCATGATAAAGCTAAGCTATGTTAGAAATATGCATGACCAAAATTAATTAACAAATATACATGACTGATTCGTTTGTATGCAATTGTATTTCAATTTTTTTGGAATTTTTTGAAATATTGGGTTTTGGTTGTTTACAATAAAACCATATGGAGAAATTTATTGTGTATATTAATTTGAAACATTTATATGCGATATGAGATGTGTATATATACTTAACGATGAATTTTTGAATGTGCACATTGGTGAATCCGAGTATACACAATTATATATCCCACATGGAAGAGAAACTTGGCATGGAGGTATGGTGGGTTATTGTTTGTTGACGTGAAAGAGTTAAGGATGATGACTTTTGGTCAAAGATGTAACCACGGTTTCACAAACATAGATATATGGTACGTTCGTATGTATGTTAAATTACATGACATATCATGATTGTGGAGATATGTTGATTTCGTGATATTCATGCTTAGCTTAAAGTTAGAAAAGATGCCACAAGTTTGGAATATTGAATCAAGCATTATTATTCCTTTTAACTATGAAATTACGTGAAAGCAGTGCATATGTTTGGAAATTATGAGACATGTTTAATTTTCTAAAGCCCTTGAAATGTTATAGTATTTTCTTAAATACTTAATCAAATGTGGAAATACATATATTGTATGGTATACTAGTTTAGTTTTGTGGGTTGCTCATGTTGGTTAAAAACTTTTAACCATATTTTGTGTGAGAATGTGCTGCTAGTGATTCATAACTTTTATATACTTGGTCTCAGAATCTCATGCGATAATACGTTAAACATTATTTGCACATAATTATGAAATCTCTCGATGAGAGTGTAATATATCATTACATGAATGAAGTATGTAGCATTGGGTTATTTGATCCATGATGAATTCCCTTTGATTTAGGGGTTTAGTTTAACTGCATATACGAAAAAATTTTAGATTTATGTTGTGTCTAAAATTGTGTTATATGCTATGATTATATTAATTATTTGGGAAAGTGCCATTTTGATGCAATGAAAGGTTTGACAAGGTTGTTCCCAATTATTGGCTATCTTGATTGATTGCCCGTGAGCATACTGCTCACGAGTGGCAATTTTTAGATTGCACGAATAGAGCATATGGGATCGATGTTTGACATATTTTGGTTATTTTGTATGACCTGAAAATATGAACGTCAAGACATTAGTTTATAACTATGTCTAGGGTATTGGTTCTTGTGAACCATAGTATAAACCCTAAAACATGAGCTATTATGACTATGCTAAGAACTCTGATTACTTGTAATCAAAGATTTGATGGGAGAAAATCTCAAGAATTTGGTTGTGAAAACTAAGAATCGCGAGAATGGGAATCCCGAGACTTTTGGTCAAATCTCTTGATTTATGGTTGAAAAATGTAAGGATCATGAAATAGGGAATCCCAAGACATTTGGTCAATTCTCTAGATTTTTGGTTGGAAAACCTCGAAATTCTGGGATGAGGAATCCAAAGACATTTGATCTAGGAACCCCAAGACAAGAGGTTCTGAGAAACTTAACACGTGTGGGGATGTTAAATCAAACCAGCCCAGTGTGGGGGTAGGAAAAAACCTAAAAATTCAACGACCATATGAATTTTGATAGGTGCTCGAGGTGAAAAGTCATTTCAAAATACTTGAATCAAGTTGATCGAGTCGAGAATGCAAGGAACTCGAACTTGATTTGAACAAGGGACTCGAATGTGTTTCGGGCACAAAAGCACTCAATTTTGATTTTAGTAGTCTAAGAGTCAAGTGTGGTTGTACTAAAACTTGGCTTTAAAATGGGCATGAAATTTGTGTGGAGTTGGTTAACTCACGATGCGCCCTAACAAGAGTTAATTGAATTCTCAATTGATTGATACTACATTGGTTGTGGTAGTGGTTACGCGGGGATAAACGGTTAATTAAGATCGGGAAATTTAATTAAATCTAATTTCAAGAGAGTTGAAGGAATAAGAGAGACTTCTGCGAAAAAATATCAATACCTGAAAGTGTTATGATTGTTGAAAGGATCTAGCCTTAGAAGAAATTTTATGGGTATGAACCTAGTGTTTGATTTGTTATTGAACACACGGACTTTTAGTAAGTTGGGTTCGTATATTAACAAAACCCCTTACATGATGCACAGAAAACATATGAGGTTATATGTGACCATGATGTGAACACACAGAATCCTTTGGGGAATGTGATTCACAATGTAGAAACATTCGCAAGGTCATATGGTGATTGAAGGAAATCGCTAGAAATGATCAAACGATGTGGGAGAGCATTTACGTTGGCTAGCAATCTTTTAAATAAGATACCCAGGAAGGAGAAAAATAAAGCTCCTCATAGAGCCATCCTCAAGTTCTTTCGAATATGGGGGTTGGCGTATTGTAAAGGTAGTAAATGGAATACTTAAACGGTATCTTTACTAGATATGCACAAGGTTGAAGTGTTATCAATTTCTTGAAATTCACAAGAAATAATATACAGAAATTAAATATACATTTTGATGGAAATTGTATTATGTGGAAATTTCTGTTAGAGACCCTAATTTATCTTAAATGGACTTAAGATTCAATAGATGAAATCGTTAAGGACCGGGGATAAACCAACAAAGGAAATTAGATTCTATGAAATGATGTTTGTGGAAAGTGGTGATCAAGAGAGAGATTGATCTACCATGAATGTAAATCACTAGAGTACTAGTAGATTTGAACAATAAGTAAGTATATTTGTGCACTTGATGGGTGTTCTCCAGACGTGAGAATGAGTTCAAGGTTGATGGTACTTGCTATCAAGGCTTTGTGAAAGTTAGAAGTACATCTAATAGACCTAAATGGCTATTTGGACATTTAGATATTAAAAATCTGAATAGAGCAAAAATGAAAATCTCAATGCTCCTAAAGGACCCATCATGTGACCAAACTAATTTTGTTTAGCCAATGATATTGAATCAATGAGTTCGATGAAGGCGAATACACTAAGGGACACAAAAAATGACCATGTCATTTATTTCTTTGAATTAATGTTTTTCTCATTGATAGTAAACTTGATACGATGATTGAGTCTCTTGGAGATATGTCGAATTCAATGGAATGACTCTAAACATTATGAGTTACCTTTCTTAAAGGTGAGGTGTCTCTTAAAAAGAGAACTCGAGAGTCATTGATAGTCTAATGTACTTATTAAAGTGCACATTAGACAATTCTTACAATAGATAGTAAGATGATACACGAGTAATCCAGAAATGATCACTAGAAACAAGCTATGTGTAAGCCTCGTGGATATGACTTGAGTTGTGTAGAGAAATGGTTCTCTCTTGCTAGATTGATAGAGGAGTTTAAGTCCATTGTGTTGGACAAAACTGGAAAAGATATACCCTAGGATGACCAAAGCATATGTATGCTTATTGGTGTAGCGTAAAGCCATATTGATAATGGTGTGTCTCGACAAAGACACTATACCAATAGACAACTACTATGTACAAGAATTGTCGATGTTGACTACATAAGGTCAATATGATGAGGGTTTTTATTCTTTGACAGAAAGGATTGAACCAATTTCTTGACGAAGAAATTGAATCGAGAGTTAGTTAAGAACTCATCGAAAGGAATATGACTAAGTCCAATAAATGGTGGGTTACATACATGGACACCCAACCTATGTGACTGGAGATCCGGAGATCTAGGTTCAAAGGGACAACTAAATTGTAAAGACCCATTGCGATCACTATGGGGGTTTCATACCTCTTGTCTTATTCCTATGATGAAGAAATAGTGATGTGAATGGAGGTTAAGCATTAAATTGATTTTAATGATTTAAGGCATCGAGTGTACAGTACTCGAAAGAGCGCAATAGTCTACGGAACTGCTCTTACGCAAAGAATCACCAATGTAAGTGAGAAGTGTGGCCACTTCGAAAGGGAATTGTTGGGACGCAATTCTTTATAAACCTTACATTACTAAGCGTGTGACATAGCCTGATTAATGGACACAACCAAGGAAAGCGTAAGGGCAAGGAAAGATATCTGTGGAAAAGGCATTTTCGTTCACACAAGTGGTAGGGGAAGTTCAAGGACATCGCGTCTACTTCCTAACCAGTGGGCTAAGTGTACTCTCTCAAGGGAAAGTTCAAAGGGTGACACCTACTTATACTATGCAGCATCTATGTCGTCGAAACGAATCTATCACCAAGTCAAACTCCGTGTCTGACATGATTGTTCTTATTCCTACATTAATATATATTCATGTGGGGATTGTTGGAAAATGATGGTAAAAAGGTTGAAATTTGTCAACTTTTTGGGCTTCGTTTTGAGTGAAACCTGAATGGATTTTGGGTCAGTGGTTGTCATTTTCTGGTTCTCCTCTGTGATTACTATAAATTGACTATTTAAACTCTCAAAACGGATCAAGGGTGACTGAGATATGGATGTTTGAAATGTCACTCTTGAAAGAGAAAAAATGGGCGAAAATTAGCCCAGAATATTTTTTTCTAGACTGTCCAAAGCGCGTATGGACCGCATGGAAGTCTCTAGAAGGTCCAACTATGTAGTATATATGGAATTGCTTGTGTTTAATTATTAAGAGATAAGAATGAAATTTGTTATAAATGAATACGCGGATTACCATGTTAATACGTTGAAGAATATTTGTGCAAATATTTCTTCCATTTCCAGCAGATTTGATTCGAGTATTCATGGAATGTCTCGGATTTTGTGAGTTTGTGATTGGAGAAATTCTTCTCTAATCACAGAAAATCAGAATACCATGTTTCCATGATTAGGGTCTCTTACAGCAGTATAAATAGAGCATCTAAGTCAGTCAGGAAACTCGTACCATTCTCAAGTCTCTCCATATTCTAAACTTGAGTCTCATTTCTTTCTTTGTCTCTTGAAGTTTTCGTTTGTTACTCTGTCAGTGATAGTCATTCGGGTCTTGCATGAATCTGAGGTAACTTTTACGTGTTAATTGTTGTCTTCGATGGTTTTACCCTAGGGAACGATGTCCATGACGGTACTCATTTGTTTCAAGGGCAGCGAGCTTACTTGTGACTCCATCAATTTGTTATTGCTTGAAACGTGATTTATTTATCGTGTGTATGCTTCAATTATTTGTAATTTAAGATTTCTGATTTTATGCCTGAATAATCAATAGAAGTTTATTATTCTTGCATATGTTAATTGCTCGTTTAATTTTCATCATTTGATTTTCGCATGATATTATCAATATATATCCATCATGTTATTCATATTACTATTCAATCAAAGTTTGGCATATTTGACCCAAAAAAAATTTTGTGCAGAATTGGTTGAAAGGAGGGAGTAGGAGTTATTGTAGGGATGTATTTTAGTTCAACAGTTATACCTGGGGATATCATACTTACAGTATCCCTAGGATACCGTATAATTTGCAATTTTGATGTGTGCTTATTTTCATACTCCCTCCCATCCACTAAGCTCTGTTCGACCATCACTTATTTTTATATTTTTTTCATTACCATCAATAATTTTGAGGGATGGTCTCTTGTAAGTCAGCCTGAACTTTAGGCATGGGTCTTTCTACAATTCTAACAATATTCTAGCTCCAGGGACCTATCTCTAATAATACAGGGTTTATCTCTAATTATTTTATAGGGACCTATCGTTAATAACTTTCCAGGGACTTTTTCATCCAATTTTTTCCAATCATTTTCCCGCCACTTGTAATCTGAAAAAAAAATCAAAAAATATATTTTAAAATTGCAAAAAAATCAGTTAAAAAACTACAACATCAGCAAACTGCGGTAAAAAATGTATTAAAAATAAAATTAAATAGCAAAAAAATTAAAAATCAAATAAAAATCAACAAAAAAAATTGAAGGAAAAAAAATGTCGACTACGACTAACAAAAAATAAACTAAAAATCATAAAAACCTCCACAAAGATAAATTATCATTTCAAAAAACTACAAACATCAACTCCTAACAAGCAACGATTAAAGCACTTACAAGTTATAAAATAAGCACCTACAACCTACATTTGAGGCACTAAGAAAAAATGAAAAATGTCAACGTAAGGAATAAAACACAACAAAAAAGCAACCATGTCATCAAAAAAGCTACAAACATCAACTCCTAGCAAGCAACGATTGAAGCGCTTACAAGTAACGATTGAAGCGCTTACAAGTAACGATTGAAGCACTTACAAGTTGTACTCTAAGCACTAATTTGTTTTCTAACATACACAAGTTATAAAATAAGCACCTACAACCTCCATTTGAAGTACAAACAAAAAATGATAAACGCCAACATAAGGGGAAAAATACTACAAATATCAACCATATCATCAAAGAAGCTACAAACATCAAGCTCTATCACCTAAAACTCATCTAGAAAATGGAAAACATTAACATAAATGGAAAAAAACTAAAAACATCAACAAAAAGCTACGGTATCCCAAGAGTATAAACTACTCACTCTGAAAATCATAAAACATCAATAATTTTTTTAAAAAAAAAACTACAAACATTTACTCCTAATACATGAACCTCATCCAGAAAATGAAAAACACAAACATAAGAAAAAAACAAGAAAAAAGACACTACAAACATCAACTCTTATTACCAAAACAGCCGGAAAATGAAAAACATCAACATGAGAAAATAAAAATAACTACAAATATCAATCCATATCACCCCCAAAAAAGTACAAAACATCAACTCATATGAATTAAACTTCACCCGAATAATTAAAAACATCAACATAAGAGAAAAAAAGATACAAACATCAACAAAAAGTCACAGTACCTCAAGAATAAAAATTAACCTCAAAGACTAAAGCACTAACCACAACACCAAAGAGTTTTTACCGGTCATATCCTCATATCAAATAATATTAAACCTCATCATATGCTTTGAGAACATAATTTCTTATAAATAAGGTCTTAGTAAGTTTTGAACCCCAGACCAGCAACCTCTTTAGTAGAGTACTAACCACTAGACCAAAGAACATTTACTGATCATACTCAGTCAAGTATATATTAATGCTCAGTATGTACATCAAAAATATGAATTATTCAAAATAAATGCCACGCAGAGATTCGAACATGAGACCTCAACCTCAACAGCAACAGTGCTAACCACTGGACCAAACAACATTATTGACAAGAAACTCAGTCAAGTAATTATTAAACCTCAGCAAGTACTTGGAAAAGTAAAACAAAATATTAAACCTCACCTCATGAGAAGCTCAGCCATTCGTCGCCATCGTACCACCGTCGCTGTCACCACTACATGCTGTTTGTGCATGTTGACACGCACGATCTTCTTCCTCACAGGGCACGTGGATTTTGTCGTCGTAACGCAACACCACCAAACACTGTGACTTCAAGTCGTTGTAGCCTTGTTGTAGCTTCGAGTCGTCGTACCTTTGCATCGTTGTAGCTTCGCCTCACATTGCAGTCACCTCGTCGGCTACCTAGGGTATAATTGCAGAGGTATCATAGCTAGGCCACGATAAAGATGTTGCTCTGCTCTTCGTTGGCGGAGCAGATTTAGGTCACAACGACTTTGAATAGAAAATCCAGCAACGTCACCTCGCTCCGACGTGGTTTCGATGAGGATGCACCACTATTGCAGAGCGTCGGAAGATGAGGATAAAAAGCCCTAGCTTCGCTGCATCGCCGGTGGAAGAAGAAGAATCGTGGCGGTTGACTAGATCGATATAAATCCGATGAAAAACTAGTGACGCAAGAGTAAGAACTCTAGCCAAGAGTAAGAACATATATTGAAACAAATTCGAGATGTTTCTTCAGCCGTGTTCAGTCGTCGCCTAAGAGATCCACAGCGGCGGATGTTTTTTAGTTCAGCAAATTCTCTAGCCAAGATCCACATCGGCATTTCTCGGCAGTATTCATCTCCGGCTTCTCCAGTTCCAGAAGCATCCCCTCAACTCCGACGAACTCAATTCCAGTGCATGAGATTCACGTGCTCCGTGAAGGAGGAGCTCCAGCACTTGGAAACCACACGCGTACACGCGACTCTCCAGTAAGAGAGTTTCTTGCATCCTCCAATTTCTCGCGAGTTGAAGCTCTTTCTCTCGAGTTGCTCAAATTCTTGCGATTTGAAGTGCTTTCTCGCGAGTTGCTCAAATTTTCGTCAGCACCCAGTCAATTTTTGTGCAATTTGGTCTGTTGTGCAATTTTCTGTTTTTTGCTACGGTTTATTTGGGCCCTATACCTCAGGAAGAATGCTTCACTAATTGGATTGCGGACAAGGTTTTGTTTCAGGCCAGCTTGAATGGTCTCAACCGTCATTCTTCGTCGAATCAGTGGATCATTGATTCAGATGCTACATCTCATATCACCACTAGCACCAGTTATTTTGATAAGGTACAATGTTATTGTGGTTCTGATTCTATTCTTGTTGGAAATAGTGAATCATTACCTATTTCTCATATCGGCCAGTGTCATTTCTTTCATTTCTCTGTTAATAATGTCCTTGTGGTCCCTAAGATTACTAGAAGTTTACTGTCAATTAGTAAGCTTACTCGTGATTTACCTGTCCATGTTAGATTTGATGCCAACACATTTTCCATTGAGCACAAGCATACAGGGAAGATAATTGGTAAAGGTCGTCATAGTTCATGTCTTTATTTTCTTGAGACTGGTGATTCCAACTTTTTAGGCGAATTACGCTCTGGAAAGCTCTAGGCTTCTTTTGAGCAGTGGCACTCTTGCCTCGGTCATGTGTCTCATAATACTGTTCAGTTGTTAAGTCGACATGGCCATATTACTATCACTTCAGCTATGCCGACATCTGTTAGTTGCTCTTCTTGTCAGATGGCCAAGAGTAGCTGTTTACCTTTTTCCACTAGTGAACAGCGCGTTACTGGTTTGTTGGATAAGGTGCATTGTGATTTGTGGGGACACATCCCTGTTTTATCGGCAGGTGATTTTTCTTATTATGCCATTTTCCTCGATGATTTTTCGCGATTCACATAGTTTCTCCTGATGTGGTAGAAGTCGGACTTCTATGACACATTTATCCAGTTTCAGAAATTCATTAAGACCCAGTTTTCTACTATGGTTAAAAAAATTAGACCGATGGTGGCACAGAGTTTACTAATCATCGACTTCAGGCTCACTTCATATCATGTGGCATTCATCATCAGATGTTATCGCCCTATACACCTACTTAGAATGGCTGAGCTGAGCAGAAGCATTGTCACATCACAGAGACTGGTCTTGCCATGTTTTTTCACTCTTCCATACCACACTGTTATTAAGTGGAATGTTTCTCCTCCGCGGTTTACATCATTAACCGTCTGCCTAGTTCAGTTCTTAGTGGAAAATCACCTTTTGAGGTTGTTTTTGGTCATGTGCATAACTATACCCTCTTTCACCCATTTGGTTGTCGTGCATTTCCATGTCTGTGTGCCACTGCTACTGATAAGTTTGCACCGCAATCCATTCTGTGTGTTTTTATTGGCTACAGCCTTCGTCACAAGGGCTTCCAGTGTCTCGACCCGACTTCTAGGCGTATCTATGTCTCTCGCCACGTTCATTTTGATGAAACTTTATTCCCTTATGTCTCATCTTCCTCGGACAGTCGTTCTATTTTGGATTTGGAAATTTCATATTTTTTATGGAGCTGCTACTTCATCAATTGGGGCCACCACGCCTGTGCCTGTTCTAGCTGCCCCTCTTTCACCACCATACTACATCTGGATGGCCGACCCAGACCCAGCTCCTCAGCCGACGGCCACTACACCTCAGCCGCCGGCCATCACGCCTCAGTCACCGACCACCACACCTCAGCTAGTCTCGACTGTCCTTTCTCCGGCGACTTGCGATGACCACTATCTGGTCAGTGCAACTCGATGTTCTTCGGCGTCGTCAGCTGGTTCGACTCCTCCAGCTTCGCCGCCCCAGCTTCGTACCCATCGGATGGCTACTCGGTCTTCTACTGGTGCCATTCAATGCCGAGATTATTCGAATATTATTGCTCATGATATCACTGTCGCACTCCTTTCTCAGACAGATCCCACTGATTATCGCTCTGCCCTTTAGGATCCAGCCTGGGTTTCAGCCATGGATGATGAGATGACCACTCTGCGTGGTCAGCACACTTGGGATTTGGTGCATCGACCTTCGAATATCAACATTGTTGGCTCCAAATGGGTCTATAGGCTCAAGTATTGACCAGATGGCACTATTGAGCGTCAAAAAGCTAGACTTGTGGTGCAGGGTTTCTCGCAGATTCCGGGTTTTAATTTTGACCACACTTTCAGTCCTGTGGTCAAAGCCTCCAGTGTTAGGACGGTTCACGCCATAGCCCCCATGCGTTCCTGGCCACTTCATCAGTTGGATGTCAAGAACGCTTTCCTTAATGGTGTTCTTGATGTTCTGGTCTACATGAAACAGCCCGTTGGTTATCAGGATTCTGATCATCTAGACTATGTTTGTCGCTTGCGAAAGGCCATTTATGGTCTTAAGCAGGCTCCCCGAGCTTAGTTATAACGTTTCAACAGTTATCTGACACAGCTTGGTTTTTGGTGCAGCTCAATTGATACTTCTTTATTTGTCCTCTCGAGAGGGTCGTCGTTACTGTACCTACTTGTGTTTGTGGATGATATCATTCTTGCAGGCAATGATTTGACTCTTCTTCGCCAGTTCATTGATCGGACACACAGAGAGTTTGCGATCAAGGATCTTAGTGCTCTTCATTACTTTCTTGGTCTTGAAGTTTGCCTACCTCCCCAAGGTTACTGCTTGGCCAAGCAAAGTATGCTCGTGATATTTTGAATCGGTCCGACATGTCTGATGCGACACCTGTTTCCATTCCATTTGTCGATGGTTCTCAGCTTCATAGCTCTACCAGTCCTCCATTCCGGGATCCTGCACTTTATCGTTCTCTTGTCGGTGCTCTCAAGTATCTCACCATCTCTAGCCCGAATTTGGCATTCTCGGTCAACACGGTGAGTCGGTATCTTCAGGATCCCAGAGATGACCATTTCGCTGCAGTGACACAGATTTTGCAGTATGTTCGTGGCACTCTTCATTTTGGTCTTACCTTTTGTCCTACTAGTACTCCTGATGTGTTAGGGTACTCTGATGCTGACTAGGCTCGCTGTCTAGAGACTCGTCGGTCCACTTATGGTTATGCGGTTTATCTTGGTGGGAATCTGGTTTCTTGGAGTCCCAAGAAACAGCCTACCGTTTCTCGCTCTAGCACTGAGTCTAAATACCGTGCTCTTGCCAACACTGCTTCAGAATTGGTGTGGCTCACTCATTTGCTTCGTGATCTTCGGGTTTCTCTTTCTGGTTCTCCACTGCTGTTATGCAACAATAGCAGTGCTATCTTCTTGGCTCAGAATCCGGTGGCGCACAAGCGGGCGAATCACATCGACATTGACTGTCATTTTGTTCGTGAGTTGGTGACATCTGGAAAGTTGTACGTTGCTCATGTTCCGACTTCTCTTCAGATTGCAGACATCTTCACCAAGGGGCTCTCTCGTCCATTGTTCGAGTTCTTCAGGTCCAAGTTGTGCATCGGCGAGCATCCGACGTTTTGCTTGAGGGGGGGGGGTGTTAGAATAAATCAGACTCCTGATTAGATTATGATTTATTATGATTAGAGTTATTTCCTTATTACACATATATTGTACTCTCTATATATTCAGTTATCAATAATACAATTTCTTACAGCAAATCATTCTATCACATATGTGTTTCTTCTTCTGTTCTTATATATGATTTCTATATACCAAATATTGTATCCCTTTGACGATGTCATCAAATGAAAATTCATCTGATTTTTTCCTTATGCCCTTTATTCTTCTAATTTCAAGGATTTTGTAGATTAGGAAGAGTTGTTGACGATGTCATCAAATGAAAATTCATCTGATTTTTTCCTTATGCCCTTTATTCTTCTAATTTCAAGGATTTTGTAGATTAGGAAGAGTTGTTGTACAGACCAACAAGTTGATCTCATGTCAAGATACAATCATCTACTGAAACAAAGTATATAATGAATAACCGTTGGAGGCGAAAACATCTTGGATTAGTTGTGTAATTCTCGTAAAGAGGAACTCACAAATTCCTCCTTCCCCTTTTTCTTTTTTACTCCCAATCGCTCTTAGTTCGATTCAATCTTTTTCCCTCTTGTTTCTGTCCTTTCTTTCTCAAATTATGTACACATTTCTTCTGAAGGTCAAATACAAATATTTTTTATTCTTTGATGAAGTTGAGCTCGTGACACAAATGCGGATGATAAAATATATGACTTTATTATGGTACATTTATATCACATCAATGACACCTTTCATCAATGTTGAAGATTACAATATATAGGACTACAACAAACAAAAGTCTAATGGGAATAGGATTCTAAGTCTATAAGGAAACTACGATCTATAACTAATTCTATAAGGTAACTACCATCTATAACTTTTCCTACAAGGAAATAGTTTCCTTAACACTCTCCCTCAAGTTGGAACATGATGACAAGAATGCCCAACTTGCAAAGAAGATTATGAAATTGCTATTCATTAAAATAAAATTTAAAAATATCTCAGTAGGAGTAAAAGTAGTAGCAGCTGGTAGAGCAGTATTCAACTTTATTAGCGGCAGTAGTAGCGGTAGAGTAGTATTAAACTTCAGTAAGAGCAATATTTGTAGGAGACCATTCAAGGTAAATCTCTTGACCCTTCAGGATGGTGGGTGCAATAACCAAACCAGGTCCGTCAGAAGAGTTAATGAAGTAAGAGTCAGTCGACAAACGACCAACATGTACAAGTATCTCAGGGCCAGATTGCAACTGCAACTGTTTCAGTAAAGTCGCAATTACCTCATAATCATTCATGTTTTGAAGCGCAGTAGCCTCAAAACCAGCACCAGTATGGCCCTGTTCTTCGGGATTACTTCCGAAGGCAGACATAGTGCAAAATCAGGTACGGATCAACAACAGGCATAGCAACCGACAGCGGATCTAATCGACGGTGGTGCATGACGAGAATGCGGCGGCACGTGAGCTTCAGGATCGACACGTTTAGACTTTAAAAATATAAATGACTTTATTATGGTACACTGATATTAATACCTCTCAATGTTGAGAATTACAATACATAGGATTACAACAAACCAAAGTTTAACGGGTATAGGATTCTAAGTCTTTAAGGAAACTAAGATCTATAACTAATTCTATAAGGTAACTATCATTTATAACGTTTCCTACAAGGAAAGGGAAACAGAAGCCAGCAACACAACAGCAAGATATAAAAATCCTACCACGCATCTTTGAGCAGATAAAGTAGCATTGCAAAATGCAATTGTTTTCGGACGAGCTAGTTTCTTCCAAAGATGTGCACAAAATCATTACAATTTGGGATCATATCAAACCATAATTACATTAATATTAGCACGCCAAACAGGATTTATAACACTTGCACTACTAGGAACATGCCATTGGATTAAAATCTTGAAGACATGATCATCTATAATTAAACCGGGATACAATGTGAACTTACTTCTGATACGATTGTTTGGATCATTCGATGAGAATTTCCCTGAAATTCTTTAATCCATCAAGGTGTACTATGAAGGCAGAATCTTCAGCATAGCATCCGAACTCATTCGCTGCACTAACAGCCTCGCCTAAATGCCCACTGCACTACATATTTTCCATATCTCAAGTTCTGACAGCACATCTTCGGAGAACCTAACTGAAAACTTGTTGCAGATCCGAACCTAATCCAAAAAAGGATGAAAAATCATCGCCAATCAAAGCTGTTCTAGAGTGCAAATAGCAGTTACAGTATTTCAAACGTGTTGAAAAGCAGAAATATAAACTAAAAACAGCACCAGGTTGTTCATTTACAAATTCAACAGAGCTTTTAACTTGACAATTGCAACTCTATAGTAATTACCTTGAGGATTCTATAGAAATATGAAGCATGACTTGACCCATCATACATTACAAACATATTTACTGCACCTATGAATAATTTGTTTCCGGTAGATGAGTATATAGCAAGCAGGTGGTATTGATGATCTTGAAAAGTGTGCGTCCACGCTATTCATTCAAAGTAGATAGTCCAAAGTCATTGTGAAAATAAAATTATGTAGCATGATATTACATGTTAGTCTCAGAAATGCTATTTTATATCTTTGTTCGAAAAGATGGACTCCTCATTCCCAATTCATAAGTCTCTGTTCATGAATGTCTAACATGTGACCAGAGAAATCAGGACACAATTTACTTCAACCAGATAGGAAAATGTATGGATTTTTTGGCTCAAGGAAGATTTAATGCTTCAGTAGATAATTCATTTAGTATGTGCACCTGCACAGCCATCAAGCATGCTCTATACTTCCCTCAGCTTATTTTGGCCTCTTTTCATGTGGTTCTACAGCTTTCTTTAATTGATGAAAAATGAAAGGCGCTGGAATGCATACTAGATACAAATAAGTTTTACTTACTGGACTGAATCTTACCTCTGGTTCAAAGGAAAGTCCAACAGACACTAGGTATCTTGATCAATCTTGGCTGTGTTGCTCATGGTTTTAAGATCATGTCTTCAACAGGTAATAGAAACAGAGGATTTTGTTGATCATTACTTTGTTATTAACAAAAATTTGCGCATTCTGCTATCAAGGATAATTCTGAAGGTTTTCCGGATCAAAATATTAGCTAGAAGCCTAGAACCTTTACCTAAAAGAGCCAGTCGTGCACTAATCATCCAACACGGGATGTCAGGAGAAAATACTTAACAGCTAAGAAGCAACAATACACGAAAACTATAGCTTTACTGATCCTACAATCCTGAGATAAGACATAAAAACACAATTCAATCCTCCATGAAAAGAACAATACCCCAAGGAATAAACAAACGACTGGACGGCCACTGCAAATAAGGACATTTTTTTTGTTTATGTTAATACATTCCTTTCAGGTCCTCCCTTCCCATCTTACATTCTATAAATCATGCATGTGTTAAGGGTTGAAAAAGCCTCTATCAGGAAAGAAGTTAAAAGGAACTTTTATTTGGTACTTACTTTTCTCAAACTGCATTGACAATTTCACAGACACAAGCATCTATAATAATATCTTGTTTCAGCATTGGTAGCTACAAATATATCATGTAAAGTTCTATCAAAGGCCTTAGCAAATGTACCTCTGGAATCTGAAATATGCACCAACTTTGCAGCACCAGTAGTCGAGTACTTCAACTAGCATTCAGCTTCCAACTCTAGGTGATCCATCAGTTCTTGATTGGTTCTTCTTACCTTTCCAAAACTCGTCTTTTTTTCCTTTCGGCTTTGGCTTCTTTAAGCCCATACTACTCTTGATTATACCCATCAGAGCACTCCGATCCTTCCTATTTTTTATTTTAGCCTTGACATCCAAAATGGCCCTAAGCTTTTGGTATGATTTGGCATCAGGAACTTGCCCACTTTTCACCATCTCTTTGTGATAAAAGAAGGCCCTTTTGAAGTCCCTAACACGAAGATATGCATATATCATTGTTAAGTAAGTGATGGAATCAGGTTTTAACTGGAGAGCAGCCATCTCTTTCAGGAGCTGAGGCATTTTCGAATCTCTCCCACCCCTTGCATATGCATTCATCAACATATTGTAAGTCATAACAGTTGGTCCCAGTCCAATTTTTTTGAATTCACCTACAACATCTCTTGCTTCAACATAATGTCCCTGTTTAGCAAATCCATCTAGAAGAATGTTAAAAGTTACACGTGTGCCATTGATTTTGTTTCTCATCATTATCTTCCAAATTTCCATCAGCTTTTGGGTGTCACCAGCACGTCGGAACGCGTCAAGTAGTGCAGTATAGGTTTCGATGGAGGGTCTTAATCCCTCATTTAGCATTGTCTCAAAAGCCATATAAGCTTTCTCATGCCAGCCACTTACAGAATAGGCATGAATCAGAGCCGTATATGAATGTGAAGTTGGTTTTATACCCACCCTTTTCATTTTCAAAAAAGTATCAGCAGCCATATCACTCATCTTTTTCTGCCTTCCATAGGCACTAATTAAGCACGTATATGATTTGACATCAGGCTTCAGGCCCTTATTTTCCATTTCCACAATAAGTTTCTCAACAATTTCAGGCTGCATCCTTCGGCTGTAAGCATCCATTAGAATGTTGTAGCTTGCAGAAGTAGGTGAAACTCCTTTCAACTCCATTTCGGCAAAAAGACCTTCAGCTTCTTCCAGTTGGTTGGACTTACAATACGCATCCATGATTGTATTATAAACAATGGCATTGGAAGAAAGCCCTCTTTTCTCCATGTCTGACTGGATGATAAGAGCCTCCTTCTTCAGCCCCTCATCGCAGAAAGACTTGACTATCGCACCCAATACTTCCAAACTCCACTTAACCCCTTTCCTTTCCATCTTCTGAACAAAATCCCATGCCTCTTTTGCACTGTCACCCTTTTTTCTCATGACAGTTATCATAATAGAACAGGTCACATGATCCGGCTGGATATTGTTCACTTCCATAGACTCGTACAATTTCCAAGCATCATCATACCTTCAAAATAAAATCCAAGAAAAGAAATGAAAAAACGTTAATACACTATCAACATGGTACATTGTCCAAAACACACATACATGCAAATAGGCAAGCACAACCACCACCACCAAGATACACTATAATAGTCATACATAATGAAGAGCACCAACAGAAAGCTTTACTCTCTCTATCCCAATTTAAGGTTGGCTGTAACACATATCTGAGTAACCTTTCCTGGAAACCATGAAAAACAGAAAAGTGAACATAAACTGAGACAGAGGAAGTACCTCCTGCAGCACAAGAGCCCTGAGATGGCAGCATTGTAAACATGTACATCCCGGAATCTCTTTTCGTTCGGCATGTTAGCGAAGAACACCAGGATTGCATCTCCGAGCCCTGCTCGTCCTAGAACCGGGAACAAAACCGAACATGCTCGAGGAGTAACCAATGGCGGCTCATTCAATCCCATCCACTCAAAGAAGTACAAACAGCACTTCACCAGCCCTTCACGGCCCATCAATTCCAAAACCTCCACACACTCTCCCGCACTCACTCTCCCTTCAAAGCCTCCCAAAACCTCACCTAGTGTTGCGTTTTCGGGCACAGTCCTCGCCTTTTCCAGTATTTCCTCAACCACCCCAACTTCTTTCACCGTACTAGCAGCCTCCACAGTAACGTTAAAACTCTGAATTTCCTCTTCCCGGAGAGGGGGAGAATGAGCAGGCTCAAAAGCGAGGTGCCACGAGGTCTTTCGATTCTTTTGGAGGGAAAACTTTCCTTTTTTGGCCGGGTCCGGGTCCGGGTTCGCGATTTGATTTTTGAAGAATTTGAGCATCGGATCTTCTTCTTCTTCTGGGGTTTCTGGTTCGGGGTCATCATGTTGGAGAAAAGGAAGAAAAATGGCGGAGCTTGAAGAGTGGGGAACTGGACTGCAACAAACTGAAAAGGGTCTTTGAATACTACCACTGAGTTTAGTGAATTTGAAGTGTTGAGAGGATGAAGAGTTGAAGATTCGAGGTGAACGATGGAGGATTAATGGGTAGTACGTCAGAACCGCCATTTTCTGGACTGCCACTCTTCAGCCTTTTGCTGATTTCAAAATGAGTTGCAACAACGTACGTTGCTACACTCCGCCGTGTATTTTACTAGTTACTCTTCAATACGTATATATGTACTCCCTCTGGTCCTCTTATATTGGCCTACTTTCCATTTTGGGATGGTTTTTTATTTATGTCTCCTTCCCTTTTTGGTAAATTCTAGAATATTTTCATCCACTCATTTTACTTTTTACACTTCCAATACAATCTCTACCATTCATTTATCTTTTTGAAAAAATTTGTGCCCAAAAGTTGAGGCCAATATAAGAGGACCAGAGGGAGTATATAATTTTAATTTTAATTTTTTAAAATAAAATAAAAACAATAATATTCCCGGTGCCCGAACCACCACCACCGCAGGCGCCTGCACCATACCACCATCGCCGTCCCAGTCCCCGTCCTCATCCCCGCCACATTCCCTGCCACTGCAGTGCCCATCCCCGCCACCGTTCCTTGCCATCGGCGTTCCCTACCCCGCCAATGTTCCATGCCACCACCGTCCCCACATTCCCTAGGTCGTCGTCCCCGTCCCCCGCACCCGCCGACGATGCTCCACCTTTGTCCCCAGCCATCCACCGTAGCCCGCCGTCCCTAGCAAAAACTTAGGGGCAGGGCGGAGCAGAGCTGGGGCAGGGATCTTGAGCAGCTAACGAGAGAAGGCCGAGGCAGGGCGAAGCAGAGCCGGAGAAGGAGAGACGTCCCGAGTCCTGTAGAAGGAGAGCCAAAGATGGAGAGTGGGGAATAGAGAGCCGAGAATGGGGAGCCGGAGAATGAGAGCCGGGAATGGAGAGCCAAAAAGGAGAGAGGCTCGGGATCTGGCAATAGTGAACCAAAGAATGAGAGCCGGAAATGGAGAGCCGCGCACGGCAGTAGTGCACGGTCGGCGGTGGTGCACGGTAGTGGTGCACGACAAAGGTGCACCGCGGTCGGCGGTGGTGCACGGCGGTGGTGATCGACGGCCGGAGATGCTTGGCGACGGCGAACTGCAGACAGCGGCGGTGGTTGCAGATGGCGGACGGTGGCGGTGGTAGATGGCGGACGGCGGTGGGGGTGCACGACGATGGCGGTGCACGGCGGGCGGCGGCGGTGGCGGTGCACGACGGACGGCGAAGGTGGTGGTGGGGGCCTCCTTTCTCCACTCCCCTTCCCCCAGCCAAGTCACCTTCCTTCATATGCCTTGATGTCCTGACTGGGGGCCTCCTTTCTCTGTACTTTTTGTGCACATTGAAAGTACCCTTTCTTATCTCTCTCGCACACATGGAACTTTGTCCAAAAAACTGGAATATGAATAAGATCGACAATGCCATCATTGTATGGCCGATAGTAATCAAGATTGGTCTGCTCCGAAAGGCTGAGTTTTTCGGCGGCGGTGGCGGTGCACGGCGGACGGCGAAGGTGGCGATGCACGGCGGGCGGCGGCAGTGGCGGTGCACAGCTGACGGCAGTAGTGGCGGTGCACGACGGACGGCGGCGGCGTAGCACGGCGGCCGGCAATGGTAATGTGTTTAAAATAAAATTTATTTAATATTAATTTTAAAAAAATTTTAATTAAATTAAAAATGCATATTGTATGCTAAATAGAATAAATACATGGCGTAATCAAGTAAAATACAGGGCGTGATATAAAGATCCACTTAAATACTCATGTTGCCCTCACTGTTTTTTTAGAGAGAGAGAGAGAGAGAAAAGTGTTAATTTTATCCTATATGGTTCACATAAGTGTCAGTATAACTTTTTGATATTTGAAATTGTCAAAATAACTTTAGAAAGTAAGTGAAAGTGCAAACATACTCATTCCAACATATCTAGGCCAGAATTCGATGAAAAGACCATTTTACCTCTCTGTAAAAAAAATTAAAATACAAAAGCATTGAATTACCTTTATACCCCCTGAAGCCCTGATCTTCTTTTTTTTTTCTTTTCTTCCTCTCCGTAGCAACTCTTCTTCCTCTTCTCTCCTTCTTTTCTTCTCTTCTTCCATCCCATTTCTTCGTTTTCTCTTCTTCTTCGTCTCTTTTGTCCCCATGATTCCTCCCTCGCAAACACATCTATGGGATGGGTGGTGGGGGCGACGGATGGGTTGGGTTAGGTGGGGGGCTGGGATGGATTGTGGCGGGGGTTTTCATGCCCAGATTTGAGTTTTGAGGGAAAAGGTGGACAGCTAGTGGCGCACGGTGGAGCAACGGTGAAGCAGCAGTGGTGGGTAAGGGTATATCCACTCAAGTTCAACATTTGGGCTAAGGAGCATTTTTATCATTTCAGGGCGGTCTGCAGCTGAAAACCCTTGGTCAATGCCGAAATGTCCACCATAGGGTTATATTGACATTTTCATCAACTAGTTAGTGTTATTTTTGTGGACTAAATTATCTGAGGGTTATACTGGCACTTACATATATGATTACATTTGTATATATCTCTTTTAAAATTAAAATTTACCTACTGGTGGAGGGGTTTTATTAAGGCATCAAGAGCCTAAAGAGAGGAAATACATGTGAAGTCTTAGCCTCCAATAGAAGCTATATGTCCTATCTAAGTTGGGCAAAAGCATCACACTTCTAAGGCTAAAAATCTATGTACGAGGCAATGTTTAGAGGCAAATTATGTTTGTTACTCAAATACCTCCACCCTCATGTTAGTATAAGGTAAGTTGGACAGTGAACATTAAACACCCCTGAGGTTGATACAAAACTAGCTAACTATGCATTTCGGCCTTGCTAAAATTAAGATCCACTAGTCCTTAATCTTGGAATTCATATTGCATATGCTCGGATATCCTTTCTTGTGGTTGTATGAAGCTGAGTTTCTGTCCATTCCGAGATGTCTGAATTCTTTTCTTCCCAGCCAAGTTGGCTGGATGATGTGCCAGGTAATTCTTCTCCTTAAAAAAATGTTCTGATGTGTTGCCTTCATGACATAGCTTGTGTAATTTCCATCCCAATGTCTTAAGTTTCCATGGCCACTGTCTTTTTCCAGCAAGCATTTCTACAATCTGCAGACAATCTGATTCAACCATCAGTGGTGAAATGTTCATTCCAATACAGATCTTTATAACTGATATTAAGGCTAATAACTCGGCCATTAATACATTCTTTGCTGATGGAATATGATCTCCACCTGTAAAAATAACATATCCAGCAGCATATGTCACTATAATCCCAGCTTTGGGAGATGTTAATGGTGAGAAAGTTGCATCGGTGTTCAATTTGTAACCATTGTCCAGGGGTTCCCATTTATATGCTTTGATTATTCTATGTACCCTAATTTTCTAAACTGGAAAGAAGCCTTTAGAAGCTAAGGATTGACAGTCCTGATATATTTTTTAGGGGCCTTGAGGTAAATATGTCAATGATGAACCTATTTAAATTTCAAAATCATTTGGTTGGCATTAGGCTTTTTATTATCATAGTAGAAGCATCTGGCCTTTCATATAATCCAGTAAACAAGGTCAGGAATGATGCTTGTCAGGTTATTTAAGGTCTTAGAAGCATTAGCATATGACCAGAACTAGGACAACTTGTCGAAGTGATGCCTAAACGGAGGCACACAGATTCCTAAGACCTGGGTCACATAATCCCAGAATTTGAAAGATGTAGGACATGTATTAAAAACATGAGATGCAGTTTCAGTTTCCACAAGGCATGGTGAACATCTGGATGCAATGATAATTCCAAATTCAGAGAGAAATTTATCCAGAGAAAGCATGTTGTTAGTCAGTTTCCGTGTGAATATTGTTGTTTTCCTTGGTAGCAGTTTGTTTCATACCTTATTGAGAGTCAAAGAGTGTGGCTTTCTAGTTCTAAGTGGATCATAGGCTAAGTTAACTGAGAACTTACCTGTAAGACTTGGTTTCCAAATTAAAGCATTAAGCCCGTCCGTAAGGGTGTAGTTTTCCTAAAGTATCTGCAATGTTGGAACTGAAAAATGTAGCACAAATCTCTGCAAGTACTGATTCCTATTTGAAATTTGGTTTTACCACTTTTTCTAGTACTTACTAGTGTGTTCCAACATGCTTAATTTAACCAAGTGTAAAATAACGTAAAACGTAAAAGACACACAACTTGGTTACGCAGTTCGGTGTAAATCACCTACATCTGCGGGGCCTGGCCCAGTTCAGAATGAATCCACTAATTAGAAAGATACAGTACAGAGTACAGTTTACAAAATACTTATCTTTACTAACTATGACGTGTGGATTTTGCTAGCTCCCCTAGCTACCGATCTGCCTTGATCAGACTCCCTCTGACCTCGAACTCCGTCGACGCAAGATCTCCTCCTCCCGAGGAATTAAGGTATACGATTCTGAACTTAGTGCAGCAGGACAGTGTTGGAACACAGTATATTGGCTTTTGCAAGTTTCGTAAGATCTCAAAATCTGGGTGCAGATTTTGCTCTGTAAAATCGTTAGTTTTGCAGCCGTGTTTGTCCCATATTTATATCCACGAATCAGATCCGAATATCCATGATTATCTCCACAATATTCCTATTCCAAATCTGATTGTTGAAGCATATCCCAATCCCATAAATAAAGGGATTTACCTTATCTCAAACTCTCCCATATATTCGAATAAATCTTCTCCATATAAGTAGGGATTTTTCCATAAACCATATATGCTTCACACGCCCAATATATAGCCAAATATACAGATACCATAAATTCTAAAACACATCAATGTTTCGGCTTGAATCCGTTAAACCCTATGGCGTGAAACCTGCTCCAGCACCATGTTCCAACATGGTCTGTAGTTCACAAATACTTAACACAAAATTGCCAATTAAATAATTTCTTGACTTTACAATCTCCCCCTTTGGCATTTTTGTGGACCCATAATATTTTGGACTGCAATCACATAATCAACTACATTCGACGAGCAGAATACCAGAAAAATTCAAATCATGAAAGCCGAAATCCAGAATGCCAGAAATTCGAAAATTATACAACCAAATTGAAAACCAAATATCCAGGATTATCCAAAATTACTCCCCCTGGGACCACACAGAGGCCAAAGAAACATCATCACAAAATCAGAAAAAAAATGAAACATTGTCTTTAAAACTCCCCCTGAGATAATCAATCTTCTAGACTTGATTTTTCTTCTTCCAACCGTGCTTGCTCTGCTTGTAAGGCTGCAATTTGGATACCCAAAGCTCCTAGTCTAGCATTAATAGCATCAATCGAGTCTTCTTGTCTGCTGTTGCTGATGAGGAGGTTGACCCCGAAGCTGTCCAAGGAAGATCATGCACATGACGGAGTCCGAAGGTCTTCTTGTTAGGCCGCAAGAACTCCGTATCAATGATCACATCAGAGGCCTTCCCCTTCACCTTTGCACTTTTGGCTAACGCTGAGATCAGACATGGGTATATTACAGCATCATTCACCTTAGGAGCTATGGCTTGTCGAACCAGATGTTGCTGAATTAATAACCCTAGATTTATTTCCTGCTGTGTTCCAACACAGTAGAGCAGTTTGGCCATTTCCCTGGTCAATGCAGTAGTATTGCTAGATGGTAACCAGCAGTGTACCGCTATCTGATACAGCCCGAAGAATCTGGAGGTCAAGCATGATGCTTGCGAATATCCTACTGCCGGCCACTGCTTCTTGTATCCTCCAGAAATCACAGCCAAAATTTCATCATCAGTCATCTCCAAATCTTCTGGAAACACTCCCCCTATCTCCGGAGTTTTCAACCCAAATAACATATTGATTCTAGTAGCAGACAGTTCTACAATCTTTCCACGAACATATACTCTACCGAACCACTGAGAAGTAATATCTAGATTCTCAGGCATGAGATTAGCATATACCTCGAGAACCACCTGTCGATTGAATTGCCTTTGAATTGTGGCCGCCTTCATCATCCCCATTGCCTTTAGGAAAGTTGTGAACCCACTCTCCTGATAAGCCTTCAAGTCCAAGGGTTTCTCAGCAATAAACTTCTTCTCAGAGAAGAATTCTTCCATCTCAGCTCCCTTCTTGTCAAAATAAGCTGCAGAAAAAGCCTGAGTGACAGATGGGGGTGGCAGAGCCTTCCTTGGCTTGCTATCCTGTCTCTTCTTACTTCTTTTTGCTGCCTCAGTATTCAAGGCAGAGCTAGCCTTCCTTTTTCCTTTTGCCTTTTTGAAAAATTCTTCCAGGACCTCGTCACTGGAGTATGTCAGGTCTGGGGCACCCTGTGTTGGAACACTGTCAGCTCTTCCTACCTATTCTTCTTCTGACTCAACACCTTGATCCTGCAGATCTTCTTCAGCTTCTTCATTCTCCTGATTCCCTTCATCATCAGATTGATCAGGAACTTCATCATTCATCTCTTCTTGAACCTCTTCACCCTGTGTACCCCCCAGATCAGCATCAGATTCTTCCTCCATATACACAGATTCTTCCTCCTGTGTTGGAACACTGTCATCATCATCAGACAGTTCAATAATCACTGGTTCTCTCAATTTCTCCATCCTCTTTGAATTCTCCTCATCATAAAATCCAACCTGTAGCTTGTCTCCATACCTTACTGTCTTCATCCCAACAGCTTGTTCCTCGTTAATTTCTCTTATCCACACATAACTATGAGCAGTCATACGACAGAAAACATGAAATTTGTCTTTCCCTTTACCATTCAGCTGGCCGTACATCCCTCTCAGATACTTCACAGTCTTATACTCAATATCCCAGACATCAGTAAAGTGACCAGACACAATCTCCTTAATTTTAACATGCAACACTTCTAAATCCTTTCTTATACTCTTGATTTTGCTTAGATCCACAGAATATCTATTAGCTTGTAACCACTCAAAAATATCATCCACACTTCTACTTTCAAAACCCAAGAATTTCAATGGTCGAGGGTCAGGACCAGTTACCTTAGGTTTTTCCTGTTTCTTGCCTCCAGACGCATGCTCTTGAGCATCAGAATCTTCACTCTGTTTCTTGACAGAAGTCTCTTCCTCTTCCTTTTCCTCTTCAGCTTTATCAGGCTCTGCTTCAGCTATCTCCTCATCCTCTTCATGGTTAGCACTTACTTTGTTTTGATCTTGAGTTTGTGACTCACCCAATTCAACATATCTTCTCGGCTCATCAAACACTACCAATTCCGAATTCACTAAGCTCCGGTTTTCTTCCATAATTTCCGGCACTGAAGCTTCTTTTATCGGAGAATTTGAGTTTGACATTATTTGGAACAATGCCGAGATAGAGGAGAGTTTTGAGGCAAGAGTTTTGGGAAAAATCGGGCCAAGGGTAGCAGAATGCGAAAGGGATTTTAGAGTTTGAAACAACTTTCAACTCTTCATGAACTTACCTCTTTTCCCGTGAAGTCCCCTTTTTAGATTTCCCAAAAATTGCAATGATATCCCTTTTTCTTCTTGTCACATCACTTTGTCTTCCTTCATTAACTTCCAACACACCTTACTTAACTACTCCTATTTTGGTAAGTCTTTTACTTCCTTCAGATAATTTTTTTCTTTTCTAATTTTTGACGTAAATAACAGAAAGCAAAATTATTTACACGAAAAACTAATCAAAGGTAAAAGTTACCTCAGATTTGACAAACACCTAAGTGTTGTCGAAGGCTCTCGAAAGTGGTAGCATCAAGTGGCTTTGTAAATATATCAGCAAGCTGCTCGTGTGTTGGAACATAGACCACTTCCACTTCTTTTCTTTCCACCAAATCTCGAATAAAATGATGCCTCATGTCAATATGTTTGGTTCTTGAGTGTTGAACTGGATTCTTTGAAATATCAATGGCACTTGTATTGTCACATAAAATCTTCAAAGGTTCTTGATGAATTCCATAATCTTTCAACATTTGTTTCATCCATAGCAGTTGTGCACAACAGCTCCCTGCTGCAAGATACTCTGCTTCCGCAGTAGATAGAGAGATTGAATTCTGTTTCTTGCTATACCAAGACACCAAATTTGTTCCAATAAAGAAACATCCACCTGTAGTACTTTTTCGATCATCGGCATTACCAGCCCAATCAGAATCACTGTACCTAATCAACTCTGAATCTTGATTCTTAGAATACCAGACACCATATTCTGAAGTTCCACTTACATATCGAATAACCCTTTTCACTGCAGTAAGATGAGATTCCTTAGGATCAGCTTGAAACCTCGCACATATTCCAACACTGAAACATATATCTGGTCTGCTTGCGGTTAAATACAATAAGCTTCCAATCATGCCTCTATATAACTTCTGATCGACTGAAACTCCTTTTCATCTTTCACTAGTTTATCAGAAACTCCCATAGGAGTTCGAACTGCACGAGCACTACTGAGTCCGAATTTCTTAATCAAGTTCAAGGCATACTTACTTTGATTGATGAATAAACCATTCCGTCCTTGTTTGACTTGTAATCCCAGAAAGTAGGTCAATTCTCCAATCATGCTCATTTCAAATTCAGATTGCATTATGGTGACAAACTCTTGTACCATAGATGATGAAGTGGAGCCAAATACTATGTCATCAACATATATTTGAGCAATTAGAAACTTTGAGGACTTGTCAAGCACAAATAGAGTGCGATCTACTCCCCCTCGACGATAACCTTTCTAAAGTAGAAAGGTAGTAAGTCGTCCATACCATGCTCGAGGTGCCTGCTTTAATCCGTATAAGGCCTTCTTGAGACGATATACATGATGTGGATAATGGGGATCTTCAAAACCTTTAGGTTGTTCCACATAAACTTCCTCATTCACCACTCCATTTAAAAACGCACTCTTAACATCCATTTGATACAAAGTAAAGTTCAAAGAGCAGGCAATAGCTAGTAGAATACGGATAGATTCTAACCTGGCAACGGGTGCAAAGGTTTCATCAAAATCAACACCTTCCACTTGAGTATATCCTTGAGCAACAAGCCTGGCTTTGTTTTTGGTGACTAGGCCATCTGCATCGGACTTGTTTTTGAAGATCCATTTCGTACCAATGACATTAATGCCTTTGGGACGGGGAGTGAGATACCAAACATCATTCCTGGTAAACTGACCGAGTTCATCTTGCATTGCAGCAATCCAATATTCATCAAGTAAGGCTTCTTTGTAGTTCTTGGGCTCAATCAGAGAAACGAAACAGTGTAGACCAGCCAGTCGTCAGTAATCAACTCGAGGCACTGATCGAGTACTTCTCATGATGGATCCAGATTGATCGAGTGTTGGAACATGTTCGTCAGTAGGAGGGGACTGTGTTGGAACATGGTCGTGTGTTGGAACATGGTCAGCTTCAGTAGAGTTAGGGTTATGGTGATCACTTGGTTCAGTAGAATCGGCTGAAGACTTTGCTTTGTCTGAAGGTTGAGACTGTGTTGGAACATGAGTGTTGGCAGATTCTTCCTCTACAACTTCTGGAGGTTGTTCCTTTTCTGAATCATCCACAATAACATTTATGGATTCCATGAGAGTGTTGGTTCGATGATTAAAAACTCTGTAGGCACGGCTATTGATGGAATACCCGAGAAACATTCCTGGATCACTCCGATTATCGAATTTAGCCAACTGTTCTCTATCTCTGAGAATATAGCATGTACTTCCGAACACATGAAAATACGATACGTTTGGTTTCCTGCCCTTCCAGATCTCATTGGCTGTCTTGTCAGTGAATGGTCGAAGATACACTCGGTTGATCGTATAGCACGCTGTATTGATCGCCTCTGCCCACCATTTCTTATGAACATCCTTTTCTGCCAACATAACTCGAGCCATCTCCTGTAAAGTTCTGTTCTTTCTTTCAACAATGCCATTCTGTTGAGGAGTGATAGGAGCCAAAAACTCATGTTGGATTCCTAGCTCATTGCAGAAGGAACTGAATTGTTTATTTTCAAACTTTCTGCCGTGATCACTTTGAATTCGGATTATCTTTCCTACCGGACTTCCCTTTTCAGTTTGTAACTTTACTACAAGGCTTCGAAATACCTCAATCGTATCAGATTTTTCTTTCAAGAAGGCTACCCAAGTGAATCTGGAGAAGTCATCAACACACACAAAAATATATTTCTTTCCTCCTATGCTAGGCATATTAACTGGCCCCATTAAATCCATATGTAGCAATTCCAGATTTCTAGAAGTAGTAATAAACTGAACTGAAGAATGAGGAGAACGAGTTTGTTTACCTTGCTGACATGGTCCGCACACAATTTCATCCTTGCTAGTCAAGATTGGCATTCCTCGTACAGCTCTCATATTAGCGATTTTCACCAGTGTTTTATAGTTGATGTGTCCAAGCTTCCTGTGCCAGAGAATTCCTTCATCCTGCTTTGAAAGCATGCATCGAACTTCTTGTTCCAACAAGTAACAATTGTCTGAAGATCGTATTCCAGAAAGAACCTTATTTTCACCATGCTTCACTACACACTTGTCCTTCTGAAATTCCACTATCAGGTTGTCGTCACATAGCTGACTTATGCTAAGCAAGTTTGCTTTTAGATCTTCAACAAATAGTACACTTGTGGGAACTGGAAACCCTTCAATCTTTAATTCGCCTTTGCCAATTACTCTGCTTCTTTTTCCATCACCAAAAGTTACATATCCGCCATCATATGGAGTAATGTTTGTAAGGTATTTTGGAGTCCCAGTCATGTGGCAAGAACAACCACTTTCAAAGTACCAAGAATCACTAGAATATGCTGATAAAGAAGTGTGTGCCACCAGACACTTACTGGACCTTTTAATAACCCATACCTTCCTGATTCTTGTATGAATATCGACTGTGTTGGAACACAGTTGTCTTCCAGTCATTTGATCTCTGATCAGTTTTTTACACTGATGTTCAGCATGACCTTGGTATGTACAGTATCCGCAGATTAGGGGATTTCTTTGATATGGCTTTCCATACTTCCGTTTTACTTCTCGAATCCTAGCTTTGAGAGTAACTGGTTTTTCGAAGACTTCAGTCTTTATTTCTTCCTTGTATCCAATCCCGTGTCTATAACCAGCGGTTCTGCCCATATCCAGAATGTCATCAAGCTTTGCTTTCCCGGAATTTAATTTAGAGATAGTTGCTTCAGACATCTCGGCTCTCTTGACTGCTGCTATCAATTTTTGACTCAGTTCTTTATTTTGCTTTTCAAGTTCTGCAATAGTGGATCGTAGCTCCTTTCCACTTTCAATTAGCTTTCCTTTTTCTTCATTCAATTCTTTGTTTTTGTCAGCTACTTGAATCCACATATCATACATTTGTTCGTATGTGCTATAGATCTCTTCATCACTTACAGATAGATCATCTTCATCACTACGAGCATCGTTCAGATTCTTGTTAGAAGATACATCCTTACCTTTGTTCAGTGTGTTGGAACACTGACCTTCTGATGTCTCATGTACCTTTGCTCCAAAAGCTACGTAATTACTCGTAAGTTCTTCTTCATCATTTTCATTATCTTCATCATCACTCCAAGAGGTGACATATGATCTTCCTTGTTTCTTGCGGGTGTTAGCACATTCAGCCTGAATATGACCAAATCCTTCACATTCTCTGCATTGAATTCGTCCAGCCTGTTTTGGTTCGTTGTTCTGATTCCTCCCGAACTGCAGGTTTCCTTGTTCAAATCTCATTCCACGATTATTGTTCGAATCTAGTGGCTTTTGTCTGTTTCCACCAAACCTCTCCTGAGATTTCTTATTAACCACCTTCTTCAGCATCTTTGAGAAATTCTTTGTAATAAGTGCCAGTTTTTCAAACTCATCATCGCTATCAGACTCATTACTTGCCTTGACTGGAGAAACTTTGAATGCTAGATCCTTGGAGATTCTTTTTGTAGATTGCTGGAACGTTATCTCATAAGTTTGTAACGAACCCATCAGTTCATCTAGGCTCATGGTGGCTACGTCTCTTGCTTCCTCTATTACTGCTACTTTCATTGCAAATCTTTTGGGAAGAGATCGCAATGTCTTTTTCACTAGCTTAGTTTCCTTGTAAACCTTTCCCAGTTGATAAGCCATGTTGGATATATCTCTGAGCTTTCCATTGAATGAAGCAATGGTGTCATCCTCCTCCATTTTTAGTTCTTCAAATTTGGTAGCCAGCATCTGAAGTTTGGATTCCCGCACCCGATTGGTTCCTTCATGAACAGTTTGTAAAATATCCCATGCTTTCTTTGCCTGGTGACATGTAGATATAAGCTTGAACTGATTTTCATCAACAGCAGTGAAGATTGCATTCAGGGCCTTCGAATTTGCCAGTGATTCTTTAAGATCATCTGGAGTCCACTTAGCTTTGTCTTTGGGTTTTTGACTCGACTCCCCTTCCACAGCCTTAGAACTTGTGTCAGCATCTTCTGTAGGATGATTCCATTCATTCTCAACATAGAACCATGCCAGTTCATCCAGTGAATTGATAAAGACCCTCATACGTGCCTTCCAATAATTGTAGTTGTTTCCTTCCAACAGTGGTGGTCGAGAGACTGAAGCTCCTTCTCTTGTCGTCATGGTAAAACCGGATATCACTTTCCTTGAAACAACCAAGGGAACAATAAGTGACTCAGCTCTGATACCAAATGAAATTTGGTTTTACCACTTTTTCTAGTACTTACTAGTGTGTTCCAACATGCTTAATTTAACCAAGTGTAAAATAACGTAAAACGTAAAAGACACACAACTTGGTTACGCAGTTCGGTGTAAATCACCTACATCTGCGGGGCCTGGCCCAGTTCAGAATGAATCCACTAATTAGAAAGATACAGTACAGAGTACAGTTTACAAAATACTTATCTTTACTAACTATGACGTGTGGATTCTGCTAGCTCCCCTAGCTACCGATTTGCCTTGATCAGACTCCCTCTGACCTCGAACTCTGTCGACGCAAGATCTCCTCCTCCCGAGGAATTAAGGTATACGATTCTGAACTTAGTGCAGCAGGACAGTGTTGGAACACAGTATATTGGCTCTTGCAAGTTTCGTAAGATCTCAAAATCTGGGTGCAGATTTTGCTCTGTAAAATCGTTAGTTTTGCAGCCGTGTTTGTCCCATATTTATATCCACGAATCAGATCCGAATATCCATGATTATCTCCACAATATTCCTATTCCAAATCTGATTGTTGAAGCATATCCCAATCCCATAAATAAAGGGATTTACCTTATCTCAAACTCTCCCATATATTCGAATAAATCTTCTCCATATAAGTAGGGATTTTTCCATAAACCATATATGCTTCACACGCCCAATATATAGCCAAATATACAGATACCATAAATTCTAAAACACATCAATGTTTCGGCTTGAATCCGTTAAACCCTATGGCGTGAAACCTGCTCCAGCACCATGTTCCAACATGGTCTGTAGTTCACAAATACTTAACACAAAATTGCCAATTAAATAATTCCTTGACTTTACACCATTGTTAAGAAAGTCTGCTATTATCAGCATAGGATCATGAGTTATGATGCCAGGGTTTCATTTATCAATTAAACTTCCTATATGGGTCCAGTTGGAAATCCAAAAATTGTTGGTTCTTGATACCATCTGTACAAATGCATTTTGTTGCAGTTTGTGATAATTTTGTGCATCTTTTTCACGGGTCTGAGTTTCTGGCTGATTTTGTCATAGCCCATATGAGTTTGGTTCAGAGGGTTTTACCTTCTTGTAGTTTCCAACAAAGTTTTAGTGAAAATGGGTCAACTACAGTTCTAAGGTTCATGATGTTCAAGCCATTCTCGATTGGAGGAGCTGCAATCCTAGCCCTACCCCTCCAGTGTCTTAGGTTTAGAGTCGGTACCCATTCCCCATAGAAATCAAGGCATGTACCTTCAGTTTTGTTTATTGTTGACTTTTTGGGGGGTCATCACAAACCAGATATTCTGAGGTATAGCTGAGAGTATATGCCTAATGAGAACTGTTCTACCAGTTTTATTAAGGAGTTTGAAGTTCCAGTTTTGTACCCAAGACTTTATCTTCTCAAGTACTCTCTGAAAGTGGCTATTCCTTCCCCCCCCCCCCCTTAAGGATTGGGGCTCCTAAATATGTGAATGGGAAAAGGCCTTCTGTTATGTGAGTTATATTCCTAATCCTATCATTGGTTGGTTGGCTGGTCTTATTTCATACATAAAAAATACTCTTGGTATAGGTAACCACTTGGCATGTAGCTCTCTCATACAGTTTTAGGAAGGATACCAGGTTCGTAGCTCTGACAAGGATGACAATATCATCAGCATAGGATAAATGAGTTGTTATCATGTTACCAGGAATCCTAAAGTTGTCCATTAAATTATGATCAAACATTTATCAGCTGAAAACAAGAAGGAAAAGGGGTCCCCTTGTTTAAGGTCTCTTAATGCCTGGAATAGGGAGGATCATGGATCGGGTAGATTGAGCCTAGTAAGACTTACACCCAACACTAAAAAAAATTAGTTAGACCAGGACCCAAATCTTAGACACATAGCTGACTCAATGGTTCTAAATGGGTCTTGGGTTCAAAACGAGTCCAAAATGGATCCAAAACGAGTCCTAAATGGGTCAAAATTCTATTTTTTTTCTTCACTAAATCACATATATATTATCTTAAATACAAATAGTTCAAGTTCAATATGCACCTGAATTAGTTATTGAAGAAAAAAATACAATACATATTGTTTGTTTAATTGAAATTAAAATACAGAGAGAATATGAAAGTGATTTAAAAATTGGGGTAAAATTATATAGAGAAAAATGCGCTTTTAACCCTATGTTTTGGTTGAAAGTGTCAATATAACCTTGTAAAATCTGAAGTGAAAATCTAACCCTATGTTTTGGTCAAAAGTGGTAATTTAACCATGGCAACCAAAATCTGGCCGGAATTCTTTAAAATGACCATTATACCCTATGAAAAATGATTTTTTTTTAAAAATGAAAAAGATGATAGTACCCTTCACTGCCGCCGGTCAACAATGGTCAACGCCAGTCAATGTTAGTCATTGGTGGTCTAAGATGGTCAACGTCGGACCACCGAAACGGGCTGATGGTGGCCAGGTTAGATCAGTATTTTTTATTAATAAGACGGGGTTAGATTAGCACTTTAGTAAAAAATACAGGGTTAAATCAGCACTTATGTAAAAATAATAGGGTCAGGTCATTACTATCATAAAAAAATTTTTGAGGAGAATCCACTCCTTATAAATATGCCTTCTTACAACTTCATAATCTAATGTATCATAAATATATTTATAATTTGTATTTCTTCGTTACGAAAGCAAAAAAAATGGTAAATACTTTCCGTAGGAAATTCAGAATTTTCGGTAAATAATTTCCTTACGAAATTTGGTGACTTTGTAATAGAAATCGACACATATTGCTACTCGGATACTGCTAGGGGCATAATAAAATTTCATTAAGGAGACCGAATTTGTATAACCCCCCCCCATCCCAGATAAATTGACATATTTTAACTTTTGGAAGTCAAACCGAGTCAAATTTGACCATTAAATTCAATTAATATCTATGCAAGACTATTATCATGTTAACTATTGCTGGATTCAATATCACGTATATTTTTAAATTATTGTTTTTTCAGAAATTTTTTTATACACGTGAATAAAGATATTAATACTCCATTGGTCCTCTTATAATGGCTCACATTCTATTCTAGGATGATCTTTTATTTTGAATCCTTTCTTTTTTGGAAATTCTATATTATTTTGATCTACTCAATTTAATTTTTACACTCCCAATACAAGTTCTAAAAATTCTTGTGTCATATTATAAGGTGCCATATATAGAGGAATTGATTCAGTTGACTTTCAAAAGTCAAAACGTGCCTATTTATCTAGGATACAGGGAGTATTAAAAATCAATTAGAAACTAACATACAAATTATAAATATATTTATGATATATTAGATTATGAAGTTGTAATGAAGACATATTTATAAGGAGTGGACTCTTCTAAAAAAAAATTATGATAGTGTTGATATGACCCTATATTTTTTACATAAGTGCTAATTTAACCCTGCAGTTTTACTAAAGTGTTGATCTAACTCAGTCTTATTAATAAAAGTACTGATCTAACCCGGCCACCATCAGCTAATGGCACCGACCGGTGGTGGACCGACGTTGGTTACCATTGACCGGTGTTGACCATCGTTGACTAGCGTTGATTAGCATTGACCACCGTTGGCCAACACTGGTCACCGTTGACCGCGGTAGAGCCCAAGGTATAATGGTCATTAATATTTTTAGTTTTAAACCTAGGGGTATTTTGGTCTTTTATATCAGGTAAATGTCTGAATTCCTTTAGTCAACACCAAAATAGTGCAATTTGGGTATATCTGCACCGTTGCTCAAAAACTTAGGGTTAATTACGCACTTTCAAATTTTACAGGGTTATATCTTCACTTTCAAAATTTAATAGGGTTATTTATTCACTTTTCCCAATTATATACTTCCTCCACCATGCGAGTATTGGTATGGTTACTTTTTCATAGTCTTCAGTGATCATGTTTGACTTTCAACATCTCTAATTACATACACCAATTCCACATAAAAAATTTGATATTTGAAAAAAAATATATGCTAAGATGAATCTAACAATATCTCCCATGACATTTTTATTAGAGTGGGTCTCCTGACGGACGGCCTTTTCATAAGCTTATGGATAGGCTACTTATTTTTTACCTTACACACTGCATTTATTAAATTACATACAAAATTTAGAATTTTAAAAAATATTTTTTATCATATATTTTTATATGTTCACCTTCAAATACATAATATTAATTGTTTTAACTTATAAAATATAATATTTAAATTTTATTAAAAATTACAACATTTAAGGTAAAAGCCCCTATGGACTATCCATAAGCTTATGGAAAGGCCGCATTTCCTGAGACTTTCTCTGTTTATATTAATATATTAATTTATATTTAGGGTCAAAGTTTACTAAGTTTGACTTGAAAAAATTAAATATGTCAAAACTTGTGTGACAGGGGGAGTATATAGTTAGGGTTATATAGGTTTGCGAGTTGGGTCTGGGTCGGGTTTGGGTCTTAATATTTTAGACCCATACTCATTTTTTAAAAAAATCAACTCCCACTATCCCACTTCATATCTCTTAATTTGACTTTTGGGAGTCAACTAAATTAATGTTAAAATATTAATATCTTTATTTATATGTGTAAACAAATTTGAAAAAATAATAACTTAAAATATATGTTACGATAAATCCAACAACATATACCATGATAATAGTTTTACATATACAATAATAGAATTTAATGGTCGAAGTTAGCTAAGTTTGAGTTACAAAAGTCAAATTAAGCAATATGAAATAGGGCGGAGGGGGTAGACCCAGACCCAGATCCGATGGGTCTAAATTTTTTGGACCCATACCCGACCCAACGGGTCTAGACCCTATGGGTCTGGGTCGGGTCCTAAAATCATGTTCATCCCTAGCCTGGTCCCACTATATAATCACTTGCATCGCACATTAATTCAAATGGAAGGTCCCAATTCGGTGGTTGCATTATTGGAGTTAAGATTAATCTGTTCTTCAACATATTGAGAGAATTCTTGCTGTCCTCATCCATCTCAAAAGGTACATCATCTTGAAGACGTTTCGTCAATGGTTGCGTAATTTTAAGCAAAATCCTTTATAAATCTTTAGTAAAATCCAACATGTCCCAAAAAATTCACGAACCTCTAGTACACATGTAGGATATGGAAGTTGCTCTATGGATTCCACTTTGGCCTTATCCACTTGAATTCCTTTCTTAGAAACCAAATTCCCCAAGACTATCCACTCATTAACCATAAAATGCATTTTACAAAATTGAGCATGAGGTTCCTCTTCACACAACAAATCAAAACTTTCTCTAAACGATTTAGACACATGTCGTACAAATCACCGTAGACGTTGAAGTCATCCATGAATACCTCAATGCTTGTCTCAATCAAATTAGAGAAAATACTCATCATACAACGCTAAATGGTGCCTGGAGCATTGCAAAGATCATAGGGCATGCTCCGATGAGCATAATTATTAAAGGAGCATGCAAAAGTGGTCTTCTCATGGTTCTTGGGATTCACACAAATTTGAAAGTACCCGCTATACCCATCCAAGAAGCAGAAAAAACTATTACATGCCAACCTTTCCAACATTTGATCGATGAAAGGTAACGGAAAGTAGTCTTTGCGAGCTGCGGCATTCAACTTCTGATCGTCAATGCACATCCTTCATCCAATGACTAGGCGTGTAGGGACCAACTCATTCTTGTCATTTTCAACCACTAGAAAGCCCGGCTTCTTGGGTACGATGTGACGGGACTCACTCATTTGCTGTCCGAAATAGGGTAGTTAATTCCAAGAGAAAGTAATTTTAAAACATCCTTAAGAACCACATCTCTCATATTTGGATTAAGTTTCCGCTGAACATCACGAGTTGGTTTCGCATCATCCTCCATCAAAATATGATGCATACTGATACCTGGACTGATCCACGTTATGTCTGCTATGGTCCAACCAATCACCTTTTTCTATTTCTTTAGCAAGATGATCAATTTCTCTTCTTGTGATTTAGTCAACTCCATACTGATTATTACCGGAAGATATACATACTTCAAATTTGTGAGGCAGTGGCTTTAACTCTAAGATCGGGGATTTCACATCTGATGGAACTGATCTGACTGATTGCTTATGTTTGACCAAACTGAGCACAGGTGGCTCATGTTTGGTCAAACTGGAGGCTGCAAGAGGGTGTTTGGCCAAACTGAACCCGGATGGCTCCTGATTGGCTAAATTGAGCTTTGTATGTTTATCTCGTGGAGGTAGCACATCTAATTACCTGTTTAGCCAAACAGAGCCCGAATGGCTCCTGTTTAGCTAAACTGAGGGTGGTTTCAGTGTAGATAAGTCTTCTTGAGAGTATATTGCGCTTAACTATTCCCAAATTTCTCAATCACTTAACCCTTGAACAATTACCTCATTTGGACTTGTAGGTAATAGATTTTCAATCTTTTTCTGCAAAGTTGTAGTCTCAAAAAATTCTTGGACAAGAGGGTTAATGACATCTATTCCATACATATTTCAGCATCTATAGGTTTTTCATTGCTTCATCAATACTGAATGTAAAATTTTCACCATAATAATCAAGACATATTGTCCTCTTTCCTACATTAATTATTGTGTTCGTCATCCTTAAGAATGGTCGGCCCAACAACACACCTGAGGTTCATTTACCACCAATATGATTCATCTGCTGGGTGTTTGAGATAAAAGTACCCGATGATGTCACCATATTAATTAGTGTCGTTGGCCTCCTGTTAGAAAAATTCAAAGTTCATTTGACCACTCATAAATGTGACATAACGTTATAAACGTTAACTTTCCACCCTGTTTTACAAAATATTCAAAATTATGGAGAAAAAGACAAAATTTTGTAGCCCTAATTTCGAAAGGAAAATAGACAATTTTAATACTCAATTTCAGATGAAATTACAGGGTTCGTTCATCCTCTACGAATTTATTACTGAAATGTTCTCATATTATAACAAAATATTTTCAGTGGATTCCCATGTTATATTAGCCAATTTAACTGACTCAAGATTTGGTTAACATTTTAAGTGTTGATAATGTCATTTTTTTAAACGAATTTACTTCCATTAATACCTCTTCAAAATTATTTTGTACAGTTCACCAATCACCTAGTCACCTAACATAAACATAGCACATTTCCTCCTTAATTTCGTGTTTGCCCAAGCTCTATAAACTATACATTCAATAATGCTATCAAAAACATTTTTCCCAGTATCCTCCTTTCTAAAACTTCTATCATTCCGCCAACTCCACAACGAATACACCGTTTCCGCAATAGCTATTTTCAAAAGTTGAGCCCTGCTGCCCTTACCTTTGCATTGCACTGCTAGCCATTGTTTTTCATCTTCCCATCCAGTTGGGACATGCTTCCATTGCATCCAGTGAAGTATCTGACACAAGATATCATTGAAAGGAGCACATTCAAAGAAAAGGTGATGCACCATTTTTGCTTCCGGACAAAACACACAACCACCATCAACCACAATCCCAAATTTCTTCAACCTCTCCTTTGTCGGTAGTCTGTTATGGCAGCACAACCATAGCAAAAAGATAGCTCTCGACCATGCCTGATTAGCAGCGCATATGTGTCGCCAAAATACAGTTGCTTGCTCACCTCGTAACGCACTGTATATATCTCTAGTACAGCAAAAGTCCCTCTGGTTCAGTTGCTGCAAGAGCTCCACATCCTGGAGGACACTTCTGCATTTAACCACCCTCTTCAAAATCCATGAACTATAATTTGGAATCGTCACAGACATGGGATCAGCACCCTTGATGTAATAGGAATGAATCCACTTAATCCACAACCGATCTGTTTTCCAACACATATTTCACAATGTTTTAATCAAGGCAGCCTCATTCCATTCAACAAGGGCGATCATATTCAGGCCTCATTCTTTCGCCGGTGTACAGATTTTTTTTCCCACGAAACCGGCAACTTTCGTGTAATGAAATCATTCCCACTCCATAGGTACGATCTACATATGGCTTCCAAATGTTTCAAAACAGCCTTAAGTAAAGGAAAGACCTGCATCCAATAGTTAGCAATCGAAAATAGAACGCTCTTGATTAGCTGCAACCTTCTGGCATAGCTCAGCAACCGAGCACTCCAATGCTTTATTCTGCTGGTCATCTTCTCAATCAGTGGTTGGCATTTCTGGATTGTGAGTTTCCTGCTCATAAGTGGCACACCCAAATATTTGAATGGTAGGGTTCCTTCCTCAAATCCAGTGATAGCCAGTACTTCTTGCTTCAGCTCCTCTCCACAGCCCCCAAAGAAAACCTTGCATTTAGCTTGGTTCAGCCTCATGCCTGTGGAGTCAGTAAATGTTTGGAAAACATTCAATAGTGCCTGGACAGATTTAACATCAGCCTTGGTCAACAACAGTAGGTCATCTGCAAAGCTTAGGGTGATTATCTTCAAAACATCACACCTAAAATGATAGTGATACTCACTGTTCCCAGCCAGTTTTATCAAACAACGATAATTGTATTCCATGATCAGAACAAACAGTATGGGAGACAAGGGGTCCCCCTGTCTAAGGCCTCGCTGTGCTTGAATAAACTTGGTGGGGAAACCATTGACCATGTATTTATAGGTAACAGTCTGCACACAAGTCATAACCCACTTGATGAACATACCTGGGAAGCCCAGCTCTTGAAGGATGGCCTCTAGTGCTGTCCACTCAACTATGTCGTAAGCTTTCTGCAGATCAATTTGGACCATACATCTCAGCCCCCGACTTTTATGTTGTAGCCTTGGATAAGTTCATAGGCCAGCATCACATGGTCATAAATATTGCGGCCCGGGACAAAAGCTGCCTGACTTTCATGAACAATACCTGCTATTACACCACTTATTCGTGTTGTTAAGATCTTTGAAATAATCTTATATAACGCTATACAGCATGAGATAGGTCTCAGGTCACTTACCTTTCTTGCTGCATGATGTTTCAGTATCAAAGTCACCCTGGTACTATTAACTGCCTTATACATCCTCCCTTCATTAAAGAATTCCATCATGGCCTGTATAACATCTCCTTTAAGTATTCCCCTGTTAGCCTTAAAAAAATTGGAACTGAACCCGTCAAGTCCTGGGGGTTTTTTTTATCCCCAATGCCCTTTAAAGCCAACAAAATCTCCTGTTCTGTGACCTTGCCAATCAGTTTTTCTCTGTGCACTTGGCAGAGTACAACCAGCCCGTATTGCTTCAACATCAATACCCATCGGTCTCTCAGCTTGTTTTCCAATCAAGTGCTTATAAAAATCCAAGACTTCAGCTTCCATGCCCTCCTGGTCAGTGATCACAGTACCATCTTCCTTTTCCATTTTCAGAATTCCTAACATGTTGTTTTAACTTTCACTGATGAGTGGAAGTAAGCGTTGTTACCATCTCCCAATCTGAGCCAATCCACCTTAGCTTTCTGCCGTGCTATCTTCTCATCAATCTCTATCTACCTCATTAACTCCTCTGTACATTTCACAACCTTCACTATCCTTTCCCTGTCCAGTCTATTCAAGACAAGTTCCTGCTGTGCCACTGAGAGCTCGTGTCTGACGGCCTCTGGTTTGTTTTGTACTCCTGACAGCTTCCGGGTGTGCACTCCTAGCACTTGTTGAAGCCTTAAAAGTTTTCTCCACACCACAAACATAGGCCTACCTGTTAACTCTTCCTTCCAACTCTCCTGAATCACCCTTAAAACTTCATCATTTTCAAGCAAACAATTGAAGAACTTAAACTGTTTACACTGTTTTGCCTTCCCCTCGTGGACTTTGATACGAAGCATGGCATGGTCTAAAATACTTAGCTCTAAGATCTCCACCTTACTATCTGGATACAATTTATACCACTCAAGGTTGCTAATTGCTCTGTCAATTCTCGAGTAAATAATCCCATCAGCTTGCCTATTCAACCAAGTGAAGTAATCCCCCAAGCTCTCACATTCAAATAGTTAGCCTGGGTCATCATCTGTTCAAGATCCCAGTATTCGTTGACCTGTACATCATTACCACCTATCCGATCATGGACAGATAATACATTGTTGAAATCCCCCATAGCAAGCCAAACAGTACTCTTAGTTTTCCTCTGCAGCTTTTTAATATCTTTCCAAAGTATCTTCCTGTCTTTCAGATGGTTAGCAGCATATATAGTTGTAAACCAATGGATCAGCACATCATCAAGCCCATAAACTCCCACATGAATCATCTGGTCAGTTGTTTTCACATGTTTCACACTAACCCTGGACTTATCCCACATGACCCACAGTCTTCCATTTGGGTGAGCAATATAATTATCTAAATAACTCCAGTTGGATCCCAACTTACTCCAGATATCCCCTGCTTTCTCCTTTTTTACTCTTGTTTCAATGAGAACAACCATGGTTAAGTTCATGCTCCTGAGACGGGAGGCAATCTCCTTGTTCTTGGCTGCTTTATTCAACCCCTAACATTCCATGTTACGATCATGGAACCTTGTCATGAGAATCAGCAGGATCAATCCAAATCCTCCTCTGATTCCCTGACTCAGTACCCATGCTACTACTTCCAGCTCCACCAAAACTGTCCACCAACTCCTCAATAATAATTTCTGCAGGCTGCTTCCCCCTATGTTTTGAATCCACCACCTTCCAGTCCGTGGATAGATTTTTCTGTTCCTCCCTCTGTGGTGTACCAGCCCTGCTTTCCACTAACTGCTCATCCTTCCTCTGCCATTTCTGAACTGTTTTCCTCTCATTCACAGCCGGTTTCCAATAATGGCCTCCCGCCTGGCATACCTCACAGAACATTGGCTTCCATTCTAATTCTATAGCCTGCTTCAGTTTTGTCCCATCAATATTTTTTATACTGATACTTTTAGGCACCTTCACTGCTATATTAACCTCAATCAGCAAGCGAGCATATGAGACTCTCGGTTTTTTCGCTGTGCATTCATCAGTGCACAACGGTTTGCCCAAGGCACTCCCAATTTTCCCTAGACTTCTCGGACCCCAGAGATAGAGTGGCAACTTTGGGAATTTCACCCAGATAGGAACAGTCTGCGCCATGTTTTCCTTCAGTGAGAAATCCTTCTTCCATAGATGCAGAAACATCGCCCTGTTATAGATTGTGTACGGTCCTCTGCTTAACACGGAATCTCTATCCTCTCGACACATAAATCTCATGATAAAATAGCCTTCATCATTATACAGCAAATCAGGTAAGGTAACGAACGACCAAAAATTCATCATAAATTTTGTGACTGCATTCATTGTAAGCTCCCCATCCATTACATACATGATTGGAGCATTCTCCCAATACTTTAACTCAGATTGAACATCCTCCAAATCTATCTCCACTTCAAGTTCACCATCAATCACAGCAGGAGCAATAAAATCGATCTTCATACCATTAGAATAAATCATATTCCCATTTATGACATCAACCCAAAGTTTCTTCCCAATTGGATCATCACCGTGAGAGGTGGGATTTTCTAGTGTTACCTGGTTGTGGCCGGAATTCTCTGCCTGAGATTCTCCAACCGGTACTTCCAAAGTTTCCTCCACCGCGTCTTTGTCGTGACTGATAGCCTCTGTGATCCCATCCTCAATCACCGCTCTATTCCAATCCACCGAGATCAAGGTCACCCATTTCTTTGGCCAACCTCTCCTCGTTTTCATGGTCGCCGGCAAACACCGTTAGTGGGTGTGAATCGCCCGCACAATCGCTCTTGCTCTAGTCATTTTTTATCTTAAAAGTATGATAATGTCGTTATTAAAAGGTAGACGACACGGAAAGCAAGAATGATAGAAGAGATGATAAGTATGGTTGGAGTGGTGGTGTATGAAAAATAGTGAATGAGACAATGGAGAAAAACTTGAAGAAAAGAAAATTAAAAAAATATCAATATAATCTCGAAAGTTTTTAAATTATAATTTTTTAAGTTTTGATAACTGTTGACTGACCCATTAATTTCACTAAAATATATTATCTTCGATAAATGAACCAGTTAAAAATAATTCATGATAATTCGGAAACGATTTAAGAATATAGTGCAAAAAGAGAAATTAACTTATAATTTCGCCTAATGATAATTTTCTCATTTCGGAAGTAAGCGCAAAACAAAGTGGTCAAGTCCAACAACGAAAAAATTACCATATACCCAAAACCAAAAAACGGATGCATAAAAAATACATTTCAAAAACAAAGAAAAAAATCCTCCCAAAAATTTCTCTCTAGGAAGTTGAGAGCTACAATAGTGAAACCAAAGTTCCAAACTCTTGTTCTTAGCAACAAGCAGAAAAAACTAGTTCTATTCAGCAATCATACAGCACCATCCAATCCAATTCACCAAGCTCTTTCTTGAAATAGCAAATCCGATATTCTTCCCCAAGAATAACCATAGAAACCATACTACCAGAGTCTTCCAAATCCCCAAACGTGATGCTTGCCAATTATCCCTGTCCAAATCGGAAACAAGAGAAATTATTCCAATACCCCACAACCACACATAAACAAATAAACCACCTACACATAAACTGTGAGCATCCAACAGAAGAAAGCAGACACCAACAAAAGGAATTTAAGGAAAGCAACATCAGAGAAACCAATAGGAAAGAAGAAAAGCAAGCAGCAAGGCACGTAGGATTCTGGAAGACCATTGGTCGGACGACTCGCGACATTGTTCGAAATTTTCAGAGGAACATAGAGACATACAGTTAAACCTCGATAAATGAATGTTCGATAAATGAATAACCTCGACAAATGAATAATTTTTTCCGGTCCCGACTTGGGCTAAGGGGCTAAATGAATAACCTCGCTAAATGCATTAATGAATAATTTTCTTGAAATCTTTAAAGACCCTATGTAAATATAAATGAATAATCATCACATTTCATTAGATATATATATATATTAAAAAAGATTTTTTTTTCAATCAACAATGTTCATACAATAAATTCTTTTACAAAAAAGGAGTCTATAGTTTTTTTCTTTTTTTTTCCACCAAAATTCATCTCATCCTTGATTTTTCCTAGCGCAAACAAAACTTTAGGAGTATTCTGCTTGTGTTGTAGAAAGTAGTTCCATAAGGTGATTACTGCTTAATATGCTTCTTTTGATGACACATTTGGTGTGACACTACTATCATCTGGTTCTGGATCATTCTCATCATTCAGTACAGACTCAATAATTTCATCGTCGATAGGCAATTCCATAACGACATCATTCTCGTTAGGATAGTTCAAAAGATGTTCGACGTCCATCACATTTCTATAGTGTAACTTAGAAATGACATCCGTTAATCCTTCGATATCTTCTTCTAATTTATCAGCTTCTGCTTCAGGAACATCGAGTTCTTCAGATCGTATCTTGCAATGTCGGAAACAATTTGCAATTGTTGTTTCCTTTACATCAAATCTCCAGGCCAAGGTAGCAAAGTTAATAGCATCGAGAATGTTAATCTTTTTAGGATTTGATGAGTCAACTTCAAGGCTCTGCAAGATGCTAGAATAAAAATGACGTCGATAGTGAAGCTTAAATGCCCGAATAATCCCAGCATCACATGGCTGAATTTTAGATGTTGTGTTAGGAGGCAAGAAGAATAACTCTACATTTCTCAACCCTTCAACAACCTTTGGATGAGCTGGGCAGTTGTCTACTAACAAGAGAACCTTTCTACCATTCATTCTCTTGTCAAACCAATGACAAAATTCTTGAAAAAACAAACCAGTCATCCAAGCTTTCTTGTTGAAACGATACTCGCAATTAAGATTGTTCATGTTCACATTCTTAAAGCATCTGCGTTTTGCATACTTACCAATAACCCAAAGGGGAACTTTGTCGGATCCATCACCATTACAGCAAACCGCAAAAGTAATTCTCTCATTGTCTTTCTTTCGTCCTTCAAGCTGCTTTGTGGCAAGTGAATGGTCAGCTTCCAACCGATAAAACAATATTGTTTCATCCATATTGTAAATATCCTTCAACTGAAATTGGTCTAATTTAGACCTTATTTCAGGTAAAGCATTTTCAATGTCCTCCATGTTCACAGAACTGCTTTCACCAAACCGCCGGTAGGACTTGATTGAATATCTTGCCTTGAAACGTTCCAACCATCCACTTGAAAAGCTAAACTCTTGATTTGTTTCACCATACATTTTTTGAAAAAATTCTTTTGCTTTACCTTGAATCATTTCTCCTGACATATTCACCTTCTCTTGTCTTTGAAGAAACCATTCATACAAAACTTTCTCCAAATAGGGGTACTTCACTGATTTGTGTCTTTTAGCATCGCTAATTTTCATCTCCTCCGATAAATACTCTGCTGGTCTTTTGAGAGTATTTGATATTGTGGTTTGGCTAGAATCCAAACCAAACTTTTCCTTCACCCATGCTTGCCTATCCTTTTGCGTAAGTGTTGGATGTTCCTTCTTATGCTCACATATGACCCTCCTTATCTTATCAGTCAAAGATGTTTTTGTTGATAGCTTTGGCTTTTGATTGGAAGCCATCAAATTGAATGTTAAGAAAGATATGATACTGTAGAATGAATTACTTACCAAACCAAGACTTTAGAAGTATATATAGGTTGTAGTGTAGGTTAGATACATTTTCTAAGATTCTAGATATTCCATACAGTACATACTATCTTATTAGTAGTTTCAAATACAATGTACATATGTACATTTTTGTATTTAGTCCACATACATACTGTAGTTTGTAGTGTAGGTTAGATACATTTTCTAAGACTCTAGATATTCCATACAGTACATACTATTTTATTAGTAGTTTCAAATACAATGTACATATGTACATTTTTGTACTTAGTCCACATACATACAGTTCATGTATTACTAATATAATTTCTTCAATACTATCTAAATGAATAAAAATTCATTTATCGATAAATGAATAATATATTCATTTATCGATAAATGAATAATCTCGCTAAACGAATATTTTTTCCTGGTCCCAAGAGTATTCATTTATAGAGGTTTAACTGTACCACTTGGTGCTGATCTCAACCGAAATGTGCACAGACCTTTCAGGAGACCGGAGAGGCCTAGTTTTTATCAGCGACGACGAAAACTACAATGAAGGAATAAGGTATTTTGCCAACTCACTGGTAGGATTCTTTGTGGATTGTAGGCAATTCAGTGCAGCAAGAATGCAGTTCCACGTTGATGAATTTCGGGGGGAGGAGTGGAGGATATGGCAAAAGCCAGGAGATTTTATGTGCTCAGGTTCAATAGTAGAGCTCATATGAACGTTGTGCTTTACAATAGACCAATGTCAATGGCGGGAGGACTGCTGGCACTACGTCGATGGGTACCTAAAATGTTGTTTACACACATGCGTGCAACTCACGTCTTGTAGTGGATCAAGATGTACGGACTGCCACCAGAGTATCTATTCCCAGAGACGGTGTCAAAGTATGCCAAAACCGTTGGAGAGGCAGAGGAAGTGGTCTTCAGGGGAATGTCAGGAGTAGAAAATGCAGGCTATTACAAGGTCCGTATGTGGGTGCCCATACATCAGCCCCTAGTTTCATGTTACTTTTTTCAGTTAAGGAGTGGAGGTAGGGCATGGATAACCATTGGCTATGAGAGGATTCATAAGATGTGTAGGAGATGTGGGGGAATTGGTCACACTATGCCGGTGTGTTGATTTCAAGATGATGTCATGCTTAAGTATTTTTTGGCTCCAAGGTTTGCAACATTGAGCCAGGAGCTGGGAGTAGAGATCTTCAGGGACGATACGAAAGAGCTTTTTCACGCATCAATGAGGGTTCATAGGAATCTGCCGGCAAGAAGATTCACAAATATTCCAGAGGGCTTTCTCAGGAATAATGAACACAGAATCCAAGGTGAAAGGAATGATATCCCTGATGGCATTCTGTTTCAGGAGAATATAACCTACTGTGCATAGGAGGCCGAGCAAGACAATATGGGTAACAATCCTGATCTTCCGAGCAGTCAGTCAAATGTCCAAACCCAACCAGGTTCATTTGGGGAACAATCAGGGGATTAGCCAGCATATTGGGATGAGCGAAGGGAGGATGGGAACAATTCGTCATCTCCGGAGAATTATTTAGACTTTGAAATGCAAATTGGGCCAATCCAGGAGGAGCCACCAGCAGCAACAAACCCACCACACAGCCCCGAAAACATTGTAGTAAATTCACAACACTTACTGTCAAATCCATACGCTATCTATGAACATGAAGATATGGCAGATCAGGAAGGCACGCTGGGAGAAGAAGAGCAGAAGGGAAGATTGGAGATCCAAAGATTGGTGGAGTACAACGGCCGCAATAGAGTCACGACAGTTGAAGAAAAATGGCCCCCGACGGATAATGTGGCGAGAGACATTCAGGAACAGCCTTTGATTCTAGAGACAATTAATGAGGATGGTAGGCTCATCCACAATCCAGAAAGAGTGCCGACTCAATTGAACGATATTGTTCCTGGAAGAAAGAAGAAACAACTTGCTTATTTGTTTTGTTAAATTGGGTTTTGTTATTTGGGCAATCCTTTTTTGGATTTTGGCCCAATAACAAAACTCAATTCTGATTTTTTTTTCTTATTCACTAATCAAAACGACGTCGTTTGACTTAAGCCAAAACAACGTTATTTTGATGTTTTATAGCCAAAAAAAGGCAGCTCCGGTCTTCTTCCCCGGCGTATTTCACCGAAAAAATGTGTTTTAGGCCGAAAAAATGCGTACACGCTGCCGGGAAGCTCCTTAGCCGCTTATCACTACTACTATTATGGCGCCGGAATCTCAGGTAGGGCTGGAGCCCTACCACGTGCCATGGTAGTTCCGCCCATGCTATGAACCATAGGCATTGTGGGGAAGTAGAAGGAAGTAAAGCAAATGGAGAAAGCTCGAGAAAAGGGGAAAGGGAGTAGTTGGAAAAAGTTGGAGCACTGGCAGATTTGATAGATCACAAGGAGGGAGGTAAGTTAGGCCATGGGCAGTGGTTGGTAAAGACCGCTAGCGGTCTCTTACCAATTAAATATATTATTTTTATCTCTCTCTCTTCCACCTCATTTTAAGAGACCATTTAAGAGACAACCCTTTTTTTTCTTCAAAATGGTAAGAGACAACTCTTTACTACTCATAAACCTACTTGATTTTCCCTATCATACTCATTAATTTAACCATTAAATTTTATTTTAAATAAATTTTTCCATCCAAAATAAGTTGAATGTGAAATTTAATAATATGTTTTCATATTTAAAATATAATTTTATTTTTTTCAAAATATGTTAAATAATTTGTTTTTCTCGTTCTTGTCAATATCATGATTCGGTGTAAAAAAATAAATTTAATTTTAGTTTTTTAAAGATATTATTAAAACGAAATTTAAAAAATAAATAATAAGAGAATTCCATTTTTTTAAAATTATATAAAAAATATTAAAATTGCAAAAACCAATTATAACAAATATAAAAATTATAGAAAATACTAAATTTCGAATTTGAAAATGGACGATTGCGAAGAATTTTCCAAATTGAAAGAATTTGGAATTACCTTATCTTTGCCCTTCGACATTCTTCGTGGATCCATCACAAAAATGGATTACAATGTAAAAGATGAATTAGTGAGGTAGAATTATTGGAATTAAAAGTAGTGTGATGAAATGAGTTAAAATCATCTACTCCCTCTAGTCCTTTTATTATGGACCCAACTTTTGGGCACAATTTTTTTCAAAAAGATAAATGAATGGTAGAGATTGTAATGAAAGTGTAAAAAGTAAAATGAGCGGATGAAAGCATTCTAGAATTTACCAAAAGGGGAAGGAGACATAAATAAAAAATCATCCCAAAATGGAAAGTAGGACAATATTAGAGGACCGGAGGGAGTATATTTATAGGCAAAAATTGGAGGAAGATGGAATAAAAAATTTAATTTAAAATTCTGAAAAAATTCAAAAAAAAATCAAAAAATACGGTGGGGACACGTCTCGCCACCAGAATGGGACACGTGTCCCATTCACAATTGTTTAAAAATTGCATGAACTTAGTGGGACATGTGGCCCAGTGAGGGAGCAACACGTGTCCCTTAAATACCAAAAAAATGGGCCACTGAAACTCTATGTGATGTGGTCAGGCCATGGGCCCTACATCCGATCTCTTGTTTGGTCTCTTAGCAAGAGACTCTTGAGTGGCCTCTTGTTAAGAGATCACTCTAGAGACCACCACTATGGTGGTTTTCGGTCTTTAGAGCGGTCTTTTAATTTTAAGAGACCACCACTGCCTATGCCCTTAGTCTTATCCAACGTGCCTTCCATTTATGATTCCATAATGGTTAGGCCAAAAGATAAGATAGACAACTATCATAACCAAAATAATGGAGCACTACTTATTATTAGCCAATCCGATAGGGGTGACAACCACCTAGGCCTGTCAAATGGGTTAATTGGATCAATTCATTATCCAACCCAATTAACTCATTATTCAATTGTTCTTTATCCAATTAACTCATTTATTAATGAGTCATAATGAGTTGGATCATAAATGAATTGGGTCATTAAATGGATAACTCATTTGGTAACTCATGAGATAACTCATATGATCCAATAAGTCATTAGGTAATTAACCTAATAAGTTATCATTCAATATTTTTTTCTAATTTGGGTTAGAAGTTGTCATTATCCAATGGGATCGTGCATTAAATACTCATTAGATTTTGGGATTGTACGGGATGAGAATAATTATTTTTGATCTCAATGAGTCTCATATTATGTTAATTCAATGGAAACTTAACAAATACCCAATAAATATCCAAAATTACCCAATTAAATGCATGTGTAATATTTAACATAAATATTCACTATAATTTACTAATTATACAAATTATAATTCACAAATTATTCGAGTTCAATCTCATACAATATTCGAGTTCGTGCAACATTTGAACTCGTACAGTATTCGAATTCAATCCGTACAATATTCGACTTTGTACAGTATTCGAATTTAATCTCATACAGTATTCGAGTTCGTATAGAATTCGCACTCAATCTCGTACAGCATTCGAGTTCGTACAATATTCGAGTTCAATCTCGTACAATATTCGAGTTCAATCTCGTACAATATTCGAGTTCGTACAATATTCAAGTTCTTACAATATTCAAGTTCAATCTCATATAGTATTCGAGTTTGTACAGTATTCGAGCTCAATCTCGTACAGTATTCGGCTCAATCTCGTACAATATTCGAGTTCAATCTCGTACAGTATTCAAGTTTGTACAGTATTTAAGCTCAATCTCGTACAGTATTAGAGTTCGTACAATGTTCAAGTTCAATCCCGTACAATATTCGAGTTCGTACAATATTCGAGTCCGTACAGTATTCGAGCTCAATCTCGTACAATATTCGAGTTCGTACATTATTCGAGCTCAATCTCGTATAGTATTCGAATTCGTACAATATTTGAGCTCGTACAGTATTTGAGCTCGAGCTCGATCCCAAACATATTATATATTTTGAATTTTATTTAATATAATATAATATAATATAATATAAATATTATATTACATAATATAATAAATGATTAAATATTAGGGAAAAATTAAATCATTCGTAATCAAACTTGTGAAAATTTAGTTATCTTGTGATATGAAATTATCCACTGGTCACCCATTACCCAACACAACTCAACCCACCCAAAATTATCCAACGGGTAACTCATTGTCCAACCCAACTAAACTCAATAACTATAAACCAATTATATCCATTAACCTAATGAGCCATTATCCAATAAGTCTTATCCAATAAGTGAAAATAGTATATGGATAACGATTATCTCATGGCTGACCCGATCCGTTTAACGGGCTTACCACCACCATTCAACCCTGGCCCAACAGATCCCAATAACCTTAAATCCTAATAACCTTAAATGATGAGAAAGGAAAAATAGAAACCGAACACCCACCCTTAACCACTTCAGCTGATAAAAAACAGGCCTAAGCCAATGTTTTCAGCCCAAACCACAGTCCCCAGACTAACCCACACACCTCTCCCTGAATTCAACAAAACACAATCCAAATACCATACACTTATCAGTCCATACAACAGTACCAAAACCACAGCCACACTAGCCCAACCCAAGACCAAGAAGGACTTACCAGGGATGTAGATACGATGTCGTTTAACAAAGAAGGCAAGAACCTTGTTGGATCGGAACCACCCATAAACCACCCCATTGCAGCGGCAACTGAGAACCCTAACACCATACAATAGAAAACCACTCAGCTCGTTAGTGAAAGGCAAAACAAGGTCCATAAAAAGCTGCCTTATAACCACAATTGGAGAATGGAAAATTAAGCTCTTACCATCGTTGCAAAGGCAGGAGAGGCAATCATGAAGATTAAGACAACACCGGAGGAATTGGGCATCGAAATAAATGCCAGTGACAGCGCCCTAAGCGTCCCGGAAGCAGTGGTGTCGAGCTCGATCGGAAAAGGAAAGCTAAATGATGACGGAGGAGCATCATCTGTAGGTGTTGGGGAAAAATATAGTTTCCCTCTTTCTGTGATTAGGATGATGAATGAAAAATAAGCAAGACACCAAATTTGGTTACGGGGAAAACCCAAAACGGGAAAAATCGCGGGACTAGGTAGTCCAACTCTTCCACTATATGATTAAAGTGGGGTTACAATGTCTCACCCAAAATGTGGATGGATTACAAAGGTTTTCTCACACTATGGTGGATATCTATCAACTAGAGAGGATGAAGACTTCTCCCTACTACTCTCTCTTGGAGGATATCTAGAAGGAAAGGAAATGGTTTTTGGTTGGATGATTAAGTCCTCTCCAAGAGCACCCTATTTATAGATGAGCACTCAAGCTCTAGAATTCTCTTCTTCATCTCTCCAACTACCACAATTAATGCTTGGAGGCTTCTAGGAGGTATTTCTAGAATATGCTTCATGGTCTAGATACATCCCCCGTCATACTAGAATCTTCTTCCAATTTTACCAAAGGAAAATTCTAGAATTAGGGAGGAATACCCAATAAATCTCCCCCTTCCGACCTAATTGGAAGGGATCTCCACACCAGTGCCTTTGCAGCAATCATCGAATTTCTTACTTGGTAGTGCTTTAGTCATCATATCGGATCAATTATCATTGGTGTGAACTTTTTCAAGTTGTAGTCGCTTTTCTTCCAATACGTCTCGAATCCAATGATAGCGAACATCAATATGTTTCGTTCGAGAGTGGTAGGCTGAATTCTTGGCTAAGTGGATGGCACTCTGATTGTCACAATAGAGGACGTACTTCTCTTGCTTTAGCCCCAATTCAAGTAGAAAATTCTTCATCCACGGCATCTCCTTACAAGCCTCGGTGGCAGCAATATACTCTGTCTCCGTCGTAGAAAGGGCAACACATTTTTGAAGTTTTGACTGCCAAGATACAACTCCCCCTGCAAAAGTAGTCAGATATCCCGACGTTGATTTTTGAGATTCCCAGTCTCCGGCCATATCAGCATCTGTGTATCCCTCCAACACAGGTTTGGTTGTTTCAAAGCGCAAACACCTTTTGGTTGTTCCTCTGAGATATTGAAGTATCCATTTCACAGCAGCCCAATGCTCCTTCCCAGGATTTGACAAGTGCCTGCTCACAACTCCAACTGCATGCGCAATATCAGGCCGGGTACATATCATGGCGTACATGAGGCTACCAATAGCTGAAGAATATGGAACACCTCTCATTTCTTCATCCCTTCTTGGATTTTTCTTCTTATCGAACTTGAAATGTTCGGCAAGTGGTACGCTAACAGGTTTGGCTTAATGCATATTAAATCTCTCAAGAATCTTCTCAATATATCTCTCTTGAGATAGCCAAAGTAGCTTTTCAGATCGATCCCGCGTGATCCGCATCCCAAGAATCTGCTTCGCTGGCCCCAAATATTTCATCGCGAAAGAATTACTCAATGCTTTCTTAAGAGCAGCTATTTTCCTTTTATCCTGCCCGACAATCAGCATATCATCAACATAAAACATGAGTATGAGAAAGTCATCTCGATCGTACCTCTTCATGAAGACACAATGATCAGTGTGTGTCTTCTTGAATCCATGATGATTCATTAAGGATTCAAACTTCTTATACCATTGACGGGGTGCTTGCTTCAAACCATAGAGACTTCTTTTGAGACGGCACACTAAATGCTCTTTTCCCAGCTCTTTGAATCCTTCGGGTTGCTCCATGTAAATCTCCTCCTCAAGGTCTCCATGTAAGAAAGCTGTCTTAACATCGAGTTGCTCAACCTCCAAATCCAAGCTAGCAGCGAGACCCAACACAACTCGGATTGATGACATCTTTACCACGGGAGAGAAAATCTCATCAAAATCTATACCTTTCTTCTGGTTGCAACCTTTAACAACGATTCGAGCCTTATACCTGGGTTTGATATTGTTTTCTTCGGTCTTGAGCTTAAACACCCATTTGCATTTTAGAGCTCGTTTCCCTTTTGGTAGCTCTACGAGATCATATGTATGATTCTCGTTCAAGGACTTCATCTCTTCTTACATAGCCTTTCCCAATCATCTTTATGACCATTTTCCATAGCTTCACCATAGTGTTGAGGCTCCCCCTCATCAGTGAGTGTCACATACTCATCTAGTGAATATCTGGTCGAAGGTTGTCTGTCTCTAGTTAAACGTCGAAGCATGGGTACTGCTGGGTCATTTGCTTCCTCCATTTCTTCGCCACTTGTTTGAGATTGCTCCGTATCTTCTCTGGGATCACGGTTTTCAACTTCTTCATCGTGAACATCCTCCACTAATTCTCTTCTTGAGTTATCTTGCACCACGGGAGATGGCATGGACTCCAAAGGCTCTCTGGTCCGCCTGGTTTGAGCTTCTCGCGATTCCTTGTAATTACTAATGGTTTGGTCCTCAAAGAACACGACATCGCGGCTTCTCACGATCCTTTTCTGGGCTGGATCCCACAGCCGATAACCGAACTCATCCTTGGGTGAGCCAAGATGGATACACTCTATTGTTTTTGAATCTAGCTTGGCCCGCTCATCCTTGGGAATGTGAACAAATGATCGACATCCAAATACCTTTAGATGGTCATATGAAGCCTTTCTCCCTGACCAAACTTCCTCCGGTATGTCTCCATCCAAGGGAACTGAAGGGGTCAAGTTGATGATATCAACACCAGTCTTCACAGCTTCTCCCCAGAAACCTTTAGGGAGGTTTGCATGAGATAACATGCATCTAACTTGCTTTTCAATGGTGCGGTTCATCCTCTCTGCAACTCCATTCAACTGAGGTGTCTTCAGTGGTGTCTTCTCAAGTCGGATCCCGTACAACTTGCAATTCTCTTCAAATAGGCCGCAATATTCTCCACCATTGTCAGCTCTGACAGACTTCAAATTTCTGCATGTCTCACGTTCCACCCTTGCATGGAACTCCCTGAACGCCTCAAGTACCTGGTTTTTAGTTTTCAACAAAGACACCCAAACCTTTCGAGAATGGTCATCAATAAAACTTACAAAATATTGTGCACCTCCAAGGGATCTTTCGGTCATTGAGCAAACATCAGTATGCACTAAGTCAAGAATATTCTCTCTTCTACGGGGGTAAGCAGGCTTGAGGAAAGAAACTCTATGTTGTTTGCCGGCTAAACAATCAGTGCAAGGGTCAAGTGTTGTACCTTTTATGTTAGGGAGGATATGTTTCCGTGCGAGGATTTGAAGTCCCTTCTCGCTCATGTGGCCAAGCCTTTTATGCCACAAATCCATGTTCGAGGTTTCATGTGCAACATTAGCCTCTCCCTTGCAGATTTGTCCTTGCATGACATATAAGGATCCATCCTTCTTTCCTCGACCAATCACCATATTACCTTGAGTGATCTTCCATTCTCCATCTCCAAAGTGGCTTATCATTCCAGCATCGTCAAGCTTCCCCGTCGAGACAAGGTTGAGCCGCATTTCTGGGACATATTGCACATCCTTCAACTCGAGCTTGTACCCCGTGCATGTCTTCAAGATGATGTCGCCTTTGCCGATAATCTTGCTTGTGACTTGATTTCCCATCTTCACAATGCTGAAATCTCCACGCTGGTAGGACGAGTAGAGCCCTTCATGTGGGGTAACGTGGAAGGAAGCACCGGAATCACCAATCCATAAATTTTCATCGTAGGCGAGATTGACATAATCGTCAATGACAAAGATATCACCATGCTCCACGGATGTCACCGCTGTAGTGCTTTCTTCTTCCTTCTTCTTTGGATTGACTTGATCAGGTTTGACCGTGCCATTCTTCTGGTCTCTCTTGAGATTGCGACATTCATCTTTCTTGTGATCTGCTTTGCCACAATAGTAGCAAGTAACTCGGGAACGAGACTTTGACCGGCCTCATGATCTGTCACGTCCACCATTTCTAAATCTTCCACGCGACTCATTTCTTCCACGATTCTCGATCACGTTTGCCTCTGCATAGGTTGTTGTGCCACGTTCTCTTCTCCGTGCATCTTCATTTATCAAGCAATCGGCTACATCATCCATAGTAAGCTTTCCTGTTGGAGCCGAGTTGCTAAGCGTGACCACCAAAGTGTCCCAACTTTCAGGTAGTGAGCTTAGGAGCAACAAAGCTTGCAACTCATCATCGATCTTCATCTCGGTCTTTGCCAATTGGTTTACAAGCCCCTTGAAGCTATTCAAGTGCTCGATCATATTTTGGCCATCCTTGTACTCCAATTTCACCAACCGCCTCACTAGGTGGGCTTTATTACGTGGTGTCTTCTTTTGAATCATAGACTCAAGTTTTGTCCATAGCTCAAAGGCATTGGTGTATTTAGAAACATGCTCAAATAAACTTCGATCTATGTACTTACGGATCATGGCGACCGCCTTCCTATTTAGGATCTCCCACTCTTTGTCATCATTTTCCTCCGGCTTGGTCTCCTCCGTGATTAGTTCATAATAATCTTTGCAATATAAGTGGTCCTCCATCATGGGCTTCCAATATGCGTAATTTTCCGCTGTGAGTTTGAACATATCTCCCGCCTCCATCTTGAATCACACAAGAATATGACGCCGATCAACCTTGCTCTGATACCACTGTTGGGGAAAAATATAGTTTCCCTCTTTCTGTGATTAGGATGATGAATGAAAAATAAGTAAGACACCAAATTTGGTTACGCGGAAAACCCAAAACGGGAAAAACTGTGGGACTAGGTAGTCCAACTCTTCACTATATGATTAAAGTGGGGTTACAATGTCTCACCCAAAATGTGGATGGATTACAAAGGTTTTCTCACACTATGGTGGATATCTATCAACTAGAGAGGATGAAGACTTCTCCCTACTACTCTCTCTTGGAGGATATCTAGAAGGAAAGGAAATGGTTTTTGGTTGGATGATTAAGTCCTCTCCAAGAGCACCCTATTTATAGATGAGCACTCAAGCTCTAGAATTCTCTTCTCCATCTCTCCAACTACCACAATTAATGCTTGGAGGCTTCTAGGAGGTATTTCTAGAATATGCTTCATGGTCTAGATACATCCCCCGTCATACTAGAATCTTCTTCCAATTTTACCAAAGGAAAATTCTAGAATTAGGGAGGAATACCCAACAGTAGGAGATGCCGATGGAGGAGAGAGCTCGTGGCCACCAACGGAGATGGAGAAGATCTACCGACTGGCGTTGGCGGAGAATGGCCAAATGAGCAGCACTGGGAATGGGTCACCTAAAACCGAGATGGGGATATCTGAGGTAATTTATAGGGTTGGGAGAGGAGGTCTCCGGGTCAGCTATAGGGCAAGAGGGAACAACAAAGAAGCTGGAGATCTGGGAGATTGGAGCGGCGTCGGGAAGCCATTATCGGAGGTGAGCAAGACGGCCTCCAACACTGCACCGGAGGCGACTCAATCGCAAGGACTCTCAATTGAGGTAGCGCTACTCACGGTGGAACGGGGCTAGACGATGGGGGAAGGGAAAATAATGAAATTGATGTGGAGGAAACTTTGCTGGACTAGGAGAAAAAATTAATTGATGGGGGGTTGGAAAATTTATAGTTGAATGAGACAACAGGGGGAAATGATGAAGAACAGAGAGGGCCTCAGCATGAAAAGGCCCAAATCAAAAAAAGAATGAGAGTGGGGTCAAGTTCTTACATTTTGGAAATTAATCCTGTCTTAAAAATAAGGAGAATCACCTCCTTCCAAGATTCAGTGATGGGATCAAAAATCTGCAAAGAAAATGGGCAGTCAAGCAAAGGAAAATTACCGGGCTATAGCGGAGGCTTGAGATGGGCACAAGAGCGAGATTATCACCATCTATATCCACTATTGTGACTATATCACTGATCGAGAGGAACATGTTGCACCAAAAAGGCCCGACCTTCCTTTTACCAAATATGGTTCCAATTGGATCTAGTGATATGAGAAGTGTACAGCCGGAGGAAAACGCAGGGGAGAGATCAACCAAAGGAGACACTGGTGGAAGAAGTTTCAAGACTAATTAAGCTAACACATTGAACTGGGCAATGGAGGAATTCATGCTGGTAGCAGAAAAGCTGGGAGCCAAGAGGAAAAGGAATCTCCAAACAGAATTGAGAGATATTACATTCTATAAGAGATCGAGGCACAATGTAGCAGATGTAGAACAAATGATTCAGGCAGTTGGAAAATTTTTGGAGATTGAGCAGAAGGATGGGATTGAGCAAGGAAAGATGGTCATATCGGGGCACGCATGTTTGAGGAATTAGTCTTAGTCGTGATGAAAGCAAGTGAAGGAGATGTCTGTGGTACTTTGGTGGTTGGCCCAAAATAACCACCAAGAGGTATATGAATCTACTTTGTTGGAACTGTAGAGGGTAGACGCACCCTCTGAAAGTAAGCACTCTCAACAACCTTGTTTCACATTATAAACCCAATATGTTATTTCTTATGGAAATCAAATGTAATAGTAGTAAGATAAACAAGTGGCTGGATAAGTCGTACTTTACTAGTTGTGAAATTGTAGATGCTAGGGGTACGAAAGGTGGTCTCTGCGTGGCTTGGACACCAGAAATCCATCTAGGGGTAGCAAAAAGCTCCCAAAATTTTGTGTTTTGTAATATCACTTCCCTAGTTGGGGAGGAATAGAAGTTAGTTTTGTTGTATGGACATCCTGATAGAAAATATAGGGAACACACTTGGGGTGAACTAAACACTGAGCTATCAAGAAGCTCACTACCTCTCCTGGTTAGAGGGGATTACAATCAAGTCACGAGGAATGAAGATAAGAGAAGAGGTAATGTTGTAACCAGGGGCGGAACCAGAAATTTTTTTCAGGGGAGGCTGAAAAATTTTTGGGGTCGTCGGGACGAGGCAGCTTCCGGTGGCGTCGCGGCGGAGACCTGGTGGCGTAGGGCTCTCGGCCGAGGAGGGAATTGACGGAGGGAAGAAAGGGTGATAAATATTAATGACATATAAATTTTAAAAATTCAACTCAATAATAATGAAAAATACTACATAATATAATAAATCAAGTAGCATACAATAATATTTTTACAAGTTCACTAAACTACTAAAATAACTACTTTCTAACGCTCGAATTACTAGAAGTAGAACTAGAAAAAGGTGGGGGCAACAGATATCTACGAGACTCCATGGCTTGATAACGTTGCATAATCGGTTCATTCTCAATCTTAACAAAAATATCCTTTTCAATATATACCGTCATAACATCGTTCAACCATTCATCTCCCATTCTATTACGAAGATCGGTCTTGATATTCTTCATGGCAGAAAAAACTCGCTCAACTGAAGCAGTTGCAACTGGTAGAACTAATGCTAACTCAATCAGACGATATACCAATGGATAAAGTACCATGCTACGTGATCGAACCATATGCTGAGCAAGACTTCCAAGATCATTGATGGCCGAATAGGCATCATCATCTCTCACATCATGAATGAAGAAATCAAGTTGTTGCTCTAGTTCTAAACGCTCAACAAGGGAGAAGTCATCCGGATAAAGTTCAGCAAGGCGAAGCAACTTACCAACATCAAACATGGCAAATCTTTCTCTCGGATCAAGGCATGCCATACAAGTGAGTAATTCCGAGCTTGCTTCGCCAAATCGATGATTCATTTCAAGAATCATCTTGTCAACGGTCTAGTATTGAAACATTAAAAAATATAACAGTAAGATAAAAAATACATATAAAATATTATAAACAAAATAAATTAAACTATGTAAATATTAAAGTAGTACCTGAAGAAAAATATCAACACGGTAGAAATCATGATTGGTTGACATTTCTCCCCGTCGTCTAGAACGGTGACGAATTTTCCGTTGTGCTTCCATCACGTCTAATGTGATCTCATGCTTCACACAAAATGTGTTGACTCCATCCAATAATTTATCAAAACCACAATCTCTGAATTCTTGCAATTCAGTCTTCATTCTATTCATCATTCGCACAGCCATCGAAATATTTTGATCTCTTTGTTGCAAGGCAAGTGACAATTGATTTGTAACTCCCAACAAATGCTTCATCAAAAACATACAGAACACAAATTCATAGCTCTCCATTCTATCAATCAAACCCTTTGCTGTAGAGGCATTTTCAACTATAGAGGCATGCTCACAGATATTAAGAAGCACTTGAATAATTGAAGACCACATAGCCTCAAAGCGAAGAATAGTACTGTAATGTGATCCCCAACGTGTATCACCAGGCCTTCTCAAACTCATTTCTTGATTTTTGCCTCTTCCACTAACCTTCTCCCCACTCTCCAATGCCTCTACAAGGCTAGCATGTTCTAATTGCACAAGCATCTCTTTTCTAACACATGAACCTCCAACCAGATTCACAGTTTGAACAAGATACCCAAAAAATTCACCCACAGATAGAGTACAATATGCAACAGCAACAACAACCAATTGAAGTTGGTGAGAGAAGCAATGAATATACCTCGCAGAAGAGTTTTCTTTCAATATCAAAGCTTGCAATCCATTGAACTCCCCTCGCATATTTGAAGCCCCATCATATCCTTGGCCTCTCAACTTTGACAAGGACAATTTCTTATCTACAAACAGTTGCTTAAGAGCCTCCATCAAAGTAATAGCTTTAGTATTGGAAACATGCACAAGAGCAAGAAAACGCTCAAGAATACATCCTTGTTTGTTGACATATCTCAAAACAACCCCCATTTGCTCTTTTATTGATGCATCTCGAGCCTCATCAACAAGAATAGAAAATACACTATCTCCAATGTCATTAACAATAGCATCAGTTACCTCGCCAGCGCAAGCACTTGAGAGCTGTTTCTGAACTTTGGGGGATGTCAACTTGCAATTTCCGGGAGCATTTTCATTCATTACCTTAGCAACATCTTCACTTCGCTTGCAATACCATTCAACCAATTCAAGATAATTACCCTTGTTGAGCGAATCCCAACCTTCATCATGACCACGAAAAGCCAAACCTTGATTTAACAAGTATCTTGTCACATCCAAAACCGCATTCAAACGTGTGCGATATGCCTTTTTTGCTTCGGTGAAATGACCATCCAAACAATGTGAGATACTTTGCTTTTGAAGGCTAAAATTTCTCAATTTAATTGCTGCACCATGATGAATTCCATCCACATTCTTAGCATGTTTCCTAAATACTTTAAGGGCATTCTTCCAATTCATCACCCCATCCACAGTATATGCGGTCCCCTTTGCTGAATTCTTAAAAAGATAGCAAGGAAAACAAAATGCCGCATCCTTCGAAACACTATACTCCAACCAATTAAATTCATCAAACCAACCCTTTTGAAAACTTCTAAATTCATCATTGAACACTGTTTTTGGAAAAGTATGATTCTTAGGTTGGCAAGGACCTCTTAATATATATTCTCTTAGCACTTCATCTCTAATAGAAACATCAATCTCTTCAATAGGTTTACGTAGCCCGGGATCACTTATAATATCATTCTGATTGAATTCTACACGAGATTGTTTTGTACTACTACCCTCTTCATTGTGCCTTTGTTCATTAGACTCATTCGATCTCTTTACTCCGCTACTTCGAATTAAAAATTTATCCATAACCTATTAAATATCAAATAGGAAAAATATGTAAATTGATTTATTTTTCATCGATTCAAATTCAATTTAATAAAATATCCCTAATTGATAATTAACAAATGAAAATAAAAAGTTCATAAAATCATATTCATCTAAATTCAATTTAACAAATATCCCTAATTGATAATTCCATAAACCGATTATGACAAATTGACAATTTCATTGTCACATACAATTATACAAAATAAATCAAACAATTATAATTTCAACTAAATTCCAACTAAATTTCAACTAAATATGCAATTCAACTAAATCAATTTATGCAATTCAACTAAACTTCAACAATCATATATAATACAACCATATAAATTCAATTCAACATCCAATCTAAAAATCATGTTCACATTAATACATTATACATATATTTAAGTTTTGAAGAAATAAATTAAAAAGACAAAAAATTATAAACCCTAAAATTAATAAATATTAGCAATTTAGCATATAAACTATAAAGAGAAGAGAACTAGAGTCTAGAGAAGACTTACCAGTTACCAGAGGCGGCGGGATGGCGGTGGTGGACGGCGGTGGCGCGGCGGCGGCGGCGGTGGCGCGGAAGCGGCGCTGCGGCGGCGCTGCGGCGGCGTGAGTGAAGTGGCGCTGCTGTGGCGGAATGAGGCAACGAGGAGGAGGAGCTGTGGCTGTTCTGTTCTTGTTAGTTGTTCCCGCTCAACTGCTCAAGCCTCAAGCATTTATATAGGATGATGGATTGGGCCGCTCAGTTTTTGGCCCAATCCATTTCCGATCTCTTTTTTTTTCATAGTACTTAGTAAAACGACGTCGTTTCACTAACGTGAAACGACGTCGTTTTACTACTTAGGTTATAAAAAATGAAAGCCAAACGAAACGACGTCGTTTCACTAACGTGAAACGACGTCGTTTTAGTGCGTACGTCTGCAAAAAAAAGAAGGCCGCAGTGCGGCCTTCTTCTCCGGCGAGCAGGCGCTGGGCTCTGCCGGAGATGCGCTCGGCCGCGCTCGGCCGCGCCGGAGACGCGCTCCCGCCTCCTCCTAGCTCCGGCCGGCGATCGAGGTAGGGCTGGAGCCCTACCTCGCGTATTAATAGATCCGCCCCTGGTTGTAACTGAGCAACAGAGTGCTGCTCTAGCAAATGTGTTGAGGAGAAATAACCTCCATGAGCTACACAACCATGGACAGTGGTTCACATGGTCGAATGGCCAAAAGGGGGACCAACTCATCGTAGAAAGGTTAGACGGAGGTTTTGCAAACCAGATGTGGTATTTTCTCAAATTATATGCTCAGGAACCTGCCTATGATAAGATTGGACCACAGCCCACTAGTTCTCAGCACGCATGATCAGAGAACAAGCACACGAATTCAAGCAAGGACAAAGTTTGAAGCGTTCTGGATCCGCAAGGAAGAGGTTCGACAAATTATCAAAAACAATTGGCATAGAGAAGTGAACCATTGGGGAATAGAAGGCTCACCGTCAACATAATAAGGGTTTATGCCTACTCTGGAAAGGAAATTAGAAGACACAATGCAAAGGCTCGGCAATTGGAGCAGAGAAAATGTGGGTTACCTAGAGAAGATGATACAGACAAAGGAAAGAGAAATCGACAGACTACAGAGGAGCAACAATTTTGAAGCTGCGAGTACAAGCTCAGAGAAACTAGACGAACTTTTGACTTGACAAAACGTTTTTTAGAAATAGAGGGCAAAGACAAAATGGGACGCAGACGGCAACATAAATACAAGTTTTTTTTTCAATAATGGGCAAAGAAGAAACAAGGAAGGAATAGAATAATGCAAATGAAGAATAATCAAGGGGTGTGGGTAACCGACCCGGATCAGCAGCAAGAGATGGTGGTAGAACATGTTAGTGCGATCTTTGTTAACGAATCGGTCATGCTACATGATGCTTACGGGGAGACAACAATCAATGACGTATTACAACTTATTGAACTGACGGTCAACTCAGACCAACAACGCAAATTATCAGCAGTGGTGATGCCAGAAGAAGTGAAAAGGGCAGTATTCCAAATAGGAAAATGGAATCACCTAGACCAGATGGTATCCCATCAGGATTTTACCATCACTACTGGAGTGAAGTTGGAGAGGATCTCACAAAAGCAGTCCAAGAGTTTTTCACAACTGAGAAAATTCTCAACGAATGGAACACAACCAACATCACCCTAATCCCGAAGACAAAGGTACCTACGAAACCTGTTGATTTAAGACTAATTAGTCTGTGCAATGTTACATATAAAATAATTGCTAAGGTATCTGATCTCGGGGAACCAAGTGGCATTTATATAAGGAAGGTCGATAGTTGAGAACTCATTAATAGCGCATGAGCTGATTGAGAAGGTTAAAAAGCAAAAGAAAGGGAAGGTAGCAATTGCAGCTCACAAGATTGACATGAGCAAAGCATATGACAGAGTATCCTGGGACTTTCTCAAGAATGCCATGGGGTGGATGAGATTTCCAATCAAGTGGTTTAATTGGATAATGGAGTGTGTTACTACAGTTACATACTCAATCAAATTTAATGGGAAATTCAATGCGGCATAGGAGTCCCACGAGTCTCAGATCATATGTTTGTAGATGATTGTATTCTATTCTTCGAGGTCACAAAAATGGGTATAAGGAAACTTTCCACAACGTTAAATATGTTCGCAGCATATTCAGGGCAACATCTAAACTTCGAGAAATCTATGTTCCTCATCAGCCCAAATGCAAATGACTTTACAACAACCCAGATTAAATTGAGATTCAACATAAAGCCAGACCTCCTACAAGGGAAGTCCAATTTCAAGGGTTCGAAGGTCAGACTGTTCAAAGGCTTACAGAGGAAGGTCATATCGAAAATGGTGGCCTAGAGAAAGAGCGACTTGTCAATAATGGGCAGAATTACATTGTGCAAACATGTACTTTGCTCATTATCGCAATATACTATTGGGACATTTAGGATAGCAAAAAAAGTCGCAAATAAGATTGACAAATAGATGGCAAGGTTTATTTGGGCGGGGGATCCGGAAGGGAGAGGGATCCATTGAAAATTATGTGAGAAACTGTGTGCATCAAAGTGGAACGGTGGACTAGGGATGCGGTCTACATTATAGATGTACCAAGTAATGATAGGGAAGCAAGCATGGACACTGCTAACAAATAAAGATTTGTTCTTCTCGAAATTCTTTCTAGCAAAATACTGCAGGAAGCAAGGACTCCTACAAATAAGACTGAAGTAGGGAGACTCATATGGATGGAGGGGAATACTGTGGGGGAATAGAGCTCATCAAGCCACACCTAAAGTGGAAAATTGTGACGGGTGAAATGGTGGATGTTCAACAAAATTGGATTCAAAACGAGACCAATCTGATACAGCATGAAACAAGCATTCTGCCAATCCTGGGATTTAAAGTCTCAGACCTCATTGACACACACAAATGCTGGAGGATGCCGCTACTCAGAGCTCTATTTCCACCCAATATAATCAAGGAGATACTCAAATTCACATCCCAGTATAGAGTTTTGGGGATGTGGACTACCTACCATGAGATAAAGACGCATTAGGGAAATATACCTTCAAATCGGGATACCACATAGCATAGGAAGCCACGTTTAGAGATGAACTTTCGTCTTCAATGCCACGCCCAGCCGATGACACCCAACCCAAGATGTGGAAGTCTCTCTGGAACGCTAACATTCCAGAGAAAATCAAATTTCTTATCTGGAGAATTATTCAAGGGGTACGGGTATGCCCAACAGGACAGAATCTCCGGAAAAGAGGTATGAATATTTTCCCAAAATGGAATGTGTTCAACGGTGGAGGAAATAGTGGAGCATATGCAATTTGAATGCGATATATCAAAAAAGGTATGGAAGAACAACATACTGGGACTAGACTTTAACGTAGGCAATCCGAGTTCTTTTAAAGTATGGCTTCAACAATGGTTTAACATAGCTCCAGAGAAGGAAGACCGTGAACTCGCCTGTTTCATAATCTGGGCTATTTAGTGTGCAAGAAACTCTGCTACAATGGACCAAACACCAATGTCATTCGAGCAAGTGATGGCTGAGATAACTGCTTTAACTAGGACAGCAAGGACAACCGACATTATCCGAGGGACGAATAACTTGGACCCAAATTTGGATCCACAAGTCGCAACACAACAACAGGATACAGGGGAGGAGCCATTCAAGGAGTCTAGGAAAGCGGGAGACATCACCCTCATGTGGCTGAAAAAAGATATGAGTGTAGATCATGTTTTCTAGGGTTGTACAATTATCAACACATATGCGGCGTCCAACAGCAGCACTGGAGACGGAGTAGCGGTTTGTTGTGCAAAGTTAACCACACAAGTAGGATAGAGTGGTTCGACAATCATCCACGCATCCTCGGTGGTTCAAGCAGAGTTAGCGGCCATATTGCATGCTATGAAGCAAGCAAGCATCACCAAGGATGCGTGGATGCAACTACTGATAAAGACGAATTGCGACAATGCATTACGACACATCACTAACTACCCAGAAATCCCCCACAGATGTTAGACAATTAGTTAGGGAAATTATTATTCTAGGGATGGTGTTTTATGGTTTATCAATATTTAAGGTAGATAGACTAGATGTTGCAGAAGCCACAATCCGGCACGCCCTAGTGTAACATGTATCCACACCTAGAACTGGCAAAATATAACCGAACCCGAAAACCCGGTATTAAATAACCGAACCGAATCGAACCGGCACCCAAATAGTGAAACCCAATCAATAACCGGAAACTGAAATCACCCGATTGAACCGCACCCGAACTTAAATTGCCAGACCTGATGAGACCCAAACTCGAACAACACCTGAACCCGAATCGAACCTGAACCGAAACCCGAAAAGGACCCGCACTTGGACCGAACCTGAATCCGAACACGAAAAGGACCCGTACCTGAACGAAACCTGATCATACCCGACTACTACTCGATTCAAAATGAACCGAATTGATGTTAACCCGAATTTGAAGATATCCAGATTAATGTTAACTCAATCCGAACAAGACCCGGATATGAGTCATATGACTGAATAGTGTGTTACAATTGTTATTGTCTAAAATTTAAATTTGATCATATTTAGTTGAAAATAACATCACAATTATAAATAGTGTTGATATGTTATTTAATATTAAAATATCACATAATAAATTAAATTTATAAATTTAAAATGTGTATTAATAGCATAGTTAGATGAAATTATTTTCAGAGTATATTTAAAATTTATGTATTAAATAAAAGAACATTGTAAATTATTAATTTAAAATTATTTTATAATAATTCTTCCTCCCGGCTCAATCCCATGAAGAAGGGCCTAGAATCCCTACATCACGCATCAGTCATCACAGTTCAAGGCTCCGTCTTCTGTGATCCATGCCACATCCCCACAACACCACCTTCTCGAGACACAGTTACTTCTTGCCATGAACTTACCGTACTTAGCATGTGTGGCTTATAAACTAAGAAGTTGTAATTCTAAGTGTCTGGTAAAAATGTCAAGATCTGCTCGTGCTCTAAGCAGAATCAAGTTTTATGTGTATGATAAACATCTTAAAAACTACTTATTTTAAAAGTATAAACCATACACTGCTAAGATAAGATCCGCTTAAGTTAAAAGTAGAAGTCATTTAGTTATTACTTATTAGTTTCTAGTAAACTGCTAAAATCCGTATTTTTCGAGCGCTTGATTACTGTATTTGAGATGTGAGTGAATGGGCACCAGCTCGTCTTCCCAACTTCCTTTTCTTGCATGGTAGATAAGAATCTTTTCTCCATTTTCCTCTTTTGTGTCTGTTTAGTTAAACTTGATTGTACCAATTTGGAAGGCACTAACTTCTTTAAACAGGTTCTTGGTGCAGAATTGGCAATACTAGATGAGATTGACTTTGGCTATTCCATCCAAATTCCAACATTTGTGTTTGTTTACTCCTTTTTAGAACTTACAAAGGTGGGACTTGGGGGAAAAGTAAACAGTGCAAAAGAAAAATTAACCTCAACAGATCAACAACAGCACCAGAAAATAGAGTTCAAAGCTTTAATTTGATCCCAGAGTGCGAAAATATTAAAAAGCTCCCAATTAAGTTCATCTATAGAACATCTTAAGGCAGTGTGTTGTCAGTTAGCAAGCCCTTCTTGAAGTTCTTCTCGTAGTTCTGCAATCCGAGGTTGGACAGCATGGACCTTGTTTTAGAATAGAACACGTCTTCAGCTGGTGGCTGCTAAAACTTGTGTCCAAGCTGCACAAACCAGAATAAAAACATGTCATTTTAAAAATCTCAATCATAACCGATGGTCTTTGTAAAAATCCCTAGCAAACTCATGATGCCTAAAAAACTATCTATATTCATAGAATAGAATGATCTCATGTGGTCAATTACCTGGAAGATACCACCTTGGAAGAGTGCAAATAGCATCCCAGATGATAGAGCATTCATTGCTGGATTTGGCCCTCCCATACCGCTTACTAAGGAAAATATGGCACCCGATCCAAATGAAGTACTGTTTTTTTTCAACTGTCACACGAGTGTACCTAGCACATAATACACAAACTAATATAATCCAGATAAATGAGAAAACTAACAAAACCACTAGCAATAAGAGTGTAGTTACGATAAGTATAATCTGCTAACAAAAAGAAGTCGTACCTGCGTATTCATGTTCCCCCACCAAGCAAGAGGTTCTCCAGCAACCTTATTGCACATGTGGAATTTACATCCAGATCAACAAAACAGGTAGATAATACTACTCTTGGCAGCCAATTCTCTCCAGCAAATAACCTCCCAGCTCTTCACCATTAGATGCAATGGCAGTTGTTTGCATTGCAACGTTTGGAATAACATCCAACTTTGATGGAGCTGCTGTTCTTATAAAATTACTGTCAGATTTAGAGCCCTTGCTTTCTTGTTAGGGCAACAATGATCTTGTTCAAGCCGGATATTTCCTGATCCCATCGACTTAGCTCTTGCTTCAATCTTTCAATTTCCTTCATGTGACTAGCACAATTATCTGTCTGCAGAGCCTCCTCAACCTTCTCACAGTCACCGTCAGTCCTTAACTTCTTTGAATTGTGTGAGATGGACTCAATTTCAAGCGACCTCTTCTTGGATGTTACTTGTGCAGCAGAGTTGTTCGACATTTTTCGAATGCATAAACTACCAGTAATTCCTTTACTTAGTTGAAAAGATATTTCTTTCTGCAATCTTCCATAGGAGTCCTTATCCAGATTCCCTTCAATGCTATCAAATGCTTCATCTGCTCCTTGCTGATTTTTGAAAATTGCCAAGGCAGAATATTTTCACTTTTAATCCTCTTATCAGGCTTAACTTCAACTGTGAAGTCTCCTGGAATAACTTTGAGCAGATCTTCACTGCTAACATTAACTGGAATTCTGTGGACCAGAAGTTTGTTCAAATCCCCATCTGGTGCATTATTGACAGCCAGTGGAAATGCAGAATCAACTCCTCGTTCAATTTTGGCCAAAACAAGTTTCATTGCAGCACATGCATCGTCTAGGCAATTATGTGATGGCGTGATGCCTGAGTATCCCGGAGCTCATAACCTAGTACAGACTTACACAAGGAACTCAAGGAAAGTCTTCTTCTGCTAGACGGGACATTTCCAGACATGAAGAGGTATGATGTATCGATGACATCCATTTTTCTTTATCGGTTCAGATGCCTGGGTAGTGACTTTACCGCTCCTGCAAGTTGGTATGAAGAGACGTCTATTTCTTTTCTTAAGTTATTATAACAATATCATACAAGCAAAAACAAAACAGCTCTTTTTGCCTTGTAAATTCTGTTAAACCCAGCTATCACACTTCAGGATTCATCCATCAGAATGCATAATTATGTTTCAATTCAACCTTCCAGAAAAGAGGTAAAGGCAAAGGAGTCGATAACAATCTCATTATCATTAATGATGCCATGCAATTACACTCTAAGTCCAATTTGAGAGGCTATGAGAGATTCATTTAAAACAGGAATACATATGCATCTTCCCATCAGCTTAAGACAAGATGACAACAAGAAGGGCTAATGAAATATTCTCTGTATAGTCGATAAAATATCATAGTTAATTAGGAAAGTGACAGGAAGCATTCATGGTCAAAACACCCGGATATCAACTCTTTCAAGCAATGTCACAAATGAAGAAACATAATGCTTAAAACTTACTTATAGAATCACTCTTATAAAAGAAGAAAGAGTATAACATAAAACCAATAGTTGAAGTTCGCAAGCCTTACCATGAAACAATATCCAGTGATTGATCAGAAGAATAGTGATTGTACAAGGTTCCACGTGAACCCATAGATCCTAGGGATCCTGCCACACAATGTTTAAATTAATATCCTTCCGAGAACAACTTGCACAAATACTGTTGTCCATTCAGAGAAAATAAAAGGAGAACTAAGGCCTCTCAAGTGAAGACTAAATGACATGAAACTTCAATCAGTGTCAAATCCCTTAATAACATGATGTAATTCATAGGATGTAGAGCACAAATTTTAAGATTGACATGCAAGAGAAAGCTTGAGAATATAAATCTCCCGTTCGTATTGTTCTTCAATCCATAATCCAAGCTAGCCGTAGAAGAACATTAGGTGAGCAATACTTCAGACTCACAGTAAAACAAGAACATAGAACCATCACTAAGTTCCATAATGTAGATTAAAGAAAAATACCCAAGAAGGTACATCAGTAATGACATGAAATATGTATGAACATGCTCATTCGCTATCAGAAAAATCTGACAATCTACAGAAGCACTAGCATTAACAAAAAATAGCACAAACAATTTTGTTCAGTACCTTGTAGATTCACCGTAAGCAATCGAGGGGTGTATGTTACATCGCCCTGTAAATGATCAACACGAGTAACAGATACGTCAGAGCTTTGTGTAGAACATGGCACAGTATTTGCAGCACATCAGTAGTACATAGAAATTCAGTAGTAAATCAAACAGAAAGTACTTCTAATTGAAGGTACCGCCACAATGTGTCACATTACACTTGAGATAACATATGCACACGCATACACAAACATACATATGCTCCAATTATGGTAGACATACTTGTACATTTTTTTGAACATTTGAATCCTCTGAAGGCCCACCAGCAGTGAAATTGATGATTAAGGAAGGTAGTGATGAACCAAAAATATTGTTCTAAACCGTCTACTATTCATTTTGTAATTCCGTTCATCACCTCCATATCCCAACTCAACATTTCACAAGTTCAAATTTTGAATACAACCCAGAATCCAAAATCCAAAACCCAAAACCCAGAAATTATCAACATCAAAACCGACCAAAAACACACACAGACATACACATACCTGAGCTTGCTTGAGAGAGGCCATGGCCTCAGGGTTGAAACCGGGGGACCCAGGTGGAGGAGTAGGCATAGAAGAAGCAAAGTCACTGGTAAAAGTCCCAATGAGAGCACCAATCGGCGCCCCTTGGGTGGCGCTGGTGAGGGTTACCACCGCCGCCTCCACCGGCATAGACTGCTTTGCCAGCCACCCTTTAAACCCATCTTCCAACTCCTTGTACTTGGCCTGAAACTGCACAATTGGGTTCCCATTCACCAAACCCTTCGCCATATTCGGCCACTCCACCGCCAAAACTCCTTGCTTTCCTTCCCCCATAGCTTGATGCAATCTTGCTTCTTGATTTTGGTGTTCTTTAAACTTTCTAAAAAAAGAAGTAGGAGAAGATTGGGGGCGGAAATGTGCTGAATTGGCTCGTGGGTAGGACAAACGGAGGTGCCATCTTATTTTTGTTTATTCTTCTGCAGCCCTGTTTTATTATAACATTACACAATCAGTCACTTTTTTCCTTTCTGCTTCCACAAAGAAGATCAGATAGCCAAAGGAGTTTCATTTTATAAAACCAAAACATATTACATTTTCAGCTCAAGAACCTATGTTTATTTTGCAGCCAACACGCATAATATCAACCAAGAAAAAGCCCGAGATTATGTTGAGAAAACAACCAATCATGTCAATGCAGTCTTGTATCATAACCCATAAGCCTAATGAACTTCTAAGCATAATAATAACACAGAGGGAGTTCAGAATGAAACCTGGCCTTTCCTGTTCTTGACCTCAACACTTACTAAGCCCTTCCTCTCAGAACCAGTTATCGGGAAAATAAGAAAACATCTTTTGCTACTAAACTTAGGGGAGAAACTCGTCAGTGTGATACCACCTCCTGACATCACATATGCTCTCAAGTCGGTACCAGTCAGCGGAGCACCCATAACCTCAAGAATCTGGAACAAACTCGGATAAGAGAAAGTTCTTTCTGATCACAGTGATCAGTGATCATCGAATGTGAAAAATATATATCATATATATCAGCTGATTATAAAGCATCGACAAAAAATAGAAGTCTCAATCATGTATAAACCACTCAATCTCAGTACAGCTGTGACCATCACAAACAAGTAAGAAGAAAAACGAAAGTAAACAAATGCTAAAAGTCACAGCAGCAGAGTCAGTTGGTTCCTTTGGGCATGATCTTGTGCTTCAACCTTGAACAAAGCATAAAAAGGCGTTCGAGCTGGAACAAATCTTCCAAGCCTTCATAAACATAATCAATGCCGGTGTCAGAAAGGTTCAGTTCCCTCATAGCCTAACTATCATTTTAACAAAATTAAATTATTAAGAACCAACTAATTACTTACCAATTACCAAGATTCCATCACATCCATTCCACGTGACATCCAATAAATTCCTCATCTCCAAAGCCTTCGATTCATGGGTAACAAAAGAAAGTTATTCAAGTATAAAGAAGAGATGAAAAAGAACATGAAAATTGACCAATAAAAAGCACTTACATTTATAGCCGTGCAACCAACTACGTGTAGTTATCAAAGCTTCCACATTTCAGGAATGAAAGAACTCCTCCACTTGTTCAAAATTCTACCTCCTATGCTAAATGTTGATTCTGAAGCAACAGTTGTGAGAGGGACAGCCAATATATCTCTAGCCATATCAGAAAGCACACCATATCTCTTTTCCTGTTCTCTCCAAAAATCTAAAACATCCAGTTTGCTACTCCTGGGAACTCTAGATTCATCTAAATAAACTTGCAACGTTGACTTTTCATTAAAAGTATCCATCTCATCCACATCAAAATCCTACGGAAAAAAATAAGTTACATATTATAAACTATTTAAAGTACTTAAAAATACAACAAAGCAATAAAATATAAGTTAACTAATCATAATTTATTTTAAAGACAACAAACTTACCGCGGAATAGTCACACTTGCGCTTGCGTGTATCGGTCCCATTAGAGTTGGATCTGGTTTGAGTGTTTGATGGAGAAGACATTCTACTTGATGGCCTTAAAGAATACTCATTAAATAGCATCGCCAATTTCAGAGATATGTCACTCACTTTTCTTGCCGCTTTCAACTCATCACCGTCAAACAACTTCTTATAACAATACTTGAGAAAATCAAGTTTACACCGGGGGTCAAGAATTATTGCAAAAGCAAACAAGGTGCAATAATTGTTTTCTTCATTTTCAGCCCAATATTTATCAAATTTACTTTGCATCTCTACTGCCATTCCTTTCAAAACCTCATCTTCACTTTGAACCAAGTCCTTTAACAACATAGCAATATTCCAGACATTCTCAAAGTACAAATTTGCCGTAGGATAGTCACTACCATAAAATAACTCAGTAATAACATTAAATGGTTCCAAAGCATCTCGAATTTTCGCAACCATGTCCCACTCATAAGGTTCTGGACATTTTTTATATGTAACATCTTCAGTGTGCAAATTATCAAAAGCATCTCTATACAAAAGAGCCCTATCGAGCATCATGTACGTAGAGTTCCATCTAGTAGCAATATCCAACCACAATGACTTAGTCTCTCGTATTCTACACAAGTCCACAACTTTCCGAAAAGAAAATTTTCTTGCTTCGGAGCCCTTAACATGTTTCACACTCTCCCTAATTTTTACCACAACATTCTCAATCACCTTAAGTCCATCCTTAACGATAAGATTTAGCACATGGGCTGCACATCTAACATGAAAGTAATTACCATTATTCAACAGGAATCCCCAATCATTAAGCCTCACCCTCATGTGACTTTGCATTCTATCATTACTAGAGGCATTATCCAATGTCAAAGAAAAAAGCTTATCATCAATACCCCAATCCTTAACTAATTTTATTATAACCTTGTAAATTTCTAGTCCAGAATGTGGTGGTGGGATATGAAAGAAGCTCAAAACTTTGCTATTCAATTTCCAATTCTCATCAACAAAATGAGCAGTCAAACACAAATATCCTTCACTAAGGCAAGAAGTCCATAAATCACTAGTTAGACTTATACGACCTGGTGCACGCTTCAGAATGGCTTTAAGGAGATTTTTCCGAGTGTTATAAATCTTCATGCAATCTGCTTTTGCCGTATTTTGACTAATACATTTAACCTTATCATTCAAGTACTCGTGAATCTCTCTATTTCCTTCATGTTCAACCCAGGAATAAGAATAACCATGTTTGATAATTGCTTTTGCTACTAAGTCTCGGTAAATCTTTTGATCAAAAAATCTAACCTGATCAACTTCTTTCTTCAAAGTCTGAAGATGAGCTTGATACGCTGCACACTTTTCAAGGTGATTCGTATGATTAGTAGTCCCTCTACTGGATTCAGCAATAATTGATCCCACCTTACAATGCTTGCATTGACTTCTCAAATATCCATCATGACTATCGGCTCTACTGATTTGAATAAACTCCTTCCAAACTTTACTCCTGCGACCAGCCCATGCTCCCTTAGATCCCACCTCAAAAGATGGAACCTCATTTCCATCAGCTCCGTGTCCTGTGACTGCATCCATTACTTCATGATTATCATCATTTAGTGGGCTCATAATTCTGTAGAAAGAGAAAGTCACATTCAATTAGTAAGAATATCCGTGTTAAAAGAGGTTTATTAACGAGTGAAAAGAACTCGGTTTAATCAACATCAAAACAATTTCAGCAGATTAAACTATCTCCATCTAGTATTAACCATCTCATACAAATTATACAATATAAACAGACAATGACTCATGAGTATAGAAAATTACCTCTTCAATTGATGAACTAATTCAGGAATCAGAACACTTATTTTCCCTGAAAGAATATTGAATTATCTGAACTGAATACAGAATACTCCACTAGATGAAATATAAGATGTATATATATATATATATATTATATATTCCTTCAAACATAAGATTAGTTACAGATATGGGGCTGAATTCCGTTGGATTCGGAGACCATGACTTTGAGCGCCAAAATCTTATTCTTCGATGTAAAATAAAGCGGGAACGAACCTTTTGGGCGCCAAGAGCCGTGCTTGTTGTTTTTGTGCGATTTCTTTCCGTGCGAAAATACTGGAAGCAGATTGAAATTGATAACTTCTCCATATTTTTGGGAATCCTTGCGTCGTGGCCGTTGCTTTGCTGATAGAAAGAAATTAGAATATGAAGTCTTGAGACGGAGGAGACTCAGACTCAGAGACTCTGTCTCTCGTTTCGTTTGGTCTGGAGTTTGGACTCTGGACTGGAGTGGAGATCGTTTGGTTTTAATTAGCTATTAGTTAACTAACGATCATTATTACTTATTTACTTATTAGTCTTAATTAGCTCTCTTAGATATATTTTGGTTTTACCTTTTAAATTTATTTCAATATAGATTGATACTAGCTGCAAATTAGAAAAAATTAAGATAAAATTTTGGGTTGCATTAATTGGGTCGTAAACTTTATAAATTATAACTGCAGTATGCTGTAGAATAAATTTTTAATATTGCAATAAAAAAATTTCACCTTTTCATTATTTTAATTAAACCCGTCTTTCCGTGGACCTATGGAAAGACGACTTTTTCCTAGACTTTGCCTACATTTAAATTGGAAAAAAAAGAATTTTATTTAAAATTTTAAAGTTTAGTCAACTAAGGAAAACTATTCATTAAACTAAACTCTGACGAAATCTCCGCCTTCTCTCAAGAATACTATTCATACCGGTAACGTTCCTCTCATGGCGGAGCCACCGCCGGATCGCGGTGGAACGGCTCCGACTCGCACCTTTATCCAAGCCCTCAACTCTAAACCAGCTCCTCTCTTCTCCTCTCTCCCTTCCACACCTTCCATTAAACCAACTACGGAATACAAGGGTAAGATTGCCTGCATAATTACCCCAGAGGAGGTCGCGCTTCTGTCTGCTCACTACAGTAACGCTTTGATCGGGAAATTTGCAAGACTCAAGCCATCAATGGATTTCCTGAATGAGGCTTTCAAATCGGTTGGCTTCAAGGGAAGATATCAACTCGGCTCAATAGACCACCGTCATGTCCTTATCCGATTTGAAGATCCGGAAGACTTTCAGCGATGTTGGATGAAATCACAGTGGGCTTTCAAAGGTGCACAGATGAAGGTATTTAAGTGGACTCCTGATTTCACTCCTGAGTCTGAAACCTCCATTGTTCCCGTTTGGATTACTCTTCACAAAATTCCCCTCTTCTGGTATAATACTGCAATGCTAGAAATCATTGGGAACACAATAGGAAAGTTCATCAAAATTGATCAAGCTACCCTAGGTGTTACAAGACCCTCTGCTATTAAGATATGTGTAGAAGTTGACCTACTGTCCAAATTGCACACTTCTATCTCTCTGACAAATGGTATTGATCATGAAGTTGCTGATTATCAAATAGAATATGATCAACTACCATTATATTGCAAGCATTGCAAGAGGCTAGGTCATGAAGTTGTTGAGTGTAGAATTCTCCATTGCCCCTCACAACCAGAAACAACAACTCCAAACGTCCCAATTTCACCAACCAAAAGCCTCCTCAGGTTAACCCAATTTGGAAAACTACCTCTAACATGAGACCTAGCTCTTCTGGTATTACCCCTGCAGAGAAAGCCACTACAATCTTGGCTCAGAATGAGGACAAGCCCCTCACTCCAACTTCCACAAATCAGAAACAGGATCAATCTGACTCAAGCAAGCAAATAGTGAGCCCTAAGTTTCAGACTCTCAATACTCAAAAGACTATGGCTTCCTATCAGCAAGCTCAAGCACTCTCTCAGGACAATTTGGGTTAGATTGGCTCTAACTGTTCTCAGGACAAAGCCACCTCTAAATTTCCAAGGAGTGAACCAGTCCTCATAACTGATTCAGAGGTGATCCTGATAGAAGACGGATCCCTCCCAATGGCTTCACCAGCTACCTCTGATCAGACAGTTCTGGCGCTAAATCTCCAAGGAGAGCCTCGGATTTCAGACTCTCCAATCTCAACTCCTACAAAAGCTCACAACTATGCTACTGATGATATTTCAGTACATCCAGGTAAACTGCCTATCTCTCCAGACAATCCTTTCAACACTAATAGGTTTGCTTTTTACTCTCAGCCCAGGTCCTCAGGCAATAGGTTTCTCCCACTCATTCAGGAGGAAGATGTGATTTCTGAGCAATCGGAGGACCAACCAATCTCTAACGAAGAGATACAATGTGATCTACCACAGGTAAACAGTAACCTTCTACCCAAGGCCAGTTCTTCTCCAAATCCCTCCACTGTTATGACTAACATTTCCCGGGATATCTCTCCTAGAAATAATATTACTGAATCTGCTCAGGGGAAAGTCCCCACCTATTTCACTCAGATCAATAAGATTCTTACCTGAACAACCACTAAAAGCATCAAACCCAAAAAATAATGATTAACACAACATTAGGAATTAATATCCTAGTCTGGAACATTAGGGGTATGGATACTTCACTGTTGAGACTGAATAGACTTATCAGAATACATAAACTGGAAATGATTTGTCTAATTGAACCTCAACATAACAACAGTGAATGTGATCTTTATAGACAAAAACTCCATTTTGAACATAGCTTATATGCAGCTAACTGCAACATTTGGCTTATGTGGAACTCTAGGATTGACATTTCCCCAAAGATTGATCATAATCAATTCTTTTCAGTACAAATCACTAGCCATACTCTTAACTCCTCTACTGAGGCTTTTTTTATATATGGTTTGAGATCAAGGAAAGAAAGAAAAGACTTATGGTCTGATCTTAAGACTATGATACCGCCCGAGACCCTCCTAATAGGGGACTTTAATGCTATGGCTTCTGTAAATGAGTACAAGGGACACTCTACTCCCAACCTTGGTAGCATTAATGATTTTAGTGATTTTATAGAATCTATGGCATTGCTCCCTGTTAATACTGTTGGAAATTATTTTACTTGGACTAATGGTAGGACTAAAAATGGTGCTATAAGACATACGGTTGAGAGGTTAGATAGGGGGTTATGTTCCTCACAGTGGCTCTCCAAATTCCCCCAATCGTCCATCCAGGTTCTTAACCGAGATACCTCAGACCACTGTCCACTTCTACTCAGAATCAGTACTTACTGTCCCTCTGTCCCTAGACCTTTTAGGTTCATCAATACCTGGTTCAAGAGGAAGGACTTCATGGATCTCATAAAATTCCATTGGAGTTCCCCCTCGCAAGGTCAAGGAATGCTAACTTTCTTCCTCAAACTGAATCACCTTAAAAAACACCTTAAGCAGTGGAATAAGGAAACTTTTGGGGATGTTAATACAAATGTCATACAAGCAGAGGATAAACTTAAACTCCAAGAAATTGAATTTGATCTTAATAGCTCTCCTAGTGAGCTAATAAAATTAAAACAAGCAAAAGCCATGCTTACTAGGGCTCTTAAAGAACAAAACAGTTTCTGGAAACAAAAGGCCAAAATGAGATGGCTTAAAGAGGGTGATGAGAACACAAAATTTTTCCATAGTTCTGTTATGGAAAAAAGATGTAAGCTCAATATCACTAAAATCAAAAGTTCTGATGGCACTTGGTTAGTCAATAACACTGACATAGAAAATGAAGCAATCTCCTTCTACCATAAGCTTCTCACTGACCAGCCACACTCTGATCAGGGACTTTACTACTCTCATTTTTTGTCCCAAATTCCAAAACTGATTGCTGATGAAGAAAATGCTACTCTTATCAGTCCAGTGACATTAGAGGAATTAAAGCAGGTTGTTTTTAGTCTGAACAAAAGTAGTAGTCCTGGCCCGGATGGCTATACTGCAAAAATTTTTATTAAAGCCTGGGATATTATCTGTTCAGATTTACTAGTGGCATCAAATGATTTTATGTCAGGGTCTAATATACCTAGGGGTATCTCTAGTACTTGGATCACAGTGATTCCAAAGAAAGAAACTCCTACTAGTTTTAATGACTATAGACCTATTAGTCTTTCTAACGTGACTAACAAGATCTTTTCAAAAATATTAATTGAAAGACTTAAGCCACTGATGCCTAAATTAATCAGTCCACATCAATCTGCTTTCCTCCAAAATAGAGACATTTCTGATAATGTCATCTACCTAAAGGAAATGATCAGATTCTTGCACAAAAAATCCAGAGACCCTAATTGCATCCTTAAACTAGATTTAATGAAGGCATTTGATAGGGTCAGTTGGGCTTTTTTAAACAGTATACTTCTCAAGTTTGGTTTCCATGGAAAATTTGTTCACTGCATCATGAAAAATCTTGCAAATGCTTGGTTTTCAGTTCTCATAAATGGCAAACCTGTGGGCTTCTTTTCTGCCACCAGGGGCATAAAACAAGGGGATCCTTTATCCCCCTTTCTGTTTAACATATTCTCGGAATCATTTACTAGAAGTCTAGCCTATGTTTTTGAGACTGGAAAATTGCAGTACTATTCTTTGCCAAGGAATGCTTTACCTATTTCTCATTTAAGCTATGCAGATGACACTATTATCTTTCTTCAAGCTTCTAAAAAGAACCTAACCAGAATAAAAGCATTCCTGACCACATTTGAGGAAGTAACTGGGCAGAAAATAAATTATGAGAAGAGTGACTGTTTTATCAGTAGAAATGCCACTCAAGCTAAACTCAGACAAATTAGGAACAAACTGGGTATGAAATTAGGTAGCCTACCTTTTAAATACTTGGGTGTTCCTATACACAGTGGTAAAATTCTCAATCTTCATTTCCAACCTGTTTTAGAAATGATAGATAAAAAATTGAAGAATTGGAAAAATGTGTGGCTATCTACTGGTGGTAAGCTGACCCTTATAAAATCATGCTTATACTCCTTACCACAACATATTTGGGCAGTGATGAAACCCCCCATACAGATCATTAAGAAAATAGAAAGAAAATTTGCTATCTTCTTTTGGGGTGAGACAGTTTCAGGACCTAAAAAGTCATGGAAAAAATGGAAGTCTCTATGCTACCCTACTGAGCAAAATGGTTTAGGACTGAGATCTCTAGCAGACATCATTAGAGCCTTTTCCTGTAAACTCTGGTGGAAATATCAATTAGGTAAAGCTCTCTGGGCTGGCTTCCTTAGCTCTCTCCCTGAATCTCACAAAAAATCTCAAAACTGGAAAAGGATTTGCAAAATCAACCAATTTGCTGAATCCAATTCCAGAGTGATACATGGTGAAGGACTTTGTAATTTCTGGACTTCCAATTGGACTGACTTCGGTCCTCTAGTAGATTTCTACTACCCAAACGAGGTACAAATGCAGTGTACTGTTGCTGATTTTATTGCACACAAGGACTCTCTTCTCCCATTACTCCAACTAGTACTTCCTGCCCCCATCATAAATACTATCAGTTCTGCCTCCATCCAGGAACATAGACCTGATAAACTAATTTGGAAGCCTGACCTCATTGGGAATTTTACTTTTAAGTCAGCATATCAGAAACTGAGACCCCCCATTAATGCTTTCCCTGCTCTCAGGAATATATGGGCTAACCATATTCAGAAAAAAATCTCAGTATTTATGTGGAGGCTATTAAATGCATTACTGCCATTTGATGATATTCTTATGCAATTTGGCTTCCACCTTCCCTCTAAATGCTGTTTTTGCAATAATCCAGACTCACTGCATCATTTGTTCAATAAATGTGCTATCTCCTCTGAGGTTTGGAGGGAGGTTCATAAAATCTGCGGACTCTCATATTTTGAATGTGTAAACTTATGGGATAGATTGGCCAGTTTCTGGGCATATAATGGACTATCTAAACTTCACACCAGATTGGTCCATACTGCACCTATTCTTGCCTGCTGGTCATTGTGGAAGGCAAGAAATAGGAAAGTCTTTGATAACCTCTCTTCGCATCCTGATTATATCCTTAAAGAGATCAAAGACAACATCTATTTATCTTTTGCTGCCTTTCCCATTGGTATATCTAGACAGATTGACCATGATCTTGTCTCAGAAGGTTTTATTCCTCTGATTTTAAAACCTCCAAAACCACACATCTCTACAGTTACCTGGCTGAAACCTGTTCTGGACATAAAAATAAATGTAGATGCCTCATGGCGTAACTCCAAAAAAGCAGGCATTTCAGTTATCATAAGGAACAATGAAGGTTTTTTACATGCCAGTGGCTACTTTGTTGCTGCAGATTCACCACTACATGCTGAAACTCTAGCTATTAAATATGGGATACAGCTAGGACTATCATATACATCTCAACAGGTTGTGATCGAATCTGACTGTCTGATAGCTATTAATATGATCCTACACCCTTCTGTTAGACACTGGAAAATTTTCAATCTAATGGATGACATTCAGATTTCTTTGGGTACTGCTGAACTGAATCACATCTTCAGACAAGCAAACCAACCTGCTGATGATCTTGCTAAGTACATGTTACTTACTAAGACTCACCACACTTTCAGTTGGGCAAATCTGCCTGCAAGAACAAAAGGATTACTCTGCCTAGATAACCTGGATGTTCCTACGGTCAGACTCCCTCATTTGGTGTACTGATGCTACTAACTGTTTCCTTGTGTCTCTTTTTCAGGAACTGATGCTACATTGCAGCAACATTCAAACAGAGGACTTACTCAGAGATCAGGCTTCAGATCAAATAATCACAAGCTAAACTTCAAGCTGTTCTCATCTTGCTTCTTCAGTACAGCAATTCATCGGCCTTCCCCATTCTGAGCAACACCCCAACTTCCTGCATTGGTGCTTCACAGTGATACTTGTACATTTTGCAATACGCTGCCCGGTGCTTCTAATTTCCTAGTATTATAGGTGGCTAAGTGGTGCTTCGATTTGTCGATCACCGATCTGCTCCCTATACTTCGGGGTTTAGAAAGCAAGGCATATCTCCTAGTTCTCACATATCTGATAGGAATTTTTGCCCCACAGATCAACTACATTGTTTTTGGAAGCAATAACTATTGCTTAGTAGTCTAGTTTTAGCTTAGTAGTTATTCTATACTGACTGACCCTTCGGGGCTTATTCTTGTTAATTTCATTTCATCTTATGGGTTTAGGGTGCCTAATATAATACCCTCCACCTTATGGTGGTTTTCATTTAAAAAAAAAACTAAGGAAAACTATATGAGATCGTTAGAAATAGTTAAATATTGAATACATTAAAATTTGATTATTTTTATAATATTTCATTCAAATTATTTAAAAATTAATTATCTATTTGTTGAGATTTATTTTAAAATTCTATCATACTTATATTATATGTATCTCACTGCAATAAATAAAAGTAAATATCAAATGACCTTATTAGTCTCACTAATTATAAAATATCCTCCTTTAACTGTTAGTCGATCTAAAATAAGATTTTGTCATAAATAAAATAATAATATGTATACGTATTTCTATCAAAAGTACTCTATCAATGTGACAAATGACAATGTATAAAACAATTCAAACATTTTGTTTTTTCAGATTATGTATTTTTTGGATTTTCTTTAGTATGATATATATATATATATATATGTATATATTATAATGAGATGTTTATGGTTTTAATTATCTTAAGAAATTATATATTTTAACAAGTTATGAACTTATGATTGATTATATCAATATGTAGTAAATAATTAAAATCAGTGACATATTATAATATTAGTATGTTATTTTTAGACAACTTAAGTTTAGGTTAGTCAAAATGGTTTAAATATTCGTTGACAGCACTATCCAAAGAATTTATATTATATGGTGCTTGGGAGTTGGGATTATGAACTTAAAAGGTAATTAACGTTCAAATAAAATAAAACATCACGGATATTCAAAGTAAACTCGATTATAAGAGGATATATCATATAAGCAATTAACTAGAACTAGAAAATAAAGATATTCATACAAGTTAAACAAGAGTATTACTCGTCATTATAAATATTAATAAAGCATGTAGTTAGACAATTTCAATTTTTGGGTGTACAATATCATATAGAATTAACTCAGTTAAGTCATAAGTGTACATAAAATATAATAACTATTAATAAGTGCTTATAGAACTCAAATATGTATGTTAATCAAATTAGTTACGGTGGAATATAACTAAGTAAAATAGTAAGACACAGTTATAAAAATAAATGAGGATTGATATCTATTAAAATTCCACTTCGAGGGTTGATTATATAAGTCAACAGAGTTATTGGTAATATACTAATATTTCACCTGATTAAGAAAAAATGAGCATGTTTTTAATTAGAATGTTTTCTTATCTTAATTTAATATGCTACATTTTTAAAATGTATTGCAATCATGAATATTAAGAATATATATATATATATATATATATCAGGAAAGACGGTATTTCCATAAGCTTATGGACAGTTCACGATGATTTAAATATTATATTTTAATAAAATTTATGTAAGCTTTTTTATATAAAATTTAAATATTATATTTTTAAAGTTAAAACAAGTAATAATATTATTAATATGTATTTAAATGTGAATGTATAAGGTAAAAAAATAAGTGGTTTGTCCATAAACTTATAGATAGACAGTCTGTCTGGAGAATTACTATAATATATATATATATATAAATTATTATAACTTGCAAGTTATGAGTTTTGTTCGTTATGACTTAAGAACTTATGAGTTATGATCAACATAAAATAAAATAAAAAATTAAATACAAACTATTCTATTTTGTTCTTACATTTATGCTGTAACATATACAGATCAATGTTTGCATAAATGTCATGTTCTTCCCAAGAGAAATAAATTTTTATTTCAAAAAATCGAAAGTATACATTTAAAAAGTGACTACTAAAATTATATATATATATATATAATAGATTAGTTCAGCGAAAGCATTTTTATAAAATTAATATATTATAATTTTATGTTCATTATAAATTATAATGACAATTTGCTATATTTATTTGAACAAGACCCAGATTGAATATATTGGAATCCATCCAAACCCGACCCGAAAGATAATGTATCCGAAAAGTACCAAAACCATACTGACTCAAACCAAACCCGATCCGAACCTGATTAAAAAAATGTAAAACCGAATTGTACCTGTTACCGAAACAACCTGAACCAAATTTGATCTGAACCCGATTAAAAAAAATGATACCCGAATTGTATTGAAATTGAAACAACTAGAACCAAACCCGATCCGTTCAAATATTTTTCAAAACTACCGAAAGACATCCGAACCTGAACACACCCGATCAAGATCCGATACCCGAAAATAAAAAAATCCACCGAATCATACCCGACCCGATTGGATCTCACCCGTATCCGACCGAAGAGACCCGTTTGCCAGGTCACACCTAAAGTAATGAATGAAAACGGCTTCATTGTAAAAAAAAAACAAAAAAAAACAAAAAAAACAAAAAAAAACGGATGCATTTATTAAGGAAATCCAAAAACAAATGCTTGATATGGAAAATTCTGAAACCCAAATCTTGCGTGTGTATGTATAGGAATGAAAAGGAGAAGGAAGAATAAGATAGAAAAAAACCCAGCAGTGCATTTCACCCCAGAACCCAACAATCTTTCATCTTCTTCTTCCGGCACCTCAATTGAAGCAGGTAAAAACATTAATTTTTCTTTTAGCATAATTGTTCAATCTTGATTTTTGTTACATTGGTTTGTGTTGTTTAAGCTGTTTTCTGTTTAGAATTTGTTAGTGTACAGAAACTCAATTTTATCATCAGGAATCCTTTTTCTTTCTTTTTAGGAAAATATTATATGATAACAACAAACATTCTAAGGTGCAGAGAGCTCCATTTTGCATTCTAACATGCAATCCCATGATGATGTTACAGCAAACCACTAAAAGAACAAACAGTACCGTAATCGAATGTACAGACTAAATTTTTTTCAACCTTTAACTGGTTTGAATCTTGAAAAACATAGTACAGTACCAAAGATTCTCAGGCTTTTGAGTTTTTAGTTCCTACCTTCAAATATTGGTTTGAGAGTTTGCAATAATTAGATTGGTTGTTTTGTTTTCCTCCGATATTAGTATTATTGGATGTGTGTTCGAGATGCAGAAATAGAGTTTTCGGCTCCTTAAAATGTTTGTAATTTTCAAGTCTATCATTTTCTTGATGAACTGATCTTGTTTCTCTCTTTGCCTGCTATGCTGAGGCGACACAACTGAAAGTTTGCAGTAACTGCTAAACTTCAAGTCTATTAAGTCTATAATGCTTGTTATCTAGTGAAAGTTTGCCTTTTCAAAATACAGTGAAGTGCCAAAGATTCTCTGATTTCTGATTCTTTTAGATGAATAGTTGAATGATAATTTGGTTGTGCTCATTAATAATGAAGTGTTTGCGACAGTTGAGAATGTGCCTGTTTTACTGAGTTTTCAACTGATAAAAATTTGTAATTTCCAAATCTTTTCATTACTGTGTTTGGTGTTAAATAATTTTTGTACTTGGATTTCCTTTTGTAATGACAGATTATATTGGTTATTCTTAGTCTCTTCTCTTCAGTGTTTCATTGTTGTCTGGACTCTGCACCCTCTCCTACCATCCGGTGCTGCAGTAGCGTCCTTATCTACAACCACAGTGCTTTTGTATTTGGACGAGCAGAGAAAGATTTTAGGCCATGGGTTTTATGAATATGGGTTCCATGACTGCTCCCCCATCTGTCAAAAAGCCCTTTCTTGTATGCCCTTCATTTCCCCGCTCAGATTCTATGTTGAACAAGACTCAGTATTTCCTTAGTAAAAGCCAATGTCCCAAAACCTTAATTCATGGTAAAACTCTCGCGCTTTCACAGAAGACCAATGTGGCACATGTGGTGAATAATGTTGTTTCTAGAAAGGCAACAGGAAATCCCATCATTGTGATTGATAATTATGATAGTTTCACTTATAATCTTTGTCAGGTTAGTTTTTGAGTTTCTTTTTCTAATGTATGTATTTAAACGATAAAATTTATTTCTGTATTATTATTTGCTAATCCTGTTTTCTCCTTTGAAGTACTTGGGAGAGTTTGGATGTAACTTTGAAGTGTTTCGCAATGATGAGCTGACAGTTGAGAGCTTGAGGAAGTAAGCTTTTATTTATTTATTTCCTTGATGAGTGAAAAGTCTTCCTCGAATCCAAACAACAGTATCTCGAATGTAAACTTTGCCTTTTATGTAGTTCTCTGTTTGAACTTTCTGATATGAATGAAGAATCTACCCTCTATGTCGGTTTCGGGGCATCTATCTTTTTCCTGGAAACGAGTTTCACATTGCTAGTTCTTTTCTTCTCATTATTCTAGTTCATGATAGATGATAAACCTGACTTTTCCTCTTCTCCACTTTTGTAGGAAGAATCCAAGAGGGATACTGATATCTCCGGGACCTGGTAGGATAATTAGTTCTCATGCAATGGCATGCCATCTTGATGTCCCCACCCCCCCGTTGGATTTATAATCATTTATTTGTTTCTTGGTATTGAAATTTGTTCAAACATAGGAGAACCCAAGGATTCAGGAATATCACTGCAAACAGTTTTGGAGTTGGGACCAACTTTGCCATTGTTTGGTGTGTGCATGGGGCTGCAGTGCATTGGGGAAGTTTTTGGAGGTATTTTTCATCGCTAGTAAATATGCCACTGAAGTAACACATTGCAATTGTATGCCTATTGGCTTTGTTGTCTGCCATAACTAATACCCTTTCTGTTTATGTCCAGTATATTTTCTGTTAACAAATGTTTTATCAGTTTCTGATTATGGATGATTTGTAACCTGGTCATATTTAGAAAGCATTCCAGATCATATCAACTCTTATATGTGGCACACATGCATGCACACACATGTATGTATATATGAAATCAATCTTCTTGGTTTTGTGAAAATTTATGAATTGGTGATCACAATGTATCTTTGCGGACAAATTTTGGAGTACTAGTTCAGATGGGTTCTTAAGGCATTGGTGGCATACCTTTCTCTATAGCTCATATTTCAATATGCAATGGGTTTCTCTGGAAGTATGCAGGAAAACTGTTTTGAGTTATAGTGGGGACTTGGGAGGGCAAAGTTGATGAAATTATGTTTATCTAATACTCTTCTATGCTGTTAACTTAACTGTTCTTTTTATTGGAGCATAAAAACATTATGAAATGCTTATTCTACACCTTAGCTTCGTATGAGTGTGCGTTCTTTGTTGCTTCCATGATTGTCGGAGATGAGGGCATAAGCCAGAAGCACAGCCTCTACTATCTGCGTAATGAACTTTAAATGTAGAAAGAAATTGAAATAAAGCAAGACAAACACATATCTTGTACCTCATTTGAGCATAAAGGGCTAAAAGCACCTTATCTTTGGTAGATTTTATCTCTGTCATCTCCTTTGTTGCAGGCTTAATGATTAGGCCAGATGCATACTTGAATTAATTGTGAAGACTTGTTTCGGTTTCTATGCATTTTTGTTTCTCCTTTTCGCTCATTTTAACAATATTTTGTGATGCATTTAATATTGTCAGATGACCAAATTTCCTAAATGGAAGAGGTGTTAAGGGTTGTCTTGACTCTTGTATTCTTTGTAGGATCATTTGTTACTCTATTCTGATGCTCTCCTGATACAATATCTATATGTATGAGTAGGAAAAATTGTGCGCTCTCCTTTTGGTGTAATGCATGGAAAAAGTTCACTTGTGTACTATAATGAGGGTGAAGATGAAGGATTGTTTGCTGGCTTATCTAAGTAAGTTCTATTTCAATTTGACATCAACTTAGTACTCTTGAAGTATGATGAATATTGACGTTTAGTGATTGTTTTCTCTATTTATAGGAGATTTAGCACGTTGTTTCTACAAGTATGAAGATATTGTTGTTTGATGAGTTTCGAGTTTCTTTTGTGTCTGTACTTTGTTATAGTTGAAATTTTCTTGTGTTCAAGGTTGAATCAGGCAAACATATATTGGTCTTAGAGGAGCAGAACTGGGCTTAGATGGCCGTCAATACTGTTAATTTCTTCATTGTTTAAGTCCTATATCTGACTGGTTGTTCATGTTAGGGATGATGTCATTTAGTGATATGACAAGGTATAAAAGAGGGCATCTACACACATGATTTCACTGTCAGTAAATTTGTATGCCAGTTTTTATGCAATAACTTGTTTCATCTAGTGTCCCACTTAACAAGTATACTATTTTGAGATGACAATGATTTCTTTAAAATATATTGCCTTGGTGTACTCTAAGACGATAATGTTAGCTGTAAGCATAGCTTTAGGCCCTGTTCTTGGTAGCTTATCTGAACTGATCTTATTAGATTTGAATTGAACTGAACTGAACTAAAATAAGTGTGTTGAAGAATAGTAATGTATGACTAAATTATGTTAAAATTTCATCAAACTAAATTTACACTGAATTGAATTGAATTGAACTGAACTGAACTGTAGCTAAGAGAATTGGGCCTTAATCATACGGATGCTTTTGAGTGTTCTAAAATTCCTCAAGCTCTCGTGTTCACATTTGGTTGTTTCTTGTTTTCAGCCCTTTCACAGCAGGTAGATATCATAGTCTTGTGATCGAAAAGGAAAGTTTTCCAAGTGACAAACTCGAAATAACTGGCTGGACAGAAGATGGGCAAATAATGGCTGTTCGTCATAAAGAATATAAGCATCTCCAGGTACTTCATTTCCTTTCACATTCAGGAAAAACTACTGTTATGCACAAAGGCAGAAGTTAAAACACATAGCCAGTGTATGGCAGGTTTCCCCTTAGGTTATGGTCATTCATCCTTTTTATAGTAGTGGTGTGAGATGCATTGGTGTTGTTTCTTCTACAATCTATCTTTTTTTACGAAGATGCGAGATTACTTGAGGGAATCCATGTAGGCTAGTACACCTCTTCCGAACTTAGCGTGTTTGTAAATCTGTGACTAACTCGTGTGACACCACCTGGTGCAGGGAGTACAATTTCATCCAGAAAGCATCATAACAACTGAAGGCAAAACTATAGTTGGCAATTTTATCAAGCTGATTGAGAAGAAAGAAGCTGAAGATGACAAGTAGAGGCAGATTCTGCATCTTGTTGACCCTTACGATATAGACAGAATCAGCAATTCTAGAAAGAAGTCATAACAGTTTGTTGGGAAAAGAAGTGCATTTGGAGCCACAATCATATAGGAGGTCATCGGTTGCAATAAGCTTATGATTATTACTTGCCCATTTACAATTCTTATGATGATTACTTGCTCATTTACAATTCTTATGATGATTACTTGCTCATGTACTCAGATTTAGAAATGGAACAGGTGAATTTTTCCAATTGGGATTTTAAACAATTTGTGCTGCCTTTTCTGCTTGTGGAGTTATGGCTTTGTTTTTATTTATTATCCGTGGCAAAAAAACAATAGGAAGAGGGTGAATGTGAGATAAATATAAAACGTAAATATAAATCTCATTTTGTTTGTGTGATTCATCACTCTATATACATGAAAGTTGATCTGCCTATTTTATATGGTTATATTAGGATTTTTAGGATTCTTTCTTGTACACTTGTGTTCTAGATGCAGCATTTTCCCTTGAAATTCTCTAAGGAGAGTTAAAAGCGACTTTTACGCTTTTAGTACTTTTCTAGAGGATTTTGGTGTGACGAGGCAATTTGTTTGAAAACTTTGAAGAATACCTTTGAAGATTTGCATTTGAGCTTTTGAAGAGTAGAAGAATTGAAGTTAAGTGAAGAGAAGAGGAGGACTTGAAACAAAAGGACAAAAAGAAATCAAGATGTTAAAACTTGGCTCGGTCGCGAGTCGCGACGGACGAGTGACCAGAACCTTTCTTACTTTTTGGTACTATACATACTAAATCTTATCATCTCCTCTTCCTCCCTTCTCCTTCCTGCGATTTTCCGGGATCAAAACCGTAGTTTTCCTTTCTTTCTTTTCTTAATTTTTGTAGCTTAATCATGTCTTTTCATTATCTAGGTTAGTTTAATCTTGAGAGGAATTGATTGAAGCTTCCAGATCTATGTAGTAAGAACCTCTATTTTACTCTATCTTGAAGCATTTGTTATTTAGCATTCATGTGTTTTAATGTGATGTTTTACTTCATTTATATCATGGGTTGTTTGAGAATAGGAAGTATTTGTATGATTGAAGTGTTAGGGTGTTAGGAAAGTTGCAAATTTCTTAACTCATTTGCCATGAAAATCCAAGAACATGGACTCAGAACTTTTAGTGTATAATGTGTTGTAATTCTTGTTAGATAAGTATATTAATGTGGATTGTTCTCATATTTATCCTATGGATGCAATGAAAGGTTGCATCTTGAATGTAGTTTGTTCTAGGTTTAGCCTAATGAATGCTATGTTTGGTTAAATGACTATATCTTTGGTAGAATGCTTGTTGTTATCAAATCTATGGTTCTTCGTGTATAATGACGTTGATGAAATACCTTTATAGTGTGATTTGCTTAAAATGATTATCAATGAGGTTTGCAAATGGTCATTGTTTGTCTTTGCAAATTACTATTCAGAAGGAATTAATGTTGATCTTCAAATGAGAAGTTTTATCATTTCCCATAGATAACAAATGTGATAGAATAAGTGAATGATTCAATGATCTACATTAGGTTTGGAAGTGGATATCAATTGCCCCCAAAACTTTATCATTGTAGTTTTTACCCCTTTTATCTTAGTTTGTTGCATGATTAGCATAGTCACTTGACTTTGCTAGTTAGCTTATCTTTTAATTTCATAACTTAGGAAAACCAACCAACCAAAACCCCCCAATTTACTTGCTTATATATATATATATATATTTACTTCTAACATAATATCAACCTTTTATGTTTAAACACTCAAGAAAATTCAATTGTATTTAGTAATCATAAAGGGCTTATAAATTATAATTTTGAGAGGTACCGCGATGACCTCCCAAATTTTGGCGCTGCTGCCGGGGAAGGGGCATTTACTTTTAAGTGTTTAGGCATATTTGGTTGCATATTAGCTAGTTGTTTTTATTTTCCACTTCTTGGCGGTTGTTTTTGTTCGGAGTCGGTATTGCTTGAGTTCTTGGTGAATTTTTATCGAGAATCCTTGCAATATGATTCCAAACTTTTGAAAAAAGAAAAAAATGGAACGTCTCATCCTGAGTAACTCATGATGAGAAGAGAGACTCAACAAGCAAGGTTTTGTAGGATGTGTCATTCCGACCATCTTACCGAGTCTTGCTATTTGCGGAGGGAGGAGCACTATAAGGGGGAAGAACCCTTGGTTTCCAAAACCAATGGTATTGTGAAGAATGCTACCAAGAGGTAGGAGATGATGGTTTTCAAGGGCAAGAAACCCAGGAATGGTATCCATACCACAATTTTTACAATCCGGAATGGAGTGGTGGATTACAATCCGGAATGGAGTGGTAATCCAGATTGGTGGTATGAGAATGAACCGAAAAACCAACAATACGAGCAAAATAGTTGGTCATCGCCACTTTATACCATACCCCACAACCAAGCCCAACAAGAAAGTTCAAGTTTGACATGTGAGGAAGTCATGAATGCAATAGCAAACTTGAACAACTTGAATAGTGAGGAGCCAGACACTCGGCTCTCCTCTAGTGTTGAGGCTATTGAGGGGCATGCGAGGAGTATATTAGAAGTGTTGGACTGAATGGAAGCTTGTGGTTAAGAAAATACACCATCCCAAGTAGAACTCGAGGATTCATTGAGTGAGGTCACCATGGGAAATAAGCTTGAGTTCGAAAAGGGGTGAGGAGTTGGTTGTTGAGGATGAAAAAATGGAGGAAGAGGTGATTGTGATACATTCATTAGTATCGTCACCCCTTCCCCCACCTAGTGAACCAATTCCACCATTTTCGAAAGTTTTGTGGGAGATAAGAGAGGAGCCAAAGACTATCCCAAGCCTCTTAACCACCTAACTCCGTTTAAACCATCTTCACCTCAACAAGACTTTCCTCTTGAAAATTTTGTAATCCCACCTTTCTACTTTTGGATACTCATGGTGAAGGGGTTCAAGCCTTCATCACATGGATAACATTAGGGTTGTGCCGACAACCTTAAATATACGGAGCTTTGTCGTGCCAACGACGTAAATAAATTTGGCCTTTATTTTGGTTTTTGTTGTTTAGTTTTTGTTATTTTGCCTTGTTCTTTTCACGGTGTGTTTTTCTGTGATTTTGTAGCAAAGTGAAGCGCATTACATTGGAGGAGATGAAGGAATGAGATCCATGAGAAAAAGAAGAAAGCTTGAAAAGTTGGTAAGAAAAAAAAATATATTTCTAAGTGCTGGGAAACCCTGTCGTCGCGAGTCGGCGATGGATACATCTCGAGTCGCGACGAACAGGGAAGCAAAAATGAACTCCCACCACCAGCTTTTCGCAAGTCGTGACATGGGCGTCGCGAGTCATGAAAATTAGACATCTAAGATTGAAAAAATGAATTAGACATCTAAAATTTACTAAAAATTTCACACACAAAAATAGGGCAGAAAAAAACTAGAAAAATGAGGGTGGGCCCATCCGACTGTCCAAAATATTCCTTACTATCTTCACAACGCAAATCTTCCTTTCCATGCTTACATTGCCATAATAGCAGTATTCTTTCCATATATCTCAACCCCATATCTTCCATGAATAATCTAACCGCAAACTCTTTATTAACTATGCAGTTTCCGACTGATCAATAACCATGGGAGAAAGTTCTGCAGCAGCAAATCGCAGCCTACATAGTACTCCAGGAGCGGCTTCAGAACTAGTACGCATCACTTCCATCCCCTGTGGATCCCAACATCATGGATCCGAATCAAAACTATTACATAAACGCCGCTAAGCCGCTGCCGCGAAGAACGCGTTGGAGCCGCTAAGCCGCTGCCGCAAAGAACGCGTTGGAGCCCCACGTCGGAGCAGCTCGAGGTGCTGGAACAGGAATTCGCGACAGGGAACGTGAATCCTGGAAAACCCGTCATCAAGAACCTAGCTGCTGCCTTGGCAGAACACGGGGAGATTACCGAGATCAATGTGTACAACTGGTTCCAGAATCGCCCCAGGTCCAAGAAGAAGAAAAGGCAAGAAGAAGAAAAGGAAGGAGCTAGTGTGGCCTCGGAGATGGCTAGTGAAACGTCGTCCAGGTCCTCCTCTGGTGCCGGAAACGATCCCGTAAGTACTACCTCGGAACAACTCGTCGATGATGGAGGTGATCATGGGACTGATGAACTCGTCGATGATGGAGGTGATCATGGGACTGATGAATAGCGGCTCTTTTATGTTCATTATTGTTATTCATCCTTGATTTCCAAGCAATTTATTTGAAGACGAGATATAGTTCTGCTGCATGGATCGTATAGTTTGCGACTGATTAGAGTAAATCAGATTACTAATAAGATTATGATTAGTATGATTAGAGTTCTTTATTTATTTTACCTCTATTGTACTCTCTACACATTCACTCATTAATAATACAATTCCTTACGACAAATCATTCTCTCATGGTATCAGAACCTCTTCTTATCCAAAACCTAAAACCCATAAATTTTCTCCTAATCTCGGCCAATACCCCCTCTCGTCAAAATTTTCCAGCTGTGATTGCCATGTCCAGCGGCCACCAAACAATTGGATCGACAATTGAAACTAGATTTCCTATGACAGACAGTTGTTCTAAATTCTCCTTAAATTTGAGATGAAGTTCATGAACAGAATCAAGCTTATGAATACCATGTGCATCTGCACGAAGATGGAGAATAGTGGAAGCACTGTTGTTCTGGTAGATGAGAGCAAGATTGTCCCATATTTCTTTGGAAGTGGCACAATTTGGGAGTTCCCAAGAACTTCAGTGGAAAGAGAGGAGAACAGGAGACTGCAAACACGTTAATCTTCATCAATCCATTGATCATACTCTTCTGTTACTTTCTGATAAGCTGCCTTGGGATCAGCCTTGGAAGGAGACGTGATGGTGAGGGCATAGGAGAGAGTCTTCAGTTGTTGAGGGAGAGACGGGCAAGGATTTGTGCCATCAATAAATCCATACAGACCTTGAGGACGAAGAATATAACATGCTTGACGCTTCCAGAGAAGATAGTTGGATGCAGTGAGTTTAATCTGCATCATCTGGAGCAGAGTGTTAAAGGAGAGTTTCTCTTGAGCGATGATAAAGAGGAGGATGCTGGATCCAGAAGAGAAAGATGTGCATGATCGCTGGGAGAGGAGCCACTGGGAGTCGTTGGAGACCGTTGGTATGTCAGACGCAATTCCAATCTCTATGCTATTCCTACCGAATTCTCAGCTTCACAGCAGTATGAGTCCCCAGTTCAAGAATCCGATGTTGTACTGCTCTCTAGTCGGTGCTCTCCAGTGTCTGACCATCACTCATCTGGACTTAGCATTTGCAGTTAATTCTGTCAGCAAGTATCTTCAGGACTCTTAGGAGGATCATTTTTTGGTTGTCACTCAGATTCTCCACTATGTTTGAGGGACTTTACATTTTGGCCTTAATTTTTGTGCAGCCTCTTCTTCGGTGGTGCTTGGTTATTCTGATGCAGATTGAGCCAGGTGTTTGGAGACTCATCATTCTACTTATGGCTATGCTATCTTCTTAGGCGGAAACTTAGTTTCTTGGAGTGCGAAGAAATAGCCCACTATATCCAGGTCTAGCACTGAGTCGGAGTATCGTGCTTTGGCCAACACTGCCTTTGAGGCATCTGGATGACTCATTTGCTTCATGATCTTCATGTTCTTCTTTCTTGTGTGCCTCTTCTGCTTTGCAATAACATCAGTACGATCTTCTTGGCTTAGAATTCAGTGGTGCACAAGCGGGCTAATCACATCAATATTGATTATCATTTTGTTCGCGAGTTGGTTTCTTTGTGCAAGCTTCATGTTGCTCGTGTTCCTACGTCTCTACAGATTGCGGACATCTTCACCAATGGTCTCTCTCGTTCCTTGTTTGAGTTCTTCAGGTCCAAGTTTTTCGTCTATGAGAATCTGACGCTTTGCTTGGGGGTGTTAGAATAAATCAGATTACTGATTAGATTATGATCAGTATGATTAGAGTTCTTACCTTATTTTACCTCTATTGTACTCTCTATATATTCAGTCATTAATAGTACAATTCTTTACACCAAATCATTCTCTTAGTGACTAGATTTAACGATGCAAGATTTTTTGTAAGAATGAAATAGTGGCCGAGTTTATGTTGATTAGTTTTTGTTAACTTTCTTTCTTTCTATCCTAGTCTTGTTCAAACAATTATGTTTTTTCTTTTTCTTAACTTTCAGCCTATTAATCTTCTTATTTGTTTGATTAATGTTGTTCGTCAACCACTACCAGGAGTATGCTTCTAAGGAGAATGTTAGGATAGACGAGATCGATTATTGAAATTTGATTGAAATATTATAGGATTCATAGATATTTATTTTTGATAAAATATAAAAGACTTTATTATGGTGCATTGATATCACATCAATGACACATCTCATCAATGATGATGATGATTACAATATATAAGTCTACAGCAAACCAAGAATAGGATTCTAAAGTCTATAAAGAAATTATCATCTATAATCTAACCTACAAGGAAATCAACTCTATAAGGAAACTAACTCTATAAGGAAACTACCATATATAACATTTCCTACAAGGAAATGGTTTATATTCCTTAACAGTTTTCCTTTCAAACTCATTCTTGTAGCCTATATAAACTGTACTGATCATCATAATACAGTATCAAAACATTTAACCTTTACATGGTATCATAGCAAGTTTGATCATGGCCTTAACTTTTTCTCCCCTCTATCTTTCTTCTTTTTCTTTCCCTCTTCTTTCTTTCTGACATTAATCTCGTCCAAACTTCGGTTAAATTCCAACACTGACATCTCCGTTCAGCGGCCATCTTCTCCAGTCCCAGTGGAATTTTTCAGAAGACGCACATTCAGCGGCAATTATCTGGCGAGTTCGACTACACCACCCACCGGCTAAGGGCTTCATCAGCGTCAGTGAGTTTGACTTCATCATCGTCGGCCAAGGGCTTCATCATTGCCGACCATTCTAGTTTCAGTTCATCGCACATCTCAATGCGTGTAATTCAAGCGGTACGGGGAAGAAGAAGCTTAATCGCGTGAAGGTCACGTGCATTTGATCAACACTTTTCTTTGGTGCATGAAATCACGTGCGATGCCTTTCTCTAGTGCGTTAATTCAAGCGCAATGCAGCTCTTGTTTGGCAGACTTGTACCCGCGCATTGCGCTCCTTGCTGCTTGCGCGCACCAAACTCTTGTGCAATTTTCGAGCATTCTCAGCAACAGTTATGTCTTTCTTTGGTAGCCATTCCTTTGATCGATGGTTTGTTGATTCTGGTGCAACTGCTCACATGACTTCCAATCCTTGTCATCTTGAGAAGGCACATGCTTATCATGGTTCTAATTCCATTTATGTTGGCAATGGTGAATCACTATCAATTTCTCATATTGGTAACTGTAATCTTGCTGGCTTGGCTCTTAATGATGTTTGTAGTTCCTCAAATTACCAGAAGTTTACTGTCTATTAGTAAGCTCACTTGTGATTTACATGTTATTGTTATATTTGATGTTGATGCATTTTTCATTAAGCACAAGCATACATGAAAAATGATGAGTAAGGGCCATCATTGTTTGGGCCTGTATTTCCTTGAGATGGGTGATTCAACATTTTTAGGTGAATTACATTCTAGAAAGCTTCGAGCTTCCTTTGAGCAGTGGCATTCTCGTTTTAGGCATGTGTCTTATGCCACTCTTCAGTTACTAAGTAAACAAGGTCATATCTCTGTCACCTCTCTTTTCCCTGCACCTGTTAGTTGCTCTTCTTGCAAATGGCCAAGAGTAAACATAAGCTATTTTCTACCATGGATAAGCGAGTCACTGGTTTGTTAGATAAGGTGCACTGTGATTTGTGAGGAATGACCCCAGTTGTATCAGTAGAAGGCTATTCCGATTATGTTGGTTTCATTAATGATTTTTCATGATTCACATGGTTTTTCCCGTTACGCCAAAAGTCTGATTTCTTTGACACATTTATCTAGTTCCAGAAATTTGTTAGGACTCAGTTTTCTAACAAGGTCAAAATCTTGCAAATGGATGGTGGTACAGAGTTCACTAATCATCGATTGCAGGCTCACTTTGTGTCTTGTAGCAATCATCATCAGATGTCCTCTCCTTACACACCTGCTCAGAATGGTCGGGCCGAGCGGAAGCATCACTATATCACAGAGACTAGTCTTACCATGTTATTTCAATCTTCAGTGTTGGAACCATATTGGGTAGAGGCTTTCTCTTCTGCGATTTATATTATTAAGCGTCTGGCTAGTTCCATTATTGGTGTTAAGTCTCCATTTAAGGTCATTTTTTTATCTGCACCGGATTATTCTCTATTTCACCCATACGGTTCTCGTGTATATCCTTGCTTACATACTATTGCGCCTCATAAGTTTGCACCTCATTCCATTCCATGTGCTTTTATTGGTTACTGCTCCCGCCACAAAGGGTTCAAGTGTCTTGATACGGTTACTGGGCGTATTTATGTCTCACGTCATGTCCTGTTTGATGAGACTTTATTTTCGTATGCCTTCTCTTCACGGGGTGTCAGCTTTACTTCTCATTTGGAGCTATCTTCAGTTACAAAGCCCTCGGCTACATGGTATTTACACCTAGCTCTCGTGATGCATCGCCCTCTACTCGGTTACCTTGTGTGATTTGTTCTGATCATGACGCTCCAACATTACCTTCAACCACTCCGGTCCCAATGCCCACTTCTCGGGCCTCAATACCCATTTACCTGGCCCCAACACCCATGACTCATGATACTACACCTTTGCCCCAGGCTTGCACCACTCATGCTCCTGATTCTACTGTCCATGTCACTGATGCCTCTCCTGAGCTAGCTCTCACTCATATGCATCAGATGACCACCGAGATGATTGATGGTTCTCGATGCCCTTGGTTCTTTCTGATTATGAGGTATATGGTTTTCTTGCTGCATTAGTTGCTCAGAACGAGCCACGGGACTATCGTGCAGCTCTTCGTGATCCTCACCGAATTTCAGCCATGGATGAGAAAATGAATGCACTTCACCACCACCATACTTGGGATTTGGTGCCTCGTCTACCAGATGTAAATATTGTCAGCTCCAAGTGGGTTTATCATCTCAAGTACCAGCCTAATGGTACTATTGATCAATACAAGGCTCGACTGGTTGCACAGGGGTTTCTCAGATTCCAGGGTTTGATTTCGATCATACTTCCAACTCTGTTGTGAAGGCGTTCATTGTTTTCATTGTCCTTGCCATTGCTACCATGCGTTGGCCCCCTTCATCAGCTAGATGTCAAGAACACTTTCCTAAATGGTGTTCTTGATTCTCTTGTTTACATAGCCCAACCGGTTGGCTACAAGGACGATGCACATCCTGATTATGTCTGTTACCAGCAAAAATCCATCTATGGCTTAAAGCATACTCCTCGAGCTTGGTTTCAGCGATTCAACACTTACCTACTCCAGCTTGGTTTTCTTTGTAGCTCGGTAGACACATAATTGTTTGTTTTTTGTTGAGGTACTACTCTGCTTTATCTCTTGGTTTGTGTGGATGATACTATCCTTACAGGAAACAACTCTTTGGCTATTCGTCAGTTCATTGATTGAACTGATAAGGAGTTTTCCATTAAGGATTTGGGTTCTTTACACTATTTTCTTGGTTTGTAGGTTAAGTCTACAACCTCTGGTTTGTTCTTGGGACAGGCCAAATATACTTGTGATATTCTTCGTAGAGCTAGCATGAATGGTGATACTGCCGTCTTTACGCTAATTCTTCCATAGTCTCAGCTTCATAGTAGTACCAATGGGAAGTTTGCCAATCCTACTTTTTTTTAATCTTTGGTTGGTTCTCTCCAGTATCTCACTATCACTCGTCCAGATCTTTCCTTTGCGGTGAATTCAGTCATTCAGTACCTTTAGGATCCTAGGGATGATCACTTTGCTGCAGTTACTCGTATTCTGCACTATGTCCATGAGACTATGCCCTTTGTTTTGTCCTTTTGCTCAGCTCGCTCTTCCAAGGTGTTGGCTTATTCAGATGCAGATTGGGCACGTTATCTCAAGACCTGTCACTCTACATATGGGTATGCTGTCTTTTTGGGTGGAAATCAAGTATCTTAGAGTGCTAAGAAGCAACCCACGGTTTCTCTTTCTAGTTCTGAGTTAGAGTATCGTGCCTTGGCTAATACTACAACATAAGTTGTATGGCTATCTCACCTACTGCATGATCTTTGATTCTCTTTCTTTGGTCCTCTATTTGTGCTTTGTAATAACAACGGTTCCATCTTTATGGCTCAAAACCCTGTTGTGCACAAGCAGGCAAACCACATTGATATTGATTATCACTTTGTTCATGAGCTGGTTTCTTCAGGAAAGCTTCTTCTTCACCATGTTCTTACGTCTCTTCAGCTTGCAGACATCTTCACGAAAGGATTGTCTCGTTCTCTATTTGGTTTTTTTCAGGTCCAAGCTTTGCATCTATGAACATCCGACACTTCGCTTGAGGGGGGTGTTAAGATAGACGAGATCGGTGATTGAGATTTGATTGAGATATGATAAGATTCATAAATATTTTCTTTCCTTTCAAACTCATTCTTGTAACCTATATAAACTGTACTGATCATCACAATAAAGTATCCAAACATTTAGTCTGTACAGAGAAGAACAAATATGTAATAACTCTTCTTGGTTAAGTGAAATAAGCCTCGACCTGGTTGCAACTAGAACAAGCAGCCTCATACGCTTCAAAGAAGTAAGAAGCTATATGACTGACAAGTATCCCTATAACCATAAACTTAGCTAACTTAGTTAACCATAATTCGATGGAACCACCTTTAATTGAGGTCCGGAGGTTCCAAGTTCAGAAATGCCTCCCAGGTCACCTTTTTCATTTTAAAGGCAGTTTGAAATCAATTAAAGACAGTTCTACCTTTAATGGAAAACAAGTAAAGGTGGTTCTACTTGTAAAACCATCTTTAATTAGGGTCTGATAGCACTTTCAAATTCGAAAGTGCTATCCCCGGTGACCTTTTGTTTCAAAGGTGGTTCTAAATGTAGAACGACCTTTAAGGGGTTGTCTTCGTTGGCCCAATTTATAAACAAGTGTTAAGGTTTTCTTTAGCCCAATTCCTTCTCCATTTTCAGAAAACCTAAGCGCATTAGTCACTTTCTCCCACCCTCCACCAGCCAACAGTCCACTGTCGCCACCCTCACTTTGCTACCCTCACTTTGCCACCCTTACTCCACCCCCACCCCCACCAGCCAACCCTCACTCTGTTGCTTGCTCTCTCGCCTCAACCGCTCTCTCGCCTCCATCAGTTGGATCTCTACCACATCACTTCGGCCAGTCACATCGCTCCTTCTCCACCACTCGACTCCGCTGTTCCACTCGCCTACACATCACTGGACAACGCTGCTCGATTCCATCGCCTAAGCTCAAATTGAATCCGTCACTCGATTCCATCGTTGGACTTTGCTGCTCGATTTCACCTCCGCATCGCTTGGCTCCACCTTAGCCTGGATCGAATGCCACATTCTATAGCTGTATTTTTGTTTCCACAGCTTTATTTGATGTTTCTATTATGGGTTTCATTGATGTATTGTTGTTTTAACTGCTCAGATTGAACGTTGTGTTCTTGATTTTCTTCATTTTTGGTAGCTATTTTTTTGGATGTTCATAAATAGGTTCAGAGTTCGGAACCTATTTCAAACCCTAATTAAAGGTGGTTTTCGAATCGCCTTTGATTGATTTCGATCAAAGGCGGGATCAGAGAAGGCACTTTGAAAATGCCTATAGTGGTCCGATATAACCGTCTTTAATGGCCCCTTCCTCCACTAGTGTACATGTCAACTTAACCGTAGGAAACTTTTTTCAAAAATGCATTCTTGCCATTATACCCAAAGCATAATAAACGAAAGAGCAAATAACTTCGGTAGCCCCTTAACTATCACCATCGTCAACCTTTGGCCCCTTAACTAAAACTGAGTTGTTCTTTAAGTTGAGGGGCCAAAATTGTTCAAAAAAAGATATGGGACCAAGGTGGACGATGGTGATAGTTAAGCGGCCACCGAAGTCATTTACTCTAAACAAAAGGTCTTACAAAATTTTGTCCTAAAGCCCCACGCGTGCCTGTTTCTAGTAGATAGAGATATGATTCTCACATCCTACCTTTAAATATTAAAGGTATTTCGATAGCCGATCAATTATTAGTATTTGATTCATAGAGAAAAACTCCTGTGAGACCGTCTCACCATAACAAATGGTGAGATGAGGGACCCGGCAAAAATTAATTAAAATGGAGCTGAAAAATGAGACTTGGTTGCAAATATAGGAAGATAAGATGAAAATGGGGCAAAATTTGGGTTATAATAAATATGGGTCAAACTGGCTGAATATAGGCTTCAATCAAACAACTGTCAAATCATATCTTCCTTGCTCCCTTAAATCCAGGAATTTCATTCCGCCTTAAACTCAATCTGAATCAGTGCTACTAAACACCAGATTCAAGATCTTGAATCGCTGATCAAAACTCTGCAAATCGTTGGTTCAGATTTAAAACCGAGCTCAGATTCGCAAATTCTGCAAGTTTTTTTACAAATTTGGAAGAGCTCGAATTTCTGCTTTGAAACAGGAATTTTGCACTAGAATGATCAAACGAAAGAAAATTCAAAAGTTTCTACGATCTACAAAAGTCAAATAATCAATGTAACATGAAATTTACGGTTGAAAATCTTAGTTTTATGGTTGAAATCTCAATTTTATGAAGTTAATGATTGAAAATCTACGATCTAGGGTGGTGTTCTTATAAACTATGGAAAACGAAGGAATTCAAGGCAATGAAATTGTTTTGTATAGAGGAAAAAGCAGCAAAGATGTTGAATCTAAAAATTCAACAAACTTACATCCATGTTTAGTTTTGATTACGTAAATGTAGTTAAACGTATGAAGTAACAACATGAACATGTGAAGTAACATTTTCATATTCTAATAGATTTGTTGTCAGCTCTGGAATTCAATTATATGCATGTTCTTAAGAACATTTTGTTGTTTTCAAATTTGTTGGAATGTTTGAAGTAATATGTTAAACGTACAATGTAACTGCATGAATACATGAAGTAATGTGTTATTATTCTGCTGGATAATTTGTCAAGGTCTGGAATTTGGCTATATGCATTTTGTTGAGAAAATTTAGGTGTTTTTTAATTTTCTGAAACGTATAGTAATATGATAAACGTATAATGTAACTGCATGAACACATGAAGTAACGTGATATTATTTTGTTGGATAATTTGCCAAGGTCTAGAATTTGGTTATATGCATTTTGGTGAGAAAAATTAGACGTTTCTTAATTTGTTGAAACGTATGAATTAATATGAGAAACACACGATGTAACTGCATGAACACATGAAGTAACGTGCTATTATTTTCCTGGATAATTTGACAAGATATGGAATTTGATAATATGCATTTTGTTAAGAAGAAGGCGTTTCTAAATTTTCTGGAACGTATAAAGTAACATAGACTAAATTATTTTTTTGGTCCTCAACATAGCATCTTATACCATGTTTTGGCCCCTGATTGCAAAACAACCCTCGTTCAGTCTCCCACAAATTTAGAATGATTTGTTTCATCCACAAACCAGGTTCTGGGTGGTTTTTAGGTAGACTAAATTATTTTTTTGGTTCCTAACATATGATCTTATACCATCTTTTGGTCCCCAACCCCACCTGAAAACCACCTTGAAAACTGTCTTGGGGACCAAACAAATTGTTATGAATTTGTGGGGTACCGAATGAGGGTTTTTTTGAAATCGGGGACCAAAACATGGTATAAGATGGTAGTTGGGGACCAAAAAAATAATTTAGTCGTAAATAATGATGTAACTGCATTAACACATGAAGTAACATGATCAAACTTTGTTAGATGATTCATCAATATCTAGAATTCAATTGCATGCATTTTATAAGAATATTTTGATGTTTTTAAATTTGCTTACCTAAGGAGTAGTATTTTAAATACGTGATGTAATTGAATAAATACATGAAGTATTGTGATGTTGAAGTTCTAAAGCATGATTGGATGGATTTTTTGTAAAATATTTTGATATTATAAAATTTTCTTGAATGTCTGAAGTAATATATTAAATACACAATCTTCCACATGAACAAATGAAGTAAAGTGTATAAAAATTGCTATAAAATTCATCAAGGATTGTGATATTTCATAAAAATGAATATTGTCATGAATAACTTGAAGAAACTTGTTTTATACACGAAGTAAACACTTAAACACATGAAGAAATGTCTATCCATATTTGTCAATGACTTAAAAACTGTTTATGAAGGTCGAACTAAGTCCTACAATACATGAACTAATTGCAAATATAGTTTATGTGAGGAGTTACTGAAATAATACATATTTGCAAGAACATATTTTGACACCAATTTGATCAATTTATCAAAAGTTGATGTCACAGACTGCTTCACGGGTTTGAGAGTAAAAACACTATCAGAATTTCATGATTTCTACTAAAAACAGTCAAACGCATTGGGATTTGGGTGGTAATCTTCAACGCAGAGAGGTAAAAAGATAGAACCATCACAGAGAAGTATTTAGCCTGTTTGTGTCAAGGAAAGACAAAAGTTAACAATGAAACACTGGACACACCTGCCATCAACAATATCATTGAAGGGGCACTAGGGAAAAAGTGGTTCTGAGAACAAGATGCTAAGCTGGAAATTGGGTTAAATTCATCAATGGAGCTTATGAAATTTTACATCATGTAACCTCTCACAATCACCCTTTCACTAGAATCGAGTGACAATATTTGCAAGGAAGTGAAAGGAGAATTACAGAGGAGAAAGTGAAAGCCATAGAAGGAATGGAAGATGCGGGATTAAAACCTAGCCATGATTCAAGTTTATGGCTTTCAAAGCTGGTGGTATTCAGAGTCTAAGACACGCCATTAAGGATCATCTGAACTACGTGAACAAGTTGTGCATGAAGGAGACCCAAGAAGATGATGCTCAGCAAGTAATTGAGAGATTTCACAAAAGAGTACCATAGAGGAACATTTCTTCTTCAAAGTTAAACTCGATTATATTTATAGGCTAACAACATTTTTTTGGAGGGACTCAATGATGAAAGAAGACTATTACTTCTACGACAATCTAGTTGTATTTGACACAACATACAAAACCAACAAATACAACTTGATTTGTGCTCCAATAGTTGGAATGAATAACCACGACAATATAGTGATGTTTGGATGTGCTTTCATTGCCGACGAGAAAGCTTCAACTTTCGAAATGGATTCTCGATGTTTTCAGAAAATCAATGGGTAGTAAAGTGTCAGTAACAACATTTACAGACCAAGATCCAACCATGGCCAAAGCAAACGAAAAGGTGACCATTCTTAAATTCAACCAATATGGACTTATTTGGGTTCATATGTTTATATACTTACCTTTAGTGTTTAGTTCTTTAGTTCTTGTGTTTGTTATAAACATGTTATTTATAATTTCAGTTTTGTTTCTTAAAAAGAACACCTAATTACAATTAACATTATTCATTTGCAATTACTTTACATGTTTAGGTCTTTAGTTGGTATGCATTTTGTTTTAGTTCATATGTTTATATATGAACTTGCCCATAATAAAATTATTTATGTATTTTTTCAGGTTTTCACAAACAAAAGGCATAGGTTGTGCACGTGGCACATTACACAGAAGCCCATTAGTCAATTTGGTGAATTAAAAAGGCATGACCCCTTCAAGGAAACATTTGGGCATTGTTTAAAATACTGTAAAAAAAGAACATGAATTTGAAAAGGCATGGAACAATATGATCAACACTTTTCAGCTTGAAGATAATGAATGGTTCAAGAGGTTTTATTCTATTAGAGACAAGTGGTGCCCTGCGATGAGCAACAACTTTTTCTCTGTGGGAACTCTTTTATCACAAGGAAGTGAGAGCACAAACAAATATTTTTCATTCAACGTCAGTAATATGGCCACACTCAAAAAGTTCTTAACCATCTTCTATGAGACTATTGATCGCTGGAGAGCAAAGAAAATAGCAAAGGAAAATCAATGCTCAAAATCAGTGCCAAAGTCAGCTATACATGGATCAAAACTACTCAAACATGTAGCTCAAGAGTACACATTGTCAATGTACTATGAATTTGAGAAGGAATACAAGATTGTACAAGCAACCAAAGCATCTAAAGTTTTCTCCCTAGGATCGACAACAAAGTATGAAGTAAGTCCAGAAGAAGATGATACAAATGTTGAAATTGTGACGTTCACACAACAAAGTGGAGGTGGAAATAAACAGCTCTTGCAGTTTTTTTGAAGAAACAGGTATATACTGACTAAATAGAATATACATGTTACTTCGTATGTTAATATCTTTAGTTCTCCTGTTTGGATCATTAGTTCTTGGTTTGCATGTTCATCTTTTTGTAAACAGGTTTCTTAACATGTTTCAGATGTTACATCATACATATATGTCATAGTTATCATTTGCACATTTAACTTTAAATGCAGGTAATTTCATATTTTAGAAATTTAGTTTTGATGTTTATCTTACTAACTTTTATATGTGCATGGTTATATTTGTGTGCAAGGAATGTTCTGCTTTCACTGTATCCGAATATTACACATTAATCCAATCAGTGAGATACCCCAATAATACATTCTGAAGCGATGGACAAAGCTTGCTAAAATACAAGTATGGTACAAATTTAAAGCAACACGAGAAAATCAAGAACATGATAGAATCGAAGACAAAGTTCCATGGCGATACCAAATGGTAAGAAACTACTCCAATCTGGTCCTAAAATGTGAAGGTGGCATAGAAAACTGGAAACTTCTTGAAGTAAGCTTAGAAAAACACAATGAAAAGGTAAAGAAAGTTCTTGCCTCAAAAACTACAAAGGAACATGAAAATTCAAGCAGTGCGGCAGAATCTTTTATCGCTAAACCATCAACAATCCAAGATCCATCGCCCACAAAGACAAAAGGAAGAAGCAAGGGAATTGAATGATGGAAGTAAAAAAAAGAAACCAAAGACAAAGATTTTGGTACAAAGACACAAAAGCAACAAGTTTAGACCTATGAGATTCAATTTTACATTGTAATTATATTATTATTTAATATCTTTAACTTAAATTATGAGAATAATAATTTAAATTGTGCTTCAAATGCTTTAAATACCTGAACTAACGACTGCAGTTAAATTAAATAAAACAATATTTAAACTAATAAAAACCAAGCAACTAGTATGTTTAAAGTAATGACTCTAAATAAACTAAACGAAAAAAATACATGAACTTGTTGGGAATACTCCTCAAACTCCAACTGTAATGAGAATTGAGTTAGATGTCTTTATTTTAGATAGGTTAGGAGAGTAAGGCCCAATAGAATAGATCTAGGGTTATGGTAGGGTTTTAGTATAAATATGTTATATTTGTGCTATAGCTACCATGTGTGAGTGATAGAAAGTTTGCAGTTGACTAGAGAGAATATAATTTAGTGTTGAGAGACATTGTTTATTGGGAGATAGAAATTACATTGTAAACTCTTTCTATTTTCTAGTGGATTGGAATCATTTGATTCCAGTGGTTTTTCCTAGTTTAGGTTTTCCACGTAAAATTCATGTGTTTCTCTCTTGAGATTATTGTTTGTGTCTTTTCCTGGGAGTAAAGGAGGGATTTTTAATCTTGAAAAGGTAAAGGTTGAAATTAAAATCCCCAACACTGGTATTAGAGCTAGATTGAAGAAGATATAGTGAAACATGAGATTTTTTTTATTTCCTGGTGCTGCTTTGGTAGATCGGAATTATCTCAACATCCAAGTGTTGAAGTTGGATGAAACTTTTACAGGGCATTTCCATCTTGTGTATCTACAATTCAAACGTTAGAGATTGAGTTATGCGGTGTGGAAGTATTATAGGTTTTTTCTGGATAGAACATGTGCAGTTTTGAGATTTCTTTCCTCCTTATTTTTTACAGTAGTTATGGTTATTTGAAAATTTTGAAAATATGTCTGAAACAAGCTTTTAGATGCCTCATTTTGATCGAAATATGGATTTTACTATGTGGCAGAGCACGATGCAAGATATACTTGTAAGGGATAATCTTTATCAAGCTCTCGAGGATGAAAAACCCAAAGGAATGATTGATCGTGCTTGGGTTAATATGAAAAAGAAAGTTTTTGTTACGATATGATTGACACTTACTCATGAAATCAAATATTGTGTCACCCGGGAGGAGACGCCAAAGGGTATTTGGGACAAATGGGAGAGTGTTTATGCTTCAAAATCACTGACTAACAGGTTGTGCATGAAGATGGATCTCTAAACACTAAAGATGGAGGAAGGAGGTAATATTCATTTCCATATTAATATTTTTATTCAAATAGAAAGTTGACTACAAAACAGCAAGGAGGAAGTCGATAGTGAAAACAAGATTTATTGTTACTAGTGTCTTTGTCATTGTCTTATAAACATGTTGTGCAATCTATCTTGGTTGGGAGGACCACTCCTAAGTTTGAGGAAATGGTTGCTCAATTAAGGTATAATGAGACTATAATGAAAAAGAACAACATGTCCAATGGGAATGAAATGCTAGCTATTATAGGTACAAGGGTGCCAAATCAAGGAAGAATTCATTTTATGGAGGGGAGGGACTATCCAGAAAGATCCTAACCGAGAGAATTCAATAATGTTAATGACAGGCGCGGGCGGTCATCGCGCCCGCGCGCCAAAAGATAATTTATAAGCCCTAAATGCTTACTTTCTACAACTAGGTAGATAGTGGCAAATCGGGGTCGTCCAAAGAGAAGAGGGATCTTCCTAAGCGTCTAAGCACACAATGGTTGATATTAGGCTAGGAGTAAATATATATACACACACTTAAAAGCGAGTAAATGGGGGGGGGGGTTGGTTGGTTGGTTGGTTCCTAAGTTACGAAAGTAAAAAGACAAGATAACTAGCAACGTCAAGTGACTATGCTAATCATCAAACAAAACTAAAGAAAAGGGGTTTTAAACTACAAAGATAAAATTCCTTGGGGGCAACGGATATCCACTTCCACATCTAATGTAGTTCATCGAATCATTCACACATTCCATCATATAGCATTCATGACCCAACACTCACACACCCCATCTAGCAAGTACCACAACACACACATCACAAGGAGTTCTAAGTTCATGCTCATAGATCTTCATGCAAAGGCGCTACGGAATTCGTCACGTTCCTACACCTAAGCAATTCAACCACACAAGCACTCCCTATGCTCAAACCACTCATGGCACACATGCAGTGAAACACACCGTCAAGAGTACATAAACGCCAAATAACAAATGCTTCAAGAATGAATTTAAATCATCTATTCAATACTTCAACTACTTGTCGTGGAGACTAAACTCCTGTCCTTCTTAGTTCGTAGTTTGCGAGAGTGAGTTCGACATCTCTCGTCAAACCTCACCAATGACTCCCGAGTCGCGACCACGACTCAAGGTGTCATTGGTGGCATTTAGCACGAAGGACCAACAAGCTTGGCAATGCCTATGACCACTACACCGTGACTAAGCATTAAACCAATTCATGCAATTACACGAGATTGGATGAACGTGCAACGCACATTCATCCACGACTCAAGGTGTCATTGGTGGCATTTAGCACGAAGGACCAACAAGCTTGGCAATGCCTATAACCACTACACCGTGACTAAGCATTAAACCAATTCATGCAATTACACGAGATTGGATGAACGTGCAACGCACATTCATCCACGAGCATATGACTCTCTCGTTTGCTACACAAACGAACATGACGAAGAGTTCGACATCAATCACATTCGTCTAGCACATTGTCAACACACTAACACAATCAAAAGCTCTAATTCACACTCATGCATTCCTAACAAGAACAGGGGGGAAATTAACCCAAATCCCCCAAACCCTAGCTAGCAATTCATACAAGCATTCATATCATCAAGCTCTCAACAACATTAATAGAATCAACAATTAATCATTCAAAGCACAATAAAAGCACAATAGTAAAAAACACCAAATAGATAGATATAAATGATCCTTACTACATAGAAATGGAAGCTTCAATCCTTGCTCCCAAGTACAAAACCTACTCTAGAACAAGAAAACACATAAAAACTAAGAAAAGAAGAAGAGAAAAGCTAGGGTTTTGGCCCAAGAACAGGGGCCAAAAACTGTGGAAAGAAGAAGGTGAAGAGGTATTTATAGTGGGAAGAAAAAGGGAGAAAAATGCTACTGCAGGGCTGACTGGACACTGTCGTCGCGACTCGCGACCAAATCAGTAACTCAGCCTTGCTGTTTTGTTTTGCTTCCTCCGGGTGAACCGTTGATCCGTTTCGGGAGTTCTTGTAGTCGATTTTATAGTGCTCGAGAAGAGGAATCCAATGGTGCCACTCTTGAAGGCTGATTCTTCTCGGAAAATTCTGAGAACCCCGGACCATCTTTCACCCGTTGCTTTGCTCTCCTTTCTTCACCTCTTCACTTCTTCATATCTTCAAAAAGCTCAAATGTAAAGGTCTTAAAATCTTCAAATCTTCAAAGATAAATCTTCAAAGTCTTCAAATCTTCAAAGTCTTCAAACAAATCACCTTGTCACACAAAATCATCTAAAAAGTGATAAAAACGCCAAAGTCGCTTTTATCGCTCCTTAAATGATTTCAAGGCAAAATGCCACATGTAGAGCACAAAATTGCACAAAACCTAATCCTAAAAAGCCTAAAATAACCATCTAAAATGGACACATCAAACCTCCCCACACTTAAACCTTACTCGCCCTCGAGTAAGAAAAGATTCAAGCATACGGAGGAAATGGCATATCCACATCCTAAAACCCCTAAAATACCCGCATAAAATGGCCTCATCAAACCTCCCCACACTTAAACCTTACTCGCCCTCGAGTAAGAAAAGATCTAAGCACACGGAAGAAATGATATAGCCCTATCCTAACTACTAATCCCCCAATCAAAGCCTCACAAAACTCTCAATATTATAATTCCCAAAATAAAAGCTCACATGAGAATTTTTCACACACACATCCCCAATCCTAAATCTAACCAAACCTACCACTTATCAATTCACTACCCATAAAAATATTTCACAGCCCAGAATTGATATTCCCATAATCCAATGACACAAAATGAAGCTAAAACCATAGAAGAAGTTTTAAACACATGCTTCACCTAATGCCAATATATCAACCAAAAACGAAGTAGAAAGAGATAAGGAATTTCATAACCACACTTCGTTTCCTAACCCACTAAGCTACCCAATCCCAAGAGGTCTAAAGATATTGAGCTACCCGATCCATCCATGTGACAACCGCAACCTTATGACTCCAACGCCGGCAAGTGAGTGAAATCATAGCATTTTTTCAATTTCTCTCAATTTCTCTCATTTTGCCTAGGAGCTCTTTCGAGTTTTCATCCTAGCCACACATCATGTTTCTTTAGCTCACATCTCACCTTTTTCTGCACATTTTAGCCTCTCATTTTTGCCTAGGCCGCCCTTTAAGGGTTTTCGACCTATCCGGGCCCCCAATGTTGCCTAAGTTGCCCTCTCGGGTTTTCAACTTAGCGGGTTTTCTTTTTTTTTTTTTTTTACTTTTTCCTTTTTTTTTCTTTTTGTTTTTCTATTTTTTTTCTTTTTCTCATGTTTTTCCAATGAAAAGTAGCAAAAAACATTCCAAAACAATCTAGCATGCATATGAGTCCTCTAACCCCTCCCCACACTTAAAACATTACATTGCCCTCAATGTAAACACGTAAGGCAAGAACAATAAAAATCAAGGTAAGGGAGTTAGAGTGACACCCGTGTCTCCGCAAATTCGCCGGTGATATGGCGATATCTAAGTACTTGGATGGTCCCGAGATAGGTTTCGGAACCGGAAGGGTGAGCAAAGATGCCGTAGAAGAACTCACCCCTCGAGAAAAGCATTGTCTCCATGGCACCGTTTGATCAAGACTACACCACGAAGAACACATTAAACTCACAAGTACATAAGGATATGTAATACTAGGTTTAGCATCAAGAGTTAATAACCATAGTATTTTCAAAGAACAACCAATCAACCCTCAATCACCACTATAAGATTATGCATGAAAAATATCCAACATATATTGACATGTATACAAGCATCATTATAGGATAAGAACTTACGGTCACAATGATGTAGTCGGCATACTACAATCAACAAATGTACTATAAAGATGCAAGAATGTTCATATGCCAATATATGTAGGATGGTGGAAGAAATGAGAGGTATGTGATGTTCTTGGGAGTGTTGGTTGGAGAAGAAGGAAGGATCATGCAATGTTTAAGATCATTGGAAACTTGGAAGCTTGGAAACTTGAAATCCGGGCTCAAAAAATTTTCAAAAGTTACTGAGCACGTCGCGACTCGCGACGAGGTTCGTCGCGACTCGCGACGAGCCTCGCGACGTCATCACGACTCGCGGAAAGTAGAGTTCGGGAGCTCAAAATGTTCTGAGCTCGTCGCGACTCGCGACGAAGGGTGTCGCGACTCGCGACGAGCCTCGCGAAGTCATCGCGACTGGCGGAAAGTGGAGTCCGGAAGCTCAAAATTTTCTGAGCTCGTCGCGACTCGCGACGAAGGGTGTCGCGACGAGCCTCGCGAAGTCATCGCGACTCGCAGAAAGTTGGCGCTGGGAGTGGATTTTGCTCCCCTGTTCGTCGCGAATCGCGACGAAGCCCATCGCGACTCGCGACGGCAGGGTATCCCAGACTTAAAATTTTTTTCTGTTTTCTTACCAACTGTCCAAGCTTGCTTCCCTCGTTCATTGATCTCGTTCCTTCATCTCCTTCATTGCAATGCACTTCATGTTGCTACAAAATCATAGAAAAACATGCCATAAAAAGAACAAAACAAAACAACAACAAAAACAAACTAAGAAACACAAACTAAGAAATAAAAACTAAAAGAAATGCCGAATTTGGTTAACGTCGTCGGCACGACGAAGCTCCGTATTTTTAAGGTCGTCGGCACGACCCTAATGTTATCCGTATGGTGAAGGATTGAAGCTCTTCACCATGAGCATCCAAAATAAGAGAGGTGGGGGCACAAAACTTCCAAGAGGAAAGTCTTGTGGAGGTGGAGATGGTTCAAAGGGAATTAAGTGGTTAGGGAGCTTGGGATAGTCTTTTGGCTCCTCTCTCATTTCCCTCAAAACTTCCGAAAATATTAGAGTTGGTTTACTAGGTGGGAGAAGGGGTGACAATGCTAATGGATGATGTAGCACTATCACCTCTTCCTCCATTTTTCTATCCTCTACAACCAACTCCTCATCCCTTTCAAACTCAAAATCATTTTTATTGGTGACTTCACTCACCGAATCATCGAGTTCAAGTTGGGATGGTGTGTTTTCGGAATCACGAGCTTCCATGCGGGCCAATACCTCTAATATGTTCCTCACATGCCCCTCAATGGCCTCAACACTAGAGGAGAGCTGGGTATCCGGCTCCTCACTAGTAAAGGAGTTCAAGTTTGCTATGGTATTTAAGACATCCTCACGTGTCAAACTTGAACTTCCTTGTTGGGCTTGGTTTTGGGGTATGGTATAGGGTGGTGATGGCCAACTAGGTTGCTCGTAATATTGGTTTTCCGGCTCATTCTCATACCACAAATCCGGACTACCACTCCATTCCGGATTGTAAGAGTTGTGGTATGGATAGCATTCATGAGCTTCTTGCCCTTGAAAACCAATATCTCCTACCTCTTGATAGCACTCTTCATAGTACCCATGGTTTTGGAAACCAAGGGTTCTTTCTCGGTCATAGTGCTCTTCCCACAACAAAGGGCAAGATTCGGTAGGATGATCTGAACGACACATCCTACAAAACCTTGCTTGTTGAGCCTCTCTTCTCATCATGAGTTCCCTCAAGGTGAGACGCTCCATTAAGAAAAAAAAATTATTTATTTTTTTATTTTTCAAAAGTTCGGAATCATAGTGCAAGGATTCTCGATAAAATAAATTACCAAGAACTCAAGCAATACCTACTCCGAACAAAAACAACCACCAAGTAGTGGAAAATAAAAACTACTAGCTAATACACAACCAAATACACCTAAATACTTAAGAATAAACGCCTCTTCCCCGGCAACGGCGCCATTTTGACAGGCGCGGGCGGTTGTCGCGCCCGCGCGCCAAAAGATAATTTATAAGCCCTAAATGCTTACTTTCTACAACTAGGTAGATAGTGGCAAATCGGGGTCGTCCAAAGAGAAGAGGGATCTTCCTAAGCGTCTAAGCACACAATGGTTGATATTAGGCTAGGAGTAAATATATATACACACACTTAAAAGCGAGTAAAGGGGGGGGGGGTTGGTTGGTTGGTTGGTTCCTAAGTTACGAAAGTAAAAAGACAAGATAACTAGCAACGTCAAGTGACTATGCTAATCATCAAACAAAACTAAAGAAAAGGGGTTTTAAACTACAAAGATAAAATGCCTTGGGGGCAACGGATATCCACTTCCACATCTAATGTAGTTCATCGAATCATTCACACATTCCATCATATAGCATTCATGACCCAACACTCACACACCCCATCTAGCAAGTACCACAACACACACATCACAAGGAGTTCTAAGTTCATGCTCATAGATCTTCATGCAAAGGCGCTACGGAATTCGTCACGTTCCTACACCTAAGCAATTCAACCACACAAGCACTCCCTATGCTCAAACCACTCATGGCACACATGCAGTGAAACACACCGTCAAGAGTACATAAACGCCAAATAACAAATGCTTCAAGAATGAATTTAAATCATCTATTCAATACTTCAACTACTTGTCGTGGAGACTAAAATCCTGTCCTTCTTAGTTCGTAGTTTGCGAGAGTGAGTTCGACATCTCTCGTCAAACCTCACCAATGACTCCCGAGTCGCGACCACGACTCAAGGTGTCATTGGTGGCATTTAGCACGAAGGACCAACAAGCTTGGCAATGCCTATGACCACTACACCGTGACTAAGCATTAAACCAATTCATGCAATTACACGAGATTGGATGAACGTGCAACGCACATTCATCCACGAGCATATGACTCTCTCGTTTGCTACACAAACGAACATGACGAAGAGTTCGACATCAATCACATTCGTCTAGCACATTGTCAACACACTAACACAATCAAAAGCTCTAATTCACACTCATGCATTCCTAACAAGAACAGGGGGGAAATTAACCCAAATCCCCCAAACCCTAGCTAGCAATTCATACAAGCATTCATATCATCAAGCTCTCAACAACATTAATAGAATCAACAATTAATCATTCAAAGCACAATAAAAGCACAATAGTAAAAAACACCAAATAGATAGATATAAATGATCCTTACTACATAGAAATGGAAGCTTCAATCCTTGCTCCCAAGTACAAAACCTACTCTAGAACAAGAAAACACATAAAAACTAAGAAAAGAAGAAGAGAAAAGCTAGGGTTTTGGCCCAAGAACAGGGGCCAAAAACTGTGGAAAGAAGAAGGTGAAGAGGTATTTATAGTGGGAAGAAAAAGGGAGAAAAATGCTACTGCAGGGCTGACTGGACACTGTCGTCGCGACTCGCGACCAACTTGGTCGCGACTCGCGACCAAATCAGTAACTCAGCCTTGCTGTTTTGTTTTGCTTCCTCCGGGTGAACCGTTGATCCGTTTCGGGAGTTCTTGTAGTCGATTTTATAGTGCTCGAGAAGAGGAATCCAATGGTGCCACTCTTGAAGGCTGATTCTTCTCGGAAAATTCTGAGAACCCCGGACCATCTTTCACCCGTTGCTTTGCTCTCCTTTCTTCACCTCTTCACTTCTTCATATCTTCAAAAAGCTCAAATGTAAAGGTCTTAAAATCTTCAAATCTTCAAAGATAAATCTTCAAAGTCTTCAAACAAATCACCTTGTCACACAAAATCATCTAAAAAGTGATAAAAACGCCAAAGTCGCTTTTATCGCTCCTTAAATGATTTCAAGGCAAAATGCCACATGTAGAGCACAAAATTGCACAAAACCTAATCCTAAAAATCCTAAAATAACCATCTAAAATGGACACATCAGTTAAGTATTTCTACTGTGGTGAAAAGGGTCACATCCAATCTAGATGTCCTGTCATGGTGGAGGATTTGAAAAGTTTAAGAAAGATGAAAAATAAAGAGAAGGTTAATAAGAATGATGACTCCACAAATTTGGTGATTCAAGATGATCATGATGACTTGTATATGACTTGTATATGATGAAGAGAAATGAGTCTAAAGACTCGAGTTGGGTGTTGGATTGTGCATCTTTAATGCACATTTGTCACAATAAATATTCTTTTGAAACCTTGCAGGTTGGTGGAGATTTTGGTCACGTGATTGGAAATGGTGAGATGATAAAGATTGAGGGTGTTGGCATTGCACGCTTTAAGAATTACAATGGCATTGTTAAGAGATTATTTAATGTGTAGTATGTACCAGGTTGTGGTGATAACATAATTTCATTGGGCAAGTTATGTTTGTGAGGGTGCAGGTTGACTAGTGACAACCATTTCTGCAAGGTGTTTAAGGGAGGTAAGTCAGAGGAATGAGAAGTGATCATAACTTTCTTTTTTTTACGTAGAATGTTTGGGCAATGACTCTTGTAATAAACTTGGCATTCACAAGGATGAGTTGGAGCCAAAGAAGAAGATGCAATTCACATGTATTGAAGATGTTGTGTTTAGGGCTTTGAGTCGGGGGAGGAATGGTTGGGAATACTCCTCAAAGTCCAAATATAATGAGAATTGAGTTGTATGTCTTTATTCTAGATGAGCTAGGAGAGTTATGCCCAATAGAATTAGACCTAGGGTATGTTAGGGTTTAAGTATAAATATATCATATTTGTGCTATAGCCACCACGTGTGAGTAATAGAAAGTTTGTGGTTGATTAGAGAGAATATAGTTGAGTGTTGAGAGACATTGTGTGTTGAGAGATAGAACATACACTGTAAACTATTTCTATTTTCCAGTGGATTAGAATCATTTGATTCTTGTGGTTTTTCCTGATTTGGGTTTTCCACATAAAATTAGTGTGTTTGTTCTTTTTATTATTTATTGTGTCTTGTCCTGGGAGTAAAAGAGAGATTTTTAATCTTGATAAGGTGAAGATTGAGATTCAAATCCCTAAAAGAACTAATGTTAGTAAGTAAATTAAAATTTGAGGATCGAAAAGTAAACAACAACACATGGTTAAATTTTTTCTAATGTTTGAAATAAATATCTAAATGACCAAAAAATACCTAAATAACCAAACTAAATACCTAAAGAACACATGACTATAAAAAGGAACGATACATGAAGTAACAATTAGAAAGAAAAAAGTCAATTTTGCAAAGCGGGGTTTAAACACCCAAAATATCATTACTAGACAAACTGCTAAACTTTAATAACAAAAGGTTAAAACAATGGAATCAAAGAGATAAACTTCATAATTGAGTTAATACTAGAATCATCATAAAAAAGTACAAGTTTTAATTCAATTATGACGAAAAAAATTCAACAACCTAGCAAATTAAACATTCAGAATCATACAAAAACTAAATCATTCATCATTCAAATACAACAAAACCAAATATTCAAATCACACCACAAACTCAAACTACTTTTCAATTCCAACAAGTTTTTGCAAACATCTTAAACTCCTTCTTTGGGGGTTTGCACAGCTGTGAACGCTCCTTCGCTGGTCAATTAAACTTCATCCAACAAGGTAAAAAGATGGGAGAGGTTGTTCCGTGGCCTTCTCTTCCAATTATTGACCCATACATCAACCAAAACAAATAATTTCACATTCCAAGACTCATGTGAATCACTAATGTCACTTGGGTGAATCTAGATTTGTTTAGTAATACCTTCACTTGGATGCGAATTAAGCGATCCCTCAACCACATGATCCTTAACCTTCTCCAACCTCTCATGCATATCAGCGGTAACAATTTCAAAGTTACGCTTGACAATCATGAGAGATTCTTCATAAGCCTGCAAAAAATCAATTTATTTCATATTGAAACTAACACTGAAACACCTAAAAAAACATATTAAATACTCAAAGAAAGCGTAATCAAATTAACTACAACCAGGTAATATAAAAATTAAACTAAATAATTAAACACCAAAACAAATAGATTAAACACATTAACAAATCATATTGGAACTAAATAATATTAAATAATGAAACTGAACACCTAAACTAACACATCAAAATCCAAAAAGAATAGTGAAACTATATACCGAAACACATAAAGTAACAGACTAAAAACCTGAACTAACACAACAAGTAGACAACGTAAAAATATTAAAAACTTACATTTTCAGCAGTTTTTTTAACCATTGAATTGGTCATAACTCCCTCTGGGATTTTGAACCTCAGTTTATCATCATTTTCAGGGCCATCATCAAGCACATGCATCTTTCTATCTCGAGAAACTAGAGCTACAACTTCAGTTTGAAATGAAGAAGCTCCAATTTCAGCCTGAGCCAAAATCTTTTCTTTCACTTAGCCAACTGAACTGATCGGGTAGCCAACCTTCACCATAATAGTCCTATCATAACCCCCACCAATTTCCAACAACCAAACTCTCTCTCTCAGCTTCGCATCAGTCCAATGCTGGACTAAAGGAAGAGATCTCGGCTCAAATACACCACAAACAGGAAATATATGCAAATACTCCATCAAAAGGATAAGAACACGTGCACTACATGTTTGATACTCTTCATTACTCTGTTACCTCCGAATCATTGAAGCATGTGATAAAAAACAAAGCTACACCAATTGAGATTCTTAATATCGTCAACATTCTCAATCGCCTCAAGGAATTTCATATCTTCCTGACCTATTAATATAAGAGCTAAAAGGTATGTAGAGCAATAAATCACAAAGAGTCTTTTGAACTCATTCCCACCCTCTTTTAGTTCATTTGTCCTATATAAAACCAACTGCAGGGGTATATCTTTTTCCCATTCTCTACCAAAACTAGCTCTATACTTATCCCTCAATTCCATATTAGAGTTCCTCTTTTGTTCGACTATCTTTCCAGGATTACGCGGCAAGCACAGCATGTCATACACATCATCAACGGTAACAAAATAACTATCTACCCTGACATGTTGAACAAAGGTGGATGGATTAAAATTACTTACTAATCACGACACTATACCAACTACAAGTGTGATACTCAATCCCAACTTCAATAAACTTCCAAAGCTGATTTCTTCAACATCGGTTTTTTGCTGAGCAGTAAGTTCAGAGCAAAGGTCCATCACCTTAACATGTTGGCTACTAGGAATAAATTTCTTCAGAATCCTGAATAGAAAATTTATTAAAGTATGCTATTAAATATAAAAACTAATCACATAAATACTCAAACAAATAGATTAAATATATAAGGTAAACATATTGAAACTAAAAACATTGAGTTTTCGCAAAATAAAACAAAAAAACTCAAACGTATTCAAACTGATTAAATACACAACAAAACCATATTTAAATTAAACAAAGCAACTTATTGTATAATAAAACTAAACAATTAAACACCTAGATAGACTGAATAAGTACATGAACTAATCATATTGCAACTCTACACAGAAAGTTATTAATTAATGAAACTAAACACCTAAACTAACACATCAACAATACAAAAGTATAGTGAAACAAAGCACTTGAACACCAAAAGTAAATGATTAAGACTTTGTTTGGCAGAGCTAATAAGTTACTTTTCTTATAAGAAAAACATATTTTTAGTGTTTTGTAAAGTGTTAAAAGCAGCTTATTTTGAAACCAGAAGCTATTTTTGGGGGAAAAGCAAAATATTGTCTCCCTATGCTTTCAAAAAAAGCCAGTTTTACTTATAAGCACATCTCTGCCAAACACATCCTAAATACCTAAACTAGTAAAATTGTACCTAACTAATACAAGTTATTACACAAAGAAACTAAACAATAAAATACCCAAAGTAAATGTCTAAACACATAATGTCAAATCATAAATACATAAATTAACAAAACATACCTAGAACCACTAGCAAGCTCAACTTATGCAAATTATTTAATCAGACGAGTAATTTCTGTGCCATCGATAGTATGACCTACTAAGCGATGCGCAGGTACATTCCTCTCTACCACACGTTTCATAACTCCACGTCCACCCACAATATCATCATCTACTCGCTTGCATTTTCTCGCAAATGAAGATTTCTTTTTAAGACTCATTCGGTTCCTTCTCATTGGGTTTTTTCACAGTCGGATTCTTCACAGCTGGCTTCTTCACAATCGGCTACTCCTCAACAGGCTACTTCACAGCCGGCTTCTGTCCTTTGCCCTCAGATACCTTTTTCTTTCCTTTATCATCTTTCACAACATACACCTTGTTTCCCCTGTCATCTTTATCTGGAGCAATAATCCTATGAGCAATCTCTTTTTTGTTCTTCCCTTTTTCTAATGCTTCAACAACCTTCTCCTTGTCTTTGTTCTTTTCAGCCACCGCAGGAGGAAGCTCATCAACAAAATCATCGCCTTCAAGTGAAAAATCATCATCGATAACAACACATTGCTCGCCAATAACCTTTTTCCTTGCCCCGGTCTTTGTTAAAGTCTTCTTAACTAAAAAACACAAACAGATAAATGAAATTTTTTAACACTATATTAAAAACACAAAGTAGAAGTATATAAATGGATAAATACCAGGAGTAGTCTCTTTTCTTAATTCTTCAATAATAGCATTTACCCCAGTTGTTATGGGATCTTCAGCAGCAACATTAGACCCAACACCTGAAAATGAAATGTAACTAATACTACATACACATGAAGTAATTATATATACACAATAACTAACATGTTAAAAATTACCAGTTTGAATGGTACTGCCATTAAAAACAGTTTCCTTATTAATTTCGTAGGTTGTTTATGCAATGCATATAATATGAAATGATAGTAATTCATTTTATGATTTGTGTGTTAACGTATTTTCGTGTGTACTAGGTAGGATTGGGAGGGGGGTATGTGTGTTTATCGACTTGATTTGCTCGAAAGGCTAGGGAGACGTTGGTGGGGGAGAATGGTAGCGTTGGTTATCTAAATTTGATGGTGAGTTTCCTAATGGTATGTTCGATAGTGACTTGGTTTGGGCTGTGAGGGTTTGTTTTCTTGATTTAGAAGTCGTTTATGTGTACCTTAAGGTTGTGAGCATTCTTCAGATTACGAATGAGTGAGAAATAAAACTGGGATGTCAGGTGAGAGCTTTATTACTAAAATTAACTATATATGAGATAGGGTGGGGGATAAAGGTGGAACAAAACTTGGAATCGTTAGATGAGTATGATGCCTATCTTTTTGTGCAATATTTCATGTTTTGGAAGTTGAAGAATGAGTTGATGAATGTTTTTTGGAAAGAAAAGGAGTGGAAGAAGTATTTTGTGGACAAGATGTGCGAGTTTGATTGAAATGAGGCTATCATTTTAGGGCAGACTGATCGTATGGACATATTTTTAGGAGAGAATATGGAATTAGATGAGGATAGTCATTGTTTATAGGCGGCAGTTTAGGAGTGGAGGAATCGCTATGGTGAAGAACGAGATTTCGTGGTTCAAATATTAGCAAGATATGCGGGTTTGGAAAGGAATATCAAACGTAGAGATGTTCGATGGTCTCTAGCAGAGGAGAGGTGTCAGGCTCTTAAAGTGTTTTTGAGAGAGCAACATGAAGTGAATTTGAGTCTTCGTGAGGAGATTTCCAAGTCTATATATGTGAAGTCTAGGGTTTCTGAAAAGGGTTGGAAGGTTTGCGTTGGCTGCTTAGAGCGGCAGGTGGAGAGTTTAAAGCAAGACTTTGAGACTTATACATACTTTGTATACTTATTGAATATACATCTAGGTCGTTTGGACCGTGGGATAATTACTCAACGTAAGTTGTATTATGTGAAGCATGTGCGATGCATAGAAGCTGCTGGCAACATATGGGACGGAGTTTATTTGCCTATGCACTGGAAGTTATAAGAGATCCTCGAGGGAGAGGATATCGAGGGAAGAACTAGGGATCTGGATTGCCTAATTATTGCTAGGTGGTGTCTATTTAATGGTAGATATTGAATTATCTACATATAGCTTTTAATACTAAAATTATTCTACTCCCTCTGTCCTAGGGGATTCTGTAGAGAGAGAGAGAGTATTCCCTTTTTAATTTTAATGATGTGAATTGACTAAAATGCCCTTATCTTCTCTGTTTCCACTGTCGTTCTTCAGCATCTGAAACCAACACTTTTCCTCCTCTTCCTTCTCTTTTCCCATTTGCATCTATCTCCGCAAACCCTTCAACAACCCACAACACAAAGAATTCAACACAATCTCAAAACCTAAATGAAAACTGCACCTGAAATTCAAGATTGGACTACACTACATGAAAATCACCAGATGAAACTCACCAATGAAACTCACCAGATGAAACTCACCAATAAAACTCACCACCACTAAACAGCATGGCTGACAGCCCACCGGTGACACCGCCATGCCAGAGGAGTTGTTGAAACTGATACTCACCAATATGGGTACGCAGGCGATGAAACTCACAGCGGTGCACGGTAGAGATAAATCTCGCAGACGTCGGAGATGAAGCTCGAAGTGGCATGTGACAGAGCTTATAGATGGGCGTGTGGTAGAGACGAAGCTTGCAGCGGTGCGCGGTGGAGCGGTGGAGAAGAAGAGTAAACTCAATGAAGAGGAAAGAAAAAATTAGAAGAGAGAAAGAAGGAGAAGATCAGGTGGGTGGATGGGGTTTAGATTAAATAAAGAAGGAGAGAAAATGGCAGTGGGGGAGTGAAAGGAGAGGAATGGGAAAAGAATGGGATTGGTTGGTGGGGTAGGGTTGTAAAATTTTAATTGTTCAAGGGTAAGTATGTCTTTTGATAGGTTAAAATTTTCCTAAAGTGAAAGTGTGCAGAATTGCGTGAGATAACCCAAAATGGATGCAGAATCGGCTGGGACGGAGAGAGTAATGTAATTAAATTTCCACAAAAAGGTATTGCTTATGGTGTTTTTATGGAGGAGTAGGTTGTGTAATGCTAATGGATTTGGTGGGGTTGAACTAGGGGGTTACACCGGGTTATTACCCAGTTTAGGAAGTTGTTATTTTAGGTGTGGTGTGTGACAAGAAGAGAGCGAGGCGTACTTCCACTTGTATCGCCGGGCTGGTGAATTCCCAAGCGTATGCGAAGCCATAGGTACCCATTCCGTTTCTACTGTGTGGTTTTGGGAAATTCCCACATTGAGCGAATCTGTGGTTGATTAACCAACTTGCATCACTTTGAGTAAGGAGATACGGGCGTATTGCGTTTGCAAGGTCCTGGGAGGGGAAGACTGTGTCTGGTCACTTATGATGAGGTGGGTTAGGCTTGTATGGATTATGTGACTTGAGCTTGGCTGCCTGGTGGATGAATGAATAAATGTGCCTCATGGAAATGGGCTTTCAGATTATTTACGTTGGACTGTGTGACAAGTAATGTGTTCCATTTTACAAGGCTGAATAAGTATTTAGTCTATTATCGAGAAATGTGGGAGGTGACTTTTCAGATGTTCTTATAATGGTGCTTTAGTTTTCTTGTGTTGGTATTTTCCTATAAAAGATAATGTTGTCAGGGTATAACCTCAGTTGTAGTTGTTGTAGAGGGACTTTACTTGAGTGTTTGTGAGATTTTTCCTGTGATTGTGCTGTGTGTGTTTCGTGTTATCGGTAAAGTTGTTATGAATGTGTGTGATGTGTCCATTTTAGATGGTTATTTTAGGCTTTTTAGGATTAGGTTTTATGCAATTTTGTGCTCTACATGTGGCATTTTGCCTTGAAATCATCTAAGGAGGGATAAAGGCGGCTTTGACGTTTTTATCACTTTTTAGATGATTTTGTGTGACAAGGTGATTTGTTTGAAGACTTTGAAGATTTGAAGACTTTGAAGATTTATCTTTGAAGATTTGAAGATTTGAAGACCTTTACATTTGAGCTTTTTGAAGACATGAAGAAGTGAAGAGGTGAAGAAAGGAGAGCAAAGCAACGGGTGAAGGATGGTCCAGGGTTCTCAGAATTTTCCGAGAAGAATCAGCCTTCAAGAGTGGCACCATTGGATTCCTCTTCTCGAGCACTATAAAATCGACTACAAGAACTCCCGAAACGGATCAACGGTTCACCCGGAGGAAGCAAAACAAAACAGCAGGGCTGAGTTACTGATTTGGTCGCGACTCGCGATGAACTTGGTCGCGAGTCGCGACGACGGCTTAAAATCAGCCCTGCAGCAGCTCTGTTTCTCCTCTTTTTCTTCCACTATAAATACCTCTTCACCCTTCTTCTCCAAGGCCTTAAGCCCGATTTTTGGCTCCAAAACCCTAGATTTTCTTCCATTTCTTCTTCTTTCTTTGTAGCTTTTAGTTCTTTGTTATGGGTTTTGTTTATCTAGGTTAGTTTTGTTCTTGGGAGCAAAGGATTGAAGCTTCCATTATCTATGTAGCAAGAATTCATTTATATCTATCTATTTGGTGTTTTTGCTATTGTGCATTTATTGTGCTTTGAATGTTAATTGTTGATTGCATTGATGTTATTGAGAGCTTGATGATATGAAATGCTTGGATTAATTGTTAGCTAGGGTTTGGGGGATTTGGGTTAATTTCCCCCCTGTTCTTGTTAGCAATGTGATAGTATGAATTAGAGCTTTCGATTGTGTTAGTGTGTTGACAATGTGCTAGGCGAATGTGATTGATGTCGAACTCTTCGTCACGTTCGTTTGTGTAGCAAACGAGAGAGTCATATGCTCGCGGATGAATGTGCGTTGCACGTTCATCCAATCTCGTGTAATTGCATGAATTGGTTCAATGCCTAGTCACGGTGTAGTGGTCATAGGCATTGCCAAGCTTGTTGGTCCTTCGTGCTAAATGCCACCAATGTCGCCTTGAGTTGTGGTCGCGACTCGGGAGCCATTGGTGAGGTTTGACGAGAGATGTCGAACTCACTCTTGCAAACTACGAACTAAGAAGGATAGGAGTTCAATCTCCACGACAAGTAGTTGAAGTATTGAATAGGTGATTTAAACTCATTCCTGAAGCATTTGTTGTTCGGCGTTTATGTACTCTTGACGGTGTGTTTCACTGCATGTGTGCCATGAGTGGTTTGAGCATAGGGAGTGCTTGTGTGGTTGAATTGTTTAGGTGTAGGAATGTGACGAATTCCGTAGCGCCTTTGCATGAGGATCTACGAGCATGAACTTAGAACTCCTTGTGGTGTGTGTGTTGTGGTACTTGCTAGATGGGGTGTGTGAGCGTTGGGTCATGAATGCTATATGATGGAATGCGTGAATGATTCGATGAACTACATTAGATGTGGAAGTGGATATCCGTTGCCCCCAAGGCATTTTATCTTTGTAGTTTAAAACCTTTCTTTTTCTTAGTTTCGTTTGATGATTAGCATAGTCACTTGACGTTGCTAGTTATCTCGTATTTTTATCTTTGTTAACTTAGGAACCAACCAACCAACCAACCCCCCCTTTACTCGCTTTTAAGTGTGTGTATATATATTTATTTACTCCTAGCCTAGTATATCAACCATTTGTGTGCTTAGACGCTTAGGAAGATCCCTCTTCTCATTGGACGACCCCGATTTGCCACTATCTACCTAGTTGTAGAAAGTAAGCACTGAGGGCTTATAAATTATCTTTTGGCGCGCGGGCGCGACGACCGCCCGCGCCTGTCAAAATGGCGCCGTTGCCGGGGAAGAGGCGTTTATTCTTAAGTATTTAGGTGTATTTGGTGGTGTATTAGCTAGTTGTTTTTATTTTCCACTACTTGGTGGTTGTTTTTGTTCGGAGTAGGTATTGCTTGAGTTCTTGGTGATTCATTTTATCGAGAATCCTTGCACTATGATTCCGAACTTTTGAAAAATTAAAAAAAAAAAAAATAATAATAATTTTAATGGAGCGTCTCACCTTGAGGGAACTCATGATGAGAAGAGAGGCTCAACAAGCAAGATTTTGTAGGATGTGTCATTCCGATCATCCTACCGAATCTTGCCCTTTGTTGAGGAAGGAGCACTATGACCGAGAAAGAACCCTTGGTTTCCAAAACCATGGGTACTATGAAGAGTGCTATCAAGAGGTAGGAGATATTGGTTTTCAAGGGCAAGAAACTCATGAATGCTATCCATACCACAACTCTTACAATCCGGAATGGAGTGGTAGTCCGGATTTGTGGTATGAGAATGAGCCGGAAAACCAATATTACGAGCAACCTAGTTGGCCATCACCACCCTATACCATACCCCAGAACCAAGCCCAACAAGGAAGTTCAAGTTTGACACGTGAGGATGTCTTAAATACCATAGCAAACTTGAACTCCTTCACTAGTGAGGAGCCGGATACCCAGCTTTCCTCTAGTGTTGAGGCCATTGAGGGGCATGTGAAGAACATATTAGAGGTATTGGCCCGAATGGAAGCTCGTGATTCCGAAAATACACCATCCCAACTTGAACTCGATGATTCGGTGAGTGAAGTCACCAATAAAAATGATTTTGAGTTTGAAAGGGATGAGGAGTTGGTTGTAGAGGATAGAAAAATGGAGGAAGAGGTGATAGTGCTACATTATCCATTAGCATTGTCACCCCTTCTCCCACCTAGTGAACCAACTCTTACATTTTCGGAAGTTTTGAGGGAAACGAGAGAGGAGCCAAAAGATTATCCTAAGCTCCCTAACCACTTAATTCCCTTTGAACCATCTCCACCTCCACAAGACGTTCCTCTTGGAAGTTTTGTGCCCCCACCTCTCTTGTTTTGGATGCTCATGGTGAAGAGCTTCAAGCCTTCACCATACGGATAACATTAGGGTCGTGCCGACGACCTTAAAAATACGGAGCTTCGTCGTGCCGACGACGTTAAATAAATTCGGCATTTCTTTTAGTTTTTGTTTCTTAGTTTGTGTTTCTTAGTTTGTTTTTGTTGTTGTTTTGTTTTGTTCTTTCTATGGCATGTTTTTCTATGATGTTGTAGCAACATGAAGTGCATTGCAATGAAGGAGATGAAGGAACGAGATCAATGAACGAGGGAAGCAAGCTTGGACAGTTGGTAAGAAAACGAAAAAAATTTTTAAGCCTGGGATACCCTGCCGTCGCGAGTCGCGATGGGCTTCGTCGCGAGTCGCGACGAACAGGGGAGCAAAATCCACTCCCGGCGCCAACTTTCCGCGAGTCGCCCTGACGTCGCGAGGCTCGTCGCGAGTCGCGACACCCTTCGTCGCGAGTCGCGACGAGCTCAGAAAATTTGGAGCTCTCGGACTCACCTTTCCGCGAGTCGCGATGACTTCGCGAGGCTCATCGCGAGTCGCGACCTACTTCGTCGCGAGTCGCGATGAGCTCAGACAATTTTAAGCTTCCGGACTCCACTTTCCGCGAGTCGCCCTGACGTCGCGAGGCCAGTCGCGAGTCGCGACCAACCACGTCGCGAGTCGCGACGAGCTCAGAACATTTTGAGCTCCCGGGCTGTACTTTCCGCGCATCGCGATGACGTCGCGAGGCTCGTCGCGAGTCGCGATGAACCTCGTCGCGAGTCGCGACGTGCTCAGTAACTTTCGAAAATTTTTTGAGCCCGGATTTCAAGTTTCCAAGCTTCCAAGTTTCCAAATGATTTTAAACATTGCATGATCTTTCCTTCTTTTCCACCCAACACTCCCAAGAACATCACATACCTCTCATTTCTTCCACCATCCTACATATATTGACATATGAACATTCTTGCATCTTTATAGTACATTTGTTGATTGTAGTATGCCGACTACATCATTGTGACCGTAAGTTCTTATCCTATAATGATGCTTGTATACATGTCAATATATGTTGGATATTTTTCATGCATAATCTTATAGTGGTAATTGAGGGTTGATTGGTTGTTCTTTGACAATACTATGGTTATTAACTCTTGATGCTAAACCTAGTATTACATATCCTTATGTACTTGTGCGTTTAATGTGTTCTTCGTGGTGTAGTCTTGATCAAACGGCGCCATGGAGACAATGCTTTTCTCAAGGGGTGAGTTCTTCTACGGCATTTTTGCTCACCCTTCCGGTTCCGAAATCCATCTCGGGACCATCCAAGTACTTGGATATCGCCATATCACCGGCGAATTGCGGAGACACGGGTGTCACTCTAACTCCCTTCCCTTGATTTTTATTCTTCTTGCCTTACGTGTTTACATTGAGGGCAATGTAATGTTTTAAGTGTGGGGAGGGGTTAGAGGATTCAATGCATGCTAGATTGTTTTGGAATGCTTTTTGCTACTTTTCATTGGAAAAACATGAGAAAAATAAAAAAAAATAGAAAAACAAAAAAAAAAAAAAGAAAAAAAAAAAGAAAACGAAAACCCGCTAAGTTGAAAACCCGAGAGGGCAACTTAGGCAACATTGGGGGCCCGGATAGGTCGAAAACCCTTAAAGGGCGGCCTAGGCAAAAATGAGAGGCTTAAATGTGCGGAAAAAGGTGAGATGTGAGCTAAAGAAACAGGATGTGTGGCTAGGATGAAAACTCGAAAGAGCTCCTAGGCAAAATGAGAGAAATTGAGAGAAATTGAAAAATGCTATGATTTCACTCACTTGCCGGCGTTGGAGTCATAAGGTTGCGGTTGTCACACGGATGGATCGGGTAGCTCATTATCTATAGACCTCTTGGGATTGGGTAGCTTAGTGGGTTAGGAAACGGAGTATGGTTATGAAATTCTTGATCTCTTTCTACTTCGTTTTTGGTTGATATATTGGCATTAGGTGAAGCATGTGTTTAAAACTTCCTCTATGGTTTTAGCTTCATTTTGTGTCATTGGATTCTGGGAATATCAATTCTGGGCTGTGAAATATTTTTATGGGTAGTGAATTGATAAGTGGTAGGTTTGGTTAGATTTAGGATTGGGGATGTGTGTGTGCAAAATTCTCATGTGAGCTTTTATTTTGGGATTTTTGATATTGAGAGTTTTTGTGAGGCTTTGATTGGGGGATTAGTTTAGGTTTTGGATATATCATTTACTCCGTGTGCTTGGTTCTTTTCTTACTCGAGGGCGAGTAAGGGCTAAGTGTGGGGATATTTGATGTGTCCATTTTGTGTGGTTATTTTAGGGGTTTTAGGATGTGGATATGCCATTTCCTCCGTACGCTTGAATCTTTTCTTACTCGAGGACGAGTAAGGTTTAAGTGTGGGGAGGTTTGATGTGTCCATTTTAGATGGTTATTTTAGGCTTTTTAGGATTAGGTTTTATGCAATTTTGTGCTCTACATGTGGCATTTTGCCTTGAAATCATCTAAGGAGGGATAAAGGCGGCTTTGACGTTTTTATCACTTTTTAGATGATTTTGTGTGACAAGGTGATTTGTTTGAAGACTTTGAAGATTTGAAGACTTTGAAGATTTATCTTTGAAGATTTGAAGATTTGAAGACCTTTACATTTGAGCTTTTTGAAGACATGAAGAAGTGAAGAGGTGAAGAAAGGAGAGCAAAGCAACGGGTGAAGGATGGTCCAGGGTTCTCAGAATTTTCCGAGAAGAATCAGCCTTCAAGAGTGGCACCATTGGATTCCTCTTCTCGAGCACTATAAAATCGACTACAAGAACTCCCGAAACGGATCAACGGTTCACCCGGAGGAAGCAAAACAAAACAGCAGGGCTGAGTTACTGATTTGGTCGCGACTCGCGATGAACTTGGTCGCGAGTCGCGACGACGGCTTAAAATCAGCCCTGCAGCAGCTCTGTTTCTCCTCTTTTTCTTCCACTATAAATACCTCTTCACCCTTCTTCTCCAAGGCCTTAAGCCCGATTTTTGGCTCCAAAACCCTAGATTTTCTTCCATTTCTTCTTCTTTCTTTGTAGCTTTTAGTTCTTTGTTATGGGTTTTGTTTATCTAGGTTAGTTTTGTTCTTGGGAGCAAAGGATTGAAGCTTCCATTATCTATGTAGCAAGAATTCATTTATATCTATCTATTTGGTGTTTTTGCTATTGTGCATTTATTGTGCTTTGAATGTTAATTGTTGATTGCATTGATGTTATTGAGAGCTTGATGATATGAAATGCTTGGATTAATTGTTAGCTAGGGTTTGGGGGATTTGGGTTAATTTCCCCCCTGTTCTTGTTAGCAATGTGATAGTATGAATTAGAGCTTTCGATTGTGTTAGTGTGTTGACAATGTGCTAGGCGAATGTGATTGATGTCGAACTCTTCGTCACGTTCGTTTGTGTAGCAAACGAGAGAGTCATATGCTCGCGGATGAATGTGCGTTGCACGTTCATCCAATCTCGTGTAATTGCATGAATTGGTTCAATGCCTAGTCACGGTGTAGTGGTCATAGGCATTGCCAAGCTTGTTGGTCCTTCGTGCTAAATGCCACCAATGTCGCCTTGAGTTGTGGTCGCGACTCGGGAGCCATTGGTGAGGTTTGACGAGAGATGTCGAACTCACTCTTGCAAACTACGAACTAAGAAGGATAGGAGTTCAATCTCCACGACAAGTAGTTGAAGTATTGAATAGGTGATTTAAACTCATTCCTGAAGCATTTGTTGTTCGGCGTTTATGTACTCTTGACGGTGTGTTTCACTGCATGTGTGCCATGAGTGGTTTGAGCATAGGGAGTGCTTGTGTGGTTGAATTGTTTAGGTGTAGGAATGTGACGAATTCCGTAGCGCCTTTGCATGAGGATCTACGAGCATGAACTTAGAACTCCTTGTGGTGTGTGTGTTGTGGTACTTGCTAGATGGGGTGTGTGAGCGTTGGGTCATGAATGCTATATGATGGAATGCGTGAATGATTCGATGAACTACATTAGATGTGGAAGTGGATATCCGTTGCCCCCAAGGCATTTTATCTTTGTAGTTTAAAACCTTTCTTTTTCTTAGTTTCGTTTGATGATTAGCATAGTCACTTGACGTTGCTAGTTATCTCGTATTTTTATCTTTGTTAACTTAGGAACCAACCAACCAACCAACCCCCCCTTTACTCGCTTTTAAGTGTGTGTATATATATTTATTTACTCCTAGCCTAGTATATCAACCATTTGTGTGCTTAGACGCTTAGGAAGATCCCTCTTCTCATTGGACGACCCCGATTTGCCACTATCTACCTAGTTGTAGAAAGTAAGCACTGAGGGCTTATAAATTATCTTTTGGCGCGCGGGCGCGACGACCGCCCGCGCCTGTCAGTGTGTAAGTTGGAGTTTCCTATGGGGTTCGTGGTTTGGGAAGTTGGGGATACTCCAAATATGGGTTTTAGATCTCACTGATTATGTGATAGTCCGATGCACATGTGTGTGTTGGGAGGCTTATCTTGGTTGTTGGGGATGCATGCTTGGGAAATGTTTCTTGTGAGAATTCTAAGAAAAAATTATGCTTAGTGTAAGTGTGTTTCTTTCAAATTGTTTTTTAGGGTTTGGTAACTTGATGTGTGTTATGGTTTTTTCCCTATTGCAAGATCCACAGTTGAGATTGGCGAACATAGTGTTGGGATTTAGGATGATGTAAAATCTCCATATGCTAGACCACTACATACATGGGTTAATGGAAACCCACGTGGGGGAAAGTCCAGACTCACAGTGGCTTGGCTATAGGGGAAAATGGGCTATGTAGTTGATTGGCTCATGAAGTAGGACTGGAATGGATTCATGAGTCTATTCAATTGTGGATACGACGAAAGAAGTATGCCAACTATGAATTTGATGGCATACTCGCTTACTAGGAGGATGATGATCCATCATAGGGGGTACTTTGAGAAATGCAGGTGGTGCCATGATAGAGCTAAAACATTGTTCTCCAATGACATCACCTTATTGTACTGCCTTTGTAGGCAGGACAACTTACAGCTAGGGACTTAGTTTACTGTTTTGCCTAAGTAACATGTTCGCTATTAGGTGTGATGTAATACTTCTTAGGGACGTTTTGTAGGCTAGAACGGGAATTTTTTGTTGTAATCCTTTATTTTTGTATGAACTCGAAGTTAATTAAGGAAAATATTTTTACTAGCCTTTCGACTAAGCTTTCATGCTGTATTGTATTTCGTATTACTAGCATTGCTAACATCACATTTGTTAGTATTGCAGTTCACACTTTCCTTGAGTGGCCGATATGGGCATGACTCTGCTAAATATCTCTTCGTCGATGCGTAACGTTTATTTTTAGCGTGCCTAGTTTCATGGATAAGCATTTTTTATGACTGCGTCTCCTAAAATGTTGGTGAACCATAATTCTTTAAGTTATCTATAATCTTATACGCATGTGAGGTGATCGTTGTGTGAGAGCGTACCTTTTATTGGAAGTGCCTTAATTGGGCCAGATGGTGCTTTGCCCACAGAGGTGGTACACGCGTGCGTCACGATTCTTTTTTTTTCTTGGCTTTTTGTGCGACTTCGCTATTTATCAGCCTCGTTTGGTGGGCTAGCCCTTGCTTGTTTTCCGGTAGGATGGTGACTCCAGCTTGGATTCCAATCTTTCCTAGGGACTACAAAGATTTCAGAAAGAAAAATATTTCCCCACAATCCGCGGCACTGATGAGGGGGCCCTTCCGGATCGATATAGTTCACGGGATCAACACTTCAAACCCAGCTTCTCCGAATAATGCAAAAGAGGTCACGGGGGGGTGTTCCCCGGGTGAAAGCTCTGACACCCAAGTTAAGATGATTTTTTTCTCTCTTATTGCTTGTTTAGAAATCACTTACCTTTGATTGATGCTCTACATCTTTATTTATAGGCCTCTTGATCGTGTGATCGTGTTAGGCGTGATGCGCTCCACTCTTCTAGATTATGGTCGTCGGTTCTTTTTTTTTTGCTTCAAGCAACGTCCCCTGCCTGTTCAGCGAACCGATTTGCTCCTTCAAGGTGTTTATTCTAGCGCCAGACTTCGCTTGGCTGGGCATGTATATATCATTGCTTGTTTGTTGGAATCAATTAATGATAATTATTATCATGGTTTGTATATTGGTTGGAAATGGGAACCATAATTGGTCTTGAATGAACTTAAGCTATATGCGATCAACATTTAATGATAATGTATAGATACTGTGTGATGAACCGTTCTTATAATACTGAGTAATCAATAATTTATTATTATTATTATTATAATTAGTTTATTAATAAAAAATCTTTCAAAACCCTTCATTTGGTTACTTGATTGGTGAAATTTGCTTGTTTTCTTTAAGATAGAATAAATTGTTGTGTTTAAATAATATATAAAATTACTTTGATAAGGTCATAACGTATGTGAAAACAAGCCTGACAAGTATCTCTTTTGGAAAGGTTTAGAACCTTTTGACGAAATTCATATGACAACCTTCCTTATATTGGGTTTAAGGTCTTTGGGTCCTAAATAAGCTATACATGTCAAGTTGGGCTAAATCCGTCGACGTGGACTCATTAGCAGACATAAAACCAATAGACAACTACTCTAAACAAAGAATATCATGATTGACTACGTGAAGTCAAAAGATAAGAGTGTCGATCATTTGGCAAAAGGATTAGTGTCGACCTCTCAATATATAAATTGATTTGAGAATGAGTTGATGAGTCATCAAAGAGAAAGAACTAAAGTCCAATGAATATTTGGTGTGGATACCCAACTTAATTTAGTGAATGGTTCAGGATATCAAAGAAACAACTAAACAAATCATACATGAGAGAGGTAGGGTGGGGGGCTGAGAGGGATGTTCAACCCTCTTGTCTGATTCCTATGATAAAAAAACAGTGAATGTGATAGTAGGTCTAATAATAAATGCTTTTAATGATTCACAATCTTGAGTATATAATGTATGAGTGGAGTGTATTGTTTTTTTTTGTTTAATAACTACTTTTAAGCAAAGAATCACCTAAATGCATTTCACTAAACATAACCAAGCATGCGACATTACGAAACCATACATAATGAAGAAATGGGTAGTGCATGAAGGATATTTGTGGGAGGTACATTATCCTTCACATAAAACGGTATGGAAAGTTTAAGGACATCAAATTTACCCTCTTACTAGTGAGTTAAGTGCATTTTCTTTAGAATAAATTCAAGAAGGGAACACCTACCTATCTTATGTAGTATCTGACCGTAAAAAGTGCACCTTGTTGGACGTGTGGTGACCACGTTAATATCTATTTATGCAGGCAATTATTGAAAATTTAAATATTGATTATTAAAATATGAGGTGTGAATCAAAGATTAATTTCATGATCAAGATTTTTTTAATTGAAATTTTGATTACATGTTGTTTCTTAACTTAATTAAGAGACGTCATTCCTTAAATAAATATTTCTTATATGGAAAAATGCTTTCATACCTCCAGTTCTTTGATAAGTGAAAATTTAACCTTTAGTTTTTTTAAAAAGAGCAATGTATGGCATTAATTCAAAAACTCATAATCTTAATGTCAGAGACCGGCGTTGACCAATCAAATTTTGGCATTGATAAAATTGGAAATGATCAAAATATCCCCTATTATATTTTCAATATAGTCTTAGGCAATTTTATCGAAAATGGTACTTGTCATAGGAACATAAGCAAGAATTTAAGTATTATAACCCCACTTATTTTAAGAGGTGGTTAAATCAACACCTTTTTGTTAAAAGTGTGAATTGTATGCGAAAATATAATATACTTCCACTGTTTCTCTATTAGTGGCACACTTACCTTATTGAGATATTTCCTTTTAAATGATACTTTCCCTTTTTGGGAAGATTCGTTCAATTTCATCCACTGATTCTACTTTTTTATTTTAACATGGAATTTCATCAATATTTTTTCCACCTAAATCTAAACATGTAAACATATGGTGCTTCATATACAAAAACGAAAGGAGTATAAAATAAAGGGAGCAGTGAGCAACAATATGGGCAAAATGTGAAAGTACAAGAGACCTAATGAGCGGACTGGAATTCGGCTAAGCCAAACCCTAGCGTTGTGCCTGGACTGCACACGGATGGGGTAAAAAAACAAGAGAAAGTCTCATGAAGTACTGTTTTTTTATAATTGTATGGATAGTAAATATGAGTTTTTACCTTCTATGTTATAATTTTTTTATAAATTTTAAATAGTTTGTCTCTTGAAAGACGATTTTTTCATAAGTCATGGAAAGATTAAGGATTAAGTGCAGATTAAAAGAAATGAAGATAAAAATTCGGGTTATAAACTTTATAACTGCTACACGATGCATAATAAAATTTTAATATTGCAATTAAGACCTTTTACCTTTCTATTATTCCAATAAAACCTTATCTTTCCATAAGCCAATGGAAAAATGACCTTTCCCAATACTTAGACAAATTTAAATATTGTATTTTATAAGTTACAACAAATAATAATATGTATTTGAAGTGAAAATATAAAAATATATGATATAAAAATATTTTTAATAATTTTAGTTTTGTACTCCCTCTGTCCCAACCAAACTTGTATAGAATTTTTTTTCACGGTCTCCAATAAACATGCTTGACTGTAAATATGTGTAGCTACGAACAATAACAACACATATACAATAGATATTTAGAAACTACATGTTACAACGAATCTAACCATATCTCACACGATAAAATTATTGTTCATATATGCATTTAAATATGTTGTCAAAGTTCGACATTTTTAACTGAAAAAAAGATACTGTACAAATTTGATTGGGATAGATGGAACATGTAATTTAACAAATACAAAATATAAGGTAGAAAATAAGCGTCATGTCCATAGAAAGAAAAGAGAATGCAGCATGTGAGGAGATTTACTAAAAAAAGAAAAAGGAAAATGGAGACGCAAAAAAAGGAAAGAAAATGGAAACCACGTGAAGAAAACGATGAGACGAAACCGAAAATCTGACGTGGAAGACTATCCTTGATCCATAGCAGTCAGCAACCAGCTTTCTCCCCCCGTTCCCATACTCATCCGTTCCCATTAAAAGAAATTACCAAAAAAGAAAATAAAAAGAGAAAACTAGAAACACGCACACCCGTTCCCATTAAAACAAATTACCAAAAAAGAAAATAAAAAGAGAAAACTAGAAACACGCACGCACACACACAGTTGGCTCATTATAAATTCCCAATAAATACTGTTTAACGAGGAGTTGTATGAGTTTGCGTTTCTAGGGTTCGGTGCTGTTTTAATACTACTACTGCTACACACAGTTCACGCTACTGTGTTTCCTGGATCCTCTTGGTGCTTCTCTACTTCAGCTCTTCAGGTAACTTTCTTCTGTTCCTCAGGAAATGCTTGTATGCTGCGATGATTTTTTTCAAGTTTTTTCTTCAAGTTTGATTTCATTTTGTTAGTGTAGAAATTTAGAATCTGTTGGTTGCAAGTTTTGTTGAGTTGTGTTTGTGTGTCAAGAAAAAGAAATGAGATTTATGTTGGTGTTGTTTTATTTCATGGCGATTTGTTGTCCTAGGGTTTGGTGTAGGGGGTAAGGAATGGCGTCTGGCGAGGGATTCTTGACGGAGGGGCAGAGGGAGGTGCTGAGAATAGCGTCTCAGAATGTCGAGGAAAGACATCTGTCCTCGTCGCCGACCCTCAAGTCCCCGAGGATCCTGCACCCGGAGCACCATGTGAAGGCTCCTGCTGGCAACAGAGCCTCAGCCGGGGGTGGGATTGCGGTCAGGCATGTGCGGAGATCACATTCTGGGAAACACATCCGAGTCAAGAAGGGTAAAGATTCTCTGTGCTTTACTTTGTCGATTGCTGGTGAATCTGTTGATTTGGTTGTTTGCTGGTGATGCTGTTGATTTGGTTGTTTGCTGGTGATACTGTTAATTTAGGTAGTAAACATGTGGAAATGTTTATCTAAACGCATTTTTCTTCCTTCTGTGTGTGGGCATTTGCATGTTTTGAACGTGCTATTTTTTTGTATTTAGCTCGTGGTTCTCGTGACATTAATGTTTACATAGGATTTTCTTGGGATGTATCTCTTGAGAGTGGTATCTTACCATCCAGAGTGGTCCATTAAATTGGGCAAGTTTTGGGCCACTGCCATTTGCAGAAGAAAGTCTGTTTTTCAGTAGCAGTATTTTCCGCAGGCATTTTTGTTGAGTTTTTGAGGGATTTGGGCTTGATTAGTGACTAGCAATTCATTAGTAGCATAGTACCGACATGACTATGGAAGCGTTCAATGCTTTTACTTCACTCATATAACACTGCAAGGAATGTGATGTTTGACGTTACATCTTTTGCTTGTTTAGATGCTTCTTAATTTGTTGGTAATTGTGATTGTTGCCTAGTTTTCTCGAAATGTAGATCTTTTCTCAATGTTGATTATGGCCCCACTGTTCCACATGGGACATATTGATGTTTTCTGCTGTTGTGTGAACTAAGCATGTTACAGTTTGTATGATATGCATCTGGCTTGAGCCATTTCTGCACACTTCCATCTTTCTCTTGTTTAGATACTGCTTAATGTGTCGGCAATTGTCGCATTGCCTAGTCGGAATGTAGATGTTTTCCTAAAATTGATTGTGGCCCCACTGTTCCACATCCTCATTTGGCGTATCTGTCTCACTTGTTAAAACGGTGGTTCTCCACTTTTTTTTTAAAACCATGTTCTGCTTGTGGTTTTCTTTTCTGTCTCGCTGCCACAGTTATATTTAACCATATGATCAAATATCATGAACTAAATGAACTTCCTTCTTATTAGGCTATTCTTTCCTTTTTTTTGCCAGTATTGCTTCATGATTGAAATTTATTTAATAAACTAGTCTACTTTTTGTTTCCAGAGAAAAAACCCTCATGGTTTATTGGACTATCATGTGGTTTCCCTTTAATTTCCATTGAGAAAGAGCTTACGTTTTTCTTGACAGCATCCAAATATGATCTGTGTACTTACTTGCAATGTAATTAAGTGCTGGAAGTTTTTCCCCTCAGATTTTACATTATGTGACTCAAATCTTTAAATAAGTTACTTCTGTAACAGTGTTTTGGACTATGTAGGTAAATTATTTAAATCATTATCATGATTTTTCATGCTCTTTCAATAACTGGCCAGATGGTTTGCTTTAGTGCCTAATTTGGGTATTTCAAGTTTCTTGTTTCTGTTCCATTCGTATGATTTTTGTCTGCTGCTACTTATTTAGTTGTTCTCTCTCACCTCTGATAGATTGTGCACCTATTCATTAAACTCTGCAAACACTTTGCAGTAACGTTCACCTATGTACATTGGGCTGTTAATGTCCATTTGGTGAAGAATAACGGCAGATGGCCTGAGGCTTTGAGGGCAATTGATACTGTCACTATAAGAGTTTTGGGGAGTGGTAGGAAGGGGGTAAGGAGAGATGATAAGATCCAAAGGTCACTAGATGATTTTGTAACTGTTAGTTTCAGTTAATTGAGTATATTTTAAAAGTTTTTTCCTCATAGGATTACACTTGTTTCTTTCCTTTTTTTGATTCTTATTCTGGCCATTGGTAGAAGATTTTAAAGTGTTTTACTTGCTACATAAAGTGATCTCTGATGGTTTTTGTTGTTAACCTGGTGACCTCATTGCCAGAAATTAATTTGATAACTTGCTTAAAGTGATCTCTGATGTGTAACCATGGCTCCTTGCTTCACTTTCTTGTAATCTTTTCTTCTCCATTGGATTACTGAAATTTTACGTTGGTGAATTGTGTTAACAGATGGAGCTGGTGGTAAGGGCACCTGGGGAAAATTGCTTGATACTGATGTTGATTCTCATATTGACCGAAATGACCCCAACTATGATAGTGCGGAGGTAAAGTAGTGTCATTTTTAGCTTTTACATCTCCTTTCGAGTATTTGCTTATTTATTGGACGCTACATGATGGCCCTTTGCAGGAACCGTATGAACTTGTAGGATCCGTTGTCTGTGATCCATTGGATGAATATAAGAAAGCTGTTGTGATCCTTATTGAGGAATACTTTAGTACCGGGGACGTTGATGTGGCTGCTTCTGACCTTAAGGATCTGGGCTCAAGTGAATATCATCCCTACTTCATTAAGAGACTTATTTCTTTGGCCATGGATAGACATGACAAGGAGAAAGAGATGGCTTCAGTATTACTATCGGCTCTCTATGCTGATGTAATCAGCTCGTCCCAGATAAGCCAGGGTTTCTTTCTGCTTCTGGAATCTGCTGATGATCTGGTTGTTGATATTCTTGATGCAGTTGATGTGATCGCCTTATTTGTTGCTCGTGCTGTGGTTGATGACATCCTCCCTCCTGCATTTATTACGAGTGCAAAAAAGATTCTTCCAGAATCCTCCAAAGGATTCCAAGTTCTTCAAACTGCTGAGAGGAGCTATCTCTCGGCTCCACATCATGCAGAACTTGTAGAGAGGCGCTGGGGTGGTAGTACTCATCTCACAGTGGAGGAGGTGAAGAAAAAGATAGCTGATCTTCTGAGGGAGTATGTGGAGAGTGGAGATACATCTGAGGCCTGTAGGTGCATCAGGCAGTTGGGAGTTGCTTTCTTCCATCATGAAGTTGTGAAAAGAGCTTTGGTCCTAGCAATGGAAATCCGCTCTACAGAGACTATTATGAAGTTACTGAAAGAAGCGGCAGAGGAGGGTCTCATAAGCTCCAGCCAAATGCTCAAGGGTTTTATGCGTCTAGCTGAGAGCCTTGATGATCTTGCTCTGGATATCCCTTCTGCCAAGACTGATTTTCAATCTTTGGTTCCTGTTGCAATATCTGAAGGATGGCTTGATGCAACTTTTCTGAAATCCTCTGGTGAAGATGGTGAGGTGAATGACAAGGATGATGAGAAGTTAAGGCGATACAAAGCAGAGGTGGTTACCATAATTCACGAGTACTTTCTGTCAGATGATATTCCTGAATTAATTCAGAGTCTGGAAGATCTTGCTGCACCCAAATATAACCCTATTTTTTTGAAGAAGCTCATCACCCTGGCCCTGGATCGGAAAAATAGAGAAAAGGAGATGGCTTCTGTTTTACTCTCTGCGCTGCATATTGAGATTTTTTCTACTGAAGACATAGTCAGTGGGTTTGTCATGCTTCTGGAATCTGCAGAAGACACAGCATTGGATATCTTAGATGCTTCAAATGAACTTGCTTTGTTCCTGGCTAGGGCTGTCATTGATGATGTTCTTGCTCCCCTTAACTTGGAAGAGATAGCCAACAGGCTGCCTCCAAACTGCAGTGGCAGTGAGACTGTGCGTGTGGCTCGATCCCTTACTGGTGCACGTCATGCCGGGGAGAGGATTCTCAGGTGCTGGGGTGGAGGAACGGGCTGGGCTGTGGAGGATGCCAAGGATAAGATAGTGAAGCTCTTGGAGGAGTATGAGAGTGGTGGTGTTGTCAGTGAAGCTTGTCAATGCATTCGTGATGTTGGTATGCCTTTCTTCCATCACGAGGTTGTCAAGAAAGCTTTGGTTATGGCAATGGAGAAGAAAAACGACAGGATGCTCGACTTGCTCCAAGAATGCTTCAATGAGGGCCTCATCACAATGAACCAGATGACCAAGGGCTTTGGGAGGATTAGAGATGGACTTGATGATCTGGCTCTTGACATTCCAAATGCTAAGGACAAATTCAGCTTCTATATGGAGCTTGCTAAGGGAAGAGGCTGGCTTCTGCCATCCTTCACATCTGCTCCCGAGGCTTCTTTTTGAGGCCAGTTGTTCTGTTGTATGTTGGTTATGGTTACTTTTTACTGTCCTCAGTTCATCAGAAGTCGATGATTTTAGAATACTCGGATACCATCTGATGTGCCTCCTGTTTCTGTGGAGATGTGCTCATGTAAAAAGCAGATTCTTGGTCCTTTAATATGGTGAGAAATAGGGACGGCTTATTTTCTTGTTTGACTTCACAGCAGTAGTGTTTTGTTCTAAATCGCCAACTTGAATTTCTTTTTGCAATCACTGTTATACACCGTGGCAACAATTTGAACCTGGAGTATAGTCCTGTTACAAAGGGTCTACTTCGAGTCAACATTTTTCTCAGATATTTACTTAAAATTATCCCGGAAATTCTCTCTTGCCTTTTATCTATTCTCTCTCTCTCTAGAATCATATCCTAATTTAATTTTTTGGAGATCCAAGACTTGGGACTTTTTCTACTAAGGCCCTTCTCTCTCTCTCTAAAATGTAGAGAGTTTTCTCTCTCTCATCATTTTCCTTTTCATCTTCATTTTCTTTCACCATTTTCATCTTCGCTGGTTGAATCCCATCTTATCTATTCTACTGGTTCACATTCTATTTGTTCAAGTTCATTAGATCATTACGATTGAATTTCAAGTTCATTAGGTCATTCCTCCTAGCAGTTTCGCTAATTTTCTGCTTTTTTAACCAAAAAAATAAAAATATCCTATTAACTCTCGCATTTCTCTTTCTTCACAGTTTGTGAGTTCTTTATATTTTCTTTTCACATTCATGTTCTCTTTCTCCTTCATATTCTCTTTCCATATTAATCTTCTCTTCCCATTAGTTCACTTTCACGTTTTTTCTCCTACACACTTCTTTATCTTCTTCATTTTCTCTTTCCATTCATCTTCTGTTTCCTCCTTTAAAATTTTCTAACTCTCATATCTCTTTTCCATCAATAATCATTTTCTCTCTCCTTAAAAACTCTTAACTTCCATATTTCTTTTTCTTTCAATACATGTTTTTCCCGTGTTATTTTTTCATTCTTCTCTTGATTTTCCTTATTAAAAACAAGCCAACAAGAGATGGAGGCAAAGAACACATTTTAAATGCCTCACATAGGCACCCTGATTAAAAGAGCTACTTTGGAAAAGTGTTATCAAAGAAGGAAGTGAAGTTGCAAACATTGCAACGTATTCTACATCAAGCATGCAATGGAGTTGCTTTCAAGATTGTTCGACTTCAAAGAAATATATTTAAGCTTTGAGTCTGTCGCCTACGACACCGTCTAACTGTAAGACTAGAGACTAGAGTATAAATAGGGAAATGGAAAATCAATTGGGGGCTAATTTAGAAATTTGTATGGTCCGGGGTATATATTATAATAAGTACTGAAACTCGGGGACTAATATGCAACTTCATAAAATAAAACATTTGCTTCGTCTCCTTCCCTGTTCTGCAAACTAGCGCCTCCCCCTTCAACCAGACTCCCTCTGTCTCTCTCCTTCCCACCTTCTCTGTCAGCGATGGGCATGTTTCCCATCGAGCTCCCTTCGGCAGCTCCAACTCACTCCGGCGCTATCGTCAAGTTCCTTCCTCCCTCGTCCGTCGAATTTTTCCATAGCAGCCGCCTTGGAGCTTCTCCTTCTCGTCTTCGATACCTTTGTCATTGCCTCCGGCGTAGTCCTGCTGTGATGCTAGGTTGCAGAACCGTCGTCGCCATCCTCGCGATGGATCTGGTTCAACCGCGACGGAAAGCTCGTGCTTGAAAGTCTCGGAAAGTCTTGTGCTTGAAATAGCTTAGGAGAGTGTCGTGGTCCAGATCCAGAGCATAAGGCCATAGGCAGTGGTAAAGACCGCTAGAAGTCTCTTACCAATTAAATATATTATTTTTATCTCTCTCTCCCTCTTCCACCTCAGCTTAAGAGACTACTTAAGAGAACCATTTTTTTCTTCACAATGGTAAGAGACCACTATGTACTATTCATGGAACCCACTTGATTTTCTCTATCCTACTCATTAATTTGACCATTAAATATTATTTTAAATAACTTTGTCCACCCAAAATAAGTTGAATATGAAATTTAATATAATTATTAAAATGAAATTAAAAAATAAATAATAAGAGAATTCCATGTTTTTAAAATTATAAAAAAAAACCATTAAAATTGCAAAAACCAATTATCACAGCTATAAAAATTACAGAAAATACTAAATAAAATATTGATCTAGTTCGACCAATTATTACAATTTGAAAATCAAAATTATATTAAAATTGAAATTCTTAAAAAATAAAAAAAATTTAATTTTTTTTAAAAAAAATGCTGGGACACGTGTCGCCACCAGAATGGGACACGTGTCCCATTAAAAAAAATTTCAACCCCCACATCAGAAAATAGCCGTTGTGGACACGTGGCCCAATCCCTGGGTGACACGTGTCCGCAACAAAATTTTTTTAAAAAATACTGCGGCTGAGTGGGATATGTGGCTCACTCAGGGGGCGACACGTGTCTCAGGCAGACCAAAAAAAAGGACCGCTTTTCAGCGGCCCATGGTGCATGTGCGTTTGTCAGCCATGTGGCCCCATGACCGGTCTCTTGCTTGGTCTCTTAGCAAGAGACTTTTAAGTGGTCTCTTGTTAAGAGACCACTCTAGAGACCACCATTGTGGTGGTTTTCAGTCTCTAGAGCAGTCTTTTAATTTTAAGAGACCACCATTGCCCATGCCCTAAGCTTCCCCGCCACAGTGGTACAGGGGACCATCAGCTTTGTTCTGACTCGAGCTAATTAATTCAACCTTAAGAATTTTTGTGCTGTTCCGACGAGGGGTCAGGTCAAAGTTTCCGACTCGAGCCATGGTCCATGCCAAAAGTTTGGGCTGAAATGAGGTTCAAATTTTGGGCCTTAAGATTATAGTTCACACTTAAGTAATAAAACATCAAATCTAAAATAGATAACATCAAATAAAAACTCTAAACCATCACACTAAATAATTATACTAACATTTACATCAAACTAAAATAATTAAACATCAAATAAAAACACAAAAAATACATTAGATTATAGTTAAATATAAAAATAAACTCTAATTTACATATGTTTGGTGATTCATATCACTTTATTTATATAACGGATGAACAAGTAATTTTAATAATTTATTATGCAAGACATAAAACATCAAACACAGATAACTCAAAATTGAATTAATTAAATGAATTGTCACTGGTATAACAAAAAGATATAAAATTGGCATATAAAAGTAGAAACCTTTAATGTAAATTTTATGTCATCCTGTGAAAATGTCAATCACCACAACTATTGAACCTTTTTTTCCATTAAAACCATCCGAAGATGGGGGAAATTATATTAGGCCTTCCCAAGCCGTGTAATAAACAAAAACTTAACAGCAGAAAGAAGAAGTGAAGCCATAGCTTAGTTGATATATACATGAGTGAGCTATAAGCTCTTGAAGCAACAATGGTTGCTTCCAAAATGAAGTAGGGTATATAGCTAATAGTTAGAGGATTACAAAAACTATTAGTCTATTAGGGAAGATCATCGAACTTATTAGTGAATCGTAATAACGAAACACAAGTCAGTCAAAATCACCCCAAACAGACTAAAAAGCTTATCCTCTACTAGTAGAGAGGCCAAGAGTATAAAGTGAATGTTCCAAAAGCCATCGACTAGAGAAGTCCTTCAATCCATATGCTATCCAGATCAATTGTACCAGCAGTTTGATGCAGAATCCTCCTACAAATAACAGTTGAAATCAGTAGCATCCATTAATTGTACCATCCTTAATGAAGGTGTACCTATCTGGTCTAGCCTAATTAGACCTTGAGTAGTATTGGATAGCATCTTAAATGTAAACAGGGAGGAACTGGTCTGAGCTCTGAGACAAGCCTTGGCAAGAGAATCAGCAACTAAATTTGCTTGTCTCTGAGTATGCACTAGGTTAATATTACCCAGAAGTTGGTGAATATCGTCAGCTAATTGGAACAGTTTCCAGGGCGCATGTAGGGGATCAATAACAAATTTAACCACATTAAGACAATCCGATTCCAAGCAAACAAGAGAAGAGTAACCTGCATACTTATCTAAGGCAAACAGAATTGCTTTCATTTCAGCTTCCAGAGGGGAATTGGCCTGTGTAAATTTAGTATGAGCAGCAATAAAACTACCCCTACTATCTCTGATAATCATACCAAGTCCACTCATGTTAGAATGACAACACCATGCATCATCAACATTAATTTTATAACCCCTACATGGCTTTGTCCAAGAAATTTTGAAGATTTTAGGCTTCGGAGTAGGTTTGATCAGAGGTAGAAAGGAGTGATTCGCAATGCCTAAGTCCATCTTAGAGACTATGAAAACAGGTTTAGCAGTGAACATATAGAAAATTTGTTCCTTTGTGTGAGTGAGAACTAAACCTGTTAATGGAATGGCAGAGTCATATAAACATTTATTCCTCATTTTCCACAGATTCCAACATGTTATTACAGCAGCAGATTGAATAATTAATGAGTGCAAAGAGCTCAAACCAGTATAAGTGAGGTAGCAAGAAATTCTATCCCATATAGATGGGAAGGATCTGTCCCTGATTCCCATGAATGAGTGGACAGTTTTCCAAACTTGCACAGCAAAAGTACAGGAATTAAAAAAGTGATCCAAAGAGTCCTCATGTTTGTTGCACATACAACATTTGGAAGGCATTGAGAATCTCAGATTGCGCAGGACATTATCAAAGGGTAGAAATGAGTTCATCAATTTCCACATGAAGACAGAGATTTTCTTTTCAATTCTAGAACTCCAAAGATATTGAATAGAAGCAATAGTACCTCTCTGTGATCTGAGCAAGAGATAAGTGGATTTAAATGTGAACTCACCCTTGATTCCCGGTTTCCATATGAGTCTATCGTTTCTGTGTATTGAGAGCTTTGCTTCCTGTAAAAGAGAAATAGCATAAGAGGGAAGAACAGGAGAAATTTTTTGAAGCAAAATTGATTTATTTGAGATGAACTCTGAAACCGTACAGGCATCAGAGATATCAACAAGATTTTGATCACAGAGATCCATAATGGGACCTATATCTAACCAGTTCGATGTCCAGAAATTGCAGTCACCTCTACCAACTATCACTCTAGAGTTAGATTTTGCCCAAGCATTAATGGAACAAATCCTCTTCCAGTTAGGAGAAGTCCCGGAAGAGGGTGGCAGTGATGCAACAAGATGAGTCCATAAAACCTCGGCCCTTTGATATTTCCACCATAGCTTAACTGAGCATGTATTTATTATGGTGGTTATTGATCTAAAGCCTAGACCATTTTGGTTTATAGGAAAGCAAAGTGCATCTCATTTCCTCCATGTTCTTTTAGGTTTTAGATCAGTAGACCCCCAAAAAAAATTGCTAAGTTTTTTCTTTATGACAGAAATGATCTTTTTGCTAGGTTTTAGAACTGACCATATATGCTGAGGAATAGAATAGATGCATGACTATATGAGTGTGATTTTCCCCCCAGTAGAGAGCCACTTATTTTTCCAGCTACCTATTCTACTATCTATCTGTTAAATTAGTGGTTGAAAAAAGATTTTCTGTGCAATCCCAGTAAAAATGGGAACACCCAAGTAAGTAAACGGGAACCTCCCAACTTTCATGCCTAGAATCCTCTTTATATTGTTAACTGTGTGAACACTAGCATGTTTCCCAATGAAGATGTCACTTTTACTATAATTTATCTTTTGACTGGTAACATCTTCGAATTTAGACAGAAAAGCCTTAAATCTAATCAAAGTATGATTACCCGCTTTTAAAAAAATCACAGTATCATCAGCATAAGATAAGTGTGAGATTTGGAGTGAATTACCTGGAAGGTCATAATATGCCAACTTACCATTCTGAAAAATAAAAGCTAAGCTCCTAGTGAAAGCCTCAGAAAAAATGTTAAATAGAAAAGGGGAGAGGGGGTCACCCTGTTTGATACCCCTCGTAGATTGGAAGTAACCAACAGGCTTACCATTTATTAAGATAGAGAACCATGCCTGTGATAAATTCTTCATGATGGAAAAAATGAATTTAGCATGAAATCCAAATTTAGCAAGGACAGAATTTAGAAAAGACCACCTAACTCTATCAAAAGCTTTCTTAAGATCCAATTTAACAATACAGTAGGGGTCTCTTTGCTTCCTGTTAAGAAACCTTACCATTTCTTGTAGGTAGATGACATTATCCGAGATGTCTCTACCTTTAAGAAAAGCTGTTTGGTGTGGAGAGATGAGTTTGGGCATTAGAGGCTTAAGTCTTTCCATTAAGATTTTGGAACAAATTTTGTTAAGTACATTGGAAAGACTTATTGGCCTATAGTCATCGAAGGAAATAGGGGTTTTTTTTGGTATTATTGCAATCTAGGTACTACCAATACCCCTAGGAATATTGTTCACAGCAAGAAAATCATGTACTGCAGAAAGTAAATCATTAGCAATTATGTCCCAAGATTTAATGTAAAATTTAGCTGTGAATTCATCTGGCCCAGGACTACTATTTTTATTAAGACTCAGAACAATATCCCTAAGTTCAGTCAATGAAACCGGTTGCAGGAGTCTATCATTATCCTCTTGAGTAATCAATTTAGGAATCTGACTCAGGAAGTGAAACTGGAAGAAACTGCTATCAGGGGAGCTGACATCTGTTAAAAGATCCTGGTAGTAGTGAATGGCTTCGTTCTCAATGTCCTGTACATTATCTAGCCACTGACCATTACTACTTTAATTTTTGTGATCTTTACTCTACATTTTCTTTCCTTAATAGAGTTATGGAAAAAACTAGTGTTATTGTCCCCCTCCTTTAGCCATTTAACCTTGGCCTTGTGTCTCCAAAAACTTTTCTGTTCTACTAGAGCCCTAACCAGCTTAGCCTTGGCCTCTTTAAGTTTAACCATATTTTCAACAGAAGCATCAAGGTCATAAATATGTTCCTGAGCTTGTAGAGCAGTTTCAGCCTGTACCACATTATCATTTATATTGCCAAAATGTTCCTTATTCCAAATTTTGAGCTCTTTTTTCAATCTTATGAGTTTAAGAAAGAAACCAAGCATTCCTGATTTATGAAGAGGAAGATCCCAATTTTGTTTAATTATTTCACTGAATTCTTTCCTTTTATACCAGGTATTCAAAAATCTAAATGGCCTAGGATTAGATGGGATATCACTTCCAATAGTAAGAAGCATAGGATTATGATCTGAAGAGATCCTATTCAAAATGTGGACAGAAGAGGCAGGAAAAGTAGATGACCAAGAAGAAGTACAGAGACCTCTATCTAATCTTTGAACAATGGGGTTCCTGAGCCTATTATTACTCCAAGTAAACAGATTACCAACAATATTTATTTCTTCCAAGGCCATAACATTAATAAAATCATTAAAGTCCTTCATACTGCCAATTTTTGGAGTAGATGGACCTTTATATTCATTTATAGATGTAATGGCATTGAAATCCCCAATGAAAATAGAATCAGAGTGAGTAATTGCCTTAAGATCAGACCAGAGAGTTTTCCTACTATTTCTAGTTCTGAGGCCATACACAAAGAAAGCATCCATGCTTTTGTTCAGAGTGAGACTATTCAATGTAACAGCTAAGAATTGCAAGTTATCGCATTTAACAATTAGAGATATGCTAGAATTCCAGAAGAGCCAAATCTGGCCATTATTAGCATGAACACAATTGTCAAAATGTAACATTTGTCTATAAGAATCACATTGCATGTTGTCATGTTTAGGCTCAATTAAACAGATAAGCTCAAGGTTGTGCCTATTGATCAAGTTATGAAGTCTTAGCATAGAAGTATCCATTCCCCGAAGATTCCAAACCAGAAGTTTAATCTTAAGTGTTGTGCTATTCATAGGGAAACATTATTAGAGCTTTTTGATCTAGTCATGATAGTATTTAACTGGGTTAAATATGTCTCATTACTCTGATTAGTCACTTTTTCTGATTGTTTCCCTTTTTTCTGTTTGCTTGGTCTGGAGTGTAAAATAGTAGAGCTTACCTGACTTACCTAATTAACACCAATTCCACCACCAATGTCAGAAGATGCAGAGTTTGGAATGACCCTTGGAGTTGCTTCATCACTGGATATGTCTTCATCCTCAAGAGGGAAGAATCTATTTTGCCTGTGTTTCTGCTGAGAGAAGATAAATTTTTTTGTAGCAATAATAGGATTAAAAGGTGAGAAAAGCTTACCCCATTTGTTAGGAGTATCATCCTTATCAAAACCTGTCTTTGTGTTGAAATTAGGTAGAGAAGATAGAGAGTGCTTGTTCAGATGTGTAGAAGACTGAAGTAGCGGGGTTGTGAACTCAGCAGTATCGTCGTGAATCACCATGGAATGTTCAATACACATCTTAACCGCTGAAGGTCTAGATAGGGCAGCAGTAGCAGCATCCATTTTAATGTAATTACCTATCTGATTCCCCATAGATTCTAACATAGCAGTATTATAGAAGAAAACTGGGACATAGGGAATCGTAACCCATACCGGGACTATGGAAGATTCTACCTCAGGGGAGAAATTGAGAGTCCATTTGAGAACTTTCATTGGAACATGGTTCAATATCCACTGACCTTTGATCCAGAGCCTCTGATAATCTTCCTTGTCCTGAAACCTAATTAGTACGTGTCTGAAATTGATAGATCCCAATTGAAATTTGCCTCTGAATCCCACAGAGTTGAAGGCATCATTGAGGGCAGTCATCGATGGCTTGCCTTTTGCGAACTTACCCACCAGGGCATTTTGGTAGTGAGAAGCCAGAGTTTCTGCGTCTTTACGGGTTACCAAGCAAGCTATATCTCCCTTGTAATGGGTTTTCGGTACAATTTTGGGATTAGAAGGAAGGGAGACATTTAGGGGTGGTGGCCGGTTACCTAGAGCCCGAAGAAAAGTTTTGGACGCCGCGAATCCACCGCGGCCCGGTGGAGGAGCCGCCATAGCAGGGAAGAGAAAAACTAGAATATGACCGTTAGTAGAAATAAAATGAAAACGGCAAGAAATAGGAAGGTGAATAGTGGTGTGTGTTTCGCACTATTGATCACACGCAGGAACAGTAGTTTAGTTAACGCAGGAGCATTAGTTGTTATTATTCATGAACTATTGAACCATTAAATATCATTCACTCATTACAAAAGGGTTCAAATGCCCTAAAAACCGCTAACATAAAAAGTGGAAAAAAATCAAATGAAGCTAAAACATCAATAACAATCAAGCGCCTAACACTAACAATCAACCATCATAACTGAAAAATTAATGTCAAACAATGCATCCTAAACAAACAAAATCTATTTTTCACCCGACTTGTTTCCCTTCGCCACTGGAATTTTCACTGACTTGCCTTCTCCCGCTGGTTTTGAAGATGATGACTCTCTTACTGCATCAACGCACAAATCAAAGGTCGACTACGATTCTCTATTCAAGGGGACACCTTCAGAGCATGGTTCATCATATCATTTTTTATGAACTCATCAATGTCATCGTAGAGCTCTGACATAGAAAGTATTCTTGTGAAATAATATTAAACATAACATACAGTAATAAAAACATCAATATATGTAATTAAAACATCACAATAGCACACATAACATCACTGAAAACTACATTGAGAAACATTATATACAATATTTAAAACACCAATCTCAAAATTTTAAAATATCAACAACACACACTAAAATATCAAAACAACAAAATTGAACATCAGTTGTATACTTAAACATGAAAACACCACAAGCATCAAACACTGAAATTAAAAACATTACACCAACACACATAAAAAATACTTAGAGCTTAAACATGAAAAACCAAAGATAAAACCTGAAACATCAACAACAGTATCTAAAACATCACAACTTAAAAAAAGAAAACTTACAGTTCCTACTTCATTCTCGAATGCAGCAACACAGGGAAAGTGCTCTTAGACATCTAAGAAACAGAGACAACAACACAAAAATTAGCACAAATAGTAACAAAACCCTAAGATATCACACACAATTAAAACAAAAAAACTGAACATAAATTGCACACTTAAAACAATACAGGCATCGAATACTGAAATTAAAACATCATACCAACACAGATAAAAGTACTTAAAACCTAAAACATTAAACATCAAACATAAAACAAGAAACTTCAACAAAAGTATCTAAAACATCACATCAGAAAAATAACAACATTTATAGATGCTCATTCGTTCTCAATTGGAGCAACAGTGGGCAATCGTTCTTAGACATCTAAGAAACAACAACAACAACAACAAAAATTAACACAATTCGTAACAAAACCCTAACATGTCACACACAATCAAAACTGAACATCAATTGCACACTTAAGCATGAAAATATCACAAGTATCAAACACCGAAATTAAAACATCACACTAACACAAATAATAATACTTAAAACCTAAAACAACGAACATAAAACCAGAAACATCAACAACAGTATCTAAAACATCCTTATAAATAACAAAATTTACAGATCCTCCTTCTTTCTCGATTACAACAACAATGGGCAAGCGTTCTTAGACATCTAAGAAACGGCAACAACAACACAAAAAATAGCACAATCTATAACAAAACTCTAAGATATCACACACAATCAAAACTGGCCATCAATTGCACAATTAAGCATAAAAACATCACAAGCATCAAACGGTGAAATTAAAACATCACACCAACTCATATAACAAGACTTAAAACCTAAAACATGAAACACCATATAGAAAATGAGAAACATCAACAACAGTATCTAAAACATCACTGCTGAAAATTAAGAAAACTTACCTATTCTTCTTCCTTCTCGATTGCAGCAGTGAGGCAACTCTTCTTACACATCTAAAAAAGAACAGTAGGAGCACAAAAATTAGCACAAATCCGTAAGAACATTTCACCAAACACAAAAAATAGAGAAATTCCCAATTATTAACACAGTGAACAACATAAACCCTAGAAAATCATATGAACCAAAAAAATTAACAAAAATCATAAAAACAACAAAATATGTATAAAAAAACATAGCAAAGACATTACCTTCAAATATAAAACTCAAAACAAAGGTCGAATTGTGTTAGATCGTCGGAAATCGAAGCTAAAACTGGAAAATTTACCGGAAAATTCCAAACATTTCAACGAACCATTGCACACAATAAAGAAGGAAGAAAAATGGAGAGGATGTGCAGTTAATTGGAAGGAAAGGAACCTGTGTGCAATTGAGATTTGGAGCTCAAAGAAAATGGGGAGAGAATATGCGTCTCTGTCGCCGTGAAAAGTTAGGGGAAAGTGAGAGATAAATGTGTTGGGTTTATTATTTATACTTGGGCTTAAATGTAAATTAACTAAATTACACTCCTAGCCCTTGAACTTTTAAAACTTCAATTTGAAACCCATGCTGAATTCTTTACAATTTAATCCCCGATTTCACTGTAAGACCTTCTCACACAAGACTTTGTCTTAAGGTTTTCTTCCCAAATCAAGGAGGATTGCAATATGTGTTGCAAAACGGTCTGTGGAACATTGAAACAATCTCTTAGTGTTAAAAAGTTGCAAACCATTCAGCAGGATAGATCAACAAGAATTTGCATTTAAGTATTTTTGGTTGAATGTTACTGGAGAGGAAGGAGTCGCTGCCTGGAGAGGAGGGAATGGGCACCCTCTTCACAAAGAGGATCCAGTTGTACATAATTGATCCCAAGCTGAAAATACCCCCCAACCCGGAACAATACAATGGCGAGACTGTCCCGAAGGACCACCTGCAAACATTCTTCACCAACATGGAAACATATCCGATCTCGCAGGCCATATGGTGTAAAGTGTTTACAACCACCCTCACAACAGCAGAGAGGGTTTGATTTTAGAACCTAGAGAATGAGATCATCGACAACTTTAGCCAGCTAGAACAGAAGTTTTTGTCACACTTCATGCAAAGGAGAAAATTCTAAAATACTAGGTAAGAGCTACTGGCGGTCAGGAAGAAGTCAGGAGAGACTTTGTCTGAGTACTCGCAGAGTTTCAATGATGAAGCCAACCAAGTAGAGGAGAGAAACAATCAGTTCTTATTGGATAAGCTTGTGAACAGGTTAATGCACGAATTGTTCCTGAGGGATTGTACCCTCAACCCGCCAATGACCATTGATGAACTGATAAGGAGAGTCGGGAACTTTAGCATGGTAGACAATGTTAATAGAAGAAAAAAGGAAGCCCAGGGTCCAGGCAGCGCGGTAACGTGCTGGAACGAGTATACCGGGGAAATATCCAAGAAGAAGTTGGAGCACCATCCCCACCCTAGTAGGCTGAACCTTGATGATAAGTTCACACTCATTAAGATGCCAAAGGAGATTTTTCTCCGGTGGAATCCAAGAACATCCTGGAGCCTGCAAGGAAGATGAAGACAGGTCCGCACATGAGAGACGGGTCGCTGTTATGTGATTATCATTGAGATCGCGGTCACGACACAAATGACTGCGTGTACTTGAAGCAGGCCATGGAGAATTGTGTGAATAGCGGAGAGCTGGCACACTTTGCAAAGGAAGTAAGGGCATACAAAAAGGCAACCTACCAAGCCAAGCATGAGAGAAGCATCAAGGCAGGCAAATCTCACAGGCCAACAGAGAGCAGAGGCAGTGATAGATCTCCGAGGGAAGGCCACGAAAAAAGTAAAGGCAAAGAGGTAACCAGGGTGGAACCCATGGAAGATTCCAAAAGGGACACATAAAGGACACTCCTTCGGATGACAACATAGCGTTGATTATCACAGACATATACGCGATCATCGGAGGGAGTTTATGAGGCAGGATGAAGTCATAGAAATACCAGACAAGCCCACAGGGGGCGATGCAGTGGTAATAATGGTAGGTGATGGATAAAAGAATCCATCAGGCATATATGGATGTAGGAAGCTTGGTGTAAGTAATGTACTGGCACTACTTCAAGAAGATGGATGAGAATACCAGGGAAAATTTGGAGTCAATGGATACCCCGCTAGTGAATTTGACAGACAGAACCGTCTGGCCAGAATCGACCATACTGCTTCCTGTAACAGTGGGGAAAGGCGAAAAAAGCAAGACGATGGATATGGAGTTCATCGTCGTAAAGACGAACAACCCATACAATCTAATCTTGGGCAGACCAGCTCTGGGGCTACTAAAAGGCATAGTGTTGACCATGCACCTGGTGCTGAGGTTCCCTACCTGAGGTGGGATAGCTATCATGAGGGAAGACTAGCAAAAGGCAAGGGAATGCCACATGGTAGGGCTAAGTAAGTAAAAAAAAGGAAGGAACAGAGAAGAGTACGGAGAACCAGGTATGGAGAGTGATAATGTATGGGCCTAAAGATCAGGACACGACTAACATGGGCCTAGGAAGAAAGAGAAAGACCCAATGCCGAGTCAAAGCCCAGCCTGGCTAAAAGGCCTGGAAAGGGCAACGACCAAATAACTGATAGGACGCGACCTATCCCATCAGCCACCAACACACCATATAACAAGCAAAAGAGCATGAGAGAAGGTATGTTCTCTGGAATCTAGCTTACATAACACATTTCCCAATGCTTTTTACAGAAACCCCAATCTAACTTGACCTGTCTGACTCGTGGATTTTTCATATAGGTTTTGGAGTTGATTCGGGGTGGGGAATCAAACGACGAGAACTACCGAATCTTGCATTAACATCGGCATCGTCTATGGGGATCACTTAGCTTTTAGCATCCACGTAACTCACACCATGGAAGGACAACCACTAGTAACACCTCTGATCAACCGCATGCTTATGGAGGACTTGATGCATGAAGATGAGGTGGAGATCACACTAACACCAACAAGGGAGCGACACAGGCTCCAGACAACGGAAGAACTAGTATCAAGCTCTAATGTCTTGCAGACAATCGTCGAATCTTAGAAAGAGATGATGAGAAAGCTGAAAGAGTTACAGGAGAAGGAGAGAGCCAGGGAAGGGGATGGTTTGGAGAAAAGGAGACATGTCATAAAGCCCACGAAGATTTTCCAAGAGCAGGAGGAGCAGGAGGTAAGCTCCCAACATGTGGAAAGAGGTGGAGGTACTAGCCGCACCCCTATAGGAGGCAATGATAGTCGGGCATTATCAGGAAGAAATGGTTCCCGGTAAATGAAGCTTCACTAGGCTTCTACCGGGACACCTGGCATGAGCCCTATCATCCTGTCAAAGGAGGGGAAATGAGTAAGCAAGAGCAACTAAAGATTGAAAGCAAAGAGAGGTCATCAAAGAGGGAAGGAAGGGGGTTATCGTTCTCTAGAAGAATCCAGATCTACACGGCGGACCCCAAGCTGAAGATACCCCCCAACCTAGGCTTGTACACAGGAGATGCAGACCCAGAAGACCACCTGCACACTTTCTCTACCAACATGGCCACGTTCCCAATACCTGAGGCTATTTGGTGCAAAGTGTTTGCAACCACTCTTACAGGGGCAACCAAAGTCTACTTAAAAAACTTGGAGGATGAAACTATATACAACTTTCAACAGTTACAGAAGAAATTCTTTGTTCGTTTCATGCAGAGGAAGAAGTTCATGAAAACCAAGTCAGAGCTCTTGGATATTAAACAAAAGCCAACAGAGACGTTGGCGGAATACTGGGAGAGATTCAATGATGAAGCTAACCAGCTGAAGGAGGGAGCAACCAATTCCTGGTGGACACCTTCATAAATGGGGTGAGGCATCAGTTGCTCCTGAGGGACTGCACTCTTGACCCCCCCCCCCCCCAAGCACATAGAAGAATCGATGAATAGGGTTGGTAATTTCAACAGGGCTGACCTCGTAGACAAGCGAATGAGAGAGGACCTGGGAGGACCAGGTCCTCGAAAAGGCAAGACAGGGGGATAGAAGTTCAAAAAGAAGATCAGGACTAAGGAGCGGGGAAGTCAATTTTTGACAAGAAGTTCACCCCCTTGATCAAGACGCCCAAGGATATATTTTCCTTGGTGTCAGGAAAAGGAATCTTTGATCCCACCAGGAAGATGATGGTGCCACCTGAGAGAAGGTGCAAGTCGCTTTTCTATGATTATCATGATAACCATGGCTATGACAAAGATGATTGTATCCATCTGAAGCAGTCCATTGAGAAGAATGTTAAGAACGAAACTCTTGCCCACCTGGCCAAAAGAGCAAGTGCTCAAAACAAGACTACATATCAAGGCCATGAGAAGTCAGGAGGGTATAAGACCCAAGGTGCGCTAAAGGACCCCAGAAAGAAAGAAAGACTCGGATAAAGGGAACAGATGGTCAGAGTGGAAGAAAAAGAAGAGCCAAGAGAGAGAAGTAAGAAGGGCAGAAAGGATGTCTCCGAGCTGATGGTCAAAAAATATACGCCACAATTGGAGGTAACTCAGGAGGCAGGACAGAGTCCCGGACAAAAGTGCGGATGTAGGAATACACCTCAGATGACCCCAGCAGACCGGAAGTTAGGGCGAGAGGAGGTGATTTCCTTTGGCCCAGATGATGGGATTTCGGACAGGCCGGTAGGAGGGGACGCAGTGGTAATCATGGTAAAAGTAATGGAGCGCAAGATCCATAGGGTGTATATGGATGGAGGAAATTCAATGGAGGTAAGGTACTGGCATTGTTTTTTAGAAGCTGGATAAGAATACAAGAAGGAAGTTAACACCGACAGATGTCTCATTGGTAGACTTTGCAGATAGGACCATATGGCCAGGGGGAGTGATCACCCTGTTAGTAACGGTTGGAGAAGGGAAAAGGTTCAAAACCGTGGACATGGAGTTCATAGTGGTGAAGGCCAACTCCCCATACAACCTGATGCTAGGCAGGCTGGCCCTGCTGAAATGTTGTTTCGACTCTACACCTGTTGTTGAAGTTCCCAACAACAGGAGGCATAGCAACAGTCAAGGGAGACCATTAGAGAGCAAGTGAATGCCACGGGATTGCCCCGAGTAAGAGAAAGAAGGAAGTGCAGGATCTGCCCTCGGGGCAACAGGTCGAAGAGGCCCGAGCGGTAAGAATGGTGTCCATCTTAGTCAGGCCCAGGGAGTTTGGAGCAGAGATGCAGGAAGAGGCAGTAGGGGATGGACAGAAAGTGCAGGTGGGCACGTCCATTCCCCCAGAGGTGAAGTTGATCCTTATGAAAGTATTGAGGGGTCATGTGACTTCTTTTGCCTGGAAGATGGAAGGAATGACGGGAGTGTCCGAGGAAGTCGGATGTCACGAGTTGAAGGTGGAACCCACACACAAGCCCGTCAAGAAAAGAGGAGAACATTGTGCAAGGAAAGGAACGAGGCAGTGAATAGGCAAGTAGAGCAGCTGGTATATGTGGATGACATGGTCATTAAAAACACCTTTTTTGAAGGTTTTTTCATCAACGTTGAGGAAACTCTGGCTCGCTTGGAAGAGGCAGGAATGAAGATAAACTTGAAAAAATGTGTGTTTGGAGTAGGATCATGGAAGTTTCTGGGGCACTTAGTGTCAAATGAGGGTTTAAGAGCAAACTCGAAGAAGGTCAAGGCCATCCTAGAAATGAAGGAAGTCCAGAGCCTGAATGGAAATTTAGCGGCCATTAACTGTTTCTTTTCAAAAGTCGCAGAAATGACACTTCCCCTTTTCAAAAAATTAAAAAGGAGTGTAGACAATGGGGGAAAGGTGCCATGTGGACAGTCAGAGGAGTAAGCATTTGAAGAATTGAAGGAACACTTAAAAAATCTCCCAACGCTAACCAACCCCAAAGAAGGAGAAACCCTATACATGTATCTGGCAGCAGGGGAGGAAGCCATTACCGTAGCCCTGGTAAGAGAGGAGAATAAATTGCAACGACATGTGTACTATGTGAGCAAAACATTGCAAGGCCTTGAGCGTAGGTACGCCAATCAAGAGAAGCTGGTGTTAGCACTGGTAAATGCAGCCAGAACGCTTAGACAGTACTTCCAAGCTCACCCAATCGTGGTCCTAACAAACCACCCTCTAAGGTCGATCCTGACACAGCCAGAGGCATCAGAGAGATTGGTCAAGTGGGCAGTGGAGCTAGGAGAACACGCCATTGAGTAGGCCCCCCGTAGAGCAATCAAGGGGAAGGTGATAGCAGATTTCCTGGCGGAAATGCCAATGGGAAATGAGACCATCAGGGCAGAGTCCGCTGAGGGTACCAAAGATAGGAGCCTGTCAGGGCCGGATGTATGGAGCCTGCATATAGACTGAGCTTTGGGGGTGGAAGGCGCACACGTATGACTTGTAATCTTTGACCCCGAGAGGGCAGAAATGACCTATGCCATCCATTTCAAATTTCCAGCTTCCAACAATGAAGCAGAAATAGAATATGAAGCCCTGATAGTAGGAATGAAGATAGCAAAGAAGCTTGGCGCCAGGAAGCTACAAGCTTATGGGACTCAATGTTAGTGGTTAACCAGTACAACAGACAGTGTGTAGCTAAAAAGTCAACCATGATGAAGTATAGGGACAAGGCCAGAAGTCTGGCATCTAGTTTCAAGGATTTTAACACCACCTGAGTGCCGAGATTGCAGAACACAAGGGCAGATTCCTTGAGCAAGTTAGCCTCCTCAGCACACACACACTTGACAAAATCAGTACTAGTGGAGGAGCTGGAGATGAGGTCAACAGAGGATGGCCCTAAATTGGTTGGAGCAATAAGAGATACAGAGCCAGACTGGACCACCCCAAGCAGTGGTTATCTGGAAAGAATGGTCCTCCCATAGGATGAGAAGGAAGCTAGGGTAATCAAGGGGAAGACGCATAGGTTTGCCGTAAGGAACAACATCCTGTATAAGTGTGAATATTTGGAACCCTGGCTCAGGTGCGTGGATCCGAACATAGCAGATGTAACCTTAAGAGAAATGCATGAAGGGAGTTGTGGCAACCACCAGGGTCCCTGGACACTAGGCCCGCGTGCTGCCAGGGCTAGATTCTACTGGCCAACGATGGCAGCAAACATAGAAAAAATGGTCAGGGAATGACACTGATGCCAGGAGCATGCCAGGGTTCAACAACTACCAGCAGGGTAGATGTTAAGCATGAGATCACCATGGCCGTTTGCCAAATGGGGGATAGAAATTTTTGGTCCGTTCTTCGAAGCAGTAGGAAAGAAGAAGTTTCTCATAGTGACGATGAACTATTTTACCAAATGGGTGGAAGCAAAAGCTGTGGCATCCGTCATGGGGACGAAGGTTACGAACTTTGTATGGAGAAGCATAGTATGTAGGTTTGGGATCCCCCGGACCATAGTCAGTGACCCACAGTTCGTAAATGAGCCCTTCAGATTATGGTGTGCTGGCTTGAGAATAAAACAACATTTCACATCGGTGGCACATCCTCAAGCCAATGGCCAAACAGAGGTTACCAACATGACAATCGTTCAGGGACTGAAAAGAAGATTGGGACTGGCAAAAACCGAATGGGAAAAAGAGCCGACCTCCATCCTATAGACCTGCAGGAGCACCCCTAGGACTGCGATTGAAGAATCCCCGTACAGGCTGTGTTTCGGAAGTGAGACAACCATCCCGCCTGAAGTGGCAATGCCCAGCAGGAGAGTGGTCAAGCCCTTAGCCGAGGAAGAGAACAACCAGGCAGTCAGGGGAAATATGGAGACACTAGAGGAGCTGTGGGAAAAGGTTTCCTTGAAGGAAACAACATACATGTCCGGGATGGATCAGCACTACAACAGCCGAGTCAGGCACATGGTGCTTAAAAAAAGATTTAGTCTTGCGCAAGAACAAGGCAAATAGAGCTCAGGGACAGAAAAAGTTGGATGCTGCATGGGAAAACCCGTACAAGGTGTCGGAGGTGTTGGGAAAAGGAGTCTACAAGCTAGAAACTATGACAGGTAACCCAATTCCCTGCACTTGGCACATATCCAATATGAGGAAGTATTATTCCTGAGAAGGTCGCATTTTTATGCCGTATGTAATATGTAAGTTGAACATGCTGGTAGTGTAACTTATATTTTGAGTGGGAGAGACGGAATTCCTGAAGAGATCAAATATTTTGTAACCCATAAGGGGCATGATCTCAAGGAAATTCATGGAATGTCCCCACTAGAAGTAATTTTAGAAGAACTGAGCATACAATCTCTAGGCTAACAGCAATTAAAAACCAAAAAAAGGCATATGCACACCTGAACTTTTCAGGTAGAGAGTTGTGCCCAAAAAGGCATATGCACACCAGACCTTTTTAGGTAGGGAGTTGTGCCCAAAACTGCATATGCACACCGGACCTTTTCAGGTAGAGAGTTGCGCCCAAAAAGGCATATGCACACTTGACCTATTCAGGCAGGGAGTTGCGCCCAAAAAGGCATATGAACAACTAACCTTTTTAGGCAGGGAGTTGTGCCCAAAAAGGCATATACACACTTAACTATTTTAAGCAGAGAGTTGCACCTAAAAAGGCACATGCATACCTGACCTTTACAGGCAGGGAGTTGCTCCCAAAAAGGCACATGTACACCTGACCTTTTCAGGCAGGGATTTGTGCCCAAAAAAGGTATATGCACACCTGACCTTTTAAGGCAGAGCATCGCACCTCGAAGCAGGAAGTCAAATACAACTTTCCAAGACAGGGAAGCGTACCCAAAAAAGCCTTAGGCAAAGCAAGCAAAGCGAGTTTTCCTAGCGCATGCCTCGACGAGTCAACTATAAGGCAACGTCGGCAGACAGACATGTAACAAAAATAATTAAGGCATAAAGCAGGAAAAAAAGGGTAAAGAGTAAGAAGGAAACAAATGGAGGCAACCCCCTAGTTGTTGCGCAAGGCACCCCAACCTAATCCATCAAGATTTTTTCCCCATCAACCAGGGGACTTTCCAAAATAAACAACAAAGTCTTACACGGAAATATTTTGTTCTGCCCCTTATGGGAACTTACACAGAAATACTAGAAATAAATTTTCAAACTCCTGAAGTTCCAACAACCTCGATTTGTGCCTCGTCCTATGCCTCGTCCTGTGCCTTGCCCTGGTCTTTTGCCTGCTTGCCCAACGCCCCAGAAGTAGCCTGCATTGCTTTCCTAGATAAGCATGTAGCCAAGTTTGACAACCCAGGAGACGTCCAATGCAATTTCATCCAGATTCCACCCCTTCAGATCGACAGTGACCATGTCAGGGTGGAGTGACGTGAAGTATTTGGAAAATTTGTGCTCCTGGAAGGGACAAAGACCTTACCGATAGGCTCATGGAGAGCATTGGCATCGGTGATCTCACCGGCGATATCAAAGGCCATGTAAATATCCTTCACCAGGAGTTGAGAAGCTCTCTGACTCTTCACGAATTTGGAGTAGATGTGTAGGAATCCGCACGAGAAGACCCATCCACGGGAGGCCTGAAGTTGAGCCATGTCAGCCTCATGCCCACTGAGGGTAAGCTGCAAGGACCCGGTCACTCCACACTCTAGCTCCAGGTCTCCCTCGGCACTAGTGGCCCTCTCACAGAGTTTCTGCACATCAGTAGTAAGATCTTTCATGCTCTGGCAGAGATGAGATATTTTGCATTGGGAGGAAGCCAACTCACTGCGCACCTTTTTCAGCTTCAGTTGAACTGCAAAGGTAGCGCACAAATGCTGCAAAGGAAGAGACCAAGTCACAAAACTAGAAATAAAACTTAAACAAACACAGGTAAATAGAAATGATAAACATACCTCCAGGGCAGCGGGGATGTTACGGTCAGCAACACTGGAGGAAGAGATGACTTTCAGGTTACGGTCAGTGAGTCATGTATTATAATGCTCTACAGGGAGAGCCTTGGACAAAAACTCCATCCTAGATTGATGCCCACATCTGGCTATAGCACGAGGGATAGGGTCTCCCTAAGGCGCAAAACAAATGGCGAGAGCGGTGGAAGAAACAAGAGGGACAGAAGGAACGATTGAAGGCAGGATAGGCTCAGACGGAGGAGTTTCAGGGTCCACCTCCGCAGCAGTACTTTTATCTTTCTTGACCAGGCGGTGGTCCTTACGAAACAGCCTGCTGGCACCCTCGGGATGGGATTGTCATGCTCAGAGCTGGTAGACATAGCGATGGCAGGATCATGGCGGTTAACCTCCTCGCTATCATCATCAACGCACAAGTTTGGGCGGCTGGACAGAGTGACGCGATGGGACAAGCACGAATGATCACCAATGAAGCTGGCCATCGACATGTCTGCATAGAATAAAAAGATATCACATAGAGAAAGACATTGAAAAGAGATGCAGAAGAGCATTAAGAAAGAAAAAGTAAGCAAGCAGAGTTATTCATGTACCCCAGAGATCACCAGGACCACCCAGGGGTGTAACACTTATTGGCAAGTAAGGCAGGCCAAAAACGCAAAGAACAAGATCACTCAGGAAAAACTCAGCTTTTACTGATATCACCTCTAATACCGAGGAAAACTGGCTCAAGGCTGCCACCTCCCCGTGACTAAGACAGGCACCTCGGTTCATCGCAGGCCCGATAGGGAAAGCTCTAGTATGATCATCCCTCCTTAACACCAGTTCCCTATCCACATAAATAAACTTGGTTTCCATTCAACCCGGGTAGGAAGGTTAATTATCAGCTTGGGGACACCCTGTCTGAATTTTAAATGCATCCAGCTAGGGGGATTGGCCACAGGGTGGCAGAATATCCTAAACAAGGGGATAGAGGGAGTAAAATCCATCCCTAGGCACAAATATTCAAACCCTGATAGGATGCGTACAGATTTAGGGGGAAGGTTAGTGAGGCTAAGTTCAAAATATCCCATGACGGATTGGAAAAAGGTGGATAAAGGAATATGAAGCCCACTGGAGGTGATGGTCTCTATGTCCACAACTATCATGAGGTCTGGAGCATCTAAAATAGTCTCATAAGTCCCTGGAAGAATAATGTGTTTAGTATAATTGTCGAATTTGACACCGCTTAGCGCGCATAATTTCACGAAGATGCCGAATGTAAGCGCCCACATCTGGGGAAACCCTATGGAAACAAATCTCTTTGGGCTCACCTACAGTCCTATCCATAACTGGAGAAAAGAAGGGAAAGGAAAAAGGCAAAGAAAAGAGAAGAAGTTTGTTACCCGATCGATGGAGGATTAGATTGCAGTAATGACAAGGAAACGAGGGGATAATGGAAAATGAAGAACAGAGTAGTGGAGAAGGTGAATATTAAATATGAGGGAAGGATCCCCAGGACCCAAGGGACGTCTCGAAAGCAGGGAGACACCTCAGAATAATTACATTTTTGCCTAAAAAATAAGCAAATTTTATGACAAAAATCATGCAAAGGGCACAACAGACAGATGTGTGGTGAAAATTATAACAAAGAAGGCGATGGCTGGGACTGTGGTCCCACTTCCCTCGAAGTCACGACTTTTCAAATGGGAAAATGCAATTTTCCTTCTCAAAGCATGAAGCGACGCACAACTGGAGTGGGTACTAGCCAGCTCAGGAAGGTCCGCCTTGATTCAGCCGGACATCCTGTGCGGCGTAACGCAGAACCTCAGGCTGGGGGGACTTGATAATGTATGGGCATGGAGATCAAGACACGAATAACACAAGCCCATGAAGACACAAAATGCCCAATGCTGAGTCAAAGCCTAGCGTGGCTAAAAGGCATGGAAATGGAAACAACCAACTGACTGATGGGATGCAACCTGTCCCATCAACCACCAACACACCATATAACAAGGAAAAGTGCATGGAAGAAGGTATGTTCTCTGGAATCTAGGTTACAAAACACGCATCCCAATGCTTTTATAGGAACCCGGGCTAACTTGATTATCGGAGTAGGTCTGGCAAAAGCTAACCTGTCTAACTCGTGGATCTTTCTTGTAGGTTTTGGAGTTGATTCGGGGCTGGGATCCAGATGACGGAAACTACCAAATCTCCCATTAACAGAAAGAAAGAGTTGTAAGGATGGTGGGGAGCGGGTGTACCCCACGGAGCTGGGTCCTGAAACTCATAATGTTCAGTTGGGAGAGAACCAGTCGATAAAGGTCGGAGAATGCCTGCCGGTAGATGTTGAGAAGGAATTGATCAGTGCTCTGAAGGAGAATGCCCAGGAATTTTCCTGGAAGTTAGAGGGCATAATGGGAATAACAAAGGAGATCAGATGCCATGAGCTCAAGGTGAAGCCGATGAGCAGGACCGTAAAGAAAAAAAGGAGAACGCTGTGTAGAGAGAGAAATAAAGAAGTTAACAGGGAGGTGGAAATGCTGGTAACAGCCAGGATACGGAGAGAAGTCCCATACCCTGATTGACTGGCGAAGCTGGTATTAGTGAAGAAAGCATATGGAAGCTGGAGGATGTGTGTAGATTACATCGACTTGAACAAGGCCTGTCCCAACGATTACCCATTGTCGGTCATCAACCAAAATGTAGACGCCCTAAGCAATTCCCTGATAAAATGCTTTCTGACGCATACAAGGGATACTACCAAATCCCTATGCTAGAAAGTGATGTGGACAAAACTACATTTATCATGGAGAAAAGGGAAATTTGGGTACCGCATGATGCCATTCAGATTGAGGTACGCTGGAGCAATGTACCAGAGAGTAGTGGACAAAATCTCTCAGGAGAAGATAGGAAAAAAATTGGAGGTGTACATTGACGACATGGCGATTAAGAGCCCAAGTACGAAACCTTTGTAGGAGGCGTAGTGCATTCCCTGAAGCGGTTCAAAGAACAAGGCATGAAGCTGAACCCAACCAAGTGCCAGTTCAGAGTAGGAGCGGGAATGTTTCTAGGACACATGGTGTCAAATGAGGGGTTGCAGGCAAACCCAAAGAAGGTCAGGGAAATTTTGAAAATGAAATCCCCCAAAATCGTCAAGGAAATCCAGAGCTTGAATGGGAAGTTAGCAGCCATGAATCATTTTCTTTCCAGGGCCGTGGAGAGAGTGCTCCCTTCCTTCAAAATGCTAAAGAGATACGTGGACAAAAAAGGGATGGTACAGTGGGGAGAGTCGGAGGAAGCGGCGTTTGTGGAGTTGAAAACACACTTTAAACAGTTGCCAACGCTGGCCAACCCAAAGCAAGGGAAAGTGTTATACTTGTATATAGCAGTTAGCAGTGAGGCCATTAGCTCATCACTCATTCAGGAAGAAATAGGATCGAGCGCCCGGTGTATTATGTTAGCAGAGCCTTGCAAGGACCAGAGCGAGGATATACCGAGCAGGAGAAGCTAGCCCTAGCCTTGGTTCACTTAGCAAGAAGGTTAAGGTCATATTTTCAGGCACACCCGATGGTGGTGCTAACCAACCAACCAATGAAATTGATCCTCACACGCCCGGAAGTATCCAGGAGATTGGTTAAGTAGGCAGTGGAGTTAGGGGAGCACATCATCAAGTACGCACTTAGGAAGGCAATGAAGGGGAAATTCATCGAGGATTTTCTGGCAGAGATACCCGAAGAACAGGAAGAAAAAATGGAAGCCACACAGGGAACACAAGACCCATAGGAGCAGAAGCCAGCCAGCTTGCCAAGGAGTCATGAACGGCCTGGATTTCTAAAGCTATATGTCATCGGAGCTTCAGGGGTAGAAGGAGCAGGGGACAGATTGATAGTATCCGACCTAGATGGAGTAGAGGCAACATACGCCATGCACTTCAAGTTTCATGCCTCAAACAATGAGGCCGTATACGAAGCGTTAATAGCAGGAATGGAGATAGCCAAAAAACTGGGAGCAAAAAAGTTACGTTTACGAAAAATCTATGCTGGGTGAACTAATACAGTGGGCAGTACGCTGCCAAAGAGCCCGCCATGAGGAAGTAGTGCGATAGAGTCAGGTGCTTGGTCGCAGAATTTGAGGAACATACGCGCAGACACTCTAAGCAAGTTGTCTTCATCCGCCCACGCACACTTGACCAAGGTCGTGTTGGTGGAAGAATTGGAGAACAGATGCTGCAATCGGATGAGGCAGCAGCAAGATAAATCAAAGGAAATGCCCTGGGCTACGCCATAAAAGATGTTTTGCTATACAAACAGGGCTACGTGGAGCCATGGCTCAGATGTGCAGACCTACACCTGCCAGAGGTGGTGTTACGAGAAATACATGAAGGAAGTTGTGTCAGCCATCGGGGACCAAAGACAGTGGCTATGCGGGTGCGGGGTACTACTGGCTCACAATGAAAGCAGATGCGGAGAAGATAGTGAAAGAGTGCCACAGATGCCAGGAGCACGCGAATGTGCAGAGATTTCCCAATGAAGAAATAAGCAGCATAAGGTTGCCATGGCTCTTTTCCAAATGGGGAATCAACATAGCCAACCATTTCCCCGAGGCAACAGACAGAAAGAAATTCCTGATAGTGGCCATAGACTATTTCACCAAGTGGGTAGAAATTAAAGCTGTGGCAACCATAACGGGAAAGAAAGTCACAAAATTTATATGGAGGAACATTGTGTGTAGGTTTGGGATCCCCCTAGATCATGATCAACAACAACGGGAAGCAATTTGCAACCCATTTTGAGACTGGTGCAAAGAGCTGAAAATCAAGTAGCAGTTCACCTTAGTCTCCCATCCTCAAGGAAATGGGTAGACATAGGTTACAAACAGGACCATCCTACGGCGCTTGAAGAAAAGGGTTGTCCAGCTGAAGACAGAATGGGAAGAGGAATTGGCGAGCATGCTATGAGCATACCGAACCACACCCAGAACAACAACTGGGGAATCCCTTTTCAAGTTGTGTTTCGGAAGCAAAGCAATCATCCCACCTGAGATTGCAGTGCCCAACAGAAGAGTTGCAGCCCCACTGCCGCTGGAGGAAAATGATGAAGCCATCAGAACGAACCAAGAAGTGCTAGAATAGCTAAGGGAGAAGTCAGCCTTGAAAGAAGCAGCATACAAGTCATGGATGAGCAACACTACAATAGTGGGGTGAGGCCCAGGAACCTAAGGTAAGGCAACCTCGCGATAAGAAAAAATGAGGCTAGCCGAGTGCAGGGGCAGAAAAATATTGACCCAACATGGGAAGGCCCTTACAAAGTGGTCGAGGTGCTGAGAAAAAGAGCTTATAAGCTGGAAACAATGGACGGACAGGCGATAGCTCGAACATGGAACATTGCAAATCTGACGAAGTACTACGTATAATAAGGTACCAGATTGCTTTTTCCATTGTAAAATAGTTTGTTTTGTTTAATCTTTTTGGGAAGCTGGGGCAAGCCATGAACACCCAATCTATGTGAGCCCGGAGAAGGACATGACTCGAGAGATTCTAAAGCATAACTTGCTCAGCCTTGTACTATACTTCTGCGTTTTCCCAGTTAATGTCTATTATGTGTACCTATTTTATTTCTATTTGTCTTTCCAAATTCTATAATATAGAAACAGAAAAAGAACCAGAAGACAGAAGATAGAAAAATGGTTACAAAAACCGGAACATGAAAATCGCAAAGTCAAACACTCCCAATTACGAAAACCGGAAGAGGCAAGCTGCAAAAAATAAAAACACACAAAGTTTTTTCTCCCAAAAACGAATGACAAAGAACTCCATTCAAAGAATCCTAACTGTAGAACAAGCAGTTGGGAAACACAAGCCTAGCAAGCACTAAAGCGTCCCTGGCCCCGCGCAGCCAAAGGAACGCTACCCAACCTTTTCAGGCTGAAGAAAAATAGACATGGCCCCGCGTAGCCAAGGAGATGTTAGCCAACCAGCAATAGGTTGAAGAACAAAGAAAGTAATGCAACGTGATAAGAGAAAGAGAAAATGACTTTGGTGGCCAATTATCACCTTCGTCCACCTTTGGACCCTTATCTTTGTTTTTAACAATTTTGGCTCATCAACTTACAAAACAGCTTAATCGTGGCCCCTTAAAAAGTGCTAAAACTGAGTTGTTTTGTAAGTTGAGGGACAAAAGTGTTCAAAAAAATGATAAGGGGCCAAAGGTGGACATGGGGATAGTTAAGGGGCCATCGAAGTTATTTGCTCCAAGAGAAAAGAGGGATAGCCAAACCCCCTTTTCCCAAGAGTTTTAAATTAAAACTTCGAAAAGGGGAAAATGGCACCCCAACAACATAAAGCATCCACCCCTACCAGGGACTTACAAAAACCAGGGGGAAGAAGACACCCCGCACAAAAACAAAGTATTTTTCCCCTTAAGGGGACTTACAGTCATCCAACATAATACATATATTTAAATTAAGCTGCGGCCTAAGAGCTGCCATCACCATCACCATCACCATCACCATCATCGTTGTTGTCACGTCATCCCGCCTGGTCATTGCTCTACCCCGCCTGGTCATACGCCGCCTGACCGCTTATCTGCCCCGCCTGCCTAGACTTGCTCACCTCAGTAGAAGAGCTAGAAGGTTGAACTGCCACAACATTGGGATCCCAAGCCTTAAGCTCCCTAGTAGTCATGCCCATTTCTAGAAAGGTGAAGTACTCAGAAAAGTTGTACTCACGAAAAGGTACAAAGACCCCACCAACTACACATTTTAGCTCCTCCGGATCAGGGATAGTGGCCTCCAGGTCAAAGGATTTAAACAAAGCCCCTACGAGAAACTCCAAAGCTAGGCGGCTATGCACAATCTTAGAATAAACACTAAAGAAGCCCCGAGTGAAGATCCACTCTAGGAAGGCACGCAGTATAGAGACTTTAGCCTCAAGCTTACCCATTGTCATTTGCAGCGAGCTAGAAACCCCCTTCCCAAGCTCTAAGTCTCCCTTGAGAGACGCAACCTAATAGCGGGAGCGCTCCAAGTCACCCTCTAAGAAGCCAGCGCGAGCACGGCTGCGCTGCAGGTCGCCAGTCAGGTCTCGGATAGACTACCAGGCCCATTCTAAATCCCCCTGAGTGACATCAAGTTCACAACGAAGCTTCTCTTGCTCAAGCTTCATAGCAAAAACAGAACACATATGATGGGGAAAGAAGTAAAGATTGAAGTTAGACGAAAGAAAAGTTAAGAGAAAAAAGCAAGAAGCGAAAAAATTAAGAATATCACCTCAATCATAGAGGAAACACAGCGTTCAGGGATGCTCATGGAGCCAGCCACATTCAAACCACTCTTGGAACGCCACTCCTCAAGCTAGACATTGAAGTTCCTCAAGGATAAGGCCCGAGACAGGAAGGTTTTTATGGCGAGAGACCCTTGGAGCTGCTCCCCCTCCACGGCCACTCGGGAGCTCAAAGCATTTAACATAGGGGGAGTGAAGCTCGTAAGAGAAGCAGGAGTCGCGCGGTGAGCGGGAGCCAAGAAGTAGGCACCTGGATTGAAATAGCAGAAACAACTACATGCACGATATTGGTAGAAGGAGTTTTGGGAATGCTTTCCAGAGATAGCTCCACCTGAGTAGGCACAGGGAATTGGTGTTTGCATTTCAGCGGAGGCATTTATTCCATATCAACAACAAAGGTGGCAGAAGTGTCGGAGACGATTGACCTCCCCCTTCGCCTCATTGACAGGATGAACAAGGTAAGATGGGACGGCTCGGCAAGACAGATGGCACAGGTCCCCGATCATGTCAGCCAAAGACATATATGTAGTTAGAGAACAAAGAGAAGCAGTCAGTAAGCCAGTCAAAAACTACGATAAAAACATGAAATGCATGAATCAAAGCAGCACGATTACTGTCTAAATTATATACCCCAAAGATCACCTGGGATGACCCCGATAGGCAGGTGAGGGAGGTCGACAGCGCCAAGAATAGAATCACGTAAAATTATGTCATTTTAGACGGAGAGTTTTGATAAAATTGAGGTGAAAGGGAGAAGAGGATTCATTTCCCGAACACTAAGATGTGCTCCCCACGCCTTAGCAGGCCCATCCAGGAAGCTACCAGGCCTAACCGATCCCCCTAACACCAGACAATAATCAACAAAGACAAACACGCGAGGAAAACCCTACTAACAATTTAGACCCACCCGGCCAAAATTTTAGGAAGGCTTAATCTGGAGGCATCTCAAGAATGACAATAGACCTTGAATAGAGACACGGTGGGAGAATGTTTAAGCAGCGGATGAGGACCTCAAAACTGAACATCATATGGATGGAATTCGGAGGCAGATTAGTGAGGATAAGCTTGAAATAGTCTAAGATAGATTGGCAAACAGATGACAGAGGGAAGCGGAGGTCACTAGACTGTAGGGTTTTGGGATAAACATCGTCATCCCCTCAGGGACGTCAAATTATATGGTGGACATATTACACTAGTATCACAAAAGGAATCAGACTTAGGAGGACCTATGGTGGACACCATGTTTTCCTAGGGGCTTACTCTCAAAATTTCCCAGAAAAGGGATGCGAGAAGAAGATAGTAAAACAGAAAGACAGTACCTGGAAGCACAGGAGAAAAAAAAGGGAATGTGAAAAATGGAGAAGACGAGGATGGAGAATGAAGAAAATGAAGTAAATAAACCCTGGTGCCACATTCAAAGCGCACTCTTAGGAAGCCAAAGAGATGCGATGCCAAAATGATTAAGGCGTTAGGGCTACACAACTTTTCATCCCAATGAAACACGCAATTGCAGTGAATACAGACATGCATCAAACCAATGGCACATGATGCACACCCACGGGTGTACTCTAGTGGTTGGGACATGGGTGGGAAAGCCAATAAACCCAGGTTCGATCCTCGGCAGTGGTAGTGTGGGGATTTCTTGCCTTGCAAGGCTCCCTTGTGCGCACCGAGGCAATGCTGAGCCCATGGGTCCTGGTGCTGGGCTACCGTGATTTATCTCTCATATGATGGTCTGGGTGTGGGCTGGTATGGGCCGCTGAGGGCGAGCGGATGATCGTCTTTTGCCAATGGCACATGATGCGACTGTTGGAACAGCAAACGTCAGAACTTTATAAAGGTGTGATTTTTCAAAAATGCACTAACAGCAATTTCCACTGAAAAAATCTAAACATACACATCGAGATGCTCAGCCCCACGGCCTACGCAAAGCCGACACAGGGCCTTGGACTGGGGAACTTAATAATATATAGGCCAAAAGGCCTAAGGCCGAGGCAAAGCTAGCTCGGTTCCCGTTTTGATGGACGCACGTGGGATTGACCCAGCAAAACAATGGACAAACGGAGATATGACTAGTGCTGTCCCATCAAGCCACTAACTTATATACCTAGAGCGCATCTTGCGAAAAATGTATAATCACTATCCGACTTCCTAGAAACGTTCCTTAGAAACCATAGAATAGCTCTCTTGACAGACTTGATCATCGGAGCAGGAATGGCCCAACGCCAACCTTCCTGACCCTTGTCTCTCTGTCTTGTAAGTTTTCTATCAAGCCTAAGAAGGTGGGATTGTGATCCAAGTTAAATACCAAATATAGACTTAACAAACTGCGAAGAGAAAACACATGTCGAGAAACATGCACCAAGTAGCCAATGTTGCTTAAGCGGAGAAACATTCAACCACTACCACGAATATTATGCACATAACTGTCACTCTAGCCATAATTAAGAGAATGTGGTCTGTGCTATTAATGTGGGGAAAAGTCGTCCAGCCACCACGATGGTCATGACTATCACGATCTTTGCAGCAAATGTTACCTTGATAATGTATACCCATCAGGCCTATAGATAGACTACGGATTTACATATAAGGGTAAGAAACAACTAGAAATGAGATACTACTATTCTATATTCAGTAATAGAGGATACTGACTTAGACATCGTAGCCTCTACCTCAGATCCAATTCAGGAATTTGCTTGTAGGATCCAAACGTCACAGTACCATTTTATCGCTAATCCGAGATAGTCACTATTATTTGGAAGGAACAACCACTTCATCAGTGTCGTCCATGGGGAAGATTATAGTTTTCATTGTTCGTTTTAAGTCATCGTGTCAAGTTATTGAAGATTGACAAGCTAGGCTGAAAACGTAATTGTGTAGCTCCCTCAACTGCTGAACTCACCACCCAGTCAACCCTAACTACTTCCCGTGATCGAAGATGTCCACGAAAGTGGAGACAACCTTAAAGTAGAATCCTCCACACTGATAAAGAGAAGCGAGCTTTCACGTTGTTTCTTGAGGCTAACAAAGAGTAGCTCTACATGCAGTTCGTCGGCACAACAAAAGAGAGCCGGAAAATCCTTAGGAACCCGAGAGGGGGCAGCATTGAAGAGAAAAGTAGCTACCATACGGACATTGTGAAGACTCCAAAAAAAACTTGGGACAACATAGTAGAGGAAAAAATAGAGCACTCTGCAGACACTATAAGTAAATAAACAGATAGGTTAGGAGACGCTAGAGAAGGGAAAGAAAAATAGGATAAAGAGCGCGTGGAACAAGGACGTGGGTCATCTTATGACCCATTTTGACCTAATTTCCTCAATCCGCAAATTTAATTTAGAGCAAACGAACTTCTGTGGCCCTCAAACTATCACCTTTGGCCCTCCAGTTTTTCCTCATACTTTTGGCACCTGAACATACAAAACTCGTGAATTGTACCCCTTCCGTCAAGTCAAACCATTAAGGTGTGGTCAAAGAATTAATTTTAGGAATAGAACTGACATTTTCCATTTACCATTTTCTTTTATCTTTTTTTTTCATTTTCTATTTTCTTTCCCTTTCCTTTTCTTGTTCATTTCTTTTTCTTTCCTTTTCATGTTCTCTTTTCTTTCCCCCATTCCTCTTCCTCCAGTAGAACCTAGCCTCCGACCACCACTGCCACCACTGACCAGCGCCACCCAAACCTAGGCCATTACCCTAGCTCTTCCTTTACCGTCCCCAATCCCAGCACAACACCACAAAATTGTGTAATTCACACATAAAATGTATGCAATTCGTAACAATTCACACACAAACACAAACACAAATTTGTAATTTACACAAATATAAACACAATTATGTTCGAACACAAACACAAATTCTGTAAAAGAGATTCACACAATCACAATTCTTATATTCGGAGATTGAACTATTGCTACATCTGCACTCAACCATAGAAGAAGTTGTTCCTGGCCTCTTTGACGGTCAACTACATCCTTCACACCGACGACTCACTCGTATCTTTGATATCGCTCGGTCCAAGACCTTGCTCTCAGTGATGGCTTATTACTGTGCCCGCGACCTACTCCCTCTGTCCCAGCTATTTCTGCAAATTTTGACTTTTTCAAATTGACCAGAACTAATTTTGACAAGTAATATCTTTAATTATGCATATTTAAAAATGATGAAAAAAATAATATTATAAAAATAGATGTTAACACGATTCTAATGATATCATATATGATAATATATTATTTTATACATTACTTGAAATTTACTTTTCTAAGTAACAAAGTTTGACTAAATGAATAGTGACAAGTGCAAAAATAGCTGGGACAGAGGGAGTATTAGCCATTGCCAGCTGAGTTTGCTCGGGTGGGGCGATTTGGACCCCTGTAAGTAGCAGCACGTTCAATGCGATTCCAACGATCGAGTGACCCGGATCCAAATAGGGAATCAGGGCCTCACCGGATCCCTCCCTCCCAACCTCACGCCCTCGAGATTTTTGAGGTTTTCCAGAACAATCTCAGTGGGCCTGTTCAGACTCTATCCGGGTTGAGTTCACTCCAGCAGGTCAAGCTCAGAGACAACCAGTTTACTTCCATGACCCCTGATTTCTTCAAGCATAACCGCCGCTGCCGGGATTGGAATTGGTGGCAGATTACGAGAACGAAGCGGGTACCAGGCTAAGAACATTGGTGGCAAGCACGTCAGTGTTCTTAGCGAGCTTAGCTTCTTGAGGAATAAAGGAAAAGGCGCCGACGGAAGTGCATAAGGGTTCCAGAAAATGCGCCGGGAGAATAAGGGGAAATTAAAAGAAAGAGTCATCTCTTGAAGATCAAGTTTAAAGTGCAAATTAGAAGGAATTAGATAAAAAGTTTTATATTGCATAAATCAGGTTATAAACTTTATTATCACTACACATTGCATAATAAATTTTTAATATTCCAACCTAGACCTTTTACCTTGTATTATTTTAATTAAACTTCATCTTTTCATAAGCCTATGGAAATATGACCTTTTCCAAGACTTTGCCTAAAAGAAAATGAAAAAAAAAGAAAAAGAAAAGAAAAGAAAATTAAAGAAAATGATAGAAGAAAATAGAAAATGTCAGTTTTACCCCTAAAACTAACACTTTGACCATACCTTAACTATTTGACCTGGCGGAAGATGCACAATTCACCAGTTTTGTAAGTTCAGAGGCCAAAAGTGTGGGGAAAAAATTTAGAGAGCCAAAGGTGAACGAGGGTGATAGTTCGAGGACCACATAAGTCGTTTGCTCTTTAGTTTAATTTAGACTAAATTATTTTTTTAGTCTCCTACACATTCTTCAATACCTTCTTTTAGTCCCCCACTACAAAACCACATTTAATCGGGCACTAACATTCTAAAAATGGATCTTTTGGTCCCCTGAGGCGGTTTTTAGGTAAAGTCAATGGTGAAATTGGTCAAAATATGTAAAATTACCATTACACCCCTGAGTTAAAAAAGAAAATCAGGGACGTCATCACCTCTGTCTGCCGTCTGTCTGCCGTCTGTCATTGCCTATGTTCATCTTCTCTTGAGTAGAAGCTCGCCGTCCGTCATCGCTTCTGTGCCGTCCTTCATTGCCTCGCCAGCACATGTCAGCACTCGCGAGTTATCTTCTCCCTCTGGCGTGTGCATCTCAGCACAGTTTTCACTCTCCATCACAGTCGCTCGTCATCCTCTTCTGTCGCTTCGCCGCTCATCTTCCTCTCTCTCCGTCGCCTCGTCATTCGTTACTATCACCATGTCGCTCGTCTTTGTCGCCTTGTTGCTCTTCACCGTCGCTCGTCGCTATCGCCTTGTTTCTTGTCGCAGTCGCCTCTCCGTCGTCACCTTCACCTCAATCGCTGAAACCCTAGCTCCACCGTCGATCTGAGTTCTTACTCCGCTCCGCCAATCTGCGTTCTCTCTCCGTTCAGCACTATATCGCGCTGCGCTGGAAATGTTTTCTTCTCACCCCGCTAGTAGAAGCGTCGAAAGCATAGATTGTTGCCGGTGGAATTGGAAGCGTCAATCGGCGGCGGTGGTTAGCGGCGGCGATGGAGTAAGGAGCAAGGGCCGGCGGTGGAGTAAGGAGTAAGGGCCGGCGGTGGTTTAGGGTTTCCAACGAAACCCTAAATTAAAGAAAATTAAAAGGAAATTAAAAGGAAAAAGGAAATATTCAAAATTTTAAAAAAATAATTGAAAATATTTTTAATTAGTAAAATTACTAAAATACCCCTGATTATATCTTAATATCATTCCAGTTTACTTGAAAACCGCCTCAGGGGACCAAAAGATTCATTTTTAGAATGTTAGTGTTCGATTAAACGCGGTTTTGGAGTGGGGGGCAAAAAGAAGGTATTGAAGAATATGTAGGGGACTAAAAAAATAATTTAGTCTTTAATTTATTAGAAATTGCAAAATGAACTTTCGTCTCACCTTAAAGCATAGTGAAACGGTCCATTAAGAAACTTTCTCGATATACTTGGTAGTATTCCATCTGTCCTATAAAAAATGGCATAACTGATTTTAGCTCACTGTTTTGTAAAAATAGTTTTTTTACGTACACTAATGTAGTAGAGAATAAGTGTGAAAAGGTAGAGATATTTGAGGGTAGAGATATTTGGGGAAAGTAGTGGGCCCAATCTGAAAGTTGTTGAAGTAAAAAAAAGATATCGTAAAATTTTAACAACATATTTTAACAAGATATTGAAAATTCCTTAACCTACAATTTTACTCAATTTATTAAATATTGCATAATAATCTTTCGTCTCACCATACGATATAGTGAAACGGTCTCATAGGATACTTTCTCAATATAGTATTCCATCTGTTCCATAAAAAAATGTCAGAATTGTTTAGGCTCACCATTTCATGCAAGCTGATGTAGTAGGGAACAAGTGTGAAAAAGTAGAGATATTTGAGGAAAGTAGTGGGGCCAATTTGAAAGTTATTGAAGTTAAAAAGAAAATTATGAGAATGTAACTCTTTTTAATTTCCTAAGTAATTTTAAATCATGTCATTGTATTTACGAACGAAAAAAGAAACTGTATAAATTTTTATGAGCGGATGGAGTATAATATTTCGATCAATGACCTCTCTTCTTATAAGCATCACTTAAAGGAAAATTAATATTTTATATTTGAGGAAGTATAAGGAAATGTGGCATATCCATTTGACAAAGTCATGTGAGAGACGGTCTCGCAATGAGACCAGGAATTAAATTGTTAAGAATGTAGCATGGATTTTCTAATTAAAGTTTTAAAAGTCTAGGGATTGGATGTGAAATTTCATTAATTTACATTTAAGTCTAGATATAAATATCAACATTTTCTCATTTTTCTCTTATATTTTTCTGAAACTTTATCTCTCCTCTCATTTCCTCTCTCATGCATGAACTAACTCCTTATTCTCTCTCCACTTCATTTCTCTTTTACCTTCTTCTCTTCCCTCTCCATTTCTCTTTCATCTTCCTTCAATTCGAGCTTCTTTTCTTCCAATTAACCGCACATCCTCTCCATTTTTCTTCCTCCTTTTATGTGCGCAATTGTTCGTTGAGATCTTTGAAGTTTTCCGGCAATTTTTCCAGCGAATTTTCTAGTATAGCTTCGGTTTCTTGTGGCCGAACACAATACGAGCTTCTTTTTGTATTTATCTTTGAAGGTAATGTCTTTGCTCGGATTTTTTATGCATGTTTTTTATTTTTTTCGATTTTTGTTTGCTTTTTTTGGTTCATGTGGGGATTTCTCTATTTTTTATGTTTTGTGAGTTGTTCTTACGGATTTGTGCAAATATTTGTGTTGTTGCTGCTGTTTCTTAGATATCTAAGAAGATTTGCCTCACTGTTGATGTAAGTTTTCTTAATTTTTGGTTGTGATATTTTATGTACAGTTAATGATGTTTCTCGTTTCCAGGGTGATGTTTCAGGTTTTAGTCTTAAAGTATTGTTATCAGTTGTGATGTTTTAATTTCAGCGCTTGATACTTATGGTGTTTTCATGCTTAAGTGTGCAATTGATGTTCAGTTTTGATTGTGTGTGATATCTTAGGGTTTTGGTATGATTTGTGCTAATTTTTGTGGTGTTGGTGGTGTTTCTTAGATGTCTAAAAATGCTTGCCCACTGTTGCTGCAATCGAGAAGGAAAGAGGATCTGTAAATTTTGTTATTTTGCAGATGTGATGTTTTAAATATTGTTGTTGATGTTTCAGGTTTTATGTTTGATCTTTCATGTTTAGGTTTTAAGTACTGTTATCTGTGGTGTGATGATTTAATTTCAATATTTGATGTTTGTAGTATTTTAAGTGTGCAACTGATGTTCAGTTTTGTAGTTTTGATTGTGTGTGTGATATCTTAGGGTTTTGTTACTATTTGTGCTAATTTTTGTGTTGTTGTCGTTGTTTCTTAGATGTCTAAGAGCACTTACCCACTATTGCTGCATTCGAGAATGAAGTAAGAACTGTAAGTTTTTTTAGCTGTGATGTTTTAGATACTGTTGTTGATATTTCAGGTTCTATCTTTGAGCTTTCATGTTTAAGTTCTAAGTATTGTTATGTGTGTTAGTGTAATGTTTTAATTTCAGTGTTTGATGCTTGTGTGTTTTCATATTTAAGTATGAAACTGATGTTTAGTTTTGTTCTTTTGATATTTTAGTGTGTACTGTTTGATGTTTTTAAATTTTGAGATTGATGATTTAAATACTGTACTTAATTTTTCTCAATGTAGTTGTCAGTGATGTTATTTGTGCTATTGTGATGTTTTAACTACAAATATTGATGTTTTAATTAATGTATGTGATGTTTTATATTATTGCACATAAATACTTTCCAAGGCACAGCTCTACGATGCCATTTTTAGTTAATAAAAAAATGTTATGAGGAACCATACTCTGAAGGTGTTCCCTTGAATAGAGAATCATAGTTGACCTTTGATCTTTGCATTGATGGAGTATGAGAGTCGTCCTCTTTAAAACCAGTAGGAGAAGGCAAGTTTGTGAATGAGCGAGCAACAAGGGAAAACAAGTCGGAGGAAAATAGAATTTGATTGTTTGAGATGTATTGTTTGAAAATTATGTTTTATAATTATTGGCTTATTTGTTAGAGTTAAAGCACTAGATTGTTATTGATATTTTAGGTTGAGTTGATTTTTTTTCCAGTATTTATGTTAGCGGATTTTAGGGCAGTTGAACCCTTTTGTAATGAACGATGTTTAATAAGTTATTTCAAATGCAACAACAGTAGAATGTATAAGTGCAGTGGAGCATATGAATATCCTGTTTAAATCAACATTTTCATCAGTACTATTGTAAAACATCAAACAAAAATATTTAACCATCACAATATAACTGTGTAACATCACAATATGACAGTAAATAATAATCAAGCCCCAACAACCTGATTTTAGATCAATTGAGCAGTATTTGTATTTTAATTGTGTATTGAATGTTAAATTGTTTTTTTTTTTAAGTTTAACTAATTCTATATGATTTTTAACTATTTTTATTTGATGTGTATTTTAGTTTATACAAAACCTTGTGTGAAACCGTCTCACCATAACTTATGGTAAGATGAGAGACTAAATTGCAATTATAAAATGCTAACAATTGTAACACGCACTTGCGTGAAAGTTGTAGGGATGCGTGTGTGGATGGGAGGATGTGCGTGAAAGATGATAGTTTTAGCGAGCGTGCATGAAAGAAGGGACACGTGCGTTGATGCCAACGTAGGGAGATGGAGTGAGAATTGAATTTCTAACAAAATAGAAAGAATAGGGAATCGAACCCTTAACCATCTATCTTCTTTAAGGTCATGGGCAGTGGTAGAGATTACTATCGGTCTCTTACCAATTAAATATATTATTTTTCTCCCTCTCTCTTCCACCTCAGCTTAAGAGACCACTTAAGAGACAGCCCTTTTTTTCTCCACAATGATTAAGAGATCACTATATACTATTCATGGAACCCACTTGATTTTCACTATCCTACTCATTAATTTGATCATTACATATTATTTTAAATAAATTTATCCACCAAAAATAAGTTGAATGCAAAATTTAATATAATGTTTAAATATTTAAATATAAATTCATTTTTTAAAAATATGTTAAATAATTTGTTTTTCTCATTCTTGTCAATACCATGCTTTAGTGTAAAAAATAAAATGAATTTCAATTTTTTTGAAGAAACTATTAAAATAAAATTAAATAAATAAATACTATGAGAATTCATTTTTTCTATAAAATAATATGGAAAACATAAAAAGTGCGCAAAACCAAATATAACAATAATAAATTTGGACATTACATATTATTTTAAGGCAAAGTCTTGGGAAAGATGGTCTTTCCATAACCTTATGGAAAGATGGGGTTTCATTAAAATAATAAAAGGTAAAAGGTCTTAGTTGCAATCTTAAAATTTTAGCATGCAACATGTAGTAGTTATAAAATTTATAACCCGGTTCATGCAACCCAAAAAACTTGTCTTCATTTCTTCTAATTTACACTTTATACCTTGGTATTTCCATGACTTATGGAAAGACCATCTTTCAAGAGACAGACTCTTTAACTTATAAAATAAAAAATTTTAAAATAAAATTACGACTTTTAGGTCAAAAGTTAGGGAACTTATACTTATAGGAGTCAGTTTCCTGCGAGACCGTCTTATCGTAAGACTAGGGACTAGAGGGAAAATAAGGAAATAGTAAATTAAATTCGGGAGTAAACTTAGTAATATTTCTAGCTCGGGGTATTATTTGTAATAAGTGCTAAAAATCAGGGACTAGTATGCAATTTCAGAAAATAAAATATATGCACCTTCTCCCTCCCTTTTCTGCAAACCCTAGTTTCTCTCTCCATCGCCTCCCTCCTCCACCTCCCCGTTTCAACAAATTGGTGGCACCTCATCCACATCCTGTGCTCCCTCAACTGCCTGCTCTCCTTCACGAAGGCGCTAGCACTATTCCACCCCCACCAGTGCCAACTCACAAAATGCATCGCACCACAACACGAACAACACCGAGCGTTGTCTTAAAGGTATGTTCTCTCGTAGGATTAGAAGCAAAATTCCACGTTGTGACTGAAATGAATTATATTTTACAACTGTGCTTACTCCAAAAACTTGCGGAATATGATTAAAGAGAACTTTCAAGTTTCAACATCAGTCCTTGGAATTATCGAGAACGGAGGAAAAAAGTGGCGTATCTATGATACCAACGCTTTTTAATATAAAGTCAGCAATCCATTGACTTTTCAACGATAAAACATCAAACAAATACAAAAATACACTTTGAAATAAATTGATTAAAACATCAAATAAAATACTAAAAATATTAAATTAGAATGGTTAAACATAAAATAAAATCTTAATTTATACATCGAATTAGAATAGTTTAATGTTAAGTATAAACTAAAGAGAGAGGCTCGTGTGAGACGTTATAATTTATAACGAGACCAGGGACTAAAAGTGAAAATTTCAACAATAAATGAAAAAATTCGCGGGTCTTGGATCGGGTTAAACGGATAATTCAAGCTCTGGCCACGCGCCTAAAATTTCCAATTCCTTTCGGGCTCCGCCTCCACCTCCTTCAGACTCTCATGAACTCCGACGACGCAGCTTGAGTCCAGCCTGAATCCATGATTCTGCGCAGACCGATTGCGATGCAATGTCCTCGATTTCGAGATTCCGATTGTGCTCGATTCTGGATTATGCCCAATGATTTAGTTGAATCTACTCAATTTCTGCCGAGTTTTTGTGTTGGTTAGATCTGTACATTCCATTTCTTTTATGTGATTTTGATTGAAATTGGAAGCGTTTGAGCGGTCTAGATCTAAATACTCCTCTTCTTTTCCCGCTCGATCCGAAAGTGCCAATGGAAGAAAATAATTTGTCCCTTCTCATCTGTAAGATTCCACCGTCTCTGTTTTCCAAACCATGGCGGTGGCCGATTGGAGTATTCTAGCGACTACTGCCGAACAATGAACAATTCGAGCATTGATGCATGACAGCATGAGTCTCTTCAATACTCCCGTAAATTTGAACCCTCGTCATTACAACGTTCAACACATATATTTGACTATTAATAGTTTATATATGTATAAGATACGCTGAAAGACGATCTTTCCATAAATCATGGAAATACCAAGGTTTAAAATGTAAATTAGAAGAAATTAAGATAAAATTTTTTTATTGCATGAACCGGGTTATAAATTTTATAACTACTACATGTTACATACTAAATTTTTAATGTTGCAACTACGACCTTTACCTTTTATTATTCGAATTCAACCCGTCTTTCCATAAGCCTATGGAAAGACCGTCTTTTCCAAGACTTTGCCTAAGTTAAAACAAGTAATAATGTGTATTCGAATGTAAAAATATTTTTAAAAATATAATATAAAAATATATTTTTAAAAATTTAAATTTAGTATATAATTTAACAAATACATTATACCAGCAGAAAAATACACTCAATTAGATAGACCACATATCAGGCGAATCTACTCTTTATATTTTACACACTATGACACTACACATATCATAATTCCGCTTTTTATAGTCTTAGGTGAAATATGTTAGAATGAGTTTTTAAGCGGACCAGACGAATGACGTGTACACAAACACATTAACTTGACAATTAATGTGTGAACATAAAAAAACATCCAACCAATTATCAAAGAAAACTTGATCTTAAGGATGAATACATTCTACCCATGTTGGAAGCTTTCATCAAGTTAGACTTGGCAGCGTCCAGCAATGGGTCTGCTTCAATGGCCTTGCTAAAGCAGAACTTTGCTTCGTCCCACATGCCCTCGGCTACGAACACGAGACCTAGGTTGTTGTATGCTGGAGCATAACCTGGATGCAATTCCAGCGACTTGGAAAACATCGCCTTTGATTGTTCGTACTTTCTCAGTTGCCGGTAGAAATTTCCGAGGTTGGAAAATATTGTGTGTGCCTGCTGAGAAGGAGCCAGTGATAAGGCTCTCTTATAAGCCTCTTCAGCTTGCGATGTATCCTCACATAACTGCAACGAGATACCTGAAATGCATACGCAGAGAATGAGATGAACAATGACATGCAATTGTAGTTCTGTAGAAGAAACAGAGAACCATATGAAATGTGAAAGACTTAACATTACCCAGATTTGACCATGCATAGCTGCAATCAATAAGCCGAGCAACAGCAGCCTTGAGGTAAGTCTGAGACATTTTAAATTGTTGGGTACAAAGGCTGTGATGCCCAAATTGATGCCACTGGACAGCGTCATCAGGATCTTCCTCTATTGCCTACTTCACATGACATGGAGAATTATGGAAATTAAAATTGGCTCATGTTTGAAACATAAGTGATCTTCAACTTCTTCCCCATTAAATCCCATTTGCATTGCCAAAGAGAACATAATGACAAAGGGGGCATCCAGTACGCTAGTAGATATACAACATAACAAACTTCCAGAAAAGGGATAATGATATTACAGTTTTTCGCAGAAAGTAACTGAACTAGTTTCAACACACATCGTGGGAAGAGTCCGCACAAAGAGTGGATTGACAACAAAGCCAAGCAATAACTTGAATGTCAAGTAGTCTACTTTGAACCAGAAGGAAAAAATGGTGAGAGAATAATGGTACAGGCACATCAGCAAGTATTGAGTTGTACATGTGTCACATTAAAACGTTAACAGAAGACATGTTCACATATAAATTCCAGCCGACTGTCCTTATTGGATCAACAACTTGTAAGAAATATTATTCTTTTTTATCTAACAATGTTATTACGCATTTGAACCTTGAGGCAAGTCCTCATCAATAGAAACATACACAGATTCCTTTTAGCTGAAGAATAGAAAGAGATAAGTAACTTCAGTTCAACATACTTGTGCGTGTGTGTGTGAGGGAAGGAGGGAGGAAGGGATATAATGCTTATTGAACCTGTTTGAGACTGTGTGTAGCGCGTTCTTCAACTTCCAACAAATCATCATTCTCAATATCAAATCCTGCAGCTATCTCATGTTGAGCCTTGTGGACCATAGCAAGGCCTGCCCAAGCTACAGGAGGCTCGATAATAGATGAGTCACCCTCTCGAAGTATAGAGGCCATTTCATTTCCAGCCCAAGAGAGCTGCTCACTTGGATTTTGACACCTTTCTGCATCTCTGATGCGGTGAACTCCAACAGCATATCTTGTAGCCAAACAATTAGGCTCCAGTTTTCCAGCCTAAGTATTTACAAGCAAACTCTCAGAAGGAATACAACACTGATTGTATCTACCTCTTCCTTAATTTTTGGGAACCACAAGGACTTTCATTCAAATGTATGAAAAAAACCCAATGCCCTCACTACTTCCAGACTAACATAAGAGAAATGAGATTATGAGCTAATCCAGTATCTAACAGTACAGACAAACTTATCATAAACAGAATACCACTCGTGCAATAAGTCATGAAGTTAGTACATAATGTAAAAAAATTTACACATTGGTTCTCTTTATCAAATCACTAAACTCTACGCAATACCATCATAATAATAAGCAAGTGTAATCCCAAAACATAACAATTACACTGAAAATATTGTAGTAGCACGTAAACAATCTCAACTACAAACCAGAAGAACAAAAAACTAATCAAGATGGGAGGCTTCTGGCTGATTATGAACTCACTGTGATGAATAAGAAGTATATTTAATGGCTTCTACATTTAGAGGTCTATCCAATACGTTAAATCTTGTGTCATCCCACATCTGATGCATACACAAAGAGACCAGTGATGTGAAAATAAATCTTGGACTTATGGTTTAACAACTAAGCAAAAGCTACAGAACATTTATCCCGACATGTGGCGTGAACAGTTGTGAGTTACTAACTAACATTTTGAGATAAAAGGTTTAGGCCCAAAAGGTTATTGGATCAGCCTATGTATAGAGGGGTGGGTATACTATGATAATTGGATTTTTCTAACATGTGCTCAACCAAAGAAGATTCATTAATAAAATGTGGAAAAAAGTGCTTTTATAACCCTACCTAGTTGACATAAGTGTCAATATAACCTTTCAATATTCGAAAGTGTCAATATAACCCTATATAGTTAGTGAAAGTGTCAATACAACCCTATAAGTTTTAAGGATGTGCTGATATAACCCTACAAACATTAGAAATGTGCAGATATAACCCTACAAACATTAGGAATGTGCTGATATAACCCAATAAGATTGCATAATGTGCTGATATAACCCTACCTAATTTCACCGAACTATGGCGGTCCGGTGAACTATGAGGGTAAATATGTCCACCTAATTTTAGAGTTAGCCCAAAGGGTATTTTGGTCAATTTATATAGAGTCAACGCTGGAAAATTGAGGTCAATGCCGAAAATGGGGTCTAAGGTTTATATTCGCACTTTTATTAACTAGTTAGGGTTATATTTGCACTAAAAATTATCATAGGGTTATATTGACACTTACTCAAGTAGATGGGGTTATATTGGCACTTATCCCTAAAATGTGTAATAAGACAGACTTTTTAAACTCATGCATTGTTATTTTCGAGTCTTTGAAATCCTACAAAACACACTTAGAAACTCTACAAAACCACTACCAATATGTTTATACAACCAGGTCCACCAAAACCAGACTACTCAAATACCTTTTCTTCCATTATCATCTAAAGTTCGATGCCTGTAAGATCATCCAATGATATTCACATTCATTTTAACAAAATTATTTGCAACTATTCATTATATCATCATAAATGAAATAATATTATACGCATTATTTTAATTATATTATTTTGTTTACAAATAATTACTGGCACTAAACCCCGAATCCAATCTTTTTGAAGTTTGATATAAAATTACTTTCAGCATACAAAGTCTTTATAATATTAAAGAACTCTCCATCAATCCTACACTCCCTTCATCCCAATTTATAGTATTATATCATCATAAATGAAATGATATTACATGCATTACTTTAATTATATTACTTTGTTTACAAATAATTACTGACACTAAATCCCAAATCCATTTTATTGAAGTTTGATATAAAATTATTTTCAGCATACAAAATTCTTTATAATATCAAACAGCTCTCCATCTAGCCTACACTCCCTTTGTCGCAATTTAATGTTCATGAGAGGGGTTGTGCACCAAATCTAAGAAAGAAATGGAGCATGTAGTGGAGAAATGAAAGAAAATGAAAAGGGAAAGGTAACGTAAATGAATGGGGGAATTAAAAAGGATTTTGAAAAACTTACCAAACATAGAGAGTGAATTTTATACTGGGACAAACTAAAAAGGAAAGTAAGAACCTTAGATCGGGATGGATGGAGCACATATTATTTTCATAATTTAATTTTTTTTCTAACCATGAATTTTATCAATACGTTGAATACAAATTCTTTCGCACATATATATAAAATCACTTGGTATAAAACGTATATGGATTCTTTGACTTTTCTCATTTCCTTGTCTCCTTTTAAACCAAGTTCCCCCCATTTCTTACCACAAAACTTCAACCATCCAACATCAATTTATCAAGTTAGAGGTGAAAAGAAATTGTATGGTTAAAGTAGTAAGTTAAAAAATGGAGGCTCGGATATGAGGATGGAGAGAATTGGAGGGAAACTTAAACCAGTCAACTCATGTTTTGATCCTTGTAGAATTCTTTCTTTTTTATGATTTCATAATTATATTCAAATGAATTTGAATCAGAGATGTAGAGTTAATAAGATTCATTTTATATAAAATGTTGTTACTAGAATGATACGTATTGGATAGATGGAGACAACATAAACAATTGGTTTCATAGAGATTATTTTCATGATAAAAATAATCCGAGGTTTGATAAAAATAATCCGAGGTTTAGTATGATTAAACCCATTTCCAAATAAAAATAAAATAATTCAAACAATAGGTGTATATACTAATCTATATACAGTGATATAATAATCAGTTATAAAGGTGAATGTGAACATTATAGGATGATTTTGAAACTAAACTTATGGCTACAAGAATCAATACTTAGATGAATATGGAGAGAAAGAAAAATAAAGAGGTAATTTTGTGAGAGATGTGTTTAAAGTGGATAGTGAGTTGCGTAAATTAGACATGCTCAATTTGTAAAGTTTTTGTTTTGTACGATTTCATACGGGATTGCATTGCTCGAAAATGCTAATGATTAAAATTAAAAAGTTGGTTGTATTGCACCTTTATTAAAGGAATCTATCTTAACATGTGTGCATATGCTGATGATTAAGTTTATAATGATGGGGTGATAACACATTTTATTCAGGAATTTTCCTTAGTAATTTTAGAAAAATCCTTGGTAATTGGGTATCAGAGACAACCTGCTTTGGGAGTCTAGTGCAATGTGCAGGAGCCCCATCCAGAGCCCTTGGGAATATATGCTAGTATGTTACACTGGATGCAGCACAAAACACAGGAGTCACCCTAGAGTTCTGTTCTAGGGGAAACTGGGCTAAGGAAGTACTTTGCATTGAGGGTGACAGACATACTACATCGAACGCGCACAAACCAAGCAATCTATTCAAATACATGGCTTGAGGAATACCTATTACTTGGCTCAAATACATGGCTTAAGAGTATGATATTACGTGCAGGGCGACCCCTAGAGTCCTGCAAATAAGTGATATTCAGGAGAGTCACCTACAGAGTCCTGATTTAAGGAAACTGAGCCAAGAAAGCACTTGGGCTAAGAAACAAGAGGCTTCAGTGAGGGGATACTGTAATAATTTTGTTAATCATTCTAGGCTGAAGAATTTCAGTCCTAAGAGTATGAGTTAGTCTAGAAGCCTAAGGTTGTTACCTAGCTGACCTTAGGAAAAGTAAACAAAGGCAACCCATATACACTCCATCAGGAAATGAGAACTTAAATCAAAAGGCATACAAGGCCCTGCTGAATGCATTCCTACAATATTGAATAAACAAATTGGAGTGAAAATACCTTTTCCAGGCATTTGTTTGCATTTCGGTGATCACCCATCAAGAAATAAGCATTAGCTAGATTTGACCACAGATGCACTGATCTTGGATCTGATTTCACAGCAGCTAATAAGCATTCCTTAGCAGCGTTCATCGCAGCAACTTTATCTGCGTGAGTCCCTCCATCATCACCATTAGCTCCAGCACCTGAAATCAGAAAACATGTTCTGACATCATCTAATTTGGGTAGCAGACTAGAGCTTTAGTGAAGTTTAAACCTGACAAGGGTCTCCAAAAAATGTTTTTTTAAAGTGCCAAATGAGAAAGTGAAAAGTTAGAAGGCATAATAAAAATTCATGGCATCATGACAATGTTACCTGAAACTACTGAACCATGTTTACACAAAAGAAGGGCTGCATAATTAATGAAGGAAGAAGGATGATTTTGATCCTTCAAAACCAGCTCTTGACAGCATTTCTCTGAAAGCTCCGAATTCCCGCTGGAAAATGAACATTGGCATAAAGACTTTGAAAGCACATCACATTAGAAACTCCAAAAGCAATGTGGAAAAACCCATGCAATTGTGAACAAAAAGAAAGACAGGAATATATTCCTCATTAATATAATTGCAACAACATAAGCATAAAAGACTGCTCATCTTGGAGAAGGAAAAACATGGAAACAGTTACTTTCTTGATAAATAAGCCCTGATGCTCATGATGGCCTGGCAATGATACAGTGAAAATTTTGAGCTGTAACACATTTTAATCATGTCCACTTTTATGTAATCATATCCCAGATTGCTTTTAAAGCAACTGTACAATTTAAGGATGTAGAAATTATCACGCATTATATCCTTATAGTACATAGCAACGTCAGTAAATCCCCTTTTATATGATTGTTACATTTTTCATTTTGCCTGTGTATTAAGTACAATGCCATATTTAAGTAAATTGGTATGCTCTAAAGTGTGGCAGCCATAACTAAGTTACTAAACATCCAAATTCTCATGTGCTATTCCAGAAAAGGATTTAAGATTTAAAATGATTTTCTGAAAATCCTACTGGTCTAGTGGAGAATCGGAAAAAATTTAATAAATTAAAATTTTTGAAGAAGTAAATTTCTGCCAATAATAATGGATTACAATGGTTGGAGAAAAAAGAACCCTACCACGTTTATTATGTACGTCGAACAATGTTCATGACTCTCATCTGCTGTATTTGTAATTTAATTTATATAAAAACGACTCCCCCTCTTAGGAAGGGATTGCACAAATTTTAAGAAAAGTGAATAAAATAGACTAATGTATGAGGGAGGAGGATAAGATGGAGGGAGAATGAAATTCAAATTTATATGAACATTATATTGAAGGAAAAAAGGGCCTTTAGAGTAGTAAAAGCATGGCAAAAATGAGAGAGGAAAATAGGAACCTCAACTCAGGTCATAGTGAAAGGAAAATGAGAACCTTATTTATGGACAGAGGAGAGTTATTTGGACTAAGATCCATGATCCACTGGTACATCACTTAATTGGCATACTTCCAGATTGTCTATAGACGCTTTACTTAATTGACTGTTTTCCAGATTTTGGAAAATAAGAACACAACCCAACCCCAGGAGTGAAAACTGCTGATAATAGTAGACAAAGCATCACGCTATTAACTATGTCTATCAATGTTTCCCTCTGCTGTTTCCTTATCATCTGACTTGTTCGTTCAGGCCAACCTTTTTCTTATGTTCACAGCAGTCTATCCAAAATAATCCCTAAAGACTACAGATATTCATTATTTACAAAAAAATCATAGGTCATGACTGTTTATTTCTGGACTTGATGAATAAATTATGTTTTAATCATTTATACAGATAGCAATAAGCAAATCTGGTACTCCCATTGTTTCACTATTGTTTTATACACTAGCTTAGGGGTTTTTTTTTTTGCAAGTTAAAATGTGTGGAGAGAATTGAGTGAAGAGAGTAAAAAGTTAAATGAGTGGTTGAGAATGATTCACTTTTTTCCATAAAATGAAATGTGACAATCTTAGAAAAACATATGAAATGGAAAGTGCATCAAACTAAAGAAAACAGATGGAGTATCTAAACCATTAGTGGCCTATGCTTTTACAAGAAAAATCATAATCCCAAAAAAGCACAGTGCAACTCCAAAATTTGTTGTGCCAGGCATTGCAGTGGTTATGTACTATTTTTTACTTTTCTGCCTCACAATCATACACTACTATAATCACTCCAGCAATCCGACATTTATAGAGAACTAAAGTAAATAAAAATATTCCGTTAAAGAAAAAGTGATAAAAAATAGTAACGATGCCGCTAATTGAACTATACTTAGTACCTTTGAAGATATGCAATCCCAAGGTTTCCCAGGCAATCCAAGTTATTGGGCTCAGCAGTTAACAATGCTGATAAAACTGATATCGCACTCTACGGAGAGGGTGAAATACATTCAGAATTTCAGATCCCAAAAGATACAATTGTATGGCTGCGAAGAGTCTCAACTTTGCACCAAAAAAAAAAAGATTCAGTAATTGCACCTGCAAACGTCCTGTTTTAAGAAGTATGATTCCCAGAGTGTTCCACACAGATGCCTGCCTGATATCGGAATCCAGAGACACTCTTAATTTAATAAGAATATTCTCAAGTTCTTCTGGGTTGAGTTCTTTATTTGACTTGCTGTCCTCTAAGCTCCCTAATAAAATACACTTTGTTTTTTTGACAATACATTAGGTCATTCACTCAATTTACAGTGATAACATTCAAAGTGATCCTACCGTTAAAGTAACAAGAATCCAAAAACTTAAAAGCATTCTACCTGAGCGTGATGAATCTGAACCAGTGAAAGCAACTCTGGCCGGTCAATTGCTTCTTCAGGCCGTACTAGAATCTCAGCTGCCTTCTCATAGGCCATAATTGCCTGGAAAGACCAACTTAGTGAAACTTCCTTTTTATGCTAACGGCCGTATAACTATCTGCACAAGCATAACTAGAGTAAAAGTAAAATAAAAAGCTCAAAGATACCTTATCAGGTTGGCCTGTTCTCTGGTACATTAATCCCAGTACAAAATGAGCGTGTGAATTCTTTGGCATCTTTCGTGCAACGTGGACAAGGCCCTGTATCTCCCCCCAAACCCAAAAAAGGAGAAGACGAAAAACTGGTAATGCTGTACACAATAACCATTCTTTCTCAAGGATATGAAGTAATAACAACCGTGAGGTAAGAAATCAACCAATATAGATAGTAAACCAAGAAGATCAAACATTCCATCCTTATTCAATTAGCATAGTTTTCAAAGAAGTTTCGACTCTTATAAACTATCTGATCACGACAATTCTGAAATGCAATAATCATCAAAATTCATCACAGCACATTGACGAGTTAAAATTTTAGGAGATTGTGATTCCATCCGATTTTAAAATCTAGAAGTTACACTATACTTACTGTTCTGAGGCTACTAACTTTTTCTTCTCGTGATGAGGAGACCCCTTGACCATTCTGATCCGCGTCTGCCTCAGCTCCGCAATCGAGAGGGAACTCCGACTTACTTTTCGAACGGCACTTGCTTAATTTCCTAAACTGTTTGCCCTCTACTTCCACCACTTCTACATCTTTACTCATTGATGCTCAATCATATATATGTATCGATTCCTGTTTCCGAAAGTTTAAAAAACAACTAATATAAGTTCCAATTCCTACAACCTATAAGCACACCAACGAACCAAACGTTTGCAGGAAAAAAAAACACTCCAACCACCTATGAAATTAATTTCTGAAAATTAAGTCATGTATAATTCAAACAGGTTATCCTTTTTCCAGTCCTTAAATAAAAGAAATGCGAAGTCTACGAGGTTCTCGTACTCTCACAACTTCACAGCTAGTCTTGAAAATCATACCGACAAATACATGTTATAATTAACAGAACCGGCTCAATCATGCAATGAGATGGAATGACAATACCTGGGAATTTCAGAACCCGTGAAGTTTTTAGCGGCTGGTTTGAGGGACTCTCTTCGGGAAAGTGATGGTATGGTACTGGTAGTCAACGTTCCAAATGTTTCAACTTTCTCATAGGTAACCCTTAGGTATATTAATGTGGTGACATTTTTATAAGAAAAAACTGATTTTATAACCATACTTAGTTGACATAAGTGCCAATATAACCCTATATAATTAGTGAAAGTGCCAATATAACCCTATAAATTTTAAGGATGTGCTGATATAACCTACAAATATTAGAAATATACTGATATAACCCTACAAACATTAGGAATGTGCTGATATAACCCAATAAGATTGCATAATGTGCTGATATAACCTTACCTATTTTCAACGAACTATGGCGGTCCGGCGAACTATGAGGGTAAAATTGTCCACCTAATTTCAGAGTTAGCCCAAAGGGTATTTTGGTCAATTTACATAGAGTCAATGCTGGAAAATTGAGGTCAATGCTAGAAATGGGGTCTGAGGGTTATATTGACACTTTCATTAACTAGTTAGGGTTATATTTGCACTAAAAATTATCATAGGGTTATATTGGCACTTACTCAAGTAGATGGGGTTATATTGGCACTTATCCCTTTTTATAAAACAAAGTCTTGTTTTAAACAGATCAACAGTTAGACGAATTATTTGATAATTGATATAAATATATAATAATTAATGTGGATGAATTGATAATTATTTTTTATTTATTGCAACAAGATTTATATAACTTTATAAAACTTTTAAAATGTATTGTGATGTATAAATGATTATAATTTGACCCTAAAAGTTATTTAAACCATGTTTTTCATGATTGGTCTAATCATTAGTCGGTCTAACATGAGATTTTCTTATTCTATATAAATTTTAATATTTTAGAGAGAAGAACGAGAGCAAGAAAATGAAATGATGTAATGAATGTTAGAGTTAGTCCCACATTGGTGGTTGACAGTCATGTAACTCATAGCTCAATATATAAGATCATAGGCCACCTCTACATAGTAACAATTGGTTTTATAATAGAAGCTCATAATTCTAATATGGTATCAGAGCCCAATGTGGCATGTTACCCCCTTTCTATCCACGTTTGCGCGATGATTCATACCGCTGCACGTGAGGGGGTGGGAGGTCGTCGTTGTACCTCTCAAAGTTAAATTTATAAGCTCTTAATGCTTACTAACTACAACTAAGTGGATAGTGGCAAGTCGGGGTCATCCACAAAGAAGAGGGGTTTTCTTAAGCGTTTAAACATATAAGGTTGACATTAGGCTAGAAGTATATATATATATATATACATATATATACATATATATACATATATACATACATATATATACATACATATACATACATATATATACATACATATACATACATATATATATACATATATATATACATACATATATATACATATATATATACATATATAGATATATAAAAGCAGGTAAATATGGGGGGTGTTAGTTGGTTGGTTTTGGTCATAAGTTATGAAAGTAAAAGACAAACAACTAGCAAAGTCAAGTAACTATGCTAATCATCAAACAAACTAAGAAAATAGTTTAAAACTACAAAAGACAAAGCCTTTGAGGCAATTGATTTCCACTTCCAAACCTCTTATCTATCTTGAATCTACAACATGTTCATTACTTTAACTACTTGTAAAGATAAATCTTCTATCCTTCTTATATAGTAGTTTGCAAAAGTGAATTTGATATCTCTTGTTAAACCTCACCAAAGACTCCCTTAGTCAAAACACGACTAAAAGTATCTCATTGATGACATTGAGCACGAAGAATCAACAAGCTTGACAACACTTATAAACACTACACTGTGTCTAAACATTTAACCAATTCATGCATTTACACAAGATTAGTCAAGAACGATTGACATTAATAGACTTCTCTCATTTGCTACCTAAAACAAACATGACAACGAGTTCAACATCATCACATTCATCTAGAAATTATCAACACATCAACATCATTTATAAGCTCTAACTCATGCTCTTCTTTCTGCCACCAAATGTAACAAGTCCGCCGTCGTATGGTTTGATGTTTTTCAAGTATTCTGGAGTTCCTGTCACATGTCTAGAACAACCATTATCAAAATACCAAAAGTTTCTAGAGTGTGTAATGAGAGACGTGTGAGCTACAAGATATACAGTATTTTGTTTAGGAATTCATACCTTTCTGACGAGTCTAGCTCTTTGAATATTGCTCATGTTGGAACATAATGACAATTGTCGTCCACTCATGATATCTCTGAGTAGCTTGAGACATTGTTCCTCTTCATGGCCTGGGTATGAGCAGTAGTGGCATTTTTGAGCATTTTTGAGAAATTATTAGTAATAAGTGCAATTTCTTCAGCTTCACTCTCACTATCTCCTTCATGATCATTTCTTGAGGCTAATACCTTAAAGGCTAGCTCTTTATAGGATTTCTTTGATGGTTGATCAAACGTCATCTCATAAGTCTACAACGATTCCATCAACTCATCAAGTGTCATAGTTCTCACATCCCGTGCTTATTCAATTGTAGCCACCTTCATAGCAAATCGTTTGGGAAGAGATCTTAATGTTTTCTTTACCAATTTTTCTTCTTTGTACCTTTTTCCAAGTTGATATGCCATATTGATAATATCCATTATCTTGCCATTGAAGACAACAACATTTTCATCCTCCTCTATCTTCAATTGTTCGAACTTCATAGCCAACATTTGCAACTTGGAATCCCGTACACGACTTGTTCCTTCATGTACTGTTTGTAGGATATCTCATGCCTTCTTTGCTTGATAACAGTTTGAAATAAGTTTAAACTGATTTTCATCTACTGCGGTAAAGATAGCATTTAGTGCTTTGGAATTTTCCATTGAGGCCCTCAACTCGTCTGCACTCCATGTTGACTTGTCTTTGACTCCTTGCTTTTTCTAGCTTGATTCTCATTCTTTCTCCTTTGAACTTGATTGAACATCTTCCATTGGGTGATTCCATTCAATTTTGATGAAATACCAAGCAAGTTCATCAATTGAGTTGATGAATACACGCATTCGTGCCTTCCAATAGTTGTAGTTTGAGCTTTCCAGAAGTGGAGGCCGAGAGACTGAAGCACCTTCTTTGGTCGCCATGGTAAAATCGGATCAGCACTTTCCTTGACACAACTAAGGTAAGAGTAAGTGACTTAGCTCTGATACCAATTGAAATTTGGTTTTACCTAATTATCTCAATTGTGATTAACGTGTTACAACATCATCTAATTAACCAAGTTCGTAAGTAAAGTAAAACTTTAAAGACACACAAAATTGGTTGCGCAGTTCGGTGAAAATCACCTACGTCTGCGGGGCCTGTCCCAGTTCAGAATGAATCCACTAATTAGAAAGATAGTACATGAAGCATCTTACACAATACTTATCTTTTCTAATTTAACTTGTGAATTCTACTAGCTCCCCTAGTTGCTGATCTGCCTTGATCAGACTCCCTCTGACCTCGATCTCTGTTGACAATGGATCTCCTCCTCCCGAGGAATTAAGGCTTTAGTTCTGAACTTTGAGATCAAACAACGTTAATCATGTTGGAACACCAATTAACAGCTCTGCGCTACTTTAATGAAAGTGAAACTCTGATTGCAAATTTCTTTCTTTTTAATTTGTAAGTAGTTTAGCCAGTAATGTCCGCCATATATAGCCCTTCTGCACGTCTCAATTTCCTTGTACGAATCCATCACTATCTTCACAATATTTTTGTATATTCAAATCTTGATGAAGATAGGATTTAGCCAATCTAATCCCTTGAAGTAAGGGATTCAGAATATCTCATCTCAATCCTTTTCCTTAACCGAAACTCCTTCCTTCTTCCAACTCTACAGATCTTAATCCAATCCCACAATTATGGGAGATGAAATATTTGACGAATCAACTACTATTGGACGAGATTCATTCTTCTCGGATTCATACTTTCACAATGTCTTTCTTCCATCATGACTCCTTTTTTATGTTACAACATAGTAACAAACTGCCAATTAAAACATTTTGGACTTTACAAGAAGTTATTGTTTAGCCTACTATAAATACATGTACATAATACATTTTGGTTCAAGTTTAATACCCGGAAAATATCCCTAAATCGTTCCATCTTTGTTTTCAGCATTAGCTTGTTTTTAATAATTGCTTTCCTTAATTAGAGATTTCTTCAAATCTCTGAATCTCTTTATAGTATCAGAGTAATCAAACTATTTTCCGCAATTTTGATTAATTGAATTTGTTGCTTTTGGAGTTGATTCAATCCCAAAGATAGCTAGTGAAACCGGATCCGTAATCTCTAAGAAGCGAAAGCCTTTGTATGTTGTGGATGATGTAGGTTTTATAAAGCTTAGACTAGAGGATCCACTCTACTTGTAGCATTCTGATCATCCTATCTTGGTGATTGTTACTGGACTTCTCACGGATCAGAACTTCCTTACATAAAGTTAGGGGATGGTTACTACAATAAAAGCTAGAAGTAAGTTGTGTTTTCCGACTAGTGACTTCAAAACTCCTGAGGTTAGTTCACTTGTGTATCATTATAGAGTTCAGAACCCACGAAAATAGTGTAGATTTCACTCTATCCCAGCAATGATACACAAGTGAAATAACCTCAGGAGTTTTGAGGTCACTGGGAAGGATGTAGCAAAAGGTTTTTTTCTATTTGATTCTAATGCAAGGACACTGTGGAATTAGATCAAGGAGAGGTTTGCAGTAAGCAATGAACCTTTCTTTTATCAATTGAAAAGAGATATGTGCTCAATCAAGCAAGGGAACAACTCTATCACTCAATTCTTCTCAGACATGGAAAGGTTGTGGGATGAACTTGAGACTTTGAGGCCACAAAGAAAGTGCATATGTTGCAATTGCAAGTACAGTTATGGATGCTTGCAACTAATGACAGTGAAGACATGTTCCAGCAGTTTCTAATGGGGCTAAGTGACGGTTATGATGTCACAAGGAATCAGTTCTTGACAATGGATCTGGCTTTGGCTAACATATGGCTCTGGCGCAGCCGATCTCCTCGTCTTCTGGCTTGCAGATTATGAACCCTTCTGCAACTCAGAAGCGCAATGGTTCTGAAGGTGGGGGCATTGGCTCTCCCAGCCTGAAGAGAGCTCGTGTGGAGGTTCCGATTCCCACTGTGATAGTGGCAGTGACAAAACTAGGGGTGGGCGAGGGGGTGCACCTGCCTCCCCTTTGTTCCGCCGGATAAGCTATTTCTCAGCTTATAGGATTAGGACTGAGAGTGTCATGACCAGTTCCGCCCCTCCTTTGAAATTATGATGTTTCGGATCTGTGTTTCTTTGAGAGGAAAGAGATGACCTGAATAAGACGTCTGGAATGACGTCGCTTCTTTAATTTACTGAAGTAGAAGAATTAATGGGCTGAATGTAGTGAGAAGGAAGGAATGGAATCTTAGAAAAGGGCCAAATGCTCTGATTGTAAAATCTCAAATCTGAATTGTTTTCCTTAATTTATTAGTTTTAATCTCAAATCTGAATGTGGTGATTTTCTTTCCCTTTTAAAATACTTTCCGTCAAATTGTGTGGCACAGAATTGAATTGAGAATTTCTTTTAGTTTTTTTTATTCATGTTATTTGTTTGTTAGTTTTTATTGGTAGATTTTCATCTATTTATTTTTAGTGTGACTTTGTTTAGTTTTCTATTTCTATGAAGGCAGAGTATTGAGAAAAACGGTTTTTACATAGGCTTATGGAAATATGGAGTTTAATTAGAATAATAAAAAGGTACTAAAAGGTTTTAATTGCAATATTAAAAATTTATTATGCAACGTGCAGTAGTTATAAAGTTTATGACCCGATTAATGCAACCCAAAAATTTTAAATTTTATCTTCATTTCTTATAATTTGCAGTTTAAACCTTGGTGGTTCCATGACTTATGCAAATGCCATTTTTCAGGAGACTCTCATTTTTATGATGATGAATTTGAAACTTATTAATTATTAGTAGTAATATTTAGTATTTTAAAAATCTGATTCCATCACTGAAAGTGTCAATTTTTTTTACTATTATTACTGAAGCCTCCCCGTCCCCCTAAAATATTAGTTAGGTTCCGCCACTGGAAAGTGGAGTCCTTCTCCGGCATGGCTTCACTCTTTCCTAAAGCTCATCAACCTTAGGTATGTACGAACTCTTTCTCATTCCTTGTGATTTTTTCATTCCGTACTGATTTTTCTTTTGAAGTCTTAGACTCGCAAGTAAAGGTTGTAAGATCCAAGCTTTCAAGGGTTTCTTCCAGCAGATCCATGACTTATGGCAAGAACTAGATGGCTTAGGAACCTTCTTCCGTGCTTCCAGATGAGACTTCTAGGGCTGGAGATTTTCTAGAGCATGCTTGGTGGGCTGTTATTAAAGATGGAGGGATTCTCCTTCCTTACCTTGATAATCTGGGGGTTTTGTCTCTATCCCAGACAATTAACAAGGTGAAAGAGGTCAGTTTCTGACAATTTACATGATTCATTATGTTTGGCACATAGGCTTAGGTTTAGGTGTTGTTTTCGTTTTTGCAAGCAAAACGTGGAGAGAATTCAATGGAAAAAGAATTAAAAGTTTTATGAGTGTTTGATAATAATTCACTTTTTGCAATAAAAGGAAGAGTGCGTCTTTTGAAAGACGGTCTTTCCATAAGTCATGGAAAGATCAAGGTTTAAAGTGTAAATTAGAAGAAATTAAGATAAAATTTTCGGGTTGCATGAACCGGGTAATAAATTTTATAACTACTACATGTTGCATACTAAAATTTTAATGTTGCAACTAAGACCTTTTACCTTTTATTATTCTAATTAAACCCCATCTTTCCATAAACCTATGGAAAGACCGTCTTTTCCAAGACTTTGCCTAAAAGGAAATGCGATCATTTATGAAAAAAATACAAAAATGAAAGTGTGTTAAACATAAAAAAAACATATTTTAATCAAAATAAATAAGCATCTAATAAAACATTAAAATATATACTAGACTAATATAATTTAACATCAGCAAACGCAAAGGCTTGGGAAAGACCGTCTTTCCAGGCTTATGGAAAGACGGAGTTTAATTTGAATAATAAAAGGTAAAAGATTTTAGTTGCAATATTAAAAATTTATTATACAATGTGTAGTAGTTATAAAGTTTATAACCTAATTCATTCAACCCAGAAATTTTATCATAATTTCTTCTAATTTGCACGTTAAATCTTGGTATTTCCATAACTTATGGAAAAACAGTCTTTCAAGAGACAGACTCAAAACACTAACATACTCATCAACATTAAATATTTAACTTTAAATTAAAATAGGCAAACATCAAATTAAAATAGATAGACGTCAAATACAAATACTAACATAAACATCAAAATTAAAATAATTAAACATTAGATTAAAACACTAAAAATACACATCAAATAAAAAATTAAAATACACAAATTAAAATAGTGAAATATTAAATTAAAATACTAAAATACACATCAAATTAGAAGAGTTGAACATCAAAATCAATACACTAAAAAACATACATAAAATAACGACACTAAAATACACATCAATTTTAAAATATCAATGTGCACATCAAAATATTAATATTGGAAAAGACGGAACTCCAGTATTAAAATTTATAAAATCAATTCACACTATTAAAATACCAATGAATACACTAAATAAAAAATATTATTTTGGGGAAAAAATAAACATCGATATTAATATGAAAACAAGTAAAAAAACTAACACATCAACCAAAATGAAAATATAAGCTAAATATTAAGAAGTAAAGTAGTATCATTTTGGTTGATGTAAAAATCCCATGTTATTTCCACAAACTTTTTACAAAAATTATTTCAAACCTCATCACCAATTCAACTTAATTATGCTATCTACTCCGTCCCATAGAAACATGAGATGGAATCACGTTTTTTTTGCACGCTCATTTAAATGCATCGATGTGGTTGATTAGCAAGCGAGACTAGAATAAGGTATTATGTGCTGACGTCATCATGACGTCAGCTGGTCACCATTTCAGAAAGCAAAAATTAAGTCAATAATTTTGGAGGGAATCATAACCATTCCCTCCATTTTTTTGAACAGTACGAAATGGAGCCAAATTTGGCACCTAAATGTTAAATTATTTTAGGAAAAACAAATAATTATAAATGAACATTTAGATCCTATTTATACACATAACTAAAAAACTTTCCTACTTTCTACCAATCAGAAAAATAGACTCTCAGAACAAACTCATTAGTATCACCGAGCCAATGGGTTACGGGTAGAAGCAGCGGATCAACTCCGGTAATGAACCGGTACGAGATTCACATATTTCGGGCGACAACGTGAAGTTATTTTTCTGGGTAAGTTGAGTTCGATTTTTTATATTATCTGAGCTGTAGCATTAGCTTTCAAACCATCATTTTTTATTTTTATATTATATGGCCTACACCAACAACATCCAAACCATCATTTTCTGAATTTTATATTATTCGGGTTGCAACATCAGCATTTAAACCATCATTTGCAGCAACATGAGGTATAGAAATCTTACCGACGAGGAGCGGAACTCCACTGCTCAGCTCATCCTCGCTATGCAATGCAATGGACGTATTGCATATGGTAAGTGATAGAATGATTTGCCGTAATCAATTGTATTATTGATATCTAAATATATAGAGAGTACAATAGAGGTGTAATAAGGAAAGAACTCTAATCATAATAAATCATAATCTAATCAGGAGTCTGATTTATCCTAACACCCCCCTCAAGCGGAGCGTCGGATGCTCGCCGACGCACAACTTGGACCTGAAGAACTCGAACAGCGGACGAGAGAGCCCCTTGGTGAAAATGTCCGCAATCTGAAGAGAAGTCGGAACATGAGCAACACGCAGCTTTCCGGATGTCACCAACTCACGAACAAAATGGTAGTCGATGTCGACGTGCTTCGCCCGCTTGTGAGCCACTGGATTCTGAGCCAAGAAGATAGCACTACTATTGTCGCATAACAACAGTGGAGAACTAGAAAGCTGAAACCGAAGATCACGAAGCAAATGAGTGAGCCAGACCACTTCTGAGGCAGTGTTGGCGAGAGCACGGTATTCAGACTCAGTGCTAGAGCGAGAAACAGTGGGCTGTTTCTTGGCACTCCAAGAAACCAGATTCCCACCAAGAAAAACTGCATAACCATAAGTGGACCGACGAGTCTCCAGACAGCGAGCCCAATCAGCATCAGAGTATCCTAACACATCAGGAGTACTAGCAGAACAAAACCAGAGACCAAAATGAAGAGTGCCATGAATATACCGCAAAATCTGAGTCACAGCAGCAAAATAATCATCTCTGGGATCCTGAAGAAACTGACTCACCGTGTTGACCGAGAATGCCAAATCTGGGCGAGAGATGGTGAGATACTGGAGAGCACCAACAAGAGAACGATAAAGTGTAGGATCCCGAAATGGAGGACTGGTAGAGCTGTGAAGCTGAGAACCAGTAACAAATGGAGTAGAAACAGGTTCCGCGTTAGACATACCAGCCCAATTCAAAATATCCCGAGCATACTTTACTTGGCCAAGTAGTAATCCTGAGGAGGTAGGCGAAACTTCAAGACCAAGAAAGTAATGAAGAGCACCAAGATCCTTGATCGCAAACTCTCTGTGTGTCCAATCAATGAACTGGCGAAGAAGAGTCGAGTCATTTCCCGTAAGAATGATATCGTCCACATACACAAGTAGATACAGTAACGACGACCCTCTCGAAAGGACAAACAAAGAAGTATCAGCTGAGCTGCACCGAAAATCAAGCTGTTTCAGATAACTACTGAAACGCTGGAACCAAGCCCGGGGAGCCTGCTTAAGACCATAAATGGCCTTTTTCAAACGACAAACATAGTCTGGATAGACAAAATCCTAATAACCAATGGGCTGTTTCATGTAGACTGGAACATCAAGAACACCATTAAGGAAAGCATTCTTGACATCCAACAGATGAAGTAGCCAGGAAAGCATGGTGGCTATGGCAAGAACCGTCCTAACGGTGGAGGCTTTGACCACATGATTGAAAGTGTGATCAAAATCAAAACCCGGAATCTGTGAGAAACCCTGCGCCACAAGTCTAGCTTTGTGAAGCTCTATAGGGCCATCTGGTCGATACTTGAGCCTATAGACCCATTTGGAGCCAACAATGTTGACATTCGAAGGTCGAGGCACCAAATCCCAAGTGTGCTGACCACGAAGAGCATCCATCTCATCATCCATGGCTGAAACCCAGGTTGGATCCTGAAGGGCAGTGCAATAATCAGTGGGCTCTGACTGAGAGAGGAGTGCGGCAATGAGACCATGAGCAATAATATCCGAATAATCTTGGTGCTGAATGGCACCAGTAGAAGACCGAGTGGCCATCCGATAAGTACGAAGCTGAGGCGGCGAAGCTGGAGGAGTCGAACCAGCTGATGGCACGGAGGAAGATCGAGCAGTGCTGATCGGAAAGTGTCCGTCGGAAGTCACCGGAGAAAGAATAGCTGATACTGGCTGAGACGTGGTGGCCGGTGGCTGAGACGGTGGCAGAGGAGTGCTGGCCAACGGCTGAGATATGGTGGGCATTTGGCGAGGAGCCAGGTCCAGGTCGGCCGTCCAGATGGAAGATGGTGGTGAAGGAGGGGCAGCTGGAATAGACACAGACACAGGCGTGGTGGCCCCAATCGATGAAGTAACAGTTCCATCAAAAAATGATGAAATCTCCAGATCTGAAATCGAACAACTGGCCGTGGAAGATGAGACATAAGGGAAAAAAGTTTCATCAAAATGAACGTGGTGAGAGATATAGATGCGCCCAGAAGTCGGGTCGAGACACTGGAAGCCCTTGTAATGAGGGTGATAGCCAATAAAAACACAAGGAATGGATCGGGGTGCAAACTTATCAGTAGCAGTGACACACAGACATGGAAATGCAAGGCAACCAAATGGGTGAAAGAGGGTATAGTCAGGCACATGACCAAAAACAACCTCAAAAGGTGATTTGCCACTCTGAACCGAACTAGGCAGACGGTTAATAATGTAAACCGCAGAGGAGAAATCTTCCACCCAATAACAGTGCGGCACAGAAGAGTGAAAAAGCATGGCAAGACCAGTCTCTGTGATGTGGTGATGCATCCGCTCAGCCCGGCCATTCTGAGCAGGTGTATAGGGAGAGGACATCTGATGATGAATGCCACATGATATGAGATGAGCCTGAAGTCGGTGATTAGTAAACTCGGTGCCACCATCGGTCTGAAAAATTTTAACCCTAGCAGAAAACTGATTCTTAACGAATTTCTAAAACTGGATAAAGGTGTCATAGAAATCCGACTTATGCCGCATCGAAAGAAACCATGTGAATCGCAAAAAATCATCAATGAAAATGGCATAATAAGAGAAACCGTTGACAGATAAAACAGGAGCTGGTCCCCACAAATCACAATGTACTTTATCCAATAAACCAGTAGCTCGCTAGTCACTAGTGGAAAAGAGCAAATGGCTACTCTTGGCCATCTGACAAGGAGAGCAACTGACAGGTGTAGGCATAACAGAAGTGACAGAAATAAGGTCCCATCGATTCAATAACTGAACAGTATCATGAGACACATGACCGAGGCGAGAGTGCCACTGCTCAAAAGAAGCATGAAGCTTTGTAGAGCGTAGTTCGCCTAAAAAATTGGAATCACCAGTCTCAAGAAAATAAAGACCAGACCTATGACGGTCTTTACCAATTATCGCCCCTGTAAGCTTGTGCTCAATGGAAAATGCATCGGCATCAAATATAACACGGACAGGTAGATCACGAGTAAGCTTACTAATGGACAATAAACTTCTAGTAATCTTAGGTACCACAAGGACATCATTAACAGAGAAACCAGATAAATGACATTGGCCGATGTGAGACATAGATAACGATTCACCATTTCCAACAAGAATAGAATCAGAACCACGATAACGTTGTACCTGATCAAGATGACTGGTGTGAGCAGTGATATGAGATGTAGCACTTGAATCAACGATCCACTGATTCGACGAAGAATGACGGTTGGGACCATTCAAACTGGCCTGAAACAATAACTTGTCCGCAACCCAATTAGTGGAGCAATCTTCCCGAGATGTAGAACCCAAATAAACCATAGCAAAAACCCAAGAATTGCATAGAAATTGACTGGGTGCTGATTAGAATATGAAAAACTCGTGATAAAGGACCTCAACTCGCGATAAACAACATTAACTCGCGATAAACAGCATTAACTCGCGATAAAATGAATGACACGAGAAATCCAAAAGTTTTGCGAGTCGAATCGCGCGTGACTTCACGCGCTGGAATGATGAAACGTGCTGGAATCTCCTTCGCGCGTGTTTTCACGCACGTGACTTTCACGCGAGCGTGTGGATCTTGCCACCGGAAAAATGGGGATAATCGCCATCGGAAACTCGCCGCTGGAAGCACGAAACTCGTCACTGAAGATGGGTTCCGACGCCGTTGGAGAGAAGAGCTTCGCCGATCGCCGTGAAGAATGGCTTTGCCACTCGCCGTGAAGAATGGCTTCGCCGCTCGACTCTGGAAGAAGCCTCTGGATGACGACGATGCCTCTGGATTGATGACGACGCCTCTGGAAGAACTTCGATGCCGATAAACCTGTTGGTACTCCAGTGGGCAGAAAAATTTTGCCGGAATTTGACCGAAAACTTCCACCGGAATTTGACCGGGAACTTCCACCGGGATTTGACCGGAAACTTCCGCCGGGGAAAAAAGAAGGTGCTGAACAGTAAATTAAAATTTAGGGCGTAGGATCAGAACTTGCTCTGATACCATGCTAGAATGATTTGTCGTAATCAATTGTATTATTGATATCTAAATATATAGAGAGTACAATAGATGTGTAATAAGGAAAGAACTATAACCATGATAAATTATAATCTAATCAGGAGTCTGATTTATCCTAACAGTAAGGCAGCCGAAGGTGCAGCAGCCTAAAATGTCTATGTTCGAATAGTGAATACAATCTGGGTTAAAGCAAAACAACTAGTATTAGGATTGCCTATTAATTTAAGGAGCATGTGTAGAAAATGAGGGTAATAATGTGTGTTTGGATTCATGAATTCAGGATATATTATATAGTAATACATGATACCTATACTAGCTAGGAAAAGGTAATAGAATACAACTACATCTACAATTATGGTAAGATAACAAATCTAATTCCAATTCCAATTCCTTAACACTCCTCCTCAAGTTGGAGCATGAGGATCGAAAATTCCCAACTTGCCAAGTAAAGAATGGAACTGGTTACGTCTGAGAGCTTTAGTGAACAAATCCACAGGTTGATCTGTCGTACGGATATGTTGAGTAACAATAGCGCCAGATTGAACAAGTTCTTGGACAAAATGACAATCAACCTCAATGTGCTTCGTGCGTTCATGAAAAACCGGGTTGGCCACTATGTGGAGAGCAGATTGACTGTCACAAAGCAATTTCATAGGGAAAGAGTGAGAAACCCCTAAGTTCTTCAGTAAGGACCTAAGCCATAACAACTCACAGTAGGTAACTGCCATAGCACGATATTCTGCTTTAGCAGAAGACCGAGAAACAGTAGGTTGCTTCTTAGTTTTCCAAGAAACCGGAGAATCACCAATCATAACAAAATAACCAGATAGGGAACACCTAGTAATTGGGCAGGCAGCCCAATCTGAATCACAATAAGCAGTCAATTGCAGAGTACTACAAGAAGAAAGAAATAAACCTTGACCAGGATGACTCTTCAGGTAGTGCAACACATGAACTGCAGCTTGCCAGTGAGGAACACAAGGAGACTTCATGAATTACGCAAGAGTATGAACTGAATAACTAAGTTCAGGATGAGCAATAGTTAGATATATCAGACGCCCAACCAAGCAGCGATACTGCTCTGTGTCATGGTAGGCTGGACCTTCAACACGTGCCAAATCATGTTGTTGCTCCATCGAAAAATCAATTAGTTTAGAAACAGATAAACCTGTATCAGATAGGATGTCCAAAGCATATTTCCTTTGCGAGAGAAACACCCCCTCTGGTCTTCTAGCAATCTCTATGCCCAAAAAATACTTAAGCAAACCAAGGTCCTTCATGTGAAAACAAGAACCCAAGTATTTCTTGAACTCAGAGATGAGCGAAGAAGAACTACCAGCAATGACCAAATCATCCACATAAACCTGAACATGTAAAGACTGTGATCCACTAGAAAAGAAAAATAAAGAGTAATTTGCCTTACTTTGAACAAAACCAAATGTCCGTAAAGCTTGAGCCAGTTTAGCAAACCAATTCCGAGGAGCCTGGCGAAGACCATAAAGATATTTCTGAAGGCGACAAACCTGACCAGGTGGAACAACATAGCCAGGCAGAGGATGCATGAACACCTCTTCATGTAAATCACCATGCAGGAAGGCATTATGAACATCCATCTGATGCAGTTCCCAACCACGTATAACAGCAAAAAACAAGAACAATCGAACAGAACTCATCTTCGCGACCGGAGCAAAAGTCTCAGTGTAATCAATGCCCTATATTTGGCGATTCCCAAGAACCACTAGACGCACCTTGTGACGTTCAATAGTACCATCTGAACGAAACTTCGTCCGGTAAACCCATTTGCATCCAATATCCTTCTTATGCGCGGGCAAAGGAGACAAAATCCATGTCTGATTTCACTCCAGTGCAGTAAGTTCCTCAACTATAGCATCTCGCCAATGAGAATAATGGGAAGCCTCAGAGTAAGTAGTGGGATCTGCACTAGAAGTTACAGCACCCAAAAATCTAGAATGCATACTAGAAAAATTATCACAATTTACATAATCAGTAAGATGGTAGAGAACACCTGAGGAAAGTGATGACGCATGAGGGAACGTAGTCGAAGGGGGGGGGGATATTCAGAAGTAAGAGCACAAGCATAATCATCACAATCATAATCTTCCAAATACGACGGTGGATGACGAGATCGAACACTCTGTCTGGTAGAAGTTGGATCGACGGTGACTGGCGGAGAAGGATAAACGATAGACGGTGTAGGTGGGCCGACGATGGCCGACAAAGAGGAACTGGTGTCGGGCGGCGGAGCACGGCCGATGGATACCGGCGTCGTGACGTCGGAGATGACCACCGGGAGTTGGTCGGCGACTTTCATCGGTGAATCAACAGCATTGACCGGAGTTGACCCACCGGCTTTGAGCCGCATTGACCCACCGAAATTGACCGGTGCTGACCCACTGGCATTGACCAGCGTTGACCCACCGGGGTTGATCGGCGTCGACCGGCGGTGAATGGTCAGCGGTGATTGGTAAAACAACAGCCGGCGTTGGAAAGCTGATGTTGACCAGCAGTGGTTGATCTGCTTCAGAAGGTGGATCAAAAAATCCGTGCGATTCGGGTGAGAAGGAGGAGGAATTAACGGTGTTGTGGTGGCGCCGCCAGGTTCATCGGATGAAGCAGAGTACGGGAACTGATCTTCAAAGAAATCAGCATCCCAGGTATTAAAGATCACTCGAGATTCTAAGTCGAGAAGACGATAACCTTTCTTTCCGGCAGGATAACCAAGGAACAAACACCGCCGACTTCTTGGTGCAAACTTGTCACGGTATCTGGGAACACGAGCAGCAAAACACAAGCATCCAAAAACCCGTAGAGAAGAGTAATTGGGCGCCTGGCCATAGAGTAACTCAAAGGAAGTACGACCGTTAAGAAGCTGAGTCGGGGTTCGGTTGATCAGGTAGGCAGCAGTAAGAACACATTCTCCCCAAATTCAATAGGAAGATTGGCTTGAAACCGTAAAGCATGCGCCACATTGAGTAAATGACGATGCTTTCTTTCAACTCGACCATTCTGTTGCGGAGTATTAACCATAGATGTCTAAAAAATGATCCCAGATGCAGTAAAGTGAGACCGAAGAGGCAAAAATTCAGTGTTGTTATCAGCCTCAACTCGTTAAATTGTTCTTCCCCACTGGTTCTTGACTAAGGCACTAAATTCTAAAAATCTAGAAGCTACTTCAGATTTAGCTACTAACAAATAAACCCAAACAGCTCGGGAATAATCATCTACGATTGTCAAAAAATAAAATGCACCACTAGAGGATGGAGTTCGATAAGGTCCCCAAAAATCACAATGTACTAATTGAAATAATGTAGTAGCATTTGTAGAACTCAATGGAAAACTGTGTCTAGTCTGTTTTGCTCTATAACAGACATAGCAAGGTATAATAGTATTATTGGTGCTAAAATCAAGAGTATGAATAGAAGACAACACCGTAGATGATGGATGACCAAAACGCTGATGTCATAAATCAGATGAAGAAACCGAAGCAACTGTCGGAATAGATTGCAGGATATGAGGACGAAGGAGAGTATCCAACAGACGAAGCCAATAAACCCCCCATTTCTGTTCACCCACGCCAATCACAATCCCCGTACTGATTTTCTGTAAAATGCAATAATTTTCAGTAAACAATGCTAGACATTTTAAGGCAGATAACAATCTAGAGCATCATAATAAATTGCATCGCAAAGTAGGTATGTAGAGCACATGAGAAAGGGTGACATCACCAAAACAAATAGACCCATATTGTGTGTAGCAGACAACACAGATCCATCAGGTAGTATAACATTCACAGTGTTGGTAGCAGTAGTAATATCAGTAAGAGAACCTTTGTCACCAATCATGTGATATGAGGCTCCCGAATCAAGAATCCAATGTAAAGTAGACTTACCTGACCCATGGTCAGATAACGACTCAAACTGATTAAATAAATGTACGGTCGTACTCCATTGGTCGTCAGATAGAGCAAAGCCAAAATCAGACCGTGTAGGTAAGCCAGAGGAGGCGACCACCGCAAACTCTTGCGGCGACGTCACTACGTCGGCGAAAAGAGCCATAAAACAAATGACAAGTACAAATAAAGTAAGAGAAGAGAGAAAATATGCTGAACCAAAGCCAAAAGAATAAGGTAATACGCACGCTTCTTGTTAGGCGCGTGCAGAGCACGCGCTGTGAAGGCAAAGGTGCGCGTTTGGTGCACCTGCACGTGGAAGGTCGAGCGCGTGAATCTCACGCGCGTCTCACGTTGTCTGCGCGTCTCCCTCTGCCCGGTCGAAGCTGACGAAACTTGGTCGTAGTCGAGAACGGAGTAGAACTAGCCAACCAGAGTGATGAGTAGACCGGACGAATCGAAGGCCGGAGTGGTGAATCGGAGTAGGAACTAGCCGGATTGATTCTGAAGACGTCGCCGGTGGACGAATTGGAAGACGGGAGCGGGAGCAGGTGCAGGCCGGTGGACGGAGTCGGGAGCGGATGCAGGTGTAGGCCGGCGGAGCGGGAGCAGAATCGGCGGCGGAAGAAGAACAGCCGCGGCGGCATGGTGGTGAGCAGGACTGTTGGCGGGCTGAAGGAGTGGTCCGATTGGCGGGTGGTGTTTTTTTTAAGAAAGGTAGTCTGATCGGCGGCGCGTGGGAGTCACACACTGACGACGACGGAAAATTTAGGATGGGATTTTAAGGTTTCAGGATTTTAGGCTCTGATACCACGTAGAAAATGAGGGTAATAATGTGTGTTTGGATTCATGAATTCAATATACATTATATAGCAGTACATGATACCTATACTAGATAGGAAAAAGGTAATAGAATACAATTACATATACAATTATGGTAAGATAACAAATCTAATTCCAATTCCAATTCCAATTCCTTAACAACATGAAACCGAAAATGCAAGGTAAGAAACCACTGACTCTTGATAGGGAAGTATTTAGGGCTATACCATTATCGCAAAGAAAAACCTGTAGAGCGCAGCTATGGGCGTAAACATGAGCATGGGCACAATTCATGGACTAAAAAAACGGTGTTCTATGGAAGCAAATCAATGCAATAAAACCATTATTGAAGTAGGCGAACAAAGTGGAAAGGGTCGAATTCACATGCTCAAAGTTAAGGTATGAGAGACGTAATGGAAATGTTATATTCAGAAGCATGTTAAATGGCGTGCACGTTGATGAGAAATGATTCTTTATGTCCAAAGAATCATCAAAATATATAATGCTGCCGAGGAAGAAAATCCTCCAAGAACTTGTCAACACAAGGGGCACATTCCTAAGGTAATGCTCCTATGTGTGGTAGTTAGACCTATTATTGCATCGAATGGTGATGTTATATTTGACGGTAAAATAGGCATATTTTTCCTAGTTGATAAAGTCCCAGCTAAAAAAACAGACCCAAGGGTACAATCAAGACCAAACCAAAACCCAAGGTATGAGCTGACGAGTTCAAAGATTGCTTTAGAGCAAGTGGAATAAGAGTTTCTTAAGTTTAAAAAAATGCTCCAGAAACCGAAAACACCCACAATGATAATTCTAGGGCAATTTCTTAACAAGAAACCGCCTGTCGGTTTGCTAGCAAGCAACCGGTTAAAAAAACGGCGTGTCAGTCATTGCACGTGGTCTTGCTGGCCGCTTGAAGGGGCCAGATTTTTTTTATGAAGTGGGACACGTGTCAGCCTCCGATGGGCCCACGTGTTCCACTAAGTTTAGCCATTTCCTTAATTTTGAAATATGGGACACGTGGCACCCTCTGGTTGGGCCACGTGTCCATACCTTTGTTTTTAATTTATTTTTTTTAAAAAAATTGAATTTTAAAATTTTAGAATTTAATTTAAAAATTGGTGAATAATGTAAAAATCCTTTATTTTTGTTGTTTTTGTTTTTAAAAATCTAGAATGGTTTTTGAGAAAATTATTGAAGAAAAATTATTGAAAAATATGCAATAATTATTGAAAAGAAAATGAAATGAAATTTTAAAAATTATAATGTATTATTAAATTTCATATTCAACTTATTTTTGGTAGATAAATTTATTTAAAATTAATGTTAATAGTAAAAATAATGAGTATGATAGAGAAAATCAAGTGGGGTACAAGAATGTTAAAAAGTGGTTTGTTACCATTATGGAGAAGAAGATGAGTAATTTCTTAAGTGGTTTCTTAGAGTGATATAGAAAAGAGAATGAGAAAAATAATATATTTAATTGGTAAGAAATCGATAACAATTTCTGCTGCACTTGATCTTATCAACAGCATTATACCAGCAATTAAAAGGAAGTGACCAGCTAGTGCATCTGTGTGCATATTTATTCAAATAGACAATTCCAAGCCTAACATCACGAGGCGGGATTACAAGTTTTACCAAGTAACGTATTCATATGGGTTTCAGATTAGCCTAGATTTTCAGCCACTTAACTCAGCCGGTCTAAATATTTTGGACTTGGATTTTTCAGATCATTTCTATGCAGGCTATAATGATTGAAATTATCAAGGGCAATGACATCAACCGCTTCCTCATACCACATTTGAGGGGAAAAAAATGCACTTGCAAGATAAGATTTGACATTTCTGTGGGCATTTTTAAACACAGTTGGTGCAACCTCACTGATCTAGTTTGGACCGGCATAGATCTCGGTCAAAGAATGGTCGTAACGCACAACGTGTAGGGAACCCATGGCGAGGGAGTGGTAACTATCAAAATTAGGGTGAATACGGCTGAGAATCAACGAATGCTTCCGAAAAAACGTGATCATTTTGGACGGTACCAAGGTCATTTGAGAAAGTGACTCCGGAGGCTGGGTCTCATTCATATTGAGAATTGGGCATTAGCAGATTGGGTTTATGTGATTTTGGGATTTGTAAATAACAAAGGAAATTGAGGATGAGGCAACATATGAGCTTCCGAGAGATGAGATAAAAGGATTCTAAGGTGGGGTGAATGGCCACCAGTGCGTTCAATCAGTGCGTTCTCAAAAGTCATAATTCTCCTCCCACTGGCTTCTCACAACGGTAAATTAGGATTAATGGATTAGAGGTTCATACTAATGGAATTAGGGGTTTCATTTAAGATGAGTCAAACAACTTTGAGGTTTTCTTGAGATTCTTAATTTTTTTAAAGGGTAAATTCGGCAACTCAGGGGTAAAGTGTGCAAAAAAAGGAATTGGTCAAAATTTGAAGTTTAAATGGGAAGGACCAAAAAGAAAAGTACGAAGTTTCCTGAAGGAGTATTAATTTCCGATCTCGCTATGAGATGGTCACATACAAAACTTTATGTTTATTATTTTTACAATTAGATTAGAATTCTAAAATTAAAATACTCCATCTGTTTCTCTGTATTTGTCACTGTAACTTTACGTCTTTGAATTTAGGTGTATCAAATAAGTGAAGGAACATGAATTTCTTAAGTAAAAGATAGAATGAGGGGGGTGAGATTGAAATAATCTTATCAAAAATAGGAAATGTGTTCGTATAAAAGAAGAGACAGTCTCTTTTTGCAGGGATTCAAGGAAGGATTACACGACACACAACAACAAAGGATGCACCTCACCAGCTACAAACAGAGCACAATTCTGCACTGATGCATTTGACCAGGCCTTGAACAAATCTGACGGTGGAAGAAGCAACGAGCATCTACAAGGAAAAGTCGATCATTTTAGCATCAATGATTTAAGTCTTTTGGGAGACTATTTTGTACAAATTTAAACTCTCTTACATGCACTTAGGGGCACCTTGGAGGTCTAGCCATTACCCTACATTAACACATAGGGTGGAGGTGTAGGGAATGGAAACACTTCCAACGTTGCCCTTTGTGCAATGAATACATTGTAAAAGCTAATCTTAGGTCAATTTTGAGGTTCAAGTCAACACTGGAACAAACCTTGTACTACAAACCTTTTAGTTTAAGGATTGGGGTCCCTAATGTAAAGTCAGAGATTTGTATTGAATGTTTAATTGGCAGTTTTTGTGAACATATTTGGAAACAAAAAACTTTCCATGTTGGAACACTCAGAATTAGCATATTCACGCCAAGATGATTTTACGAAAAAAGGGAGATAGAATATTATGGTATTTATGATTTATGGAAATCTGAATATTCTTCTATGGATGAGGCGTGTGAAGCATATTTGATTTATGAAAAATCCCTACATATATGGAGTGGTTATTTGCAAATATATGAGATAGATTGTGATAAGGAAAGTCCCTTTATTTGTGGGATTTGGATATGCTTCATGAAACAAATTTGGAATAGAAATATCGTGGAGATAATCATGGAGAATTTCAAACTGCTCATGTATATAAAAGGGGACAAACACGGCTGCGTTCTGTACGGATTTAATTGAGGCATACAGATTTTTAAGACTTTCGAGAATTGCTAAGAGCCAGATTCCTATGTTCCAACATACCTGACCTGTTGTTCAAAGTTCAGAATCATACACCTTAATTCCTCGGGAGGAGGAGATCCAGCGTCGACGAGTTTCAAGGTCAGAGGGAGTCTAATCAAGGCGGATCGGTAGCTAGGGGAGCTAGCAGAATTCACACATAATAATTAGTAAAGATAAGTATTTTGTAATATTGTACTGTATCTTTCTGATTAGTGGATTCATTCTGAACTGGGCCAGGCACCCCAGATGTAGGTGGTTTTCACCAAACTGCGTAACCAAGTCGTGTGTTGTTTATGCTTTTAATTATTACGTACTTGGTTAAATAGGTCACGTTGGAACATACTAATAGAAATTAGAAAATCCAGTAGAAGGAGAGTCAAGTCAAATGGAGCAGAAGCTCAAATACAAAGCTAGTTGGACAACTGATGACCTTAAAGCATCTCTGGCAAATTCAAAGGCACTAAATGCAATCTTTACTACGGTTGATGAAAACCAGTTCAAACTCATCTCTACATGTCATCAAGCCAAGAAAGCATGGGATATTCTGCAAACGGGTCATGAGGGAACGAGTAGAGTTCGTGAGTCTAAACTTCATATGTTGGCTACAAAGTTCGAGGAACTCAAGATGGAGGAGGATGACACTATTGCTATATTCAATGGGAAACTTAGGGACATCTCCAACATGGCATATCAACTTGGAAAGGTTTACAAAGAAACAAAGTTGGTGAAAAAAACATTGAGATCACTTCCTAAGAGATTTTCAATGAAAGTTGCGGCAATAGAAGAAGCAAGAGACATAGCCACTATGAGCCTAGACGAACTAATGGGATCGTTACAGACATATGAGATGACTTTCCAACAAGCTGCAAAAAGAGTCCCTAAGTAGTTGGTATTCAAAACATCTTCATTGAAAGACAATCACGAGTCTGACAGTGATGATGAATTTGAAAGACTTGCACTTATCACAAAGAACCTCTCAAGAATGCTGAAGAAAGTAGTTAACAAGAAATCTCAGGAAATGTTTGGTGGAAATAGACTAAGACCACAAGATTCTGGAAATAATCGTGGAACGAGGTTTGAGCAAGGAAATCAACAGTTCTTCAGAAATCAAAGTAGTGAACCAAAATAGTCTGGACGAATTCAATGCAGAGAATGTGAAGGATATGGTCATATACAGGTTGAATGTGCAAATACCTGGAAGAAACAAGGAAAATCATATGTCACCTCATGGAGTGAAGATGAAGAAGATGACAAAGACGAAGAGGAACTTACCAGTAACTGCGTAGCGTTCAGAGCAAAAATTCATGATACAACGGAGGATGGATGTTCCAATATACTGAACAAAGCCAAGCCGATGAAGACTATGTATGTTCAAACATAGATCTGTATGAAGCACTCAGTGATGAAGGCGATGGACTGTATGTAAGTGATGAAGAAATCTACAACACTTATGAAAGATGTACGCTATGTGGGTTCAAGTAGTTGACACAAACAAAGAGCTGAAAGAAGAAAGAAAGGCTTTGATGGAATCAGAAAGATATTTGCGATTAAAATTTGGTGAACTTGAAAAGAAGAATGAAGAAATAAATGGGAAACTGATACTAGCAATCAAAAGAGCTGAGACTTCTGAAGCAACAATCTCTAAGCTAAATGCTGGAAAAGCAAAGCTTGACGATATTCTGGACATGGGAAGGAACTTTGGTGATTGACACGGTATTGGGTACGACAACACACACAAGACTGAAGCACACGAGAATCCAGTAACCCTCAAGACTAAGATTCGAGAAGTGAGACGGAAGTTTGGCATGCCTTATCAAAGAACACCACTCATCTGTAGCTACTGCACATGCCAAGGTCATTCAGAGGAATAATGCAGGAAAATGATCAGAGACCAAATGTCAGGACGACAACTCTTGGTATGTTCCAACATAGGCGAGGTCTAGAAAATGAAATTGGTCAGAAAGGTATGGGTTGTCAAATGATCTAGCACATATCTGGTGGCACACACTTCACTCATATCATATTTCAGAGATTCGTGGTGCTTTGATAGTGGTTGTTCTCGCCACATGACTGGCACTCCAGAATTTCTCACGAATATCACTCTATGCGATGGCGGATATGTGACTTTCGGTGATGGAAAGAAGAGAAGAGTGATTGGAAAAGGTGAATTGAGGATTGAAGGTTTTCCAGTGTTCACTAGTGTACTGTTTGTTGAAGATCTGAAGGCAAATTTGTTAAGCATAAGTCAGTTGTGTGATGACAATATGATAGTGGAATTTCAGAAGGACAAATGTGTTGTGAAACACGGAGAAACCAAGAATCTTTCAGGCATAAGATCATCGGACAATTGCTATCTGTTGGAGAAAGAAGTACGATGCATGATCTCGAAGCAAGATGAAGGGGTTCTCTGGCACAGAAAGCTCGGTCACATAAATTATAAAACATTGGTGAAAATCGCAAATATGAAAGCCATACGAGGGATGCCTACTTTAACCGGCAATGATGGAATTATGTGTGGACCATGTCAACAAGGTAAACAAATTTGATCTCCCCACTCTTCAGTTCAGTATATAACCACCTCTAGAAATCTGGAATTGTTGCATATGGATTTGATTAGTCTAGTCAATACACCTAGTATAGGTGGAAAGAAATATATCTTTGTATGTGTTGATGATTTTTCCAGATTTACATGGGTAGCTTTTCTGAAAGATAAATCTGATACGTTGGAAGTATTTAGAAGTCTAGTTATAAAGTTACAAACAGAAAAGGGAAGTCCAGTTGGGAAAGTTGTTCGAATTCGTAGTGATCAGGTAGAGAGTTTGAGAATTCTCAATTCAATAATTTTTGTGACGAGCTTGGAATTCAACATGAATTTTTGGCACCTATCACTCCTCAGCAGAATGGTATTGTAGAACGGAAAAACCGAACCTTGCAAGAAATGGCTCGTGTTATGTTAGCTGAGAAAGAAATTCATAAGAAATGGTGGGCAGAAGCGATTAATACAGCTTGTTATACAATTAATCGAGTGTATCTGCGACCATGCACCAGCAAAACATCCTACAAAATTTGGAAAGGCAGGAAACCAAATGTCTCATATTTTCATGTGTTCGGAAACAAGTGCTACATTCTCAGAGACGGAGAGCAGTTAGCAAAATTTGACAATCGAAGTTATATAGGAATTTTTCTCGGGTATTCTGTCAACAGCCGTGCCTATAGAGTTTTTAATCATCAAACTAAGACTCTTATGGAATCTATAAATGTTATTGTTGATGATTCAGAGGAAGAACGCCAGCTAGATGTTGTAGAATAAGAATCCGACAACACTCATGTTCTAACACAGCCGCGTCAACCTGACAAGGCAGATCCATCTATTGAAGCTGAACCTCATCAACATGTTGGAACAACTGAGCTGAGCAGTTCTGAAACTGCCGAAACTGATCATGCTGGAACATTGTCCCCCGCTACTGAACCCCATGTTCAAACACAGGATCAACCTGAATCTACCATGAGAAGGACTTGATCGGTTCCTCGAGTGGATTATCGAAGACTAGCTAGATTGCATTGCTTTGTATCTCACATTGAACCTAAGAATCACAAAGAAGCCTTGCTGGATGAATATTGGATTGCTGCTATGCAGGAAGAACTAAGCCAGTTTGCACAGAACGATGTCTAGTATCTTACTCCTCGCCCCAAAGGCATTAATGTCATTGGTACAAAGTAGATTTTCAAGAATAAGTCTGATGCTGATGGCCAGGTTATTCGAAATAAGGCCAGATTAGTAGCTCAAGGATATATACAAGTGGAAGGAGTTGACTTTGATGAGACATTCACACTAGTTGCTAGGTTAGAGTCAATTCTAATTTTACTTGCTATTGCCTGCTCTATAAACTTTATGTTGTATCAAATGGATGTCAAAAGTATGTTTCTAAATGGAGTGGTGAATGAAGAGGTCTATGTTGAACAACCGAAAGGATTTGAGGATCCTCATTATCCACATCATGTGTATCATCTCAAGAAGGCTCTATACGGTCTAAAGCAAGCACCTAGAGCATGGTATGAACGACTTACTAACTTTCTTCTGAAGAAAGGTTATCGTCGAGGGGGAGTAGATTGCACTTTATTTGTGCTCGAAAAGGCTTCAAAATTTTTGATTGCTCAAATTTATGTTGATGATATTGTATTTGGCTCTACCTCGTCCTCTATGGTACATGATTTTGTCACCATTATGCAATCTGAATTTAAGATGAGCATGGTTGGAGAACTCACATACTTTCTGGGATTGCAAGTCAAGCAAGGAAGGAATGGTCTGTTCATCAATCACAGTAAGTATGCTTTAAATCTAGTAAAGAGGTTCAGCCTAAGCAATGCTCGAGTTGTTCGAACTCCTATGGGTGTTTCTGACAAACTCGTAAAGGATGAGAAAGGAGTTTCAGTTGATCAGAAATTATACAGGGGCATGATTGGAAGTTTACTATGTTTAACAGCTAGTAGACCAGATATATGTTTTAGTGTTGGGATTTGTGCAAGATTTCAGGCTGATCCAAAGGAGTCGTATCTCACTGCAGTTAAACGAGTTATTCGATATGTAAGTGGGATTTCTGAATATGGTGTTTGGTATTCTAAAAGTCAAGATTCTGAATTGATTGGGTACAGTGATTCTGATTGGGCTGGTAATGCTGATGATCGAAAAAGTACTACATATGGATGTTTCTTTATGGGTACGAACTTAGTGTCTTGGTATAGTAAGAAACAGAATTCGATCTCCTTGTCTACTGCAGAAGCTGAGTGTCTTGCAGCAGGAAGCTGTTGTGCATAATTGTTGTGGATGAAACAAATGTTGAAAGACTATGGAATTCATCAAGGCCCCTTGAAGATTTTATGTGACAACACAAGTGCTATTGATATTTCAAAAAATCCAGTCCAGCACTCGAGAACCAAACATATTGATATAAGACATCACTTTATTAGAGATCTAGTTGAAAGGAAGGAAGTGAAGGTAGTCTATGTTCCAACACACGAGCAATTCGCTGATATTTTTACAAAGCCGTTGGATTCCGCCACTTTTGAAAGCCTTCAATAACACTTTGGTGTTTGTCAAATTTGAGGTAATTCTTACCTTAATTTTACTGTAAATATCCTGTTTATTTTTGTTTAGAAAATCGAAAAAGAACAAAAAAATTAGAAAGAAGAAAAATATACAAAAATAGAATATGGGTTTTATGGTATGTTGGAGGTTATTTTTGATGTGATACCTTGAGTTGACAAGAGGAAAAAGTGTCATCATTAGACATCTTGGAAAACTAAAAAGGAGTTTTGCGGGAAAAGAGGAGAAAAGTTGAAGAGTTTGTGTTAGATTCAAAATTATCCAAAACCTATCAAGTCCCTCTTTCTAGGCTCACTACCAATTCTTCTCGGCTTCCTTCGAAATCAGCTATACACTATCCCCACGATCTTCTCCCACAGCAACTCCATGCTAAAGAATGTCTAACCCCAACTCTCCCACATGTGAGGAAGAGCTTTCCGAAATTTCACAACCCTCAGAAGTCATGGAGAAGGAACAGTTGACGGTCAATATGGTGTCGGCATTGTCAGAAGGGAATGGATATTATGCAGACCTAGTTGGGGCCGAACCGCTTCCTGAAGAAAATCAAGGTCAATGTGAAGGAAGTTCTGTCGAAGAAGAACAACAGTCGGATCAAATTGAGGCCGAAGTACTTCATGAAGGAATCTTGATCAAGATAAAGAGCATGCTGTAGAGGAAGAGGCAACAAACGGCGGTAAAGAGCCTGGTGGTTCTGGTATTGATGACGAAAGACAAGAAAAACTCACCAGCGCCAAGAGGAAGGGACGATATGGAATGGTAACTGGTCCTGACCCCCCCTTTAAAACCGATGGGTATGGAATTTAAAAGCATAGATGAAATTTTTAAATGGCTACAGGCAAACAGGGTCTCCGTTGATTTAACAAAAATCAAAAGTATAGAGGGTGAATACCTGTCTGTTCAAGTTAAAGAACTTGTGACGGGTAATGTAGGTGATATAAAGAGAATTGAAAACAAGAATGTGAAATTTCTGATGGGTAAGTATGGCAAGTACAGAGAAAAGGATAAATTCAATGTGTATTGTTGTATTCCCTATCCTAGCTATATATTCTTGAGGGAGATTAGTGAGGTAGAAGCGGCTGGAAGGGAGGTTGTGAAGTATGAAGACAGATTACAGGTTGGCTTCTTTGATCCAAATGCTGCCTAGAGGATGGAAGAACTTAGGAAGCCAGTGGTGATTGAGATGTCTGATAGTGATGAGGAAGACAGTGTTGTGCATGTTCCAACACAACAGTTTGAAGATGAAAATCACATGGAGGTGGATTCTGATGCTGACCTGGGAGGACAAGACCAGAATGATAGATCTGGTAATGAGTATGGTGAGCAACCTGGAGAGCCAATGACTGACCAGTATGACTCGGATCAAGATAAGCAGGATAAAACACAATCTGATAAAGAGGCAGAAGCTGAAATTCCCGAGTATGTTCCAACACAGGATCTTCCTGATTTGAATTACTCGAGTGATGAGGTGCTCAATGAATTTTTCCAGATGGCAAAAGGCAAATGGAAGGTGACTGCTTCAAATGTTTCTCCACATGCTAAGAAGCTCAAGATAGACCAGAGATTACCAAAGAAGAAAGTCTTGCCACATGTTTCTATAAGTAATGCTTTGTCATTCACTTATTTTGATTCAAAGTGTGAGGAGATGGGTGAATTGTTTGCTGAGAGTAGATTTATTTCGGAAAGGCCCATAGACTTAGAAGTATATAGGGAAAGTGGATTTTCTGATTATCTTGAGCATACTGGAATGAAGAGAGCTGCAACTGTTCAGTTTCAATATAATAGACAGGTGGTGATAGAGGCCTATGCAAATTTGAGGTCTGAAAATCTGGACATTGAATCTCCCTGGTTTGGTAGAATTTATTTGAGAGGGAAAATTGTGGATTTTTCAGCCTATAGGATAAACAAAATTCTTGGGTTGACGACACTAAATTTTGAAGGGGTATTCTCTGATGAGGTAGATGAAACTGATGCCAAGATTCTGGAAGTAATCTTGGGGGGATACAAGGTCAAATGGCCTAAAACAAGATACTCACAGGCTTCATGCCTAACTTCTAGATTTTTTGGCCTATATCAAATTGCTGTAAATTGCTTGATGCCTTCATCAAATACTACTGCACTTACCAGGGAGATGGAAAAGCTTCTGTTCTGTGTTGGAACACAGAAGCAAGTGAATCTTGGTTTATTCATTCTGCAAAACTTGGTGAGGCAGGCTACAGCTCCCAAGGATAAACATGCTATAGTATATCCCTGTCTGATTTCAGCAATGGCTAAGAGTGCAAAGGTGAAGGGCAAGGCTGATGATTTGATCATAGATGCAGACTTCCTGAGGCCGAATAAGAAAACCTTTGGGTTGATGCATATTCATGATTTACCATGGAAACCAGAAGGCTCTACATCAGCAGCAGCAAGAAATGAGGCCAAGATAGTGATTGTGAATGCAAGATTGAGAGCCATTGCCATTCAAATTGCAGCGCTGGAGGCAGAGAAGACAAGTCTGGAGAAAGAGAAAGCATGGTTGGAGGCTTGAACCTGATCTGGATTTCTGCTCTATGTTCCAACATAGAGGTCAAACTCAGGGGGAGTCTACTGATGCTTGGGAAATTGCTGTTTTTTGTTGCCTTTGGCATATGTGTGATCCCAGGGGGAGAATTTTGGATATTTTGGATTTGATAATTTGACTCTGTAATCTTAATTATTTTATCTTTTGATGGATTTTTGGATTTCTGGTATTCGTGCTTTGTGGGAATTCTGGTATTCATTTGTTTACAGATTCTGGTATTTATTTATGGTATTGTGCATATGTTCCAACATAGGTGAAGTTTGGAAGACCTATGTGTGTGACAAGTTTTTTCGTTGAGAGAGTCATGGCCAAAACATTATGGGTTCACAAAATGCCAAAGAGATAGATTGTAAAGTCAGAGATTTGCATTGAATATTTAATTGACAGTTTTTGTGAACATATTTGGAAACGAAAAATTTTCCATGTTGGAACACTCGGAATTAGCATATTCATGCCAAGATGATTTTACGAAAAAAGGGAAATAGAATATTATGGTATTTATGATTTATGAAAATCTAAATATTTTTCTATGGATGAGGCATGTGAAGCATAGGTGATTTATGGAAAATCCCTACATATATGGAGTGGTTATTTGCGAATATATGGGATAGATTGTGATAAGGAAAATTCCTTTATTTGTGGGATTTGGATATGCTTCAAGAAGCAAATTTGGAATAGGAATATTGTGGAGATAATCATGGAGAATTCCAAACTGCTCATGGATATAAAAGGGGACAAACACGGCTGCGTTCTGTACAGATTTAATTGAGGCATACAGATTTTTGAGACTTTCGAGAATTGCTAAGAGCCAGATTCCTATGTTCCAACATACCTAGCCTGCTGTTCAAAGTTCAGAATCATACACCTTAATTCCTCGGGAGGAGGAGATCCAGCGTCGACGAGTTTCGAGGTCAGAGGGAGTCTGATCAAGGCGGATCGGTAGCTAGGGGAGCTAGCAGAATTCACACATGATAATTAGTAAAGATAAGTATTTTGTAATATTGTACTGTATCTTTCTGATTAGTGGATTCATTCTGAACTGGACCAAGTCCCGCAGATATAGGTGGTTTTCACCGAATTGCATAACCAAGTCGTGTGTTGTTTATGCTTTTAATTATTACGTACTTGGTTACATAGGTCACGTTGGAACATACTAATAGAGATTAGAAAATCCGGTAAAACCAAATTTCGCCTAATACATAACCATCCCTTCATTGGGTTTTTAAAAAAAAATAAAAAATAATCAATATAATCCCCAAATAGAAAAATCATTAACATCAACTACGACTAGAAAAACATCAACTGAAAATCACAAAACATTAAGAAAGCTTAAATTGTCAAATTACATAACAATTTCAAAACGTCAAACTAAAAATCATAAATATCAACTACGACTAGAAAAACATCAACAGAAAATCACAAAAATATCAACAAAAATAAAACTGTCAAATTAAATATCAATTTCAAAATGCAAAACTGAAAATCATAAACATCAACTACGACTAGAACAACATCAATTGGAAAACACAAAACATCAACAAAAAGTTTAAATTGTCAAATTAAATATCAATTTCAAAATGTCAAACTGAAAATCATATATATCAACTAAGATTAATAAAACCTCAATTGAAAATCATAAAACATCGACAAAGATTAAATCGTCAAATTAAATATCAATTTCAAAACGTCAAAATAAAAATCATAAACATCAACTAAAATTAACAAAACATCAACTAGAAATCATAAAACATCGACAAAGATTAAATTGTCAAATTTTATTGTATGAACATCAACAAAAGGCTAAATTGTAAAATTAAATATCAAATTAAAAAGGGATAAGTGCCAATATAACCATATCTACTTGCGTAAGTGCCAATATAACCCTATGATAATTTTTAGTGCAAATATAACCCTAACTAGTTAATGAAAGTGCCAATATAACCCTCAGACCCCATTTTTGGCATTGACCTCAATTTTCCAGCGTTGACTCTATGTAAATTGACCAAAATACCCTTTGGGCTAACTCTGAAATTAGGTGGACAATTTTACCCTCATAGTTTGCCGGACCGCCATAGTTCGCTGAAATTAGGTAGGGTTATATCAGTATATTATGCAATCTTATTCGGTTATATCAGCATATTCCTAATGTTTGTAGGGTTATATCAGCTCATTCTTAAAACTTATAGGGTTATATTGGCACTTTCACTAACTATATAGGGTTACATTGGCACTTTCGAATATTGAAAGGTTATATTGGCACTTATGTCAACTAGGTAGGGTTATAAAATCACTTTTTTCAATTAAAAATGTCAAAACTAAAAGTCATAAACATTAGCTACAACTAACAAAACATCAACAAAAAATCACATGACATCAATAAAAAAATCACAAAATATCAAATTAAATATTGATTTTCAAAAAATAGACCCTACACTGCAGGCGCTGAACTGTCTCTAATAATCAATAATAGCACACGTGTTTGCACGCGCATTGCAGAGATGCGCCGGCAAGCTAGGGCACGACACGACAAAGTGATTGACGAGCTCACCGGAGTCGAAGTCGAACCTAGAAATTCTCACAAGCTAAGACGCCCTTCGCGAAGTCAACGTTGTCGCAAGGTTAACTCCGGTGCCTCGTTGGACCTCAAATCTAGTGGAGAAAAATCGTCGTTCGATTTGGAGGTGGAGGGAAAACAGAGAAGATTGGCGGAGGCGATGAAAATCCGGCGCAAATTTGGCGGCTAGAGAAGATCGACAAAATTCCAGCGAAAACCCAACTAACGATGGTCATTTCCAACGGCGGATTCCTGCAAAATGAAAATGAAATAAATATATGAAACTGTGATTCATACACATACATATATACATGTGTGTGGACCTACATTTTCTATATTTACAATAAAAGTCCTCCACCTTTTCAGTTTATTTTTTAAAAATGATTTTTCTAACGAGTGCCCATGGACACTCGTTAACAACTTCAGATTCCATCGAAAACCGTGTTATTAAATGCAAATAGAGTTAATGATTAATGACATCCCTAAAAAACTTACACTCCCTATGTACTATTACACAGTTTTCGATGGATTTGCATTTAATAACACGATTTTCGATGGAATCTGAAGTTGTTAACGAGTGCCCATGGACACTCGTTAGAAAAACCGTTTTAAAAAATCCCACTCCAATTGAAATTCACAGTAATTACATAATAAACCCTGGCATAAAGTTTAGAATGCATAAAACAAAACTTTGTGATAAAGGAAACAATAAAAAAAGAATGTGTGCCAAATAAGGTGAATAGTTAAACATGTAGTATTCTCCCTCCATCCTAAGGCAATCTGCAGAGAGATACCTCTCTTCAAATTTGAGACACGTGAAAAGACCATATTCCATGTCTTCAACCTTCTTCCTCCTAATCTGCGCCTCCCTCCTCCGCCTCCTCGACTCCCTCCGCCACATCGCCTCTCGCCTCCGCCGCCCTCTCCACTGCCTCCGACTTCCCCCTCCTTTGTCTTCTCCTCTCTCTGCCTTTCCCTCCCTCAAAACTCCAACTCTCTCCGACGAACTCTCTCTGCCTCCGCCTCTCTCCGCGTCGGCAGAGGAGGCTGCAAAACTAGGTTGAGGCAAAGGAGAGGAGGCGACAGTAAGGGCAGGCAGCGGAGCATAAAAGTGGTGGTGTGGAAAAATTATAATGGGTTTTGAATCTGCAGAAATTAGGATTGAGGGGTGAGGGTTTGTGCGGTATGTAAAATTTTGAATTTGTAAGGGTAATTATTTCATTTAGAATGTTGAATATTTCTAAAAGAGGTAAGTGAGATTTAAGTAGAACAACAAAAAAAGTAGAACCAAAAAAGGAAAGCGTGCAGATTGGATGGAGACAATACTATATTATGCTATATATTCAATTAAATTAAATCATTCTGAGATGCCAATGAGTTGCACAACAAACTAGAGAAAGCACCTAAATTGCGGCATAACCCAACTTGAAACTAATCCTCTCCCAAGCTGAGTAAACTAATCCTCTCCCATTTATGTCGCCGGAGGATGCAACTTCAAGGCTCACTACAGCTCCACCCTCACGAAGAGGTCTTCATCACAGGAAGACCTCCACCTGTGTTATGCAGGAACCATTTCTCTCTACCAGATTTCACTGGATCCGCAACTTTGTACACATTCGTAAAATCTGGTAATGAGACATCTTTTGAATGGAGTGCACTATACTGCAGTTTAACTTCCATTCATTCACCGGAAAAATCATACTTCAAGAAAACTGAACAAGACAAATCTTCTCATCCAATTCCTGGAAATTCATTCCCCTGTAATGATTCAATTCATGCACCCTCTTACCCTTCAAATCAGGTGAATGGACTCCTCTGGTGTTTACAAAGTTATGAGAAAGGATCCTCCAGATTGATTGTAATGCTTCACATCTCCAAGCAATTTGGCTGAATGATACTAAAGTAAACAATGAAAGAGCATCTGAATTGGTGCTGATTGCTAATCTGCATGGTGTAGACCGTAGTGCCTTTCTTTCTATCCACCATTCTTCAGAAGTCCATCAATCCTGAGGTTAGCAATACAGCAGCAATTTATAAGTTATAAATCCGAAGCAAAGCCAGAAGAAAAAAACAACACATTACCCAAAAAAAAACAGGTCCACATGCCTGTCGTTTATAAAACTCACCAGTTGCACCATAATGCCAGGTCAAGAAATTAACTCAACAAACTATACCAAAGACTGGTTTAAGAATTAACAGGGTGCTATTATACTCAAATCTAACCTTTAAATAAACGATGATCCATGATAATACCAAAAATCAAAAGAAAAAAAAACCACTGTAACTTGTACCTTTTCTCTTTGGTAAGACATCTCTCTCAGAGATTCTTCGGAACAATTAGGCATCGACTTTTACAAGGGATTGAGACTAAAGCTTCAGAGTAATCCCCAGGCTCCTTCATGCAAATCCCAGCCCTGGAGGACTACCCACCCCCACAACCCAACAAGCAGCAAAAGCTCGGTGATATTGCACTGAATCCCAAATGTTTCCTCACAAGCATCATTAACCTTAGAGCAATTATGCCGCTGCCCTTTCTAGTTTGAAGACAGCCCCCCTTTCCAAGAAGAGGCATCCAACAGGGAGCCTTTTCTCCCATAACAAGGCATAAAAGCTAAGATTTTGAATCCACAAATTCAACCATCAAACTTCGGTTAAAATTATGTGACACCTCCACTGCTCTGATTCACAAGACAATATTCTATTGACTCATCACAAAGAGCTAGAGTAGAATTTATGTCCCCTTCATTGTACTTAATATCTAGAAAGATACCATATAATTCTTGATCTCCACGGATTCCTTCTTCTCTCATTTTTTCAAAAATTTCCCTTGCCTCAACATACCGCTTCTTTTTAATAAAGCCTTTAATGAGAACAAGATATACATCTTCTGGAAGCCTAAGACCCTTTTCAACCATTTCTCTATGCAGAAACCAAGCCTCTTTCATATTCCTTGCTTTGCAGTGCCCTCTTATTAAAATACAATAGGTGTATCCATTCGGCATTACTCCTTGACTGCACATACTCCTATAAATTTCAGTTGTCGCTCGCATATCTTTTCTAATGCTGTATTGCTTCATTATAGAATTATAAGTGGTGGCATTTGGCATTACACCCTTCTCTAACATCCATTTAAGAAGCTTTTCACCATCCTCTAGCATACCAGACATGCAGAATCCACTCATTAAAACATTGAATGTAACAACTGTTGGCTGAATGCTCTTGCATAACATTTCACTCAGAAGCTCATGTGCCCTGATCATCTCTCCAGATTTACAATATGCATCCATCAATGTTGTGTATGTATAAATATCAGGATGAATCCCCGCCAAGTCCATATCTTGTATTAACCTTACTGCCTGCGCTATATTACCCAATTTACAAAAACCATTCACAAGTGAATTATATGTGAAAATATTCAGTTCAAGACCCTTTTCACGCATCTCATGCAAAAGTTCGTTTGCAGTGTCTAATTCACCTTGTTTACAAAGCCCATCAGCCAATGCAGTGTAAGTCACAACAGTAGGTACGAGTCCATTCAGGAGCATTTGGTTGTGCAAACAAAATGCAACTCTGATTTCACCCTCTTTACAATATCCATCTATTAGTGCTGTATAAGTGACCTTGTCTGCCTCCAACCCTCTTCCCAGCATTTCATGGAATAACCTATCAGCTTCTGCTACTTTTCCAATCCGACAAAGGCCACAAATAAGAGATGTATATAACACAGAATCAGGAAAAACTCCATGTGCTTGCATTTCACTAAACAATCTAAATGCACCAGACACATTCCAACTTTTACAGAAACCATCAATAAGAGTAGCATAGACTACAGTATCAGGAATAACACCTTTGTATATCATATCCCTCATGATTTTCTCTGCATCCACAACTTTACCAGACTTACATAGAAGATTGATGATGCTATTGAAAGTGAAAGCATTTGGCTTCTGTCCCTTTACCTGAATTTCTTCCACGATCTTCATTACAATTCCAAGTTCCCCAGCCTTGGCATAGCCATCAACTACAGTGCTATGACTTATAACATCAGGAAAACAGCCTTTTGATTCCATTTTCACAAGCAAAGCATGACCTTCGCTCACTCTGGCCAATAAACAAAGAGAGTGAATTATTATGTTATACGAAGCAGTATTCCAGCAGTAACCCAATTCTGATAGTTCCTTGTAGGCATTCAATGTCAATTGAGGTCCCTGTGCACAAGCTGACAGACGGGAAAGATAGTAATTACACGAATCAACAGATAACCTCAAGCCATAGCTAACCATTTTATCCAAGACTTTTCTAGCATTGTTCAGAATCCCAGCTTCAACTAGCACTTGAAAGAAGACATCAAAAACAAAAGGACAACGACCCCAATTCTTGTAAGTGTAAATTAATTTCTCAAGAAACGCAGAAAAAGAGGGATCAACATCTACATTTGGGTTCATCCAAAAGTCCCGAACAAGTCCATAAGCCATCGCAAAATCCCCCGCAGCAACAGAAATATGAATGATAACACAACGAGCCTCCAACGATGGATATCTACGCAAGGAATACCACTGGAAAAGAGTCATAACTAAGCTGTAATCATTCTTGATACCTATCATGACCCAAATGAGATGATCAGGCCTAAATGTGGATTCAAATGGCTTTAGAATGCGGCGAACATTCTCAAACCGACGCTGCTTAAGCGTTAGGGAGATGCGACCAACAAGATCAGAATCTCCAATGGAAGGCTTTTTAGGAGAATAGTCGGGAAAGGGTCTGGGAGAATTCAAGCCAAAAGAACACAAGTTCCGAACTAGAAATGTGAATGAATGGCGAGGACGACTTTGCAAAGAAAAAACCTGACAACAACGCAATGACAGGAATATGGTACACTTGTTCATCTAGCCTCTTCATCTCATCATCATCAAAACCAACAATCTGCTAAGTGCTAACAGAAACCCCCTTCTCAATGTAGATTCGAAAGCTAAATTCCAATGGAAATTTTTTCACCTTCAGGGATTGAGTATAATAACTTACCATGTGAAACTCGAACAAGTGACCATATCAACAATAGCTTTCATATTCTGGGTTGGGTCTGTGGAGGCTGATTGCAGACGTTGGCGGTGGCAATAACGGAGGTGAGTGTGAAGTGAATGAGGGAAGGGAGGCTGAAGTGACGGCCGATTGGGGGTTTTACGATTTGTTTGTAAAGGTTTTAGGACAAGAAGTAATTGTTTAATTCATAATTCTAAAAATAATCTCTGTGCTCCTGGGTTTAACCTCAAGTGATACGGAGTACTGTACATCAAATTTTCGCAGAAACGTTAATTGCTCCCTCCGTCCCACTATATTTGATATACTTTATCCGCTTCACAAATATTGGACTCACTTATTTTTTACACTTGAATTAAAAAAAGGTAGAGCTATTAGTGAAGAATGTATTGAAAGAATAAAAAAAAAATTGATTAGATGAAAATAATCTAAAATCTGCCAAAATGGAAAGAAGCCAATATAAAAATAACTATTTCAAAAATGAAAGTGAATCATTATTAGAGAATCAGGTGGAATCTATTTTTAACACAAACTTTAATAAATGTCATTGTGTCAGTGAGTAAAAGTAGGAATGTTTTTTTAAAAAAAACAGTGGATGCAGTATCACCGTTGTAAAAGTGAAAGAGGACATTGTGGAAATTTTAAAATATATTCTTTGTCATTTTAAGTAATTTTCAAAATACTTGTGGGACAAATTAAAATAAAAAGAATGTCAAAACTGGTGGGACGGAGAAATTTTTTTTCTTTTAAAATCAGTCATTCAATGATGTTGGGAAAACACCCAATGCGATTACAATAAGTAAAATTGACATCCAACCTAACTAACATCTAGCAATAACTATTCTATTGCAAGAATATCTAAATTACATGTCAACTAGACTAACCGTATGTACTATTACAGAGTGGAGATCTAATAAATGTAACATCGCCCTCAGGAATATTAAGTCGCTTCCCACAATAATTTATAATTATGACCACTTGATCGAGAAGAGCTTACCTCGCATCAATATTACTACACCAAACAGGGTTCTTCAACGATTGTAACATAACTTGATCCAACCACGATCTATGTTGTCAAACTGTAAATATCTTAAAAAATATAGATCTGACATATCCAAATTAATGGAAATTATGAGATAAAACACAAACATAATTATGAACACACGATCTGTACAAACAGACCGAGAATAATACATCGACATGAACAATTAAATCAAGTTATTATAATAAACACAATGACATAATCAACCAGGTCGAAAAATAAAATTAATGTGTGAAGATAATCTCACAACAATTTATTTTAGTTGATGTTTCTATTAAAACTGTTGTTTCTCCACCGTTGTGATGGAAAGATGGGGAAAAAGAGATAGATAAAAAAGATGGAGTTCTTTGGTAGGAAGGCTGCTGCAGCATGACAGAGGAAATATTAATAATTTAGATTCCATTTTTTCAAACTTATTTTTACTGATTTAAACTAACTACTCCCTCCCTTCCAGCTAAATTTGCACACTTTTTAGTTAACTTTCTCACGTCATGTTTGACCCATGATAACTTTAGTCGCGTATATTAATGGTGTGCAGAAATTTGATATCTAAAAAATACATCTGGCGGGGAATCCAACAATATATCACATGGCGATATTGATGTCTACATACTAGTTGAAATTTATGGTTAAACATGTCTTGAGAAAGTTGACAAAAAAATATGCAGATTCGACTGAGACGGAGGGAGTACTAAAAATAAAAACTGACGAAGTATTTTTACTAATTTAAACTTAATTTTAGTTTTTTCAAACTAAAAACTTATTTAAACTGACGGAATACATTCAATTAAATAAAATTAAAAATAAGTTTATTAAACTATGGTAATAATATAAGTTAATTAACTAAAATTATATTGAATGAACTGAGGTTTTAATAAACTTAGGAGTGCAAAACCTTAGTTACAAATAATAAGAGATCGGTCGGTTTTTGTCAAGAGATTAAAACATCAAGGAAATCTTGTCTTACCATAGAAGCAAAAGTGATGTGGATTATTCAAGAATCGAATTAGATTTGCTTTATAGGAATCTGCCTGTAATAATTTTATTGTAAATATAATTCTAACTACTTAACAAAAGTGCAAATATAACCTTCGAATGACATTTTCGACGTTGACAGACCATTTCCGATCATTGACTAACTGAAATGACCAAAATGCCCTTCTACCTAAACTTAAAATTTGAAAGGCATAAATTCCCATTACCAATCACTATTATGCCACCACCACCTTCACCAAGCCGCCGCCACTCCACCTGCCACCACCTTCTACCCCACCTTCTACCCGGCCCCTGCTCCCAAAAATCCAGATTCTCTATCACCATCTCCATCTTTTCCCACCTATGCGATGCCCAGCCCCGCCGTAGCCACCTCCGCGACGCCCAGTCCACCTTCCCCCCACCGCCACACAGGTCCACCCCCGCTTAGAACCCATCACCGATCAGCCAAGCGTCGCAGGTTCAGTCAACGTCGATCTCTCCATCCTTCATTTTTTCTCTTCACAACTCCTCAGCCCACAACAAAGAAGCTAAATCACTTTGTTTCTTCTCCAATTTTATTTTCATTTTTTCTTGGGGGATTCCGTTCCCACCTCCCGTGAGAGGAGCAGGGGATTCATTTGGTCGAGATTGCAGTGATTTTTGTTGGAGCGAAGAAGATGGAGAGTGCAGACTACGCGCCGCCGCATGTGGACGCCTCCCGCCCGTCCATCGGGTTCCCTTTGGGCACGTTCTTCTCCTGATCATCATCTTCAGCTTGAGCGGCATCTTCTCCTGCTGTTACCACTGGGAGAAGCTCCGATCCTTCTGTCGCAGCTTCGCCGATGATCTCGAGACCCTCGCCCGCCGATGACGACGACGATTGATAGAATGATTTGCCGTAATCAATTGTATTATTGATATCTAAATATATAGAGAGTACAATAGAGGTGTAATAAGGAAAGAACTCTAATCATAATAAATCATAATCTAATCAGGAGTCTGATTTATCCTAACACCCCCCTCAAGCGGAGCGTCGGATGCTCACCGACGCACAGCTTGGGCCTGAAGAACTCGAATAGCGGACGAGAGAGCCCCTTGGTGAAAATGTCCGCAATCTTAAGAGAAGTCAGAACATGAGCAACACGCAGCTTTCCGGATGTCACCAACTCACAAACAAAATGGTAGTCGATGTCGATGTGCTTCGCCCGCTTGTGAGCCACTGGATTCTGAGCCAAGAAGATAGCACTACTATTGTCGCATAACAACAGTGGAGAACCAGAAAGCGGAAACCGAAGATCACGAAGAAAATGAGTGAGCTAGACCACTTCTGAGGCAGTGTTGGCGAGAGCACGGTATTCAGACTCAGTGCTAGAGCGAGAAACAGTGGGCTATTTCTTGGCACTCCAAGAAACCAGATTCCCACCAAGAAAAACTGCATAACCATAAGTGGACCGACGAGTCTCCAGACAGCGAGCCCAATCAGCATCAGAGTATCCTAACACATCAGGAGTACTAGCAGAACAAAACCAGAGACCAAAATGAAGAGTGCCACGAACATACTGCAAAATATGAGTCACAGCAGCAAAATGATCATCTCTGGGATCCTGAAGAAACGGACACACCGTGTTGACCGAGAATGCCAAATCCGGGTGAGAGATGGTGAGATACTGGAGAGCACCAACAAGAGAATGATAAAGTGTAGGATCCCGAAATGGAGGACTGGTAGAGCTGTGAAGTTGAGAACCAGCAACAAATAGAGTAGAAACAGGTGCCACATCAGACATACCGGCCCAATTCAAAATATCCTGAGCATACTTTGCTTGGCCAAGCAGTAATCCCAAGGAGGTAGGCGAAACTTCAAGACCAAGAAAGTAATGAAGAGCACCAAGATCCATGATAGCAAACTCTCTGTGTGTCCGATCAATGAACTGGCGAAGAAAATTCGAGTCATTTCCTGTAAGAATGATATCGTCCACATACACAAGTAGGTACAGTAACGACGACCCTCTCGAAAGGACAAACAAAGAAGTATCAGCTGAGCTGCACCGAAAACCAAGCTGTGTCAGATAACTGCTGAAACGCTGGAACCAAGTCTAGGGAGCCTGCTTAAGACCATAAATGGCCTTTTTCAAACGATAAACATAGTTTGGATGGACAGAATCCTGATAACCAATGGGCTGCTTCATGTAGACTGGAACATCAAGAACACCATTAAGGAAAGCATTCTTGACATCCAACTGATGAAGTGGCCAGGAACGCATGGTGGCTATGGTGAGAACTGTCCGAACAGTGGAGACTTTGACCACAGGACTGAAAGTGTGGTCAAAATTAAAACCCGGAATCTGCGAGAAGCCCTGCGCCACAAGTCTAGCTTTGTGACTCTCAATAGTGCCATCTGGTCGATACTTGAGCCTATAGACCCATTTGGAGCCAACAAGGTTGACATTCGAAGGTTGAGGCACCAAATCCAAAATGTGTGCTGACCACGAAGAGCATCCATCTCATCATCCATGGCTGAAACCCAGGCTGGATCCTGAAGGGCAGTGCGATAATCAGTGGGCTCTGTCTGAGAGAGGAGTGCGGCAGTGAGACCATGGGCAATAATATCCGAATAATCCCGACGTTGAATGGCACCAGTAGAAGACCGAGTGGCCATCCGATGAGTACGAAGCCGGGGCGGCGAGCTGGAGGAGTCGAACCAACTGATGACACGGAGGAAGATCGAGCAGTGCTGACCGGAGAGTGGCCGTCGAAAGTCATCGGAGAAAGAATAGCCAATACTCCCTGAGACGTGGTGGCCGGTGGCTGATACGGTGGCTGAGGAGTGCTGGCCAGCGGCTGAGATATGGTGGACGTTTGGCGAGGAGCCGGGTCCAGGTCGGCCGTCCAGATGGAAGATGGTGGTGAAGGAGGGGCAGCTGGAATAGACACAGACACATGCGTGGTGGCCCCAATCGATGAAGTAACAGTTCCATAAAAAATGATGAAATCTCCAGATCTGAAATCGAACGACTGTTCGTGGAAGATGAGACATAAGGGAAGAAATTTTCATCAAACCGAACGTGGCGAGAGATATAGATGCACCCAGAAGTCGGGTCGAGACACTAGAAGCCCTTGTAACGAGGGTGATAGCCAATAAAAACACAGGGAATGGATCGGGGTGCAAACTTATCAGTAGCAGTGGCACGCAGGCATGGAAATGCATGGCAACAAAATGGGTGAAAGAGGGTATAGTCAGGCACATGACCAAAAACAACCTCAAAGGGTGATTTGCCACTCAAAATCGAACTAGGCAGACGGTTAATAATGTAAACCGCAGAGAAGAAAGCTTCCACCTAATAACAGTGCGACACAGAAGAGTGAAAAAGCATGGCAAGACCAGTCTCTGTGATGTGGCGATGCTTCCGCTCAGCCCGACCATTCTGAGCAGGTGTATAGGGCGAGGGCATCTGATGATGAATGCCACATGATATGAGATGAGCCTGAAGTCGGTGATTAGTAAACTCGGTGCTACCATCGGTCTGAAAAATTTTAACCTTAGTAGAAAACTGATTCTTAACGGATTTCTGAAACTGGATAAAGGTGTCATAGAAATCCGACTTATGCCACATCGAAAGAAACCATGTGAATCGCAAAAAATATCAATGAAAATGACATAATAAGAGAAACCGTGGACAGATAAAACAAGAGCTGGTCCCCACAAATCACAATGTACTTTATCCAATAAACCAGTAGCGCGCTTGTCACTAGTGGAAAAGGGCAAACAGCTACTCTTGGCCATCTGACAAGGAGAGCAATTGACAGGTACAGGCATAGCAGAAGTGACAGAAATAAGGCCCCATCGATTCAATAACTGAACAGTATCATGAGACACATGACCGAGGAGAGAGTGTCACTGCTCAAAAGAAGCATGAAGCTTTGTAGAACGTAGTTCGCCTAAAAAACTGGAATCACCAGTCTCAAGAAAATAAAGACCAGACCTATGACGACCTTTACCAATTATCGCCCATGTAAGCTTGTGCTCAATGGAAAATGCATCGGCATCAAATATAACACGGACAGGTAGATCACGAGTAAGCTTACTAATGGGCAATAAACTTCTAGTAATCTTAGGGACCACAAGGACATCATTAACATAGAAACCAGATAAATGACATTGGCCGATGTGAGAAATAGATAATAATTCACCATTTCCAACAAGAATAGAATCAGAACCACGATAACGTTGTACCTGATCAAGATGACTGGTGTGAGCAGTGATGTGAGATGTACCACCAAATCAACGATCCACTGATTTGACGAAGAATGACGGTTGGAACCATTCAAACTGTCCTGAAAAAACACCTTGTCCGCAATCCAATTAGTGGAGCAATCTTCCCGAGATATAGGGCCCAAATAAACCATAACAAAGGACCAAAATTGCAATGAAATTGTCTGGGTGCTGACGATAATTTGAACAATTCGCGAGAAATAGGTTCAACTCGCGAGAAATAGGTTCAACTCACGAGAAAATAGGTTCAACTCGCGAGAAACATGTTCAACTCGCGATAAATAGGTTCAACTCACGAGAAATTGAAGACCGCGAGAAATACACTTGACGCACGAGTCAATTCGCGCGTGCCCTTCACGCGCTGGAGATGCCTTCTTCCACTGAGCTAGCGTGTGACTTTCAGGCGCTGGAAAATGTGCGTGGATCTCGTGCTGGAATAACGCGCCGCTGGAGACGTCGGCCGCTTGCTGCTGGAGATGCCGGAGCTGATGGAAGAACTCGCCGCTGGAGACGTCGGTCGTTCGCCGCTAGAGACGCCGGAGCTGATGGAAGAACTCGCCGCTGGAGACGTCGATGTGAAGACTTCGACCGCTGATAGAAACGTCGATCTGAAGACATCGAGAAGAACTCGCCAGAAGAAATCTGATGAACCTGATGCACGGTAACCGCAGAGAATTTCGATGCCGATGAACCTGTTGATACTCCAGTGAGCAGAAACTTTGCCGCGGGAATTTGACCGGAAACTTCGCCGGAATTTGACCGGAAATTTTTCCAGAATTTTATCGAAAAAGAGAGAAGGGGGAGGTGCTGAACAGTAAATTAAAATTTAGGGCTTAGGATCAGAACTTGCTCTGATACTATGACAGAATGATTTTCCATAATCAATTGTATTATTGATATCTAAATATATAGAGAGTACAATAGAGGTGTAATAAGGAAAGAACTCTAATCATAATAAATAATAATTTAATCAGGAGTCAGATTTATCCTAACAACGATAATGACTCGATCGCCAGAGCCAAACAATCCCAATTGGTAAATCTCCTTCTTGGTTTCTGGGATCCTGTAAAAACCCTTATTCTGGATTTTATTTGATTTTGGGAGCGGTGATTCTGAATTGCTCTGTTTTTTGGTCAGAATCTGAAGCAAATTGAGAAACAGAGAAACAAAGCAAATTAAGAATCAAAGGAACTCTTGTGTTTCCATGTTTTTTGCTTCAGACTAAAAGAGAAGACTAGGGGTTTGAATGTAATTTCCATGTTTTTTGTATTTTATTTTTTACAAATGGGTAAATTAGTCTTTTCACTGAATTCCAGTTTAAACTGCCGGAAAAGATTATATTTGCACATAACCTAAATATTTAGAGTTATATTTGCACTTTTAATCGTCGCAGAGTTATATGTGCACTTTCGTCAATTATGTAGGGTTATATACGCACCTTGCACAAACATCAATAACTTAAGTGGTAGATAGACATGTGGTAAAGTGCAAAAATAACCCTATGAAATTGAGAAAGTGTGGATATAACTTTGTAAAATTTAAAAGTATAAAATTAATCCTATGTATTTGAAAAATTGTTTAATTATACCTTTTTTTTAAAAAAATTCTAGCATTGACTCAATGAATTCAATGGTTGACCAAGAATGAAAAGACAATGTTACCCATATACTCCAAACTGAAAAAGTAATTAACAATTATACCCTTGAATTTCTTATTCTTCATCTTCAGCCCAGCCATTGGCCACCACCTGCAGCTGATCTGTGGTCACATTGCAGCCGCCTAGCACCACCACCTCCGCCCTGAAACCCCAACCCCGCTACCAAAAACCTTAGCCCCCGCCACCCTAGCCTCATCACCCACCCCCTGACCCCCACCTACCCTAGCCCCGCCACAAGAACAAGAAGTAAAGAACAAAACTGAGAGCTATCTTGTCTGCTTATCTTGGGAATGAATTTCATGCAGGCTTCTGATGTAGCACAAGGGCCTCGGGAGTTGAATTTGAGCGGCATTATTAACGGCCCAAGTTGTCAAAAACTAGGAGTCACGGTTTACGAGTTTGAGGGGTGATGTCAACATGGGAAAATGGCGGTGACAGAAAACGTCCCTGTCGCCCAGTACCTACACCCAGAAACCCCAGCCCCGTCGCTCAGCCCCGCCTACCCTAGCTCCACCTCTCCCCCACCACTACCTCTCCATGCACGCTCCCACAGCCACCACTCATCGGTATAACAGAATCTGGTACCACAGCCACCACAAGTGTGGCTTATTTCTTTATGCATCGGCATAAGTATCCGAATCTGTATGTTAATGACCGTTCATAAGAGAAGGTTTTTAATAGCATTTGGCATGATTTTATTCCGCCCAAGTTCTCTTTTATTGCATGGTTGGCGGCAATTTGGAAACTACATACCAAGGACAAGCATCAATAGGAGGAGGGAGATAGCATGGAGAAAATATGTTCCTTATGTCATCTTGAAGAGGAGACGAATGAACACTTGTTTTTCAAGTGTGAATTTTTGGAAGTTGTATGAGGGCGTATAAGGAATTGGATTGGGTTAAGGAGACGAACAAACACAATCGCAAGCTCCATGACTTGGGTTAAGAGGCAAATAAAGGGTTCAAAAGTTCGAAAGAAGTTTGGAATTCTTGCTTTGATTACCACGGTTTATCGTCTATGGAGGGAAAGGAATAGTGTGTTATGAATGGTGCTCAACCAAGTGCTGACCGAGTGGTAAAAATCGTCATGAAGGATTGTTACATGGTGATTAATCGCTTGTTTCCAGATGAGCATAAGTTTTAGTCCCTTATGTTGGACTAGATGTATGACCAAGATGCTTGGCTGTTGGTTTTTGGCACTGGCACATGGGCGCTGGTCCTTGGTCTTGGGCGCTGCTGCTCGAGTGCTGGGCGTTGGATGCTGGGGGCAGTTTGATGGATGGTTGTTGGGCGAGGGTTACTGGGCGCCAGGTGCAGTATTGGGCGCTGGCGCTCCCAGCGATGGAGTTCATGAACCGGGCACTTAGCTGAAGGAGAGGTTAATTTGGGGACTGGGCGCTGGATGCAGTTTTTCCAGATGCCCTGGAGCTGGATTCTGGGCACTTGGCGCTGGTTCTGGGCATCAAGACTAGGCGATGCTGGGCACTGGAACTTTGTTTAGCATGCCGAATGGTGCTATTTACCGTGCCAATAGGAGGTTGCTGGAACCCGATGGAATCAAGAATTATTCTCAGATTTTTCCTGGCAAATGCATCACGGATTTCAGGATGAGGCAATAGGTTTTAAAGTAAGGACTTTGCTCAGATGCTTTTTCTCCTAAGCCTAGTTTTTACTTATGATTTAACGGTTAGTTATGCGCTCTATGCCCGCGCTACACTCTATATTAAACTGGCATAAAGCTGTCCATTTGCTCAAAATGGAGTGGGCGATTACATAATCACCACGCTTTATGCACGCGGTATAAGTGCATCCATTCTCTCATCTTTAGGAGATTGATTTAGCTGGGATTCACAAGGATATGGGTCACGGCCTCAGCACATCTTTGCCCACTCTATTAATCTCGGTGCCCTCAAGAGAATGTTTGAAGGCCAATAACATCCCTCTTTATCCACCTTAGGGATGTAAATGGTAGAAGCAGATATCCACTCGTGCCATTATGGTGCAACTTTGGCCATCAGCTTCACTCTTTATGTGACATCCAAGACTCGAGACAATCTCGGCTGCAATAGGATCTTCATATGAGTAGACTTTGGATTTTTGCATCTTCATCAAGATTCTGGCAACAACAACTATCCAAGACCCGAGATTTACAATTCTCGGCTGCATTATGGAATTTAAATGAAGAAGACCCTGCCTGTTAGGGGTAGAAGCGGATTACTTATTTATGGGTAGTGAGTTTGTTCTCTAACCATTTGCCTAGTTTTTATAGCCTGTTTTCATTTCAGGTTGTAGCTTTAGGGCTTTACAGTGGGTTCCACCGTCTATACTATTTACCGTATTTACCTCGACAGAATTTGGTACCCGTTGGTGAGTTCCAATGACGACATGAAAGTTTCGGTGATGAGATCCCTCTTCTCCACCTTGCTCAAATCGAATAGCGGCAGAAACGTCTTGGCATTTCCGAGGATGATGACTCTCGGGTCCGGGCAATAAACCCACCCGACGGCATGTTGACCCGAAAAATCAAGGATTGATATTTATGGACCCCGGACTTGAAGAACTCGTCTTTCCCCTGGTTGTAGATGTAGTCGTTCTTGTCCTTCAGAGGGCTGATCGTCGGGAGCCCGTAGTCGCTGGGGATGGACTTAATTGGGAGCTTCGTCGCTTTCGGGAGCGGTGGAACCTGGGTTGTCGGGCGTTCCAATACAGAGGTTGGAGAGCAGCATGTGAGTGAACTTTTTGGTAAATGGTTATGGGTTTACGGGAGTTCCGACCTAGAGGCGGTGATCAACGAGAGTGTGAATTTTCCGGTGAAGGGTTTCAGAGATGGGGAATGTAGAAATGAAGGCTGATAACGCCACCACAATCAGAGGGGCAAAATTATAACCTATACATTGCTTTGTTTACTTTTTTAAAAATTTATTTATTTTAACATAAGGGTAAAATGATCGTTGATTTCTGGCCATTACTGTCGTTGACATTTGGTCAATGATTTCCAAGGTTATTTTTTTCACTTTTAGATTTTACAAAGTTATTTCTGCTCTTTCGTCCAAAACATAGGGTTAAAAATGCACTTTTCTCATTATTTTATTTATGGAGTTAATTTTATAGGTTCACACAACTATAATGACCTCTATAAGAAAAAAAAATTTATAAACAAAATGAACACTCTCTCTCCTTCTCCTTTCTTTAATTTTTGAGATATTTTTTATAATTATTTTTATTTTAGGGTTAATTTTTAAAGAGTTTCTAAACTGAAGGGATCACTCTGCTGAAGAGTTTATAAACAGAATGAACACACACACACACATACACACACACACACTCTCTCTCTCTCATTCCTCCTCTAATTCCTCTCTAGGCGAAGAAAGACCCTTATCATAATCTGATAGGGAATTCCTTTTGAGCGATGATAGTGCTTGAAATCAGCTCACAATGAGTCCTTGTCTCTTTAAGTACTTGTAAATGTCCCATGTTGGTCTCGAAGAGGAAGTCCTATAATGTGCTCAATTTATATCCAATTTTTAACACATTCAAAGTCTAATTTTGTAATAGATTAGGGACTTAACTGAAAAGAAATTAACAATTTATCAATTAAAGGGCTAGGATGAATTCATATGTTTTATATCCCAATTATTTAATTTATGAAGTTTTTTAGATCACAAGTGTTCAGATTTGGAAGAGTTTGAGTTTTGTAGAAGCATTGAAGAAGTAAGAAGATTTTGAAGAAGATGGCCAAATACTGAAATTTGGAAGAAGTTGGGCAAATTGGTCACTCCGGTCCGCAACCATGTCTTGCGGCCTGCAGTGAAGGAAAATTGCGCAGTCAACATGGTCAACAAGGGTCACTGTGAGCCAGAGCAATGTCCTGCATGCCGTATTGACAGATTTGGGCTGCATTATTACTCATTTTTCAGCCTAAAAAAATCTATCTCTTCATTTACTCTCTCAAATTTTTATCTCCAAAACCCTAGGGACATTATTGGAAAATAGGTACATCAACACCAGTTGCTTACCTGGGGGGGGGTAAGTAAAAATTGGTGCTCATACACTTCTCCAGCACCAGTTTCATGGAATTCGATTAAAATACCGGTGCCTTTTATTAAGCCAACACTGGTATTTTAATCGAATTCCATGAAACTGGTGTTGGAGAAGTGTATAAGCACCAATTTTGTGAAACCGGTGCCTAAAACCGGTGCCACACAACTGAAATTGCACCGGTTTGTTTAATGAACTCGGTAGGCACTGGTGCTGGATAAACTTTCCATGTGCGGAATAGTGTCTTTGGCGCTAAAAAATTGAAGGGAAACTTGTAGCACCGTGTGTAAGCCAATACACCAATGCCTCTTCGAAAGTTAAGCACTAGTATTCATAATATTGGTGCCTTTCTTGTGGAGCCCACATTAGAAGTTAGGAAAATATTTTATAATATTAGCACTGGTGGATATAAAATGATCTAACCGGTGCTATTAGTGGTGAAATAGTATTTTTGGCAATGGAATTTTTGGTGGGAAAATTTCTAGCACCAGTTTCTAGCCATATAATCGGTGCTAGAAGAGCATTTAATACTCACCTACCACTATTCAATATCGGGTAAAAAAATACTTTTTTTGGGAGAGAAGGTCATTTATGGAGTTTTTTGGAGGGTAATGCTCAAATGAAGACCCACAAAGGCAGGTTTTAAATTGTTTGGCATGTTATTAATGATATAACATGTTACAAATGGTTTGTATGCAATATATATATATATATTGTGTGTTTGATCATGATTTTGGTGTGTTTGATCATGATTTTGGTGCGTTTGATCATGTTCGTGATACTTCTATTCATGGAAGACATTTGTTTGTTTTGTAGATTTATTGATGTATTTAATATCTTGTTTAGGAAAGGGATAATGTTGGGGTATTTTTGAATGTTGTGATGCGAGTTGTATGTAATCTTTCCCAAATGCTATTTTTGAATGTTTAGAATCTTGCCTAGCCATGGTCATTTTGGGGAACTATAATCATCCCTATTTCGTTAATTTCGTTAAGTCCTTGTCGTGATTGCAAGAATCGTAACCGTAGTGGTGATAGAGACATCATGAAACTTCACTTGCTTAGGAGAGGGTTTGAAAAAAATTATTTGGTGCGAACGTTTCATGGCGATAAGGCACCGCCGGAGGTGGTTGTAGGTAGTGGAGGAGAGTATTTCAGAGACTTAAATTTAGATGACATGTGTGAGGAGGTTGTCAATGAATTTAGGGGGAGGCCCAAGGTTTTGTCAAATTTCTTAGGTGAGAAGGACAAGTCGTTCTATCCCGGTTGCAAAAAGAGGGGCACGGTGATGTCATGTTTGATGGAATGTTTAATTTGAAAGGCCTTGGTGCATGGAGCGACACTAGCATGAACAAGTTGCTAAAGTTTTTGAATGAGAAGCTTCCCACCGGTAATAGGATACCAGACAACCTTTACGAAGCGAAGATGATACTATGTCCGATGGGGTTGGAGTATGAAAAAATATATGATTGTTCCAGCGATTGTGTTTTGTACATGGGTGACTTATAAAAGGAAGTGGCATGCCCCGTATGCCACGTGTCACACTACAAGAAAAGGATAAATGCCATTGTCGGTGGAGATGTTGTTATAAAGTTAAGGAAACGAGTTCTTGCAAAAATGCATGTAGTTATCTTCCAATTATTCCGAGGTTGAAGGTTGTTCAAGAATGCCAGTGATGCAAAGAACATGATGTGGTACATGGGAAGGGGTTCTGCTGAGGACAATGTGATCCGCCATCTAGCTGATGTCAATCAATGGAAAAGATTTGATAAGAGGTATCCAAACTTTGCAAGTGAGCCAAAGGAACTTGTGGATGGTTTTGTGTACCGATGGACTGAATCTGTTCGGCAACATGTCCTCTAAGCACAGTTCATGGCCGGTAATGCTGGCCATATACAACCTTCCACCATATTTATGTATGAAAAGGAAATATGTGTTGATGCTTTTATTGATTTCATGGCCAAAATTGCCCAGAAATGACATTGATACGTATCTGGAACCTTTGATAGAAGATTAGAAGTTTCTATGGTCCGACGGTGTTGAAGTGATTGATGGTTCTAGGGGATCAAAGGTCAATTTAAATGCAATGCTTTTTAGTACCATAAATGATTTTCCCCCATACGAAAACCTTTCGGGTTATGTTGTGAAGGGGTACAAGGCGTGTTCATGTGTGTGAAGAGATCGGTTGAAGAGATCATTGAATAATGTACCTCAAACTTAGTTGGGAAGAAATCGGTTGGATTACCTCTGCAAGCGCACTTTGGTAGGAAGAATAAAGTTGCACGTTCTAAAGGTACACTTCATACACCCTTGTATGCTGAGTTGATGACAATTCACCTTTATGTTTTAAGGAAAAGTAGCGAGACTGCACTCTATGTTCAAGAGCACATGTTGTATTTACAAGAACTATACCCGGACTGACCTTTAAACAAAATACAATCGCTGTAATGTGGACGACATGCCTAGTAAACTCTGTGCCTTTGCAAGAAGACCAAACTGCACCGTGAGAAAGTAATTAGGGTACAATATTAATGGATTTACTTTTGCAACAACTGGAAAGGATAACAAGAGCACGACACAGAACAATGGTGTTTAAATTGAATCCGAATCAATGTGGTAGTCCAGCAAGAAAGACAAAAACCCTATCGTTGCAGTGATGGCCTTTTATGAGGTGATTGATGAAATTTGGGAGTTGGACTATGTTGAGTTCAAAGTTGTGGTTTTCAAGTGTCAATGGGTTGATAATGGAGCCGAGGTATTAACAGAGAAACTCATGGGCTTCACATTGGTGGACCTTAACCGAGTTGGGTTTGAGAATGACAAGTTCATCTTAGCTGCCCAGGTATGGCAGGTTTTTTTAATCCGGGATCCTAGCAACTCCTAGCAATGAGAAGTGGCATGTTGTCCTATATGGGAAGAAGTGCTACTTTGAAGATGAGATTGATTGGTCCATCCGAGCGGATTGTCACAAGTTCCCATATGTATTTCCAAGTTTGGAGGTTGTGGGTGGAGCTTTAGTAGGTAGACCAGCACATGGCGATGGATTATGGGTTGATGAGAGCGGTCAAATTTTAGGGGGTGATGTTGTCCTGAAAAGGAAAAGATAGGTGTATCTTTTGACCTTAAATGTAATCACCATTATACTTTTGTGTCCTCGCCCGTGTTATATATAGTTATGAGCAATCAATTTAATATATTGATTAGATTATATATTTTTTGTAGTGTATTGTAGCTTTTTTATTTGTTTCTATTTGTCTTAAATTGGTCATTGAACAATTGAAAAAAAACAAGCACCAGTTATTTGAGCAAAAACCGGTGCTGGAAAACAGAGTAGGTCCTCTGTTTTTGTAATGGCACTGGTTATTTTGTCTGCAACATCTGTTTTTTTACCAGCGTTGCACACTTAGAAAAAATTTTGGTGCCTCGCTCTCGGGTTGGGAATAACATTTGAAAAAATGACTCAAGGAAACATTAAGCACCTATTTTTTTCAAATATCAGCACCGATTTTTGTACGCATCAGCACCGGTCCTTGTGCAGCCATGCTGTGTACTTAGAATAATTATTTAGTGTTGTTCTCGAGTTAGAAATATGTTATAAAAAAACCAAGGCGACCTTAAACAGCTAGTCTATCAATTTAAGGGCACATGTATTGTTTAAAAAAAACCATCCGAGGATGGGGGGAATAAATTTGGCTCCCCTGACCAAAGAGAGTGAGCCTTAATAGGCGCTAAAAGTGATGATACATCGCAGTTTACAAGAAGATCATCCAATTGATGATCCCAGAGCTAAATTAAGCTCCTGAAGCAAAAACAGCACTTGCTTCCAAAAGCGGTATTTCCACCCTAACAGACAAGAACAAAAACATCTGGCTAATAATGAAAAAACTAGCTAAATCACCAAGTAAGTCGCCATCTCGCTGGTACATCGCGAACAGGTCGGAGAAACGAGAATTCGAGACTCCTATTTGTCAACGATGTGCCAGCCGAGAGGACCAGAGTGTTTGAATTCCCGAGTAGCAGCTTCAAGTATCAGTTGAGGAGTTAGGGGCCAGTAAACCTCCTTTGCTTGAGATGTGGACTCCTTTGCAATAGGTTGCTCAGAAAATCTTCTCCTTCGGTTGATTAGGCATTTCGGCTACAGAATCTGAACCAAGTTTGTGCATTCCACCTGTGCTCTCAGCTGAGATGTGTTGAGTTGTGGCTGAAAAAATTTTCTCCCCCTCCTTTGTGCTTGCATCCGAATCTGAAATAAAGAGGAAGGGAACCAACAGGACTTGGAATATTTATAGAGTAACTACTTATTCACAGCCAGAAGTAAATCGTTTGAGCTAAACAAGTAGAGAGTTTTCTAACTAAAGAGAAACTGGATCCCTACTTGATTCAATACGAAATGTCGGAAAACTCATGCAATCAAGTGCTAGTAAACCTTTGAGAAATAGAGGGATAGAGCAGAGGTCTAAATTCCCCTGTAGGAGGTTTTCCCTTGCATATTTTGCCAAAGGTTTTCCCTTGCTAGTAAACCTTTAAGGGCACATGTATTGTTTGATCCAACACTGGTTAGAAAATCGGTGCTGTGGAGTTAGTACATTTTTTAATAAGTCTGCTCTCGGGTTCGGAAAATTAGCCAAAATTTGAATACAAGGCAGCCGCAAGCAGCTTCCTTTCTCAGCTCAGCTTTGGTTTTGTCATGTAATACCAGTGCTGACTAAGACCATTATACACAATTTAGTCCACAACATGTACATGCACAGGTAAATTAAATCTATCTATATATATATATATAAATCATTCATTCAGGCTATAATAACAAGATTCAAGTATTTCAAATCAATGGTGAAGGTGATGCTTTGTTTTGGGCAACACCGCAAATTTTGAAAATATTGCATTAGTTTTGTATGTTCAATTTAGAGGATGTTCCATTCATCCAATCAAGTCCTAATCGCATAGTATGATCATATAATACTCAATTTCAACATTGAATCTCCAATTTTGAATTTCAACAATTCTAAGATTCTTGGAGGAGTGCAAAAAGTAAAAACTTCACTTGGAGGTCCAAATTTAAATCCGCTCGGATGAAATCCTACATTATGAAAGGGGTACGTCAATTCCAAGAAAAAATAAAAAATTAAATAATATTTGGTGGGAAAAACTCACCAATCAACTTTCCTGTTTGGACCTGCTAACTTCTAAGTTATCTAGAGTAGGTTGGTCTACGACATGTACTAGCGTTTTACCGTATTACATGAAAACATGAAATTCTATTAAATAACATATATTAATTCAAGAATACATAATGTGAAGTAATTTGGCTACAAAAAAAGACATTGTAACTCAGTTTTGGGCCACAGTGAAATTTTAATAAAGTTCTAAATGGAGCGTTTTCAAGTATCCATTGGCCATGATTTCGAACACCGAGATATATTGAATGGTTAATTGAATATTTTTAAGTGCAACTGAATAAAAAAAATAATGGACAAAACCATCCCTCTAATGAGGTACGTAAATTAATTATGGCAAAATAGATGGAAATTCATCATCATCGGTATTGGTCATAGAACCGGTGCTCCTTTTTGGAAGTGGTCCAAAATTTAAAATATTTTTCATTTTGAAGAGGAGGGAAATTTGAAATTTTGCATTTTTGAAATCAGCAGCGGTTATTATACCGGTGCTGGGAATAAAGCCAAATTTGGCGCCCAATTACCAGTGGGCTAACAAATATTTCAGCCCAGATATTACATTTTCAGCACCGGTATCACATATCGAGACCCGGCTAATGAAACTGGTGCTCATAATGGAATTCGCGTTGGGATTAAGAAGCCTCATGCAACTGCTTTATTTGATTATGGGCACCAGATATATATAAATGAGCACCGACTTTGCTGACGGTGCTCTGTACTTAGGCTAAGTATTTATACTTTGCTCTCGAGTTTGGCATTAAAAATCAAGCAGCTACTTCAAAAAAAATTGGCACCGTCATCATATCTTGCAGCACCGGTATTACAGGCCATGTACTGGTGCTGGAGTCTATTGTCTAACAAAATTGATCATCTTCCTCACATAACAACCACGTTTTTTCTCTTTCCCCTCCTTCACCACCATTAAAACTCCACGTTCACCACGTTCACCACCATTACAACTCCACGTTCTCAACCTATTAATCTGCATTCAAGCTCCACTGACCCACTCCCTAAATCCTACACCCTACAAGATCCCAAAAAACAAGGATTTTCTTTCAAGCACCCAATTTTGGAGAACTCGTCAGTGGTGAAGCTACATTCGAGAGGATTCTGCCCAGATTCAAGAGATATAATGCTCCAAAACCTCATTCTAAGTCTTGTGAGAACCCTAGATATATTGGTATTGGCTGACATTTAAATGATTTTTATAGGTGTTTGATGGAATGTAAGAATGAAACTATTGTTGCGTGATATTGGAATGTCATTTTAATTTTGTGATGTAGGAGTGTTATATACCTTATGTAATGGCCATTGTGTGAGAATGAATTTCTTTTGATTGTTTCACGTTGGAGTGAAGTTGGAAAGTAGCCAAGTTTGGAGTTTGTTTACTAATTTGTGATGGTTATTGTGTGATCAAAATTTTTTTTATCAAGTTTGTTGTTGGAATGATGTTGGAGGATAGTTGTTGGAGTTATGTTTATCAAGTTTGATGTTGGAATGATGTTGGGGATAGTTATTTTGTAGTGATGCTTTTCAAGTTTGATATTGGAATGATGTTGGAGGGTAGTTATGTTGAGGTAATAAATGATGTTGGAAGGTAGTTATGTTGAGGTGATATATGATGTTGGAGGGTAGTTATGTTGAGGTGATGTTTATCAAGTTTGATTGTGTCATGAACTGTTCTAATGGTTTGATGTTGGATTGTGTATACGTTGGAATGTCTTATGGATTGATTTCTATATGCAGATACCTCCTAAAACAAAAAAGGTGGCCAGAAAGAGAAAGAGGGGTGGTCCTCCGGCCAAACAAAAGAAGGTGTAGGAACAGGAAGTGGCCGGACAAGGGGAGGTAGCATCGGTCGTACCCCTCAACATTCACTTTGAGGAAGATCAAGTGGCTTGAACTACTGCTCCCGAGGAGGAAGTAGAAGATCACATCAAGGATGATACAGAGGACATACCCCTACGAGATCCTGGTGATGATGACCTATCTAAAGCAGGCGGGAAACAAGAAAAACTATTCGACAAATTTAAGATAGCTTCATGGTGGTAGAGAATGGGGGGCAGCTACTTGCAAGTCCGTTATGTTGGCCAAAGAAAATAATCCTGACCCCGTTGCCTTCGAGATTGTTGACGATCAGCTCATATGTCTTAAAAACTGAAGCACATGGACCGTGTAGTGTAATTGCGCATTCCGGAGGTGGGTCAGATTTGGTATGTGGATACACTGGCCTGGCGTCCCCAAGGATCTGAAGGAGGAAGCATAAAGAGATATAAAGATATAAAACTATTTCATAATATGTAATTCAAAATAGCCATATTTTTACTCTACAACCATATAATCAGGTCCTAACCTAAATATTTTTTTCCATAATAATGCAGGCACATTTCAAAATGGAAACGAAATTGACTGAGGAGCAGTGGAGAAAATTGAGGAAGACAGTGACCACCAAGGCGGGCAATGCATATCTCAACTAGAAATCCAAGGTGGAGAACAAATACATATGGTTAATGCCTAGCGAGAAAGTTCCAAAATACATTATGTGGGAAAAGTACTGGTGGATGGACGAGGAAGAGTGAAAGAAATTCAAGGAGCATAGAAGGACAGAGAATATGATAGTAAGTAATCTTTTTTACCTTACATAATAAATAATATTTAATTATGGTGCACATATTTATTTTTTAATGACAAACTTCATTCCCCCTCCCAATTTTGAGTAAAAAAGAAAGAAGAATAACGAGAGTTCAAAGGAAAGGAAGTGCACACACCACACCATCCCGAAGGGGAACAAGGTCATGAAGGAGAAGCTGATAGAGCAACTGAAGGAGAAAAAGAGGAAAAAGATAAAAGATCAGGGATTCACGGAAGAAGAGATTAAGGAGGTGATTAGTTCAAAACGTTTCACGCCCGACAGATCCATGGTCTTGTTGGAAACAAACAAGGGAAAAATAAGGATTATGCAACCCAAGAAGTCAAGTCCATAGCCGACAATATTGTAAGTAGCCAAAATTTTTAATATTTTCATAATTTACTAACTTGAAATTTTGTCACTCATAACACAGTATTATCTACCCCAGTTGAGGATGAATGAGGAAAAGGAGAAGGGAACCCTGGAGTTTGGTCCGGGTGAAGACATACTAATCAGAGCCCCCAGGAAGAAGGATCACCCGGGTTGCTACAGAGGTACCCAATCCCGAAGCAACTGCGCCAGCAGCTCCTCGTTGCAGAAGAAGGAGACCAAGAAACCTTCCGCTTAACAACTGGTGGTGAAGGAGATGGTCTCGTACCTCGAGCAGTTGGTGAAGGGCATAACTTCAGTAGGGAGAGTAAACATTCCGAAGGCCTTGCAGACCCAAAGAGCTTCATTGAGAATGCAATGCTTGGATGTGTATCCAAGGGTCTCAGCGGTTCGGGCCAAAATCCCCCTAGCGACAGAGGATGGGGTGAAGAGATAAATATCCATTACGGTTCTCATAACTATTTTAGTTTAATTAATTTAACACGTTGAACCTATTTTAGACTAACTAATTTTCACAAATGTTCACATGATAGTGAGTGGGTGACCTTGTACATCAAGGGCCTAGAGGGACAGCGACAAAAGGTTGCATAAGCATGGCTCCAAAAATCTAGGCATGCCGAGAAGCCACATAGTCCAATGGCTCGCGTTCGCATGTGTGAGCCACTATACCATCCTAGGGCTGGGTTATACTGCCAACCACCATTTCATTGGCGTGGGAGATACTTTGGAGGGTGTTGTCGATTGGCCGATGAATTTGGTCAAAATCGGAGTGAACACGAAGACCGAGGACATGGAAGGCTACGAGCCTTGGGCGATGGTGTATTTTTACTCGATGTTAGTAGCGATGAGGTAATAAAATCCAACAAATATTACAACTTTTAATTCTCACAAAATTTTTTATAACTAATAATTCTAATTAAATAACTTTTCTATGCGGTAGAAAACCCCTAATCGGTCTCAATCAACCAGCTCCTATTGGCCCTCGCACCAAGAAGCAGCGAAACATAGGCCTCTAAAACTGGTACTCTCTCTATCCCAGCCCAAATTACCCACCGAATTTATGGCACTATTCTCTATAAAAATTTGACTATATATTTGAATAGATATATGAGACATAATATTATCGTATGCGATATTGTTGAATTCGTCGTAATAAGTAGTTTCTAGAAAGTAACTTTTTATTTGTCGTTATTATACATAGCTAAACATATTATTGGTCAAACATGTGTCTCCAACAGTGTGCAATGATTTGGCAGTAATTTAGGCTAGGACGGAGGGAGTAGTCATGAATAAATCATTAATTTGTACTTTACTTCATTATTTTTCAATTTCCCTAATTTTCAACCCATTAAATTATTTCAAATTGTCAACAACCGTGAGTTCACAACATGCCCCAACATGGAAAATTACATCAAGTACTGCAACGAATTGGTGAGGAGCATGCGCAAGTCGGGGACGGTGGTTTTGTATCTGGATTATCAACCAAGAACTTTCGGCAGAAAACATAGTGCTGAATTTTTCATCGAGTGCTTGGTCGAATTTGGGCAAAAGCTTGGAAAAGATAGAGGAATTACTTGGCTATCGAACTCTGTGATTGATGTTTGGATGGGGTAAGGTTTACTCTTTTACAATTATAAGTTTTTATTTCTCTGAATTATTTTCTAAATATGAACTAATGCTATTTTTGAAAGCACCTATGGGACCAAGTATTCGAAACCAACTATAGCCGCATTCAGTTTGTTCCGTCCTGTAAGGGAGGCTATGCCACGGAAATAAATGATGCAGAGGTCGAGGGTCGAACAAAAGCCATCCTGGAACCATGCTGAATGTTGATGTTGTGGTTTATGTGATTCCATACATTAAAATGTAAGTGGCACTCTTCAACTTCACTCAATTACAAAAAATTATACCCAGCTGAATAATTCATTGATGTGCTACTTCTTTTTTTCAACGCAGCGATCATTGGTACTTATTATTCATCCATTCTAGCACAAATGAGGTTTTTACCCTTGACTCACTGACTGGAGGAATCAAGCCTAAAAACATCAAGGAATACAAAATCATTGCCAGGTACTTTCATTGATTTCTTCATACTAATTCAATGTCTACAAGTGTCATTGACCTAACCATTACAAGTTCATCATGATTACTAGGATTGCATGTGAATATCAAAGGAAGAAGACGGGTATGGAACCGCCCCAAGGTTACACATGGAAAATCACAAACATCAATGTAAGTCATTCAATCCAAGAGTCCCTTCATTTCCACCATTATTTAATACAATTACATTTGAATATCATTTTTCCATTTCTAGTACCGAACTCAAACAAGTAGTTGGGAATGCAGATGCTACGTCATTCTCTACATGGAAGATCTGGTGCTGAAGACTACCTCTACAAATATTCTAGAGGTTGGTTGACATATGAAAAATTAAACATTTTTAATTATTACTTAGTAACTACATTCACGTAATTAATGTGGTTTTCATCGCAACAACTATTTCCTGAAAAAAAGGAGCATACAATGCCTTGGAGTTAGCAGCTGTAGTCGATAGATGGTGTCAGGCATGCGTGGACAAAATTTTCAAAACTTTGCAAGACTTCTATGGAGATGGACAAGTTTAAGGAAGTGTAGAAAATGAATGGCAGAGATATTTATTTTTTCACTAATTTGCTGTTTGGAGGGATTATGTTTTCTTAGAAAATTTTATTTTATATTACATTTATTCCTTCTTTATTAGTATTAGTATAGTTAGCTAATTATGTCTTGTTCATTGGATGATATGGGTTTCATATTTGGCCAGGTTTTGGTCTGAATGGCAGGGAAAAACTTAAATAGGGCACTGCAAATGAAAATAAACCAACACCGATTTACCAAACAAATACCGATGCTAAAATATAAGATTGTACTACAAACAAGCACTAGAAATAAACATATTTACCGGTGACTTAGCACTGGTTATCATCCACAACCGGTTCTAATAATATTGGCACCACATAACCATCATACCAGTTCTGGTATTCATTTGGAAGAAGCGGTTTCACTCATCCGATGCTGAATGTAAAAAGAACTGGTGCTGTATATTACTAGTTAGCACCACCACTCTATTTTTGGCACTGGTGGGTAAAACCAGTGCTGTATCTCAATAATAAACTCCGGTATTTTTTCCCTTGGCACCAGTATTGAAAAACAGTGCTCATTATCATTATTCAGCACCGTTATTGACCTACCGGTGCCTTTGGAACAAGGTTCCAGCACCACCGTACTTAGGCATCGGTGCTCTGAGGGCCGAAAATTCCGGTGCCTATGACCCCAGATACTGGTGCCATAGGAAGGGTTCCTACAGTAGTGGGAGCATTTATTTATTCATCTTTTACTCTATGTTTACCATGGATTCTTGCTATTTTGTTATGGGTTTAGCTAATCTAGGCTAAATATACTCCTGGGAACAATTGGTAAGCATTTCTAGTATGAATTTGTGATATTTGGTTTATCCAATTTTGTGCTCTGATTATCAAGTATGTTTTGTGCTTTCTTGTGTGATTAATGGATTATTTAGACTAGGATGATCAACAAGTTAATGATTGTGGGTTGATTATTTGCTAGATTTTTGGTAAAACTTGGAAGACTTTGACTTTTTGTCAATGTGATATCGTTAGTCAATGTTAGGTTATAATTGGGCATGACAATTAATCATGATTATTGATTGATGAAATTTCTTAGATTTAGGATGAATTTGAATGGGTTTGACTAATTGTCAATATGGCTCACAAATAATGATTAGCATGAAGGCTGAACCTCATAGTCGTTATTAGTAAATATACTTGCACTATCTATATGTTTCTCGCTTGTAAGACATTGTGGTAGTTGTGTTGGGTCTCCATGTGTATTGTTATTCTCGGGGAAGTCTATGACACCGATAATGTAGGGTGACTCAAGGGTAAGAGTAATTGTGTGGTGTTGATCGCTCACTCTAACTATAACCGAGGAGAGACGAGAAATGTTTTCACTCGAAAGGTGTTGACAAGTTCTCCACAACATATGATTGTTGCATAAAAATAGGATACTAGCCGATGATCAAAGGATGACTAGAAATGTAGACCATTTGCGCCCAAGACTCGTTAGCATCTTTATTCCATCTTTTGTGCTAGTTTTGATCGTATTTACATCATTCTTTCTACTCGTTTGCTAATTTAGTAGTTTAAAGTAGTCATAGTGTTTTCCAAAACCAAAACCCCCAACTTTGTTACTGCATACATAGAGTGACATCTTTGTGTGTTTTTAACTACGTTTAACACTCGATAAAACCCTCTTTTCCTCGTGGACGACCTCGATTTACCACTAGCTACTTTTAAGTAGTTGGCAGCAATTAGGGCCTATAAATACTATCTTTGAGAGGCACGACGACGACCTCCCAAATTTTGGTCCCGCTTCTGGGGAAAATGCGTATTTTGTTAAAGTGTTTGTGTAGTTCTTTATGTGTTTTGTGTTTTTACTTATTCTTTGTTGACGTTTGCTTTCTTTTGTGATTGTTACTTGGGATAAGGTTGTATTGCTCTAGTTATTGGTTAATGGTCGATACTCGTACCAATAGACAAGAACTCTTGCACTACGATCCCAAACTTTTAGGAACACTTTGGAGAGCAAGGAGACAAGCTCATTTTGCTAAACAAGCTACTTAAGCATCACCTGAAGTAGTTACACCAACTATGGTAGATGATACTAGAACCTTGAGGGAGCCTATGACTCCTTACCTAGAAGAGCCAACCATTATGCAACATTTTCCCTCCTTTTCCGAAAAATGTCACTTGTGAACTCAAGTCCAGGATGATTCATTGTTTACCATCTTTCCATGGATGAGTGGGAAGGATGCGAACAAGCACTTGTCCGAGTTACACCTTGTGAGCATGAATATGAAGCCAAACAGAGTTTTGGGAGATAATTTCAATCTTAGGGCGTTCCCTTTCTCTTTGAAGGATGCGACCAAAGATTGGTTATACTATTTACCCCCGGTAAGAATAACATCATGGATGGACATGAAGTGGAGGTTCTTGGAGAAATTCTTTTTGATATGCAAGTCGGCGGGTTTGAAGGAGTTAAGAAACATTTCCCTATATTTGGGTGAATCTTTTATATGAATATTGGGAGAGGTTCAAGAGGTTGCTAGCTAGTTTCCCCTACCACACATACAAGGAAGGAGATATTGTATACCATTTCTTCAATGGATTGTCCGTTGAAGACATGAAGGTGGTCAATGCTGCTTGTAATAGGTCGATTGCCAACAAGATCCATAAAGGCGTCATGGCATTGTTCGAGAACATGCCCAATGGTACTAAACAATATGGTATGAGGGAAAGGGCAAGGGTGCAAGAGTGTCCAAATTTGGAAACCCCCAAACTTGAGGAGCAAGTTCAGGCCTCAGCTTCCACGATGAATGAGCGAATGAATGGGAGGGTGCATCAAGTCAAGGCTTGTGGGATGTGTTTGTTGGAACATCCCATCGATGCATGCCCTCAAATACAACATGAAGAATTTGAGGAGGTTAAGTCAATGGGTTATCAAGGAGGACATGGCCAAGGTTTCTAAGGGAATAAAAGCTACCAAGGTGGTCAAGGCTTCCAAAGGGACAAGGCAATGACAATAAGTATGATCCCTACTCCAAGACCTACAATCCTGGGTGGAGATACCATCAAAACTTTAGGTGGATTGATGATCAAGCCGGGCAATCAAATCCCCAAGGTGGTTATCAAGGTGGCCAAGGTGTGTATCAACAAAATCATCAAGGGGGACAACCTCAATATCAAGGAAACCAAGGGAAAAATCGGACACCACAACAACCCTACCCAATAGATGGTGGGTCATCTAACCCTCGAGAAGGAAAACTGAAGTCAGAGTAAAAGGACCTCATGCATGCTATAACAAATATAGTGACTAACTTAGAGGACCTCTCTTCCACAAGATTCAAGAACTTAGAGACCCAAGTTAGCCAAATTGCATCTTCCATGGCCCAATTGGAAGCTAGGGATTCCAGGAAACTCTCATCACAATCGGAGTTAAATCCCCAGCCTCCAAATGCTAGTGCCATAACCTTGAGGAGTGGAAAGGAGACCAAGGACCTCAAGGAAATTGTAAAGGTCGGGAAGGAGATAGAAGATGAGCTTGTGGTGAAAGGAAAAGAGTTCGAGGAGGCGGCCACTCAACCACCAGAGAAGCATGAAATCTAGAAGATCTTTCCACCACCACCCTTTCTGGTGACTTTGTGGGACAAGAATCGCAAAAATGAGAACAAAACACTTTTTGGAGCCTTCTGCAAGTGCGAGCTAAATATTTCTCTTTTTGATGCCATTTATCAAGTGCCTAGGTTTTATAAATTCCTTAAGATTGGAAAATGGTGAAAAGATATAAATTGGTGGTCAAGTGTCAGACCTTTTTCAAAACAAACTCCCCCTTAAATGTGATGATCCCGACATGTTTACCATTCTTTGCATCATAGGTGGTAATAACTTCCAAAATGGTATGCTATATCTAGGGGCGTCAACCAATGTGATTCCATACTCCTTATATGAATCCCTATATCTTGGAAAATTGCATGAAATCGGGGTAGTAATCCAATTGGTCGACTGTTCTAACGCACACCCTTAGGTAATTGTTGAAGATGTTTTGGTTAAGGTTGAAAAATTGATTTTCCCAGCCAATTTCTATGTTCTAGATATGGAGAATGACAAACGTGCCTCCCCTATCTTGTTAGGAAGGCCATTTTTGAAAACATCTAGAACTAAAATCGATGTGTATAATGAGTGTTCAACCAAGGAATTTAATGTGGAAATTGCGAAGTTTAACATCTATGATGCTGTGAAATTTCCTAGTGAGGGTCATTCTTGCTATGCTGTTGATATTGTTGATGATTATGTGCAAGATGCGTTGGTGATTAATGGCATGGATTGTTTGAAGGTCTCTTTAGAGAATAGTCTTAATGTAAATGAATTGCATAATTATTCTTTGAGGATAAATTTTCTTGAGACTATAGAGATGCTTTATTTTATTGATAGGCTAACTCTCAAACCCCCTAGTGAAGTTCTCGATGCACCTCAAGATGTGGGAATTCCCACGTCTCTTGAGAAGACATAGGTAGTGGAATTGAAACCACTACCCAAGAATTTGAAATATGTGTTCCTTGGTGAGAGAGATACTTTACCCTTGATATTGTCGAGTAAACTCACCAAGGAATAATAGGGGATGTTGATGGAGGTTCTTAGAACCCATAAGGAGGAAATTGGGTGGACCATTGCCGATATCAAGGGGATCAGCCCCTCTACTTGCATGCATCGTATCTTGTTAGATGATGAGGCCAAACTAGTTAGGCAACCCCGACGTCAGCTTAATCCACCGATGATGGAGGTAGTGAAGAGTGACATTCTTAAATTGTTCCAATCCAGAATTATTTACCCCAACTCCGATAGCAAGTGGATAAGTCCCACCCAAGTTGTGCCTAAGAAAAATGGTGTGACAGTGATAGAGAGCCAAGAGGGAGAATTGGTTCCCACTTGTGTGCAAAATGGGTGGAGAGTGTATATTGACTACTGTAGGCTGAATGCGGTGACTAGGAAAGATCATTTCCATCTACCCTTTATTGACCAAAATGCTTGAGAGGCTTACCAGGCAAGATTTATATTGTTTCTTAGATGGGTATTCCGAGTATTTCCAAATTACTATAGCCTCGGAAGACCAAGAGAAAACTATTTTTACATGTCCTTTTGGCACTTTTGCCTATAGGCGCATGCCTTTCAGTCTATGCAATGCTCCCGGAACATTCCAAAGGCTCATGGTTAGTATATTTTCGGAGTTTTTTGAGCACTTTGTCGAGGTCTTCATGAATGATCTCACCGTTCATGGAGATTATTTTGATAGTTATTTAAACCATCTTACGTTAGTGCTTGAGAGATACATAGAAGCAATCACGTATTAAACTCAAAAAAATGCCACTTCATGGTGGAAAAAGGTATTGTATTAGGTCATGTGGTCTCTTCCGAAGGTCTCCGAAGGTCTTGAGGTAGACAAAGCTAAGGCTGACACGATCCAATCCTTACCATACCCATTGAGTGTTAGAGAAGTTAGGTCATTTCTAGGGCACACAGGTTTTTACCAGTGTTTCATTAAGTACCTTTCTAAGATTGCCTCCCCTTTGTGCAAATTGTTGCAAAAAGAGGCGGATATTGTGATTGACCTACAATGCCAAAGTGCCTTTGACACTTTGAAGGCAATGCTTGTTTCCGCTCCCATTATCTAACCCCCTAATTGGGACCTCCCTTTTGAGATTATGTGTAATGCTAGTGAATATACTATTGGTGCGGTTCTAGGTCAAAGGGTAGGAAAATCCCTCATGCTATATACTACGCCTCAATAACTCTTAATGATGCATAACACAATTACTCCACCACGGAGAAAGATTTGTTAGCGGTAGTATTCACCCTTGAGAAGTTTAGGTCGTACCTACTTGGTACAAAGGTCATTGTTTTCATGGACCATGCTGATTTTCACCACTTAATGACCAAGAAGGAAGCTAGGTTCATTAGATGGATACTTCTCTTGAACAAATTTGACTTAGAGATGAGTGATAAAAAGGGAGTGAAAATGTGGTGGCCGACAATCTAAGTCGATTGACATCGATTGATGAGTCAGAAAGTGCTATTGAGAAACCTAGGAGGGAGAACATCCAAGAAGAATTTATTGATAAACACTTGTGTGAAATTAGAGAGGCTCACCCTTGGTATGCCGATCTAGTTAATTTTATTGTCTCCCAACACTTTCCCCAGCTATTTATCCAAAGCTCAAAGAGATAAGTTGAGAAGTGAGGCTAACACTATGTGTGAGACGATCCATATTTATGGAAACATTGCCCGGATCCAATGATCCAAAGATGTGTCCTGGAGAGTGAAGTAAGTTCAATTATAAATATGTGCCACTCTCTTGCATGTGGTGGACACTTTCGTGCCAAGAGAACTGCTTTGAAGGTGTTAGAAAACAGTCTCTATTGGCCTCACATGATGAAGCATTCCTATAGATTTTGTCAATCTTGTGACAAGTGTCAAAGAACGGGAAACATTTTCCAAAGGAATGAAATGCCACAAACAAGCATCTTGCATTGTGGGATTTTTTATTTGTGGGGGGATTGACTTCATGGGACCCTTCCCAAACTCTTTTGGTTGTGTATATATTTTACATTTCGTTGATTATGTGTCCAAGTGGGTCGAGGCAAAGGCCACTAGGATCAATGATTCGAAAGTGGTGGCAGAGTTCTTGAAAGCAAACATCTTTTCCTTGTTCAAAATCCCACGAGCCGTGATTAGTGACCGAGGAACCCACTTTTGCAATCGCACAATCGAGACTTTGATGAAGAAGTATGGGGTAACCTATAAAACCTCCACAACCTATCACCCAAAATTAAATGGCCAAGCCAAGGTCTCCAATCGAGAGATCAAATTTATACTTGAGAAAATGGTTAACCCGAATAGGAAATATTGGAGCATTCAACTAGATGATGCTTTGTGGGCGTATAGAGCAGCCTATCAGACACCGATTGGAATGTCTCCATATCGGGTGGTTTTTGGGAAGCCATTCCACTTACCGGTTGAGCTTGAACACAAAGCATATTGGGCCTTAAAAAGCTTCAATATGAATTTGGATAAAACCGCTGTACACCGAAAGCTTCAATTGCAAGAGCTTGAGGACATTCAAATTGATTCCTATGAGAACTCCGTAATTTACAAGTAGAAAACCAAGGCTAAACATGATAATTTAATAAATAGAAAGGACTTTGACGTTGGTCAAAAAGTCCTTCTAATCCAATCACGCCTTAGGTTGTTTCCGGGTAAATTGCGCTCGAAGTGGATTGGCCCTTTTGTGGTGGTGAAAGTTTTCCCACATGGGGCAGTGAAGATTATGAGCGAGGATACTTCTAAAGTCTTCAAAGTAACTGGCCACCAATTGAAGCCATATTATGAAAAATTACAACTGGAAGTAATTGAGAAACCCCTTTATGATGACCCGATTAGTGAGTAGAGGCTTAGTAATGTGAATACGTTGTGCCAAAAATGTTAAATAAACTTTATTTTGATCATCCGGATGCCATTGATGCAATTCCATGGTTGTAGCTTCATTTTTATTGCTTTTTGAATAAGTCATGTCGACAACGTTAAATAAACTTGGTTTTGATCATCTGAGATATTCCATCGATGCAAGTGTTATTTTCTTTTAATTTAAGTATAATTTTAAGTACTTTGGTTTTATTTTGAATATCGTGATAATTTTTCTAATTTTTTTTAGAGCAATATTATGCTAGGTTTGCTTTGTTTGAGATTTTTAGGAATAAGGTGCTCTTGAGGAATTTTGGAGACCAAAATGAGGATTTTTTGAAGGATTTTATGGATTTGGGCAGATTCAACTCTGCGGGCAGCGAGACATTGCTGTGACCCGCAATGGAGAATTGGGAAATTTTTGGTCAGGGCAGTTTTGGCACTGCGGACCGCATTAAGGTGGGTTATAGACTGGACTAGAGTAGGTTCTTCTCTGTGGGCTGCAGAGATGCATTACGACCCACAATGAGGTAATAAAAAAATAATAAATAAAAATGTGTGCTGAACCCGTGTGCCTATTGCAGGCCGCAGCAGTGTCTTGCGGCTCGCAGCAATAGAAAAATCACAGCCCTTTTGTCGAGTTCAACCTTTCATTTTACCCTCCTCTCCCTTTCTTTTTCTTTTATCCGCCATATCCTTCCCCTCCACCACCACTTTTTTGGATTTTTGCCATCATACTCCTCCACCGCCCCAACCACCAAATCCTTCTCCTCTCTCCATCCTCCTTCCACTCTTCCACATTTCAACACCCAAATCTTCCCCAAATTTGATTAAAAACTCAAGAACCCTTGAATTTGAGGGTTCTTGAATTTTTGGTCAGATTATTTTACATTTGCTTCCATTGGACAAATTTAGCACTCTCTACACTCTTCCCATCGTTCCTACGGTAACACCTATCTGAATTTCTTGTGATGAATTCTTGCGTTTTAATGAATAATGGTGTTCTTGGATTTTTCTTTGGCGATGAATATGGTGTAGTGTGCTATTGATGCTAATGTAGATATTTTGGGGTTTTTCTGGACTTCTTGGTGAATTAGTGGCATTTTGGGGGATGAATTTTTTGGTGATTGAGATTTGAAACACTTTTTGTGACATTTTGTGGCATATTGTAGCTTTTTTTAAAAAATTTTTGGGGTGTGCTCTTGCTATTAAATATCTTATGGGCTTGACCGGCATCACTGGTCAATATTCCACAAAATGGGCAAACTTGGGTCACCTCTAATCGTACCATTTTGTCAACCAAGTTTATCGAGCATGACTATTTGACTATGTTAGGGTTGTGGGAACCTATTCAAACATTATTTAGGAAGGCCGGTTTAGAGGATTTTTTGCATAGAAGGGCGTTGAACTATACTAGGCTCACACTTGAATTCCTCGCCACACTTAGAAGGGAGGAATGGGCGGATGGGTGCTACATCTCATTTTTCCTGGATTCTCGGGAATATGAGCTGAGCTATGAGGGCTTGTCCCAGATTTTTGGATGGGGAGCTTAGGACGGGGGTTGGCGACTTCGCCGATGCTCCGGTCTTTAAAGAGATCTTTTTGGCCGATAGTCACTGGGAGGGCGAGACACATTACTGATAAGGGCTCACTCATCATTCATCCGGCTTTGCACATTACCCATCACTTTTTTTCTATGATGGTGATGGGTTAGGGCAAGGCCACTTCGTGCCCCAGCTTCCTCGTGAAGTGTCTTTGGGCGATGACGTCTGCGGGCCAAGGCTATCCAGACTGGGTAGACTTATGGGTCAGGTGATGCCTCAAGCTTTCACAGATGGATGAAGGGAAGATCAGTGTGGAAGGATTAGTGACCCTCATTGCCTACAGTGTGAGGGTACATCCACCAAGCATAGTGGAGTCTGTTTCAGGCATGCATGACTGCTACCTTTCTATTGAGAAGCACGTGGAGTTCAAGATGCTGCAAAACACTCGGGATGGTTATATTTGGATGTATGGTGGGGGAGATTTGTCATTTTAATTAGACTACCTTAGCTCGATAGAGTAGCTATCACTGAAGACACACCGGTTAGCAGTCTTTTCAGAGAGCCAGACCTCGAGTATAGCAAGAGATTTTGGGATGCTCTACATACGATGGACCGTCGTATCTGACATCCGCCACCCATACCCTCCCTACGAGGACCAGCATGTGGCACCCAATCTGAGCTAGCATGTGCATAACCTCCAACAGCAGGTTACTCATTTGGTAGGTCTAATTGATCAGTGCCACCAGCAATACATGACAGAGTGGAAGGTAGTTGACCACAGACTCAGTGGTTTGGAGAAGGGTGTCGACACCATCATCTCCTTGATGTGGTCACCTCAAATCATTGACCCTTCCACCGACCCACAGGGCTAGGATGAATTCATATGAAGTCTAATTTATCCCATTTTAAACACATTTGAAGTCTAATTTTGTAACAGATTAGGGACTTAGCTGGAAAAAAACTAACAATTTATGAATTAAAGGGCTAGGATGAATTCATATGTTTTATATCCTAATTATTTAATTTATGAAGTGTTTTAGATCATACTGTTTGGAAGAGTTCGAGTTTCGAAGAAGCATTGAAGAAGTAAGAAGATTTTGAAGAAGAAAGCCAAATATTGAAATTTGGTAGAAATTGAGCAGATTGGCCACTGTGGGCAGCAGCCATATCTAGCGGCCCGCGGCAAAGGAAAATTGCATAATCAACATGGTCAATAGGGGTCACTATAGGCTGCAACAACAGATTTGGGCTGCCATTATTACTCACTTTTTAGCCTTAAAAACTCTATCTCTTCATTCACTCTCTCGAATTTTTATCTCCAAAACCCTAGGGAGCATTTATTTCTTCATCTTTTACTCTATGTTTACCATGGATTCTTGCTATTTTGTTATGGGTTTAGCTAAACTAGGTTAAATATACTCTTGGGAGCAATTGGTAAGCATTTCTAGTACGAATTTGTGAGATTTGGTTTATGCTATTTTGTGCTTTGATTAACAAGTATGTTTTGTGCTTTTTTGTGTAATTAATGCATGATTTAGACTAGGATGATCAACTAGTTGATGGTTGTTGGTTGATTATTTGCTACATTTTTGGTCAAACCCATAAGACTTTGACTTTTTGTCGATGTGATATTGTTCGTCAATGTTAGGTTATAATTGGGTGTGACAACTAATTATGATTATTGATTGATGAAATTTCTTAGATTTAGGATGAATTTGAATGGGTTTCACTAATTATCAGTGTGGCTCACTAATAACGATTAGCATGAAGGCCGATCCTCGTAGTCATTATTAGTAGATATACTTGTGCTATCTATATGTTTCTCACTTGTAGGACATTGTGGTAGTTGTATTGGGTCTCCATGTGTATTTATATTCTCGGGGAAGCCTATGATGCCGATCATGTAGGGTGACCCGAGGGTAAGGGTTATTGTGTGGCGCTAATCACTCACTCTAACTATAATCGGCGAGAGGCGAGAAATGTTTTCACTTGAAAGGTGTTGAAAACTTCTTCACAATATGTGATTAATGCATAAAAATAAGATAATTAGTCGATGATCAAATGATGACTTGAAATGTAAACCAATTGCGCCGTCCAAGACTTGTTATCATGTTTTTCCATCTTTTGTGCTAGTTATGATCGTATTTACATCTTTCTTTCTAATAGTTTGCTAATTTAGTAGTTAAAGAAGTCGTAGTGTTTTCCAAAACCATAAACACCGAACTTTGTTACCCCACACGTAGAGTGACATCTTTGTGTGCTTTTAACTACGTTTAACACTCGATAAAACCCATCTTTCCTCGTGGATGACCCCGGCTTGCCACTAGCTAATTTCTAGCAGTTAACCGCAATTAGGGCCTATAAATATTATCTTTGAGAGGCACAACGACAGCCTCCCATTATAACACTCAACTCACTATGGTCTGATTGTGTGTATACTTTGGGAGTAGTTGTCACTTACCTTTTTTTAATGTTTCCTATATTTATTTATAGGTCTCCAATTATTGCGCTCCCATTTTTGGAACTTGGTCCGATTATGGGGTATCATGGTGAGTGTTATCTTCCGCGGTTTTCCTGATAGTGGCATTGTTTGAAGGTTGTCACCGTGCCTCTCAAATATAGTATTTATAGGCTCATATTACGCCTAACTACTAAATAGTAGCTAGTGGTAAGACAGAGTCGTCCACGAGAAAAAATGGGTTTTATCGAGTGTTAGCATTGTTAAAAAGCACACAAAGATGTCACTCCACGTGTGGTAACAAAGTAGGGGGTTTTGATTTTAGAAAACACTACGACTACTTTAAGAAACTAGCTTTAAAAAAACAGAACAAACAATGTAAATACAATCAAACTAGCATGAAAGATGTAACTAAGATTATAACAAGTCTTGGGCGCATTTAGTACACATTTATAATTATCCTTTGATCATCGACTAATTATCCCAATTTTATGCATTAACCACATATTGTGGAGAACTTGTCAACACCTTTTGAGTGAAGACATTTCTCACCCCTCCTCGGTTATAGTTAGAATGAGTCATCGGTGTCACACAATAACCCTTACCCTCAAGTCACTCTAGACGATCAACACCATAGACTTCCCCGAGAATAGTAATAAACATGGAGACTCAATACTACTAACAAAATGTCCTACAAGTGAGAAACATTGGGATAGCACAATTATGTTTTCTAATGATGACTACGAGGATCAGTCATCATGCTAGGCGTCAATAGTGTACTACTTCGGTAATTAGACAAAACCCATTCAAAATCATCTTGAACCTAAGCAATTTAATTAATTGACAATTATAATTAGTTGTTTCCCCTAACTAAAACCTAGCATCAATTAATGATACCACTAAATAGTAGCTAGTGGTAAGACATTTGTTAGAACAGCTTCCATTGAGTCTCTGCACCTATCCCTTTTTTAACTTTCTGAACCTTTGTTTTCGGAAAACAGGATTGCCCCCTTTTATTAATTCCAGGGTTTCTCTTAATTTGAAAGTTCAATTTTTTTTATCTGAACTCAAACGCAGATTGGTGTTTTTTCGATGATCTAGATTGGATTATCATGTGGTAAGAAAAAAACAAATAGGAGAAAGCTTTTTTTATTGAATTCGTTGTGGATCCAAGATAGCAATCGAAAGATTTAATTCGTCGACTTTGTATTTGAAATCTTCTCTACTTAGATTATTAGAGATTATTATTATTAGATTAGATTAAGTCTGTATTTATCGAAAATACGTGCAATAGAATCTTTGTATTCGGCTCAATCCTTTTTATTAAAAGATTGGGCCGAGTTAAAGTTCAATTCAACTAAGAGAACAAAAGGTAATTACCACTTCTATGCTTTCAATAATGTTTAAGAAAATCTTTCATTATTAATTATTAATATTAAATTCAAAGACACGAAGAAGAATAAAAGACAAAATCATTAAGAACAAAGGGAGATTTTCCTGCATATCTTTCGTGTAGAAAGATTCGAAAGATGAATAAGTTCATTTAGTTAGTTCTCGATTTCTTGCGTTTATCCTCTATTTCTATATATTAACTTAACTTTAGATATTTAACTATATTTATTTATCTAGTCGTCCATGAGGAAAAATTTATTTTATTGAGTGTTAAAGCGTAGTTAAAAAGCACACAAAGATGTCACTGTAAGTGTGTGATAACAAAGTGGGGGGGGGGGGGGGTTTCGAATTTAGAAAACACTATGACTACTTTAAGCAACTAGATTAAAAAACAATTAGAACAAACGATGTAAATATGATCACAACTAGCACGAAAGATGTAACTAAGATTATAATAAGTCTTGGGTGCAATTGGTTTATATTTCTAGTTATCCTTTGATCATTGATTAATCATCCTAATTTTATACATTAACCACATATTGTGGAGAACTTATCAACACCTTTTGAGTGAAGACATTTCTCACTTCTCCTCGGTTATAGTTAGAGTAGGCGATCGGCGCCACACAATAACACTTACCCTCGGGTCACTCCAGACGATCGGTGCCATAGACTTCCCCAATAATAGTAATAAACATGGAGACCCAATACAACTAACAAAATGTCCTACAAGCGAGAAACAGTGGGATATCACAATAATGTTTTATAATGACAACTACGAGGATCGACCTTCATGCTAGATGTCATTAGTGTGCTACTTCGATAATTAGAAAACACTATAATGTCTCATCAGTTGTTATATTCCAGGTCTTCGTGGATTGGATGAACTGTCATGACTCAACAAATAAATACGTATGCTCAGTTTTACTAAGTTAGACTGGCTAAGTCATATAGTATATACCATAACCCCCCAGCCACGGAGTCATGGAAAATGAAGCACACAGAGGTTGTTTGTGTGATGTGTACGATGTGATAATAAAGGAAAATATTCACTGGATCCATCAGGTTAAATAATGTAATGTATGTGAAGTTTAAAATGCCTTCGCAGTTAGTAAATACTTTCATTATACATTGGAAAAATATTGATGTCTATAATTATAAGTGTAATGGAGTTTAGATTGTATGGTAACCATTTAGTATTCCACGAATCTTGAGAGTTGATTATTATTATCTTTAAAAAAAAGGTAATAAGTGATGTATAAATTGCTAAGAAGCAAGATGGTCGAGTCAGGGTGTTACACCACCTCCACTCACCATCACTTTCATTGTGCCTTCAGTGACCCCAACATCGTCCACCGCCTTCTTCTTATTCTTCCTATCTCTATGCCATTGTGGTGTCCTTCGGCCCGCATGGATCAACAAGATTGCTCTAAACACAAAATTCACTGAGCCATCTCCCTAGCCGAGAATCATGCAAAAGGTCACCAGATTCCACCCGGAATCTAAAACACAACTCCAATAGTGGTACTAGATAGTAAATATGCAAATATTTAATTACCTAGACTAGCACAATTGTAGATACAGTATAACTCTCTTGTACAATCTATTCATAATGAATGATAATGAGTCACCCATTACGGGATTACAAAATCGCACATGGTATTAGAGCTACGGCAACATCGCCACCAACTCCGATTGTTCGACGTTGTCGCCACTGATCCTCCTTTGTCGATTGTCCGATGCCTTCGCCACCAATCCTCCTTTACCTCCAATCTCTCATTACCGCCACTAGCATCCCTATGCCAATCGTTCCTTTGCCGCAACCATTATGATGGATGCGCCACCTAACATCGGTTCAATCGACACCGGCTCTGCGTTGTCCACTTCCCAGCTCAGGGGCAATGCCACTCCACTCCGTTTGTAGCAGAAATCCTCTCTACATACCGTTTTCAGTTTCTCTAATATCCAGCACAAAGTCCGGATCTTGGATGGCATCAAGGTCATGTATGCCTCTTGGTACGTTTGTTCAAGTTTCATGTCAAGGGTTACAAAGTTCTTGTGCACATCAACGGTACGCCACCTCCTACCGAGAACGATGCAACTTTTGATGCCTGGTGTGATATTGATGCCCATGTTCTTCAATGGATCTACGGAACATTGAGCTACAACTTCCATTTGCAGGTTCTTGAGAATGAATCCACTGCGTACGTCGCGTTGACTCGTGTGAAGAACATGTTCACAAAAAATATGGGCGCTCAAGCAGCATCCCTGGAACAGGAGTTCAACAATATGAAAATTGAAGCTATGCTATCTCTTGAGGCATACGGTAATTGTCTACGTGAACGTGCTGGACGATTGAAGGATATCAATGCCAAAGTCAACAACTAACTTCTAGTGCTTCAACTTTTACGAGGTTTGACCAATGAATTTGATAAAGTTGCCTCTTACATTCACCAGGCGATGCTGACGGGTGCTTCAACTTGTAGCATGCATGAATTAGAGTAGCACCACCATAATGGCCAAGAAGAACCCACGGCGGCCACGGTGATGCTGCTGCCGACCAAGAACTTCAGCTGGACTCGCCACCAAAATTAATGCCACTGGACCCAGAACTCCCACCGCACGCTTGAAAATTGCTGCGGTGGAGGGCACGACTGCCACCAGCCTAGATCCGCCATCCCACAGTGTATATCGCTGCCGCCTTGGGTGTTGCAGTGGGGCCCTCTACCACATCGTACCCCACTACTCTGGGTTGGCCGCCCTCCTAGAAACCTTGGTATCGCGCTCCGATTAACTGCCTTTCGGTGAGAGGGTTCAGTCAGCCGCGTCTACTAGTTGTGCCTCACGGTTACGACCAAGGCTGATGTGCCCATTTTATACGGTTATATTAGGGCTTTTGGGATTAACTTTTGTACACTTTTGTGCTCTAAATGTGACATTTTACCTTGAAATTATCTAAGGAGGGTTAAAATGACTTTTACGTTTTTACCACCTTTTAGAGAATTTTGTGTGACAAGGTAATTTGTTTGAAGACTTTGAAGACTTTGAAGAATATCTTTGAAGATTTGAAGACTTGGATTTGAGCTTTTTGAAGACATGAAGAAGTGGAGAAGTGAAGAGAAGAGAAGGATATGAGAGATAAAAGAGAAAGAAGAAACAATGCTGAAATTTGCGTCTGTCGCGACACCGTCATGACTCGCGATGGTTCATCGCGATGTCATCGCGAGCACGTCGCGACTCGTGATGGACGAGTGGTCTGAATTTCTTCTTGATTTTTGTGCTATAAATACTCCCCTTATCTTCCCCTCTTCAGCAGCTATTGGCCCCTTCTCCTTCCTGCATTTTTTGGGCTAAAACCCTAGGTTTTTCTCTTCTTTCTTTTCTTAGTTTTTGTATGTTAATTATGTATTTGAGTTTTCTAGCTTAGTTTTATCTTGGGAGCAAAGGATTGAAGCTTCCATTTCTATGTAATAAGAACCATTATATCTATCTATTTGGTGCTTTTGCTATTGTGCATTTATTGAGCTTTGAATGTTAATTGTTAATTACATTGATGTTGTTGGGAGCTTGAGTATATGAATTGCTTGCATGATTACTTGTTAGGGTTGGGAGAAAGTAGCTAATTCTCCCCTCTTTTAATATGGAATCCAAGAGCATGAGTTAGAGCTTCTTAAATGATGTTGGTGTGTTGATAATTGCTAGATGAATGTGATGATGTCGAATTCGTTGTCATGTTTGTTTTAGGTAGAAAATGAGAGAGGTCTATGAATGTCAATCGTTCTTGACTAATCTTGTGTAAATGCATGAATTGGTTAAATGCTTAGACACGGTGTAGTGTTTATAAGTGTTGCTAAACTTGTTGATTCTTCGTGCTAAATGCCATCAATGGGATACTCTTAGTAATAAGGGAGTCATTGGTGAGGCTTGACAAGAGATGTCGAATTCACTCTTGCAAACTACTATCTAAGAAGGATAGAAGATTTATCTTCACAACAAGTAGTTGAAGTAGTGAATAGATTGTTTCACTCGTTCTTGAATCCTTTGTTATTTAGCATTTATGTATTCTTGATGCTGTGTTTCACTTCACTTATGTCATATGTTGTTTGAGAATAGGAAGTGTTTTCATGATTGAAGTGTTAGGGTGTTAGGAAAGTGACGAATTCCTTAGCTCCTTTGCATGAAAATCTATGAACATAAACTTAGAACTTCTTGTGCATAATGTGTTATGATTCTTGCTAGATAAGTATGTTAATGTTAAGTCAAGTAATGAATGTGATAGAATGAGTGAATGGTTCAATGATCTACATTAGGTTTGGAAGTGAATATCAATTGCCCCCAAGTCTTTATCTTTGTAGTTTTAAACCCCTTTTTCTTAGTTTTGTTTGATGATTAGCATAGTTACTTAACCTTGCTAGTTATCTTGTCTTTTAACTTTCATAACTTAGGACAACCAACCATCCAAACCCCCCCATTTACATGCTTTTATATGTATGTATATATATCTACTCCTAGCCTAATATAAATCTTTTGTGCCTAAACACGTAGGATGATCCATCTTCTTCGTGGACGGCCCCGACTTGCCGCTATCTACTTAGTTGTAGATAGTAAGCATAAAAGGGCTTATAAATATTAACTTTGAGAGGTACGACGACGACCTCCCAAAGGCCAAGTGCATATGGCTGATGCAAATGCTCCTCAACCGATGAAGCTTGGTTAAACGTTTAAAGCCTTGGTCATCCAGCCCAGCAGCGACCCGCACTGGTTCATGGATACTATGATTTCTCCTTTACATACAAGAAACATTCGTTAAATTATTTTTCTTAATGTCAATAGTATTCCATTTTATGGTTCCTGTATGTCAAAATTAACCACCCAAGGTCGTACCCTACACCTTACCAACGTCCTAGATACTCCACACATTGTCAAAAACCCTATCTCTATTCGCCAGTTTAAAAAAAGATAATAATATGAGCATTGAGTTTGACCCATTTGGTTTCTCTGTAAAGGATTGTCATAATGGGGAGGTTATTTTGAGGAGCAATAGTGTAGGTGAGATTTATCTTGTGTCTCCCTATCAATTGTCTATTTTCAGTTCCACGCCTGCTCAGCCTTATGTCACTTTTGCCACAGATATCTGGCACTCATGCATTGGCCACCCTTGTGCCCCTGTTCTTCACCATCTCTAGTCTCGGTCATGCATCTTCAATAAAGAGCCTAGCTCCATTTTATGTATTTCTTGTCAGATTAATAAACATAAACGACTTCAATTTTTTTATTCCAGTGCCCTGCTGTTACTTTATTTGATATTAATCATAGTAATTTCTGGACATCACCTGTTTTGAGTAAAACAAATTATAAATATTACTTTGTCATCATTGATAATTTTACTCAATATGTGAGGGAATATCCTCTAAAATTCAAGCCTAAGGTGTTCTATAAATTTGTGCAATTCCATGCTTATGTTCAAACCCAATTCATGTTCAAAATTAAATAATTTTAATTCGATCTTGGTCGCAAATTTGAAAAATCTTCTTTCCACAAATTTGCCGTGGAAAATGGCCTAGTATTCCGTTATTCAGCCCCACAAATTTCCTCTCAAGATGGTAAAGCCGAGCGTTTGATTGGTCATCTAAATGAAATCATCCTAGCCCTACTATATCACGCGTCACTTCCGCCAACCTTCTGGGTGAAAACTCTTCAAACTGTTGCTTGCCTCCCGAACATCCTACCCACCAAAGTCCTTATTTTCCGCTCTCCTACTTTCGCACTATTTCTAAAAGAACCTACATACGACCATCTTCACATTTTCGGTTGTGCCTTCCTCAGTTATCAAAACCAATTATGAGGATATCGTTGTCTTGATCTATCCACTAGAAATGCTACTGTTTCTCGTCATTTCATATTCGATGAAACAATCTTTCCCTTCTCTAAGTAGGCCAGTGTCTCCACCTTCGCTTATCATTTTCTTGATCCATCATTTGACCTTGTGTCCCATGTCATCCTTGACCATGTCACATCATCAACCCCTCTATCGCCCTATGCACTCGTGCTGCCCCACACACTCATGTCGCCCACACCTGTATCCCCATACATTTGTGCTGCCCACACCCGTACCGCCCACACCTACATTCCCTCCACCCGTACCGCCACCCCCGCCAACCCACTCCATGATCACCTGAAATTTGAGTGGAATATTAAAGCCACGAGCTCTAGTTTCCACCACCCCCACTACCATTTCCCCACTTCCTAAATCACCTCACCAAGCCCTCCAAAATCCAAACTGGAGTACTACCACGCAGGACAAATTCACGTGTTTAGGAGAATCATACGTGAGACTTGGTACCTTGCCCTACTGATGCTCATATTATATGTTGCATGTGGTTATATTGTCACAAATTTATTGTGATTGATCTCTGCAATGATATAAAGACAGGCTTATGGTCAATGGGAAAACTCAACAGGTTGGAATTGATTATGGTGAAACCTTTAATCATGTGGTTAAACCAACAACCATTCACACTATATTGAGTTTGGAGGTTTCTCGTTCTTGGACGGTGCATTAGCTTGATGTAAAGAACTTATTTCTCCATGAAGACCTACGTGAAATGGTTTATATGCATCACCTGTTTGGTTTTTTCGATCCCGTAGAGCCCCAGCATGTCTGCCGTCTTTGGAAGTCTTTATATGGCCTCAAGTGGGCACCTCAGGCTTGGTTTCAGAGATTTGCTACATTTGTTCTGTCTCCCAGCTTCACGAGTAGTGTTTGTGACAAATCATTATTCATCCTGAATCGCAGTGGCCACAAGGCTTATTTGCTCTTATATGTAGATAATATTGTCCTCACTGCTTCCAGCTCTACACTTCTCTGTGACATTATCTCTAAGCTAGATTAGCACCGAGATTAGCACAAGTGTATCAAACAATAAATATGTAAATATTTTTTTACCTAGATTAGCACAGTTGTAGATATGATATAACTCTCTTGTACAATATTTACTAAATGATAGTGAATCACCCACTACGAGATTACGCATCTTACAAGTGGCATTACTCTATCCGCGGACAAAATTGTACGAATTGGTTCAGCTACATGGCAAGCTCCCGTGGCGACGGTTTGAACAACGATTTCATGTCTTTGCTTTTGAACCTTTGATCATAAACCCCCACTCTCCGGAGGTGCAATGGATCCCTTACTTTTTGGCATACGGGATCCACAAGATCCGGTTTATGGGTTACTACAAGCAAAGCCCGAGCTTTGTATGTGCCCTGCTCATCATCTTTACCACCCAGGTCTTTACATCCTCCTCTGTATTTGACCTTGTTAGGGAATTTAGTTAGGAGTTAAATTTTTGTTAACGCACTGTCCAGTTTAGCTGAAATAGAGCTGAGTTGAGTTAAACTGAATTTATTGGAGTTGAGAAGAGCTGAGAAGAGTTTAGTTGAGTTGATTGGAGTTGAGCTGAGTTGAGAAGAGCTGGGAATAGTTGAGTTGAGTTGAGCTGATTGGAGCGGAGCTGAACTACTTTTAGTTGAACTAAACTGAATTAATTGCAGATGAAGTAAACTGAATTAATTGTCTATGAACTAAAATGAACCAAAAATGAACTAAACTAAATCAAAATGAAATGAACCAAATCTAATTGAACTTAACTGAGTCAAACTAAAATGCAATGAATCAAATTGACTGAATTAAACTAAATTGAACATAAACAACTGTACCGAACTAAATCTAACTAAACTGAACTGAATCAAATTAAACTAAATTGACACAAAATGAACCGAACTGCATCAAAATGAACCCAATTGGATAAATTTGAAGTGAAATGAATCACATTAAACTAAACTGAAGCAAACTGGAGTGGACCGAGTCTAACATAATGGAACAGAATGAAATTGATACAAACTGAATCAAATTGAACCGAACTAAACCAAACTGAACAAAACTTCTAGAACAAAAATAATTAAAAGAAGATAACGGTTTATTACACATTAATAAATAATAATAAATTATGATATAAATAATAGTGCATGTGAATTAAATAATATATTTAAAATTTTAACATATAACGTAAATTTTATGATGTAATTATAGAATTTGAACCCTAACGTTATCGAGTTTCAAGTGAAATGAAATATAATTTTTACAATTGCAAACATTTACTAATATAATAAATACAATTATTAATAATATAAAGTTTATGTGAAATATATTAAAATTATTAAGTAAATGTTTGTAGGGAATAAGGAATGGGAGACTATATATTGAGGGTTAGAGAACAAAGTTTTTAAAACAAAATGACTCCAAATACATCATACCACAAGCGTATAATAATTTGACATGCTGCTACAATATACACCCTCTTAGCATTAGAGGTGCTCTACTCACATCAGAGTTTGTAGTATAAATGTAAATGAAGGTACGCATATCCTTTCAGGCAAACCGCTTATTATTCACTCCTTGAACTTCTTCACCTGTAAAACCAGTCCTGGAAGTGATTTCGGAAAAAAAGTTCCAACGATTAAATCAGCTTTCTCCTCTAAGAATTGAAATTTCTCAAGTAAGTTACGCTTACCTTGATTGGTATCTTCCTTCTTGTTTTTATAGTGTATCACGAACGTGGCTCTATCTTATCTAGGCTTGCATCGTGTGTCTGATCGTGGGACTGAGAAGCGTGGTTCATGGCTGACAGCTAATCAAGGTCTCCACTATTCTCGGTATGTGGGTTGACTCAACCTGTCCTGCGTCTATTTGGCCCAGTTCGTGCCACCGGTCAGGCTCGGGCCCCTCTGTGGTTTTTGGCGTCCTGCTTAGTATTTGGGCTAGGTATACACCATAAGCCCCCCCAGCCATGAAGATTAATAGGCATGGAGCAATGGTGTCAAAGTAATTAAATACGAATTGATGTTGTATATAAATAACTTGCTCGGCATTGATTTTACCTTTGTAGTCATCGTGAAGTGATATTAGCATTGCGGCTTATACTTTCCTTCTCCTCCAACTCCCCAGACTTCAAATTTAGAATTTTGAATCTCTTATCTTTATTGATAGGGATTGTTGCGAAGATTATGTTCAAGAAGGGTCGCGATTCGATTCACCTTTTTTGCTGCTCATTTTTGGATTTTCCTGTCATTTGTTATTACTCTATTTCTCAAATGAGGAATTTCAAACGAGTGATTTGACTCTACCATGATTCCGTGCATTATCTTTTCACATTCTGCCACCTCTTTGATATATGTAAAAGGTGAGTTACGTTTGTGCCAAACCCTCATCATTGTGCTTTTGAACTGCTTCTCCACCTCGATTTTACTGTTTCTTTATTTGTGTTTAAATATCGCAGCTTACTTTCTGTTTTAGTTTTATCACCTCTATCTGCCAAAATCTTCACCCTCTCCAGTCATCTCTAGGTTTTCTGCACATTATCTTTCCCTGTCTTTCTGAAGAGTAAATTTTGTTTTCAATTTCCAATATCTTTACTGCATGCTCTGAATTTGATAGGAATTTTCTTTTCTTCGATTTTCTGGTAAATATTGTTTGTGCTTTTTCCGTATAATATTTCGGTCATCTTCTCCAGCATACATTTTCCTTAGCTTTGTTCTAACAGACTCTTATTTGCATTCATTCACTTTAATTAAGGCTGTTATTTCCCACTTTAGGCTCTTCATTTATCCACATGTTTTCCTCTAATTCCGTTGAGTCTCCCACGGGAGATGCTCACTCTGATGGGGCTTTGGTCAAATCATCGGATTTTCTATCATATCCAGTATGCCGTCTTGCTCGTATTTAGATGAATTGAAGAACTATTTCCTATTTTAACTCCTTTTAACCTTCGTGCTCCCGTGAACTGTAAATGTGTTCGCACTCCTCCGCCTGGCTATATATCATGTTATTTAACCTATTTAAACTTTGGCCTTTACTTTCCTCTCCCTCAACCTATGGTTGAAATTCTCTATTTGTACAAAGTTGCGTTGTCTCAATTTCACCCCAAAAGCATCGCTATCATAATGGGGTTTCTTCAAGTGTGTGAGAAAGTGGATGTTCCTTTCACCCTTGAGTTTTTCCACAATTTCTATCATCTTCAAAAAGTAAAAAAAAACATAGTAGATGAATTTACCTTTTATCCTGTGATTGCTGGGGTTGAGCTTGTGAGCGGTTTTCCTAGTTATATAGGTCCCTGACGTACACAATAATTTTTTTTATAAAATTAAGTCAAGATCTTGAAGTGGCTTTTCCCTCTTGGAATTACAAGGTTCCCAAGTGTAAGCTTCCTGGTTTGAGTGTCTGTTTTACTGCTAAGACGGAGATCGTGGTCACACTTGGTGGTCATACACAACATCTCTGCTACGCCGACTCTACTGCATATGGTATTTTGTTCGTTATTGTATTGATGTTTTAATCTAGAATCTCTCTTATTTTGAGGAATAACTACTTTTCTATATGTTCATTTGATCTATGATGTTCTTTTTTATTTCAGACATGAATCTAGCTGGAAGTGACATCGATATATTGCTCTTTGATAGCGACAATGAGGAGGTGGCTAACGCCATTGTTTGGCCTGATAGTGCCACTGCTAATAACACCCTCCAGTTGGGTGTTAACAAAATAGGCTCTAGTAATAAGGGTTACTTTACTGAGGGTGGGGAGACGGGTGGTCATTGCTCCGTTTGTGGGCGAAAAGAGAAGAAGTAAAAGAGGGATAAAAGTGATGAACCTTCAGGACATTCGCTTTCTCCCTTTTAAAAAGGGTGTGGTAACCAATCTCATTCACAAACGCTGGCCCGAACTGAGCACCCTCTAGTGGAGGGGATAATATCTGATATTTTCTCTAACCTCTCTCTACCCGATACCACTGGCTACGGTAAGTTCACGGTTTAATTTCAGTAACCTTTGCTATATCTTGATATTTTGTATGTAAGGTGTTGACTGACTTCATCCCATGTGTTCTTGTTTTGTAAGATCGGTGAAAGACTTCAACTCGTAAGTGAGTGGCTTTCTAAGTTCTCTCCTGTTGATAAGTCGCAAGCTGAGAATTATAAGGCACATGAAACAAAATGTACGACTCTAGAAACTTTACTTAAAGCCTCTCAGGAGAGGGAAATCACTGCTCAGGAGAGGGCGAGCATTTCTGAGGAGTGTGCTAGACTCGTAGAAACGGAAGTGACTCAGCTTCGTTCTGAGTTAGAGGAGATGTGCGCCACTGGACATGCCTTCCCTAATACCCTCAAATTCTGGTAGATCGGCTGTGCAAGACCAAGTCCTTCTATAAGTTATTTGAGAATGTTTCCAACAATGCTCGCACCGTTGGTTACTGCTAGCTGTTAAGGATTAGTGCGAGTGGAATCAAACTTGTTCACTAAAGAGTATGCCTTCTCTGAAGAAGTGTACTGAGACCTTTGAGAAGCATAAGGTAGTACTCAATGAAGCATTCATCAAAAATATTGATAACGGTTGCCAGCCTTCCCTTTTTTCCTTCTACGGCTGAGCTCAAGTGCTATGAAGTGGATTATCTGGAAGATCTTCCCTTTGGATCTCATACTGTTATTCCCACTCCTAATCTTGATGCCAGTGTGTCCATATGGGTTAATGCGAGCATTGAAGCTCCCACTCAACAGCCAAACAAGGAAACTCCCGCTCAGCAACCAAACTAGGAAGTCGTTTTATCGTTGTTCAGTCTTTGCCTACCTCCATCTTCGAAGTTAGTTGATTTCTAGTGTACTGGCCTTTTTGGATCATTAATTGTAATCTTAATTCAATATTTTGATGTATGTTTGTACTATTTGTATGACTTCAGTTATTAATGTTGATTTTTTTTCTAAATTTTCTCACCGCCCTTACTTATGTGCAGGGTTTGAATATTTTGGTTGATCATATATACTTGAAACAAATTGACTGTATTGGGTGTACTGATCCTTTTTATGATTGCTATGGATTTTCACCATATGATTTCCATTGTCCTATTAGTTTGCTTCGTGCCACCCAGTCTTTCACCAAAGAGTGTGAGGAGCTCATTTCTTCTGATCGCTTTTCTCGCATAGAGACGCTTCCCTTATTCCTTGAGTTACAACTTTGTATTCCTGCTTCATTTCCATCTTCGTCTGCAACATGTTCTTGCAGTAAGTTTGTTCTTGATAGGTATAATGTTGAATCTCTTAGCAAGGATATTGTCTGCGGTTTGGTTGATCTTGAATATGCTGGTGTGTACATGCAGTCGCTTAACCACCCTGTCTGTGTTCAAGAGTGGGCGTTATCCTTAGGCGTTCGTTTGAAGTACATGCTTCTAGTTATTAATGATCTTAAAGCACACTAGGATACAACTATAAAAGACACCCAAGATGTTGTGCGGCGAGCAGAACAGTCTTATTCAGCGTCAATAGTTGACCCTAATGAAGATGCTCCAACAATAGGAAAAGACTAGGAATTACGTACGAGCAAGACTCGCGAGGCCAATAAGAAGATGCTTATTATTAATAAACAATGTACTAGTATTGATGACTTGTTCAATAAGTTGAAGAAAAAGCAAGATGAGTGTGATAACTTTTCATCTTCTGCACTCGGCTGGCAAAGTGAGTTTGATGAGTAGTTTTCTATAAACACGCAGATATAAAGTGAAAATGAGAAACTTTGCATTGAGTGCAATTGGCTTGATTTGTCTGTGCACTAACTCGAATAATCTTGTGTTGAGTACAAGGATAGACTCCATACTATTCCTTCATCATCTCGTAGACCTACTAGTCGTGGAGATCTTACTGTGGGAATCAGCCGAAAGAGGATTAACTTGTCTGTAGCTATCTGATCGTATATTCGCTACCTAGAAGATGAAGTACAAAATTTAATGGCTGAAAATTAAACGGTATAGGAAACCATTAATGTTATGAGTAAGCAGCTGGACCGCGAGGAGTTTGGCCCTATAACCAACTTCAAGGCGTATTATGCTAGGTATCTTGGTATATGGAGCGAAGGGGTCTAACACGCAATCCTTCTTATTTACACATGAAATGGAGATATGACCATATGATTAGCGAGGAGCGTGAGGCCGAGGAAAACTAGCGTAGAGCTAAGCGCTAACCTTGCAATGGTGAGAATATTCATCACTGTGGTGGTTCATCTTCTTCTGGATCATCACGAGCATCTAGGCATAGATGCTATGTAGTGATTTTCTCTTCTGAGCAATGATATTATTATGTTGATGTTTCTGGATATTGTGGTTGTCCCTTTTCCAACTTCCTACTTTTGAATGTTCTTAATTGCATGATTCTCTTTTATTCAAAATATCTCCTTTTCATATATATATATATATATATATATATATATATATATTTTGAGTATTCAAAATCTATTTATCGAGGAGCCACAAGATCTATAGCTCGCTATAGTTACTGTTTCGTAGTCATATCTTCCGTGTAGCAAGATATATTGATTACTTTATTGAGAGTATGTAATGTGCGAAGCCGCAAGATCTATTGCTTGCTTTTGTCGTTTCTTATGAGAAAATATGCTTTGTGAAAGATCTATAGCTTGTGATCATATGGTTTTCCAAGTTGCAAGTTCCAAAGCTTGCAAGTATCGATAGGCGTGCAAGATTTGTAGCTTGCGAGTGTATGATCCGAGAAGATGTAATATCTAAATCTTACGAGCATCGATAGTTGTGCAAGATATATATCTTGCTGTTCAAGAACTTATGCTTAACTTTTGGCAATGATCACGATGTGCTACTAATGTACTTATCATCTAAGAATTGTAAGTAGAGAACAAATAATGTAATTGCGGCTCAGAAAGATGGTTGTTTTAATAAGCGCTGTGATAATGTCCCGTTGGGAACAATGGAACGTATACAACCAATGATAATCTCATGGTTTCTGTACAGGTAGATGCTTCCTATCTTCTTCCTCAAATCTAGACATAAAGCTTTCTTAGATTAATCACATGCCATGTGTTGGGAACACTGGTTCTAACCTTTCTAGTTCGTAGTTGTTGGACTTGTGAGCCTTCGTGACCTTGTAGGGTCCTTCCCACTTTGGCCATAGCTTTCCTTGTTCTTCTGCTAGGTAGACTATTTCTTTCTTAATACCATATCGCCAATCTGAAATCATACTTCCTTCACCTTCTGATTGTAAACTCTAGCAATTTTTTCCTTATACTTAGCTTCTGTGATCTTTACCAATTCTCCTTTCTCTTCAGTTCCTCCAAATCTAACTTTATCATCCCCGAATCGTCCTTGCCCATGTAACTGCATGCTCAAAGACTTAAATTACCATCCTCTACCGGTATCATCGTCTCGTGAATGTAGACCAAACTATATGGTGTCTTCTTCGTTGGTTGTCGAAACGATACATATCAAGGCTTTATATTCCGCTTCATTGTTGGTGAGCGAAAACCTAAAGCAGAGTGAGTATTTGTGTTCATATCCTGAAATCACTTCAACTAGTTGATCGATTTTTGGAAGATGGTAGTATTTCTTTGGGCATACTTCATTAGAATTTGTGAACTCAATGCACATTCTCCAACCCATGTCTCACTTCTTGACCCTGAGTGGATTCGCTAGCCACTTTGGGTATATGACATCTTTCAGTGTACCGGCCTGAAGCAGTGCTGTAATTTCCTCTTCGATTGGTTTTTATCTATTGCTAGCGAAGCAAAGTTACTTTTGTGTAACCAGTTTGACTGAGTCTCTAATATTAAAGGGATGAGTAGAGATGGCTGGTTCCACCATCCCTATGTTCTAGGCTCTCCATGCAAACGTGTCTTTGTGGCTTTGTAGGATTTCTACAACTGTCATCTTCTCCGTGTCTGGAAGGGGAAGATAATTCAAAATGCGTGAAGATATGGAAGGTGTTTTCCTATCTTCACTCACTTTGAATTATCTTTTCTATACAGACTAGTCAGCTCTGCTTCTTTTCCCAAGTTTACTGTTGATTCTGGCTGCTCTAGTAAACAACTGTTTGAGATTGTGCAAACTATTTTCACTTTCTCTCCATCTTTTCCTGCCTTTTTGCTATAACCATGCATTGCCTGGCCACTTTCTAGTTTCCTCTTATGGTCGCAATACCAGATGGAGTTGGGAATTTCATTACTAGGTGGTAAGGAGACCATATTGCTTTAGCTCTGTTCATCCATGACCTTCCGATGATGGCATTAAATTTACTCAGGGCATCCATGACCATGAAGTCACACATAATGGTGCAATCTCTCCAACTTTCTCCAATAGTGACATGCAGCTATATATTCCCCAGAGGCATTTCTACTCGTCCAGCGAATCCTACCAGCGAGGACGTGGGCTTTTTTAGGCCAGCTCTCTTGCAACCCAACATGTTGAAGTAGTCTACGAACAGTATCTTGACTGCACTTCCATCATCTACGTACATTCTATGAATGGTTTCATTTCTAATTTTTGTTATGATGACCATGGGATTGTTGTGAGGCAAAGCGTTAGGTAATGCATCTTCCTCGCTAAAAGGGATCGCCTCATTCGAACGAAGCCTTTTATCAACTGGCTCTTGTGGGGGAGAATACCTTGCTTTGGCCTTCCAAGCATTGTTGGACAATGACTCCGTGGATCCCTGTATGGATAAGATGACTGTCTCTGGTACTTCATTGCTCGCATCATCATTGCAACCCACCGCCACATTCATTTTTTGATTCTTTGTCATTGTGATCGTTGTACTCTGGTTTCTTGGAGATGGGTTTGCTATTTTGCTAGTGTCCCCATATTAGCTTATTCCTTCCTTCCTATATTAGCTTAAGTAGCCCTTTCTAAATTTTTCTTCAATTTGTCTTCTCAGGTCTCTGTAATACTTAATGTCATGACCTTGATCCTTGTGGAAGGCACAATAATACTCCCTAGAACTCTTTTCTGGTGGTGCTAGCATAGGTACTGGTTCTCGAAATAGATAATTGTTTCTTGCCATATCTCCTTCCTTGATCTAGTGCCGTATCTTGGAATGACTTGCCTTGCGATCCTGTTTCTCACTGTTTGAAAGTGACGTTTCCTTTGCCTTTCTTCATAAAACCCTTCTGCGAATTCTTCATCATTCGCTTCTTGCATCGTTCCCTTTCTATCTTACAGTTGCTCGCCTCTTATGTTTGCACTTTTTGTTCAATCATCTTTTGTAGCTCTCTAGGGTTTTTGGACATGCTCTTTGTTAGTTCCTTGATGCCTACTGTAAATGTTCCTAGTGATTATTGGAATGACAAGTTGCGAACCTACAAATTTTCAGTGAAGAACCTACTATGATACTCCGCCAGACTTTCTTCACTTCATTGAGCTATGTTATTAAGGCCCGCAATCATTTTTTTTTGAATTTTTGCTTCTGATAGAAGTGACCCATGAATAAATCCGATAAATGTGCCCATGATTTAATGCTTCCACTCGGGAGATCCTTGTAACAGGTGATCGATATTCCAATAGTCACTAGGGCAAGAAGATGGGGGAACGCCTTGCACACCAATTTGATGTTCGCATTGAAAAACCTCATACCGTTTCTGTATGAATGTAGGAGCTCATTTGGATCTATGATCCCATCGTAGACTTTAACATGTAGAGGAAGTTTGAAATCCTTTGGCATCTTGAAACCCCAGAGATGTGGCGCTAGGGGTGATTTGTCTGCATCATCGTCTGCAACGATATCCCGCAGCTTCTTTTGTACTTGAGATTTTCACGTTCCTGACTTATTTTTTTTCTATTCTTGGATTGTTTGGTTTGAGCGTTGTCAGGAACTGGTTGTACACATTTTCCCTATTTGCTTCTAAAAATGATGTGAATGCCCTTCTTTCTTTTTCTTGGTTCGTGTTCGAGGATTCCGTTTATTCCTCCTCCCCCGTTTCCTCTTTACTTCGCTCTTTTTCTCTACTCGGGATGTAGTCCTAATTTTGTGGAGGATGCATGTTTCTATTACATCCAGGTGTTTGCTCCTCTGTTTGGTGGTTATGACTCTTCTCACTTCTAGTGAACACCATTGCTTACATGAATGGCTTTGAAACGAAAGAAATTGTTTTGTTCCCCACAGTCAGCGTCAAATAATGCGGTTGTCATTTCAGGAAAACGCTTGTTGTTCACTCTTTGAACTTCTTCACCTGCAAAACCAGTCCCGAAAGTGATTCCGGGAAAAAAAACTTCGATGATCAAGTCAAGTTACGCTTACCTTGATTCGTATCTTCCTTATTCTTTTAAAATGGTATCACGAACGTGGCTTCGTCTTATCCAAGTTTGCATCGTGTGTCTGATCATGGGACCAAGAAATGTGGTTCGTGGCTTACAACTAATCAAGGTCCCTGCTATTCTCGGTTCGTGGGTTGACTCAACCTGTCGTGCATCTGTTTGGGCCAGTTCATGCCATCGGTAAGGCTCAAGCCCCTTTGTGATTTTGGGCTTGCTGTTTAGTATTTCGGCTAGGTATACACCATATGCTTTCATAATTTACAACACTAATTAATAATTTAGATAGAACTTATGTAAAAGTGATAATTATCTATTTTTTCTCATTATTTACATTGTAGTTTTTACCGTATTCAATCTTAGTAAAATTCATAATTAAAATTTAAACACCTAAGTGAAACTTAATTAAATAATATTAAAATCAATATTTTAAAGTTTCATGATATTTAACAATTTTTTAATAATTAATAATACAATATGTTAGTTGTAAATATGTTAAATACAATCAAGTTATTTAATTATATTACATATTAATAAATTAATTAAATTAATAATAAATTATGATATAAATAATGGTTCTGTCTCTTGAAAGACGATCTTTCCATAAGCCTGGGAAAAACTAAGGTTTCAACTGCAAATTAGAAGAAATTAAGATAAAATTTTGGGCAAATGAACTTCCCCCATCTTACCCTTTTAGCCATTTATCTTTTAAAAAACTTTTGGCCCCTCATCTAACAAAACTGCTAAGTCGTCGCCCTTTTATCTGGTCAAAGCATCAATTATTAATCAAAACGTCAATTTTAAGGGTAAAATAATAAATTCTTATTTCCTTTTTCCTTTTCTCCTTTTATCCTTTTCTTTCCTTTTCTCTTTTCTCCTTTCCTTTCCTTTCCTTTCCTTTCCTTTTCTTCTTTACTCCTTTTCTCCTTTTTGAGCAACGCCCCCTGCTCTATTTTATCTTGCTTGCCCGCCTGTTCTCCTTTATCCTACCGATTCAACGCCGCCGGTCTAGCTCGTCCATTTGAGCTCCCACTGTCTGTCCAGCCGAGCTTCCACCATCGATCCAGATGACCTCCCGTCGATTCGATTAATGTTATCGGTCCTCCTAAGTCGATCTTGCGCATACCGGAGACAGCGGCGATGCCAATGTCGGTGGAGGTCAGGTTCAGGTCATCGTAGATGATCAAGAGCAGCAGTGAAAGCGATATAGGTGAGGACGAAGCATGCAAAGAAGAAGATCCAGGAGATGTGGAATGAGCGCATGTGTGGCGCCACGGTGGAAGATGGTGGCCTTGTGCTCGGAGTCCACCGGAAGAGCAAACTTCTTCGGGTCAGAGAAATTGTTTGGCAATGTGCGTTCCAAGTCCATTTTTTCCGAGTTCAGGTTCGGGTCCGGGGAATGGTTATGTTTTTGGCTATGAATATTGGGTCTGGGTGGAAAATATTCAGCGATTGACTGAGCGGCACTGGGATCTGAGCAAAGATGAGGTGGAGAGGGTGGCGGAGATGGCGGAGATGGTGGAGGAGGTGGTGCCGGGTGGTGATGAAGGTGGTGGCTAATGGTGGCGAGGGCTAGAACGGTGGTGGCGGGCTGAAATAGGTGGCGGCAAGGGCTGGGATGGTGGTTTGCTAGGGCTGGAATGGTGGTGGCAGACAGTGGTGGCGGATGGTGTTGTTTTAGGATAGAGGGTTGGATTATAAATTTTAGAAAATGTGGGGGGCTGGGTTAATAATTAAAATTTATAGGGACGATATATAAATAAAGAAAATGCACATGGCTAGTTTTATAAATAATAAAGAATGAAAAGTCATTTATACCCTCAATTAAGGGAGAAGATTTCAAAATTAACATTTTGACCAGACGGAAGGGCGATAACTTAGCAGTTGATGAGGGGCCAAAAGTATTCAAAAAAAGAAAATGGGCTAAAAGGGTAAGAGGGAGGAAGTTCAGGGGCCTCCCAAGTCATTTGCCCTAAAATTTTTGGGTTCCATTAATTGAATTATAAAATTTATAACTACTGCAAATTGCATAATAGAATTTTAATATTGCAACTAATACTTTTTACCTTTTTATTATTCTAATTAAACTCTGTCTTTCCATAAACTTATGGAAAGACAGTTTTTCCCAAGATTTTGCCATAAATAATAGTGCATGTGAATAAAATAATTTATTTGAGTTGAATGGAGTGGAGAAGAGATGAGTTGTGAAGAATTGAGAAGAGATGAGTTGAGAAAAGGTGAGTTGAGAAGAGTTGAATTGAAAAGATAGGAGAAGAGTTGAGTTAAGTTGATTGAAACGGATATAAGTTGAATTGGACATGTACTAATTATTGAGAGATGATACAGTGTTAGAGTTTTATGTAAATAAAAACTGAGCTGTTTCCATAATGCAACTTCTAGGACATTTTCTTGCTGTGTTTTCGGTTTGTTTGCGTGGAATTCGGGATATGAAAGTTGTATCTAGAATGCATCATAGTAGATTAGTATTTTACTAAATTCCTTTGAATGATTTCTATACTTGCAAGATGCCAAAGGAAATGATGTTGTTCTCGACATTTTCAATGGGAAGATTCTGCTGGTTGTTAATGTTGCATCTCAATGGTATGCCTGGATATGAACTCTGTGCTTTGGTGTTTTTATTACTCAAATGTTTTCCATTTCAAATTTCACATTTTACTGTTTTACTCTATTTATTATTTAACTTTAATTGCACATTTGAATAAACAAATAAGTAATGATAATATTATTTTTAATATTATTAGATTCATTATAACAAGTAATTTCTAAATATCGATATTTTATTTATCATTAATTATACAATATTAAACATATTAACGGTCAAATATTAAAACAATAATGTGAAATTTGATATAGTAGTGTGAGACGGAGGGGTATCGAAATTCTTTACCTTGCTAACACAAAAAGTCTTTCAGCTTTGCTATCTTCTCTCTCCTAATCATCCTCATCTTCTGAACTCTCTCGCATCTGCCGGAAACGGCTCTCCATCCGACGGTAACGGCTTTCCTCCGCCGGTAACGGCTTTCCTCCGCCGGTAACAATCTTCCCTATGGCGGACAACAACTCTTTGGGTAATTCAAAATCCTTCCTTGCTGCCCTACAATCGAAATCCCCTCCCCTCAGCTCATTCCTACCAAATAACCCTGAGCTTACCCCAAAATCTGAACACCTAGGGGAACCGGCATGCCTTTACTCAGATGAAGAAATCTCTAAGCTCGCTGCCCATTATGCCAATGCCCTAGTTGGAAAATTCACCAAAGGTCGGCTCACAATGGATCAACTAGAGGCGGCTTTCAAGACGGTAGGCTTTGCTGGGAAGTACTAACTAGGCTCACTGGACTACAAGCATGTCCTGATCAGGTTCGACCAAGTAAACGATTACCAACGATGCTTGATCAAGGGCATATGGAGTTTCAATGGAATCCAAATGAAGGTACTTAAATGGTCACCTGACTTCTCCACACATAGGGAATCGCCAATCGTCCCAATCTGGTGCACAATCAGGGAAGTTCCACTTTACTATTACAATACTTCATCGATTGAGGCTATTAGTAATAGTATAGGAAACTTCATTAAGAAAGATCTAGCTACTGAAATGTTAACTAGACTCTTTACTATTAAATTATGTGTAGAAATTGATCTTCAGAAACCACTTAACAATTTCATCAGATTAGGTTCGGTATCTAATTATAGAAAATACTCCATTGAATATGAGGACATTCCTCTGTACTGTGCCCATTGTGCTAAGCTAGGCCACTCACTCGACCAATGTAGAGCTATCCCCCAGAACCACACCCTATCACAATAGCAAGCCACTGGAAACAAGTTCAATAAGGCACCAAATATGATTACAGCAAACTAGCCTTCTAACAATTCCCATAATAATGGCCAACTAGAGCATCAGCTAAGCACAACAAACCCTACCCTAAATCCACCATCCTATCTACCTCAGTATACAGAAGCAGGATCTGACAAGAATACCCCCACAATCATCCCAATCCCCTCCAACCCTGAGCCTAACTAACTCACCCCCTGCAGACCCTCAATCACCACTTACAAAACTGTTAAATGCAACAGCTCTAACTACCCCAAACATTGCTCATATGATCTATGCTAAGGATGATATACATATTGGCTCCCACAAGCTTACTTTCCATCAGATTTCATCTACTAACCCTGCATTTTCTCAACAAAGAAAGATGGAAAATAGATTCTCTTTATTGCAGGATATGGATCCCCTATCACAAACAGAAGACTGCCTTGATCAGGAACTGCAAGATAGGGAGGAAGATAGATCATCCACAGATAATCCCTACCCTCACTCAGCACTATTGCCTGATCAAACACAATCAACAAGTAACAAAGACTACCAAGGTAAGTCTAAGCATAAAAACAATAATTACCTTAGCCAGCTGAACAAGATGATGTTAAGATCAGCTACTAAAAGTCATAAATCATGTGAACAATGATACACACCACTACCATTAATTTTTTAATTTGGAACCTAAGAGGTATGGAATCTTCAATGCTCATATTGAAAAATCTAATCAAACAGAAGAAAATTCAACTCTTATGTATCATTGAACCTATGCATGATAACAGACAATGTCATTCCTATATGGAAAATCTTAATTTCTCACATAATCTTCCTCTACACACTGGCCAAATTTGGCTTATGTGGAATGGCTCTCTATCTGTCTCTCAGATTTCCCATCATAACCAGTTTCCATATGTTAAAGTTCTTCACCCCTGCTCAAATACTGACATGGAAGCTGTTTTTGTTTATGGCCTTAGAACTAGGGAAGGTAGGAAAATATTATGGAATGACCTTAGTCTCCTACCAAACAATGATACTATGTACATAGGAGATTTTAATACAATCACCTCAATTACAGAGTATAAAGGCACTAGCTCCCTAATTTAGGTAGTATCAGGGATTTTACTAACTGGATTAACTCTAAAGGAATTCCAGAAATTAACACTGTGGGAATTATATTCACATGGACAAACTCAAGGCTAAGAAACCTCACCTCCAAGAGATTAGATAGAGGACTATGTAATATACAGTGGAACACTAAATTCCCAGCATCCTCTATCCAAATCCTCAACAGGCAATCCTCTGACCATTGCCCTCTTTTCCTTCAGGTTTCAACCTTAGTCCCCTCACACCCTAAGCCTTTCAGGTTCATCAACACCTGGTTTAATAGACCAGAGTTCATAAACCTAATAAAAGACAATTGGACCACCCCTATTCCCCAGTTAGGAATGCTAGGACTATATATGAAATTAATCAGACTTAAGAAAACAATTAAGACTTGGAATAAGGAATGTTTTGGTAATATTGACTCTAATGTAATCACAACTGAGAAAAATATGAGATTACAAGAAATTACCTATGACTCCACCCACTCATAATCAGACCTAATCAAACTTAATGAGAAAAGGGCCTTGTTAATTAGAGCACTAAAGGAAAAAGAAAATTCTGGAAACAAAAATCAAGAACTAATTGGATTAAACTTAGAGATAACAATACACAGTTTTTCCATAAAACTGTAAAGGAAAAAAACTGCAGGCTTCATATCTCTAAAATTAAAAACAGACAGGGACAGTGGCTAAATAATTACACAGAAATCCAAGAAGAAGCCATTGCCTATTTCTCTGAACTTCTATCTGAACCTAACCTACCAGCTAACAACACCTACTACCCACAATTTCTCAGCCAAATACCTACCACAATCTCTAAACAGGATAATTTCTCTCTGTCTAAACCAGTTTCAGAAGAAGAACTTAGACTAGTGGTTATGAGCTTGAATAAAAATAGTAGCCCTGGTCCTGATGGTTTCTCATGTAAATTCTATACCAAATGCTGGGATTTCATTAAAGAAGATATGAAATCTGCAGTTAATGACTTCCTCTTAGGCTCAGATATGCCAAGAGGCATCACCAGCACTTGGATAGCTTTAATTCCAAAAAAATAAACCCCTTCCTCTTTTGATGATTACAGGCCAATCAATCTTTCAAATGTAACTAACAAGATATGCTCTAAGGTGCTAATGGAAAGGCTGAAACCCTATATGGAAAAATTAATATCACCAAATCAAACTGCCTTCATGAAAAATGGGGACATTTCTGACAATATTCTCTATCTTCAGGAAATGATAAGGTTTTTAGATAAAAAAAAATAGAGTGCCTAATTGTATACTTAAACTAGACCTTAGGAAAGCTTTTGATAGGGTTAATTGGAACTTCTTAAGAAGCATACTTTATAGATTTGGTTTTACAGGTAATTTTTTGAATGCTATGATGAATAACCTCTCTCAGGCTCATTTCTTAGTGCTCATGAATGGTAACCCGGTTGACTTTTTTAAAGCTACCCGAGGCATCAAACAAGGTGACCCATTATCTCCCTTTCTCTTTAACATTTTTTCTGAAGCTTTCTCTAGAAGTCTATCTTTTATCTTCATGAACAACAAACTTAATTACGATCAGCTCCCCTCTGCCATCACATTAGCCTCACACTTAAGTTATGCTGATGACACCATCATTTTTATACAGGCCTCAAAATCCAACCTAATAAGGATTAAAGTTTTTTTTAGAAACTTTTGAATTCACCTCAGGCCAAAAAATTAATTATGAAAAATATGGTTTCTATATTAGTAAAAGAGCTACACCTGCAAGGATAAATCAGATTAGGACAATCCTAGGAATGAAAAAAAGGTCTTTCCTATTTAAATACCTAGGCTGCCCAATTTTTAAGGGAAGAACACTCAACACATATTTCCAACCACTGCTTTAACTATAGATAAGAAGTTGATGAATTGGAAAAACAAGTGGTTAAGTCCAGGAGGTAAACTGGTTCTCATTCAATCATGTATATATTCCCTTCCACAACATATATGGTCTGTCCTAAAGCCTCCTAAACAGATAATTAAGATACTGGTAAGGAAAATGTCCATATTCTTTTGGGGAGAAACTGAGGGAAAATGAACAAAGTTTGGAGGAAGTGGTCAGACCTAGGTGCACATAGATTTCAGAATGGATTAGGTTTCAGATCTGTACAGGCAATAATTGACTCATGTTCCCTCAAACTGTGGTGGAAATGCCAACAGGGCACCACCACGTGGACTAAACTGATATGGTCACTACCTCAATCACACAGAAAATCCCAAACTTGGAAGGGAATCTGCACTATTGACTCTTTTGCTGAAAATAACTCTATGGTTATTCATGGCCAAGGCAACTGTAACTTCTGGACTGCTAATTGGTGCCCAAATGGACCACTCATTAAATGTGTCCCTTCCTTTGCCCTTTCTAATCATTCCTCCTGCACAGTAGCAGATTTCATCAATGATAAAGGATATCTCTTAACTCAGATTTCTCCCTATTTAGAACATGATACTTTGATCTTCTTGCAGGATGCAGATATTAATAAGGAAAGAGAAGATAAACTGATTTGGAAACCAGAGGAGAACGGAGCTTTTACCTTCAGATCAGCATACAAGGACCTCACTCAATTACCAGGTACCTTTCCTGCTATTAAAATGATATGGAACCCCAGGTTGTAGAAAAAAATTTCAATTTTCACCTGAAAAATGCTAAACTTCTTTTTGCCTTTTGATGATGTTTTAATTAAATGTGGTTTTAGCTTAGCTTCTGAATGCCCAGCTTGCAACCAAGCAGATTATCTTGAACATTTTTTCATTTCATGTCACTTGGCTCAATCTATATGGAGTGATACTACTGTTATCATGGGACATAACTTACATACCTTAGATAAATTAACTGACAGATTCTTTACATACTGGAACAACAATGACCTTCCTAGAGTTCATAGAATTATCTGTAGCTTGCTGCCCTCTTTGATTTGTTGGTCACTATGGAAAGCCAGAAATGCCTTCTATTTTGATAACAAAAGTTTTTCACCAGTACATATCTGTAAAGAAGTAAGAGAGCTAATCTTTCTATCCCTTTCAGTTAAACCTTGCTTCTCAAACAAACACCCTAATATGAGCTTTCCCATCTCCTCACTGATCCCACCTCTCAGACCTCCTCCAAAACCATCTATCTCCATTGTCTACTGGGAAAAGCCGAAACCTAATACTATAAAAGCCAATGTGGATGCTTCCTGGTCTTCTACTAACTCAACACTTGGCCTTATAGCCAGAGACAATAGTGGTAATCCATGCCTAATCAGGTCCTCAAACACCTCTGCCAAATCATCACTTGAAGCTGAAATGAAAGCCATCCTATTTTCTTGTCAGGCTTTTCCAACTCTGGATTGCAATTTCATAATTGAATCAGACTCACTGCTAGCAGTGAATATGATAAACAATCCAAATAGAGAAAAATGGTCCCTCTATACACTAGCTTTTCAAATTCACTCCTTATTAAAATATGCTACCCTCAAACATGTTTTCAGAGAGTGCAACTCTGTGGCTGATGCAATTGCTAAGCTCAAATCCACTCACCTTGTGGAATTCAGCCTGAACCTTTCTAACATCCCTGCAAACATCAGAGACCTTATTAATCTAGATAGGGATCATACCCCCTACATTAGAACTCATATGCATGCTACTGAGGAGGATTGATACTGCTAATTTCTGTTTTCCTCTTTCTTTTTATACTCTGTCTCTGGAACCCCCGCAATTCTTCACACCTGGGATGCAAATATGGCATGGTATGAAAATATGGCATGGTATGCAATGCTCCAGTGCTCCAGTTCCTCCTATTGATTTAAGCAAAAGGTTGTCCGATTGCTGATTGCTATACACCTCACACAACATCATCCATCAGACCACCTACTTTGTTTTTCTTGGACTGTATGTCTATTTTGAAATGGCAGAATGGTAGTTGCCTGGCCAAAGTGAAGAATTAACACATGGGGTGGAGATTACTTACTTTGGAAACGCAACTACTATTTCTACTCATTATAACATATGTAATTTTTAACTCCAAACTATAGGAGGCAACGAGATTGCATCAGTAGAAAGTTCGCAAAATTACTCTGTGTAATTAACTCTTCTTTTCAAAGGTTTGGGGATCCTTATATATAATCCCCCACCCTAGGGTGTTTTTAAGGGGAAAAAAACGAAATTCTTTACCTAGGAGACCCTTGTTGAAATGAAGAGAGGGCGTTCCATATCGGCTTTAATATTTTATGATTTGTTTGTCACTTTGTCTGGAATTTGCAAATGACCATATTGCTTAAAGGAAGATTGTCCTGTTCTTGAGGATTTTGGGAGTAGTCTCTTTGTCACTTCTCAAATTTTATGCTTTACTTTATATTATTATTTACTTTTAAATTTTAATTATATATTTAATAGATATATAAATAATAATATTATCATATATGATATAGTTAAATTCATCATAACAAGTAGTTTGCAAATATTAACTTTTTATTTACCGTTATTATACGTAATTAAACACATTAACGATCAAATATAATTTTTGATAACCATTAAAAAATTATTTGGAATTTAAAGTGGAATAGAGGGATTATCTTGCGATGCGTACATTAGGAGTCTTTGCAACCTTAACGTGTGGATGTTTAACCATGTATAAGAGCATGTACAATGCAAAAGTTTCATTTTGGGACTTTTGTTTCCTCTCTCCTCTCAACAGATTCAAATTTTACAATCATTCAATCACGTCTAAGTTATACAGTTCCTTCCACATTATTTTTTACTGGTCCCACTAATTTTTAATTATTTCCAACTCACTATTTATATTTGTAGATTAATCATTAAAATATAAATAAATTAACATTATTTACCTAAATAATATTTTTATTTTGTATAAATATAAAAATATTATGTTCAATCTTTAATTTTAAGAAAAAAAGTGCTTGAGAACCGTCTCGATGACTGTAGGTGCGATTTCACACACCTAAAGTGCGATCGCACCAGCCATGAAGCGTGGAAGAGGAAGGCCGAGGAAGAAGGTGACTCTATCCAAGGTGGAGTGGTGTGCCTCTATGAGGGAGGATAGCGTGGAAGCTACCAATCTGGATTTGGAGTTGGATCGAGAGGGGGAGAGTAAGATGAAAGAGGAAGGTGTTGTAGAGAAGCACCAGGAATACGCAACAGAGGAAACAGTAAGACTTGAAATCCCTGCTTCTGTTAATATTGTGAATCGATTTGATAAGGGTAATATATGGGTTGATGTGATTAGGGGAAATAGGGTACCAATGAATGGTCTGAATATGAAATTTTCTGCTCCTAAAATTTTCAATGGGGAAATTGAGGTGGAAATAGAACCTGATGATGTAGAGTGTGAATTAAAATACTGGGAGACTGCTCTGATTATGTACGTTATAGGAGGGAAGCTAACAATAAATGCGGTTAAGAGATTCATGCTGAATAATTGGGCATTTGTTGAGACTCCTGAGTTACTATATAATGATGAAGGCTACTTTGTGATTAAATTCAAAAGTAAGAGGGATAGGGAGGAGGTCATGAAGAAGAGTCCTTATACAATATATGGAATGGCCATGTTTCTCCATCTGTGGAAGGTTGGTTTCTCCATGGAAAAGGATATGTTGAGAACAGTCTCAGTATGGGTGAAACTACCTAGGCTACCACTGCACCTGTGGGGGGTTAAAAGCTTGGGAAAGATAGGAAGTGTGATTGGGAACCCTCTATTCACAGATGAGTGTACAGCTAGCAAACTAAGGATATCTTATGAAAGGATGATGGTGGAGATAGATATATCCGAGGAAGTGCCAGAAGTTGTGAAAATCAGAGATATTGATGGAAGTATACTCAGTCAGAAAATTGAAGTTGAGGGTAAGCCACTATTCTGTGAGAAATGCCAGGTTGGGGGACACAGACGTGGAAAAGAAATAAAAAAGGTGACTCAGCAATGGAAAGTGAAGATACAGGAGAAGTCTATGGAAAACAATGAAGTGAAGGTGAATGATGGAAAAATGGAAACAGAGAAGCAAATATGGACGAGGAAATAGAACCTGCTCAATGGACCCTGGTGCAGTAAAAAAACAAAGGAAAGAAGGTAATGGAGCTTGAGCAACCGGGGATAATTAAATTCCACAATGAAGCAGGAGGCAGTATAGGAGAGAAATTTGAACATCCTCTCAGGATTTAGAAAGATCCTGAGAAGGACGGGGCATTGGCCTATGATAGGTGCCTGGAATGGGGGCTAAACAAAACACCAAAGGAGAATGAGATTAGCTCCCGTCTCATTGGCCTAAAACTAGATGTTGTTGTGCTTCTAGAAACAAGGGTGAAACAAGATAAAGCTGAGGGGATAAGGAAGAAATTTGGGGATAAATGGAATTTTGCTGATAACTATGGCAGTCACTATAATGGAAGGATTTGGGTAATGTGGGATTTCAGGAAGGTGGAGATTCTGACTCATGAAATGTTTGATCAGATGATGTTAGTGGAGGTGAAGGACAAACATGGAGATATGATGTACTGGATGATTGATATGTATACTGGAAACAAATTGAAGATGAGGAAAAAGCTGTGGAAGAAGATATAGGGTGCTAACTCAAAGTTGAAAGGGCCAGTACTGATTATTGGAGATTTTAATAATGTGCTTACACTAAAAGATAGAAATGGAGGAAGTGAAGTAGTGGTGCAGGAATACTGGGACTTAGAGCTGATGATGCAAAGAGCAGGTCTATTTGAATGTGAGAGCGATGGAGATTATTACACATGGTCTAACAGGCAATTGAATGGAGTGATCTATTCTAGAATAGACAGAGCCCTAGCAAATCTAGAATGATTTATAAAATACCCTGACATGGTGGTGGATAACCTGGAGCCTGGGGTTTCTGACCATGCCCTGATCAAGATCACTATGCAAAAAGAGCAGAAACCAGTGCACAAACAATTTAAATGCTTGAATTGTTTATTGGAAATGAAGGAGGTACTGGAGGATATAAAGAAGAGTTTGCAGAAGGAGTTATAAGGGAGGCCAATGTTTGTAGTCTGGAAAAAGCTGAAAAGGCTTCAGGGAGACATTAAGGAGCATTCTAAACTAGTCAGTGGAGCAAAAAAGAAACTGGAAGAGGAGAGGAGAAATCTGAAAATGGCTCAGAAAGCATTGGGGCAGGATAAACTAAACAAGAAGAAAATAGAGGCAGTGATAAATGAGATTGAACTGGTTCAGAATTGAAGTGACATTGATGAAGGTATAGCCAGGCAGAAGGCAAAGGTAGAGTGGCTAAGGCCGAGAGATGGAAATAATGCGTATTTTCATGCCACTGTAAAAGGAAAAAAATGGTGGGATTGGAGAGACTGGAAACAGAATCAGGGGAACTGATCAGTAAGCAGAAGGACATGGAGGGAGAGATGCTGAACTTCTACAAGAAGCTGGTTGGAGAAAAAGTTAAAGCATAGAGGGAATAAATATTGAAGTCAGAAAGGGAGGAGGTTGGGAGTGAAAGCCAGGAAAATGCTGGTTTAGGAAGTACATTAGAAGGAGGTATGTGAGGCTCTAAAGAGCATTAGAGATCTAAAAGCTCCAGGCACAGATGGGTATGGAGCAAAAGTTTTCAAAACAAATTGGCAGGTGATCAGGGCTGGTGTAATGGTGGCTGTGCAGGAATTTGTTTAACAAGGGAGAATGTATAGAGCAGTAAACAACAACCTTGTTACTCTGATCCCAAAACATGCTGCTCCCATGAAGGTAAAGGACCTAAGGCCTATCTCCTGTTGTTCCACATTGTATAATATCATTTCAAAGGTCTTAACAGGTGGACTGAGTAGGGTAATATCAGAGGTGGTTCAGGAGAATCAGGCAACCTTTGTGCCAGGAAGGAACATACATGATGATGTGTCCATTTTAGATGGTTATTTTAGGATTTTTAGGATTAGGTTTTGTGCAATTTTGTGCTCTACATGTGGCATTTTGCCTTGAAATCATCTAAGGAGGGATAAAGGCGGCTTTGACGTTTTTATCACTTTTTAGATGATTTTGTGCGACAAGGTGATTTGTTTGAAGACTTTGAAGATTTGAAGACTTTGAAGATTTATCTTTGAAGATTTGAAGATTTGAAGATTTGAAGACCTTTACATTTGAGCTTTGTGAAGATTTGAAGAAGTGAAGAGATGAAGAAAGGAGAGCAAAGCAACGGATGAATGATGATCCAGGGTTCTCAGAATTTTCCGAGAGGAATCAGCCTTCAAGAGTGGCACCATTGGATTCCTCTTCTCGAGCACTATAAAATCGACTACAAGAACTCCCGAAACGGATCAACGGTTCACCCGGAGGAAGCAAAACAAAACAGCAAGGCTGAGTTACTGATCTGGTCGCGAGCTCGTCGCGAGTCGCGACGGCAGCGTCCAGTCAGCTCTGTTTCAGCGTTTTTCTCCCCTTTTTCTTCCACTATAAATACCTCTTCCTCCCCTTCATTCCATAGTTTTTTTCCCTTTTCTTCTTGCATTTTAGGGCTTGAAAACCCTTGGTTTTCTTCTCTTTCTTTTCTTAGTTTTTGTAGTTTAATTATGTCTCTTGTTATTCTAGAGTAGTTTTTGTACTTGGGAGCAAGGATTGAAGCTTCCATTTCTATGTAGTAAGGAGCATTTATATCTATCTATTTGGTGTTTTTGCTATTGTGCTTTTATTGTGCTTGAATGTTAATTGTTGATGCCATTGATATTGTTGAAAGCTTGAATGAAATACTTGTATGAATTGCTAGCTAGGGTTTGGGGGATTTGGGTTAATTTCCCCCCTTTTCTTGTTAGGAATGTATGAGTATGATTTAGGGCTTTTGATTGTGTTGATGGATTGATAATGTGCTAGACGAATGTGATTGATGTCGAACTCTTCGTCATGTTCGTTTGTGTAGCAAACGAGAGAGTTATATGCTCTTGGATGAATGTGCGTTGCACGTTCATCCAATCTCGTGTAATTGCATGAATTGGTTAAATGCTTAGTCACGGTGTAGTGGTCATAAGCATTTCCAAGCTTGTTGGTTCTTCGTGATTAAATGCCACCAATGATACCTTGAGTCGTGGTCGCGACAACGGGAGTCATTGGTGAGGTTTGACGAGAGATGTCGAACTCACTCTCGCAAACTACGAACTAAGAAGGATAGGAGTTTAGTCTCCACAACAAGTAGTTGAAGTATTGAATAGATGATTTTAACTCATCCTTGAAGCATTTGTTATTTAGCATTTGTGTATTCTTGATGGTGTGTTTCACTTCACTTGTGCCATGAGTTGTTTGAGCATAGGGAGTGCTTGTATGATTGAATTGGTTAGGTGTTAGGAACGTGACGAATTCCGTAGCTCCTTTGCATGAAAATCTATGAGCGTGAACTTAGAACTTCTTGTGATTTATGTGTTGTGATTCTTGCTAGATGGGTATGTTGATGTTGAGTCATGTAATGCTATATGATAGAATGATTCAATGACCTACATTAGATTTGGAAGTGGATATCCCTTGCCCCCAAGGCTTTTTATCTTTGTAGTTTAAAACCCCTTTTCTTAGTTTTGCTTGATGATTAGCATAGTCACTTGACCTTGCTAGTTATCTTGTCTTTTTACTTTCGTAACTTAGGAACAACCAACCAACCCCCCCCATTTACATGCTTTTATGTGTGTGTATATATATCTACTCCTAGCCTAATATCAACCATTATGTGCTTAGACGCTTAGGAAGATCCCTCTTCTCTTTGGACGACCCCGATTTGCCGCTATCTACCTAGTTGTAGAAAGTAAGCATTTAGGGCTTATAAATTATCTTTTGCACGGCGGGCGCGACGACCGCCCGCCTGTCAAAATGGTGTGGCTGCTGGGATAGCATTGTTGTGTCAAACTTCCTTGTTGGGCTTGGTTTTGGGGTATGGTATAGGGTGGTGATGGCCAACTAGATTGCCCGTAATATTGGTTTTCTGGCTCATTCTCATACCACAAATCCGGACTACCACTCCATTCCGGATTGTAAGAGTTGTGGTATGGATAGCATTCATTAGCTTCTTGCCCTTGAAAACCAATATCTCCTACCTCTTGATAGCACTCTTCACAGTACCCATGGTTTTGGAAACCAAGGGTTCTTTCTCGGTCATCGTGTTGTTCCCACAACAAAGGGCAAGATTCGGTAGGATGGTCGGAATGACACATCCTACAAAACCTTGCTTGTTGAGCCTCTCTTCTCATCATGAGTTCCCTCAAGGTGAGACGCTCCATTAAAAAAAAATTTCTTTTTTTTTTCAAAAGTTCGGAATCATAGTGCAAGGATTCTCGATAAAATAAATCACCAAGAACTCAAGCAATACCTACTCCGAACAAAAACAACCACCAAGTAGTGGAAAATAAAAACAACTAGCTAATACACAACCAAATACACCTAAATACTTAAGAATAAACGCCTCTTCCCCGGCAACGGCGCCATTTTGACAGGCGGGCGGTCGTCGCGCCCGCCGTGCAAAAGATAATTTATAAGCCCTAAATTCTTACTTTCTACAACTAGGTAGATAACGGCGAATCGGGGTCGTCCAAAGAGAAGAGGGATCTTTCTAAGCGTCTAAGCACATAATGGTTGATATTAGGCTAGGAGTAGATATATATACACACACATAAAAGCATGTAAATGGGGGGGGGGGTTGGTTGGTTGTTCCTAAGTTACGAAAGTAAAAAGACAAGATAACTAGCAAGGTCAAGTGACTATGCTAATCATCAAGCAAAACTAAGAAAAGGGGTTTTAAACTACAAAGATAAAAAGCCTTGGGGGCAAGGGATATCCACTTCCAAATCTAATGTAGGTCATTGAATCATTCTATCATATAGCATTACATGACTCAACATCAACATACCCATCTAGCAAGAATCACAACACATAAATCACAAGAAGTTCTAAGTTCACGCTCATAGATTTTCATGCAAAGGAGCTACGGAATTCGTCACGTTCCTAACACCTAACCAATTCAATCATACAAGCACTCCCTATGCTCAAACAACTCATGGCACAAGTGAAGTGAAACACACCATCAAGAATACACAAATGCTAAATAACAAATGCTTCAAGGATGAGTTAAAATCATCTATTCAATACTTCAACTACTTGTTGTGGAGACTAAACTCCTATCCTTCTTAGTTCGTAGTTTGCGAGAGTGAGTTCGACATCTCTCGTCAAACCTCACCAATGACTCCCGTTGTCGCGACCACGACTCAAGGTATCATTGGTGGCATTTAATCACGAAGAACCAACAAGCTTGGAAATGCTTATGACCACTACACCGTGACTAAGCATTTAACCAATTCATGCAATTACACGAGATTGGATGAACGTGCAACGCACATTCATCCAAGAGCATATAACTCTCTCGTTTGCTACACAAACGAGCATGACGAAGAGTTCGACATCAATCACATTCGTCTAGTACATTATCAATCCATCAACACAATCAAAAGCCCTAAATCATACTCATACATTCCTAACAAGAAAAGGGGGGAAATTAACCCAAATCCCCCAAACCCTAGCTAGCAATTCATACAAGTATTTCATTCAAGCTTTCAACAATATCAATGGCATCAACAATTAACATTCAAGCACAATAAAAGCACAATAGCAAAAACACCAAATAGATAGATATAAATGCTCCTTACTACATAGAAATGGAAGATTCAATCCTTGCTCCCAAGTACAAAAACTACTCTAGAATAACAAGAGACATAATTAAACTACAAAAACTAAGAAAAGAAAGAGAAGAAAACCAAGGGCTTTCAAGCCCTAAAATGCAAGAAGAAAAGGGAAAAAAACTATGGAATGAAGGGGAGGAAGAGGTATTTATAGTGGAAGAAAAAGGGGAGAAAAACGCTGAAACAGAGCTGACTGGACGCTGCCGTCGCGACTCGCGACGAGCTCGCGACCAGATCAGTAACTCTGCCTTGCTGTTTTGTTTTGCTTCCTCCGGGTGAACCGTTGATCCGTTTCGGGAGTTCTTGTAGTCGATTTTATAGTGCTCGAGAAGAGGAATCCAATGGTGCCACTCTTGAAGGCTGATTCTTCTCGGAAAATTCTGAGAACCCTGGATCATCATTCATCCGTTGCTTTGCTCTCCTTTCTTCATCTCTTCACTTCTTCAAATCTTCACAAAGCTCAAATGTAAAGGTCTTCAAATCTTCAAATCTTCAAAGATAAATCTTCAAAGTCTTCAAATCTTCAAAGTCTTCAAACAAATCACCTTGTCGCACAAAATCATCTAAAAAGTGATAAAAACGTCAAAGCCGCCTTTATCCCTCCTTAGATGATTTCAAGGCAAAATGCCACATGTAGAGCACAAAATTGCACAAAACCTAATCCAAAAAATCCTAAAATAACCATCTAAAATGGACACATCAAACCTCCCCACACTTAAACCTTACTCGCCCTCGAGTAAGAAAAGATTCAAGCACACGGAGGAAATGACGTATCCACATCCTAAAAACCCTAAAATAACCACATGCTTTCTTCCCACATTCATTGATCTCGTTCCTTCATCTCCTTCATTGCAATGCACTTCACTTTGCTACAAAATCACAGAAAAACAAGCCATAAAAAGAACAAAATAAAACAACAAAAACTAAGAAACAAAGACTAAAAAAAACGAAAATTAAGAAACAAAAACTAAAAGAAATGCCGAATTTATTTAACGTCGTCGGCACGACGAAGCTCCGTATTTTTAAGGTCATCGGCACGACCCTAATGTTATCCGTATGGTGAAGGCTTGAAGCTCTTCACCATGAGCATCCAAAATAAGAGAGGTGGGGGCACAAAACTTTCAAGAGGAAAGTCTTGTGGAGGTGGAGATGGTTCAAAGGGAATTAAGTGGTTAGGGAGCTTGGGATAGTCTTTTGGCTCCTCTCTCGTTTCCCTCAAAACTTCCGAAAATATTAGAGTTGGTTCACTAGGTGGGAGAAGGGGTGACAATGCTAATGGATGTAGCACTATCACCTCTTCCTCCATTTTTCTATCCTCTACAACCAACTCCTCATCCCTTTCAAACTCAAAATCATTATTATTGGTGACCTCACTCACCGAATCATCGAGTTCAAGTTGGGATGGTGTGTTTTCGGAATCACGAGCTTCCATGCGGGCCAATACCTCTAATATGTTCCTCACATGCCCCTCAATGGCCTCAACACTAGAGGAGAGTTGGGTATCCGGCTCCTCACTAGTAAAGGAGTTCAAGTTTGCTATCCTATTTAAGACATCCTCACGTGTCAAACTTGAACTTCCTTGTTGGGCTTGGTTTTGGGGTATGGTATAGGGTGGTGATGGCCAACTAGGTTGCTCGTAATATTGGTTTTCCGGCTCATTCTCATACCACAAATCCGGACTACCACTCCATTCCGGATTGTAAGAGTTGTGGTATGGATAGCATTCATTAGCTTCTTGCCCTTGAAAACCAATATCTCCTACCTCTTGATAGCACTCTTCATAGTACCCATGGTTTTGGAAACCAAGGGTTCTTTCTCGGTCATCGTGCTGTTCCCACAACAAAGGGCAAGATTCGGTAGGATGGTCGGAATGACACATCCTACAAAACCTTGCTTGTTGAGCCTCTCTTCTCATCATGAGTTCCCTCAAGGTGAGACGCTCCATTAAAAAAAAAATTTCTTTTTTTTTTCAAAAGTTCGGAATCATAGTGCAAGGATTCTCGATAAAATAAATCACCAAGAACTCAAGCAATACCTACTCCGAACAAAAACAACCACCAAGTAGTGGAAAATAAAAACAACTAGCTAATACACAACCAAATACACCTAAATACTTAAGAATAAACACCTCTTCCCCGGCAACGGCGCCATTTTGACAGGCGGGCGGTCGTCGCGCCCGCCGTGCAAAAGATAATTTATAAGCCCTAAATGCTTACTTTCTACAACTAGGTAGATAGCGGCAAATCGGGGTTGTCCAAAGAGAAGAGGGATCTTCCTAAGCGTCTAAGCACATAATGGTTGATATTAGGCTAGGAGTAGATATATATACACACACATAAAAGCATGTAAATGGGGGGGGGGGTTGGTTGGTTGTTCCTAAGTTACGAAAGTAAAAAGACAAGATAACTAGCAAGGTCAAGTGACTATGCTAATCATCAAGCAAAACTAAGAAAAGGGGTTTTAAACTACAAAGATAAAAAGCCTTGGGGGCAAGGGATATCCACTTCCAAATCTAATGTAGGTCATTGAATCATTCTATCATATAGCATTACATGACTCAACATCAACATACCCATCTAGCAAGAATCACAACACATAAATCACAAGAAGTTCTAAGTTCACGCTCATAGATTTTCATGCAAAGGAGCTACGGAATTCGTCACGTTCCTAACACCTAACCAATTCAATCATACAAGCACTCCCTATGCTCAAACAACTCATGGCACAAGTGAAGTGAAACACACCATCAAGAATACACAAATGCTAAATAACAAATGCTTCAAGGATGAGTTAAAATCATCTATTCAATACTTCAACTACTTGTTGTGGAGACTAAACTCCTATCCTTCTTAGTTCGTAGTTTGCGAGAGTGAGTTCGACATCTCTCGTCAAACCTCACCAATGACTCCCGTTGTCGCGACCACGACTCAAGGTATCATTGGTGGCATTTAATCACGAAGAACCAACAAGCTTGGCAATGCTTATGACCACTACACCGTGACTAAGCATTTAACCAATTCATGCAATTACACGAGATTGGATGAACGTGCAACGCACATTCATCCAAGAGCATATAACTCTCTCGTTTGCTACACAAACGAACATGACGAAGAGTTCGACATCAATCACATTCGTCTAGCACATTATCAATCCATCAACACAATCAAAAGCCCTAAATCATACTCATACATTCCTAACAAGAAAAGGGGGGAAATTAACCCAAATCCCCCAAACCCTAGCTAGCAATTCATACAAGTATTTCATTCAAGCTTTCAACAATATCAATGGCATCAACAATTAACATTCAAGCACAATAAAAGCACAATAGCAAAAACACCAAATAGATAGATATAAATGCTCCTTACTACATAGAAATGGAAGCTTCAATCCTTGCTCCCAAGTACAAAAACTACTCTAGAATAACAAGAGACATAATTAAACTACAAAAACTAAGAAAAGAAAGAGAAGAAAACCAAGGGTTTTCAAGCCCTAAAATGCAAGAAGAAAAGGGAAAAAAACTATGGAATGAAGGGGAGGAAGAGGTATTTATAGTGGAAGCAAAAGGGGAGAAAAATGCTGAAACAGAGCTGACTGGACGCTTCCGTCGCGACTCGCGACGAGCTCGCGACTCGCGACGAGCTCGCGACTCGCGACGAGCTCGCGACTCGCGACGAGATCAGCAACTCAGCCTTGCTGTTTTGTTTTGCTTCCTCCGGGTGAACCGTTGATCCGTTTCGGGAGTTCTTGTAGTCGATTTTATAGTTCTCGAGAAGAGGAATCCAATGGTGCCACTCTTGAAGGCTGATTCTTCTCGGAAAATTCTGAGAACCCTGGATCATCATTCATCCGTTGCTTTGCTCTCCTTTCTTCATCTCTTCACTTCTTCAAATCTTCACAAAGCTCAAATGTAAAGGTCTTCAAATCTTCAAATCTTCAAAGATAAATCTTCAAAGTCTTCAAATCTTCAAAGTCTTCAAACAAATCACCTTGTCGCACAAAATCATCTAAAAAGTGATAAAAACGTCAAAGCCGCCTTTATCCCTCCTTAGATGATTTCAAGGCAAAATGCCACATGTAGAGCACAAAATTGCACAAAACCTAATCCTAAAAATCCTAAAATAACCATCTAAAATGGACACATCAAACCTCCCCACACTTAAACCTTACTCGCCCTCGAGTAAGAAAAGATTCAAGCACACGGAGGAAATGACGTATCCACATCCTAAAAACCCTAAAATAACCACATAAAATGGCCTCATCACATGACCACATTATGCTTGCATATGAACTGGTCAGGGGATACAACAGGAAAAGTGGAGCTGCCAGATGCTTAATCCAAATGTACATACAGAAGGCCTATGATACTATAGGGTGGAAAGATTTGCAGGTGAATGAGTGAAATGGGAATACCTCAGCAATTTGTGGAGTGGGTTATGTTATGTGTATCTACAGTTAGCTATAGATACAACATAAATGGCAAACTGACCAAATTTGTTACTGCCAAACGTGGTTTGAGGCAGGGAGATCCAATCTCCCCATTGTTGTTTGTGCTGGTAATGGAGTATATGCACAGGTGCCTTCAAGCAGCGGAAGGAAGGAAGGAGTTCAAATACCACCCACACTCTGAGGAAATAAGATTGATTAATCTCAGATTTTGCTGATGATGTGCTCTTACTGTCAAGAGGGGATCCTGAATCAGTGAAAACCCGGATGCATGCTTAAAAGAAATTTGAGAAGTCCACTAGATTGAGAGTGAATACCACAAAATGTAAAGTGTACTTTGGATCAGTGGATGAGGAACAAAAGCAGGAGATATTACCCACAACTGGCTTTGAAGAAGGTATGCTTCCTCTAAAGTACTTAGGTGTTCCACTGACCAGTAAAAAATTGACTGTGCTTGTATGTCAACCATTGGTTGATAGATGATTGAAAAACTGAGGCACTGGAGTTCTAGATTGCTTAGTTATGCAGGTAGATTGCAGCTGGTGAAAAGTGTTCTATTTGCTGTGGTTAACTGCCGGCTACATTGTTTTCTGTGATCAAACATGTGGAAGCAATTTACAGGTTCTTCTTGTGGAGTGGAGGTGAAAGCATCACAAAAAAAAACACCTATGGCTTGGGAGAAGGTCTATGACTCAAAAAGACTGGAGGACAGAATGTTATAGCTTTGCAGGAATAGAACGCTGCAACTCAGAGTAAGAACTTCTAGAATTTGTGCAGAAAATCTGATACGTTGTGGATAAGATGGGTTCATGCCATATACATAGAAGGAAGAGAGGTGATGGAGGTGGAGTTCCTAGCTTCAGCATCCTAGATGTTGAAGAGCCTAAGAAAATGCAGAAGTAAAGTACAGATGATGGATTCCTGGAAGAAGCAACTAGACAAGGACATATTCAGTACTAGGGAAGTGTACAAAGAGCTAATAGGGGATCAAAGGAGAATAGAACGGAGTAAAATCTTATGTGGGAACTTAGTTAGACCAAGGGAACAATTTACACTGTGCTTGGCATGTCATGGAAGATTACCAACAAAACAAAGGCTGAAGAAGTTTGGTTTACTAGCTGAAGACAAGTGTGGCATGTGTGGTGAAGTAGAAAACATTCAGCATCTTCTTTTTGATTGTGTAAAAACAAGGCAAATTTGGGTTGGTGTGTTGCAATGGGCACAAATCCGGAGGAGGCCGCATCAATGGGATGAGGAGCTGCATTGGCTTATTTGCAGGTGTAAGGGGAAATGATGGCGAGCCACTCTGATGAAGACATTGATTGTTGAGACGGTGTATAAAGTGTGGAGGGCAAGATATGAGGTATGTTTCCAGCATAGTGAGACTGTAAATGTAATAGAGGTGACAAAAACAATTTTGGATATTGTGGTGTATAGAGCATGGGTGAATCCTAAAGTTACGAAGCACTGTGCACAACTCATGATAGCAAATTTGTAGGTTTGAAGAAGAGATGTAAAGTTGGTGTTTTTAAGATGAAATGAAAGTCATTTATCCCAAAAAAAAAATTAAAAATATTATATCTAGTAATTTAATGTTTTGAAAATTATCTATACATAAAAATTACACATATATATATATATATATATATATTTGTTAACCAAATTAATTATATCTAGTATATATACTAGTATTTGTTAACCAAATTAATATATAAAAATTAAATGAACACTTTTTTTTAAAAAAAGTATAGAATGCCATACGCGCGCCCAAGCGCAGGGAATGACAATGCATGGCACCATTTTTATTCGGGACCCATATACCAAATGGTGTGGATTTCAGATATTTACCGTCTTTCCCTAGAATTTGCCTTAAAAAAACACCACCTAAACTTATGATACCAAACATAGTGAACGGAGGGAGTATATATAATTTTTATGTATAAATAATTTTCAAACTTTAAATTACTAGATATAATTTTTTATATTTATGCAGAAGGAAACTTTTATTTAGGTAATTAATACGGAATGATTGTGGAATTTGAGAGTGTTGGGAGGAGAGAGGATACAAAAGTTCCAAAATGAAACTTTTGCATTGTATGTGCTCTAAGACTTGGTTGCGGAATTGTGTGTGTGCCTATTGTCATAATCAGTCCGTAAGTTGTGACTTTGATTTGTTTGGGCCTGGCCCACTTATTTCTTGTGATGTATCTTCTTTGAGTTAGAGCAGTCTTTTTTTTTTGTTGAATTGTACAGTAGTTTTATTGAGGAGAATAAATGACAGAAATGAAAAAGGTTGCGACTTGTGAGGCAGTAGAGGATTTATACTGATTGAAAAGCTTCAGTGTGTTTTTTGCTGTTTTCTGCATTTCTCAGTTAACCAATGAGCCCTTTTTTTGGTTTGATTTGTAATTGCTGTCTTTTCTTCCTTGGTTCTTCACTTGCAATTTGCATTCAAGCATCGATTTAGTCAACTTTCAGTCAGGAATACGTCATACTCCCTCCGTTCTCCTAATACTTGCAGTCAACTTTTTCAAGGCATGTTTCAGTTGAACCCGCCTATGACACGGGAGAACCTCATCTGTAAATCAGGCAGTTTCGATCATACCATCATTTTCTGCGAGCATGTGATCCGGTTTCTTCATCTTTGAATGAAGAGTTCCAACCAAAGAATGAATCTCCATTGTTTCACTACAAGTTCCATCTTGACCAACAGCGAAAACTCGAACTTGATTATTAATCTCAGTCCAGCTGCATCCAGGCTGTTTCTTCGAGCCATATTCCTTCGTAACCTTCCTCAGTTCTGCAGCCTCTTGCCATTTCATATTGGAAGAACACATGTTAGACAGCAGAACTGAATAATTCCCCGGTTTTGCATCCGACAGTTTCTCTGCAGCTATCTTCCCTCTCTTAGCATCTCCATGAACGTTACATCCCGCGAGAAGCGCTCCCCAGATGTACTCTGATGCTCTAAGAGGAAGCTGATGAATGAAGTCAAATGCCTCCCTGAATTTCCCTGCTCGGCTGCAGAGATCGATAAGGCAGGCAAAATGTTCATCTCTCAGCTTAACAGACCCGTCATTCACAAGCATATCAAAGTGTTTGAAACCTTCTTCGACTAAACCAGAATGGCTGCAGGCAGAAAGCAATCCCACGAACGTCACGCCATTCGGATTCAGCCCTTTACTATGCAGTTCTTGAAACAGCTCTATCGCCTCCTTAGCGCACCCGTGGTGTGCGTACGCTGCAATCATGCCATTCCAAGAAACCAAATCTCGCATTCCTGTTTTCTTCTTGCTACCATCAAACACACTCCTCGCCATTGACAGCTCCCCACATTTGGAGTACATGCTTATCAGGGATGAAACGACGAAATCACTCTCCTGATAAACCGTCTTGCTGATCAGCTGGTGGATTTGCTTTCCCGTGTTTAGAGCAGCCAAATCGCCACAAGCAACAAGGGCACTCGAAAAAGTTCTTTCGTTAGGCCTCACTTGCCCATCTTCCAGCATTTCAGAAAACACCCTCAATGCCTCCTCACTCTGACTCCCCTGAACATAACCATTGATCAAGCTAGTCCAAGAAACCACATTCCTCTCCGGCACTTCAATGAAAAATGTGCTCGCTTTCATTAAATCTCCGTTCTGAGCACATCCCGCGATCATCGCATTCCACGAAGAGACATCCTTCTCAGGCATCCTCTCAAACAAATCAAGAGCTTCATCCATCCTGTAATTCCGCATGTACCCACTGATCATCGCATTCCAAGAAACCACATTTTGCGTAGGCATCCTCTCAAACAACGCCCTCGCCTCATCAGCTCTCTCATTCCTACACAACCCTGCAACCATAACTGTCCAAGAAACCGAATTCCTCTCCTCCATCCTATCGAAAATATGCATCGCTTCCTCCATCCTACCACTCTGTACCAGCCCCGATAGAACCACATTCCACGAAACAACATTACGCTCCTCCATCCTCTCAAACAACCTCAGAGCCCTATCAACCATTCCACATTTTACATAACCATCCAACATGGTATTCCAAGAAACCACATTCTTTTCTGGCATGGACTCAAACAGCCTCTCGGCTTCGAAAATGCGCTTCACTTTCGCATACCCGTTGATCATTGCAGTCCAAGTAACCACATTTCTCTTGGCATCAACTCTGTCGAACAAATCCCTGGCTTCTTGAATCATCCCACATCGAACATACGCTGAAATGAGAGTTGTCCACGTGATAACATCCGGGTCAGGGATTTCATCGAACAGTTTCCGGGCCTCGAAAATTCGACCCTCTTGGCCTAGTCTCGTGATCATCAAGTTCCACCTGAGCACGTGTTGATCGAGAGTGGAATCCAATCTGGGCATGCGTTGGTTAAAGGGGTCTTCATAGCGTTGAAGCCAAGCTGAAAGAGGTGAGTTTGAGAAACTTTTTAAGAAAACAAAACGCAGTTGATTTGCAGCTCTACTCATCAGTAGAGAAAACATCTGAACCCAGTAGTTTAAAGGCTTCAATGAATGGATTTTGCAAATGCAGAACATGCTCGATGATCCTCATCATCATGCAATCATTTGAGTCCAGAATCACAAGTTCTTTTTTTAAAGGTAATCACAAGAATCACAACTAGGTTGGAGGACCCCTCTAGTCATATGTGTTACTCTCTCTTTTCAAAGAAAAAACCAAGATTAGGGGAGGCTGGAGGTTGGAGGCTGGAGGCAGCCAGGCGGCGGCAGCAGCCGTCAATAGGCGGAGCTGAGCGACTTGTGGCTGTGAGTTAGAGCAGTCAATTAATGTTTCCATTTAAAGTTAAGAGCTAATTTTTTATCAATTCAAAATATATTGTAAAAATTAATCGTTGGATTAAAACAATCAATATAACAAATTTAAATTTAAAATTTATATGTTAATAAAAAAACTAGCATTATTTTCGAATTCTTTTCATATTTTCACCTAATTTGAAATAGAAGTAACAACATTCAAAAAATTTAAAAATTTAAAAATTATAAACTAGAAACCATAAAAGAGATTAATTCCAACCTACTAAACAAATAATTATTGACAAAACCATAAAAAAAATATATAATGGAGCTCGAGATTGTAATAGTTTTCTCCATAATAATTTTTAGGTTAAATGCTTTTCTAACCCTAACTTTAGACTGAATATCGCCCTGTAAAACCAAAAAGTGTCAAACTAACCCTAAATTTAGAATGAATTGTGCCGAAATAACTTTCAGGTCAGATTCCGACATTGACTCTTGACCCGCACCCTCGCGAGGTCATAATTTTGTGGGAGAATTACCCACGAGATGCATTTCAAAGATATAAATTTATAAGTTGCTCCTGTACTCACTACTAACCACCATAGGGTAGCTAGTGACAAGTTCGAGATCATACACAGAGATACTATAATTTTAGGGTTAGCTCTACACAACCCACAATCGAAGTTAGATACGAGAGCGAGGTCAATACATCAAAGGAACTCCACTATGGACACCAACCCTAAGCCTAAAAAGGCAAGGGAATTGACATCTCTTGATGGCTCTAGGGTTGCCACAACCCTAGTCGCTACAAACTAGAATGCTTATCTATCGGGGTAAGCCAAGGGTTCCCCCTCGTTAGGAATTAGTATAGCGCTCATAACATGGAATCACTCACACAACTAGCCAATTAGAATTAGAGACTAACGATTGGGTCGATACTCTCAAGGTAGCGTGAATGCACTCATCTCCAGTACTCTCGAGCTTAAAATATCCCTAATCTAACACTCCTAAGATAGCATTTTATCCTAGCACGATATTATATTATGCATGAATTTATGGATGCATCATAAAGCATTACATAGCATAAACCTTAGAAGAATGTAACCTACAAATTAAGCACAAATATTCATAGGACATAAATAGATAAGGTAACTTAAAATATCGCAAGTCAAAATCAAGTCATGAATACAAATATTACACTAATAAAATATATATACTCTAAAGGCATTAAATCCAAAGCAATAGTTGGATTAAATGCCATAAAGCAAAAACTAGAGATATAAATAAAGAGAGGAGATAGCCTCATCCTTCCTACGTACTACAATAATGACTACTTAGTTTTTAGTTCTCCCTGGTTGTTAAACCCTAGAAGGCTAAAGTGATGATGAGGCTTTCTCAAAGATTCATCCTTACCTTTAATCTCCTTCTTACTCATCGGGAATTCATGTTCACCCTTAGTCAATGTTGAGTCCCTAGACTTTTCCTTGGGTTTAGGAGGTAGTCTAGGAGGTCTCAACTCCTTGCCACACTCCACAACCCGCTGCATGTTAGTGTTTAAAGACATAGAAACAAAATTTTCCATGGGAAAGTTAACACTAAAATCATGTAAGGCACTAGAGTGGTCAACATTTTATCAAAATTAAAGCTCACAACATGTGTTTCCTCATCAATCATGCAAGTACTCTCATCATCATTATTCATTAAAGATTCCTCAAATTGATCAAATTCATCATAAATGCTTATACCAGTGCATGCAAGAGAAGAATTAGAGGATCTATGATTAGATTTATAACTTTGAAAACTAGCTCTATCTATGTCATCTTCTAGGGTTAAGGTTCCTAGGTGGACATCTATTTTGGTCCTCGATTTCTTTACAAATGGTCTCCCCTAAGATTAGGGGTGCATATTCATCGTGCAACATATCAAGGACATAGACGTCCGCTAGAAAAAAACTAGCTTGCCAACTCTAACCATCACATCCTTAACTAGACCCCTATGATTAGTTTGAGAGTGATCGGCCAATTGGACAACTACCCTAGTTTCCCCATTCTCTCCCAAATCAAGAGTTCCATACAAGCAATATGGATTGACATTTATAGAGGCTCCAAGATCAATAATAACATCCTTGACTAGCTTACCACCTAACTAGATAAATATATATATATATATATACCGAGATCATCACATTTCTTAGGTAGGATTCTTTGAGCTAATGTGGCAATTTCCCTCTATTTTCACTTTTCCTACTTTTTTTTATAAGCTTAGGCCTCTTCTTAGTACATGAATTCTTGAGAAATTTAGCATAAGATGGGATTTGATCAATTACATCCAAAAGTAGGATACTAACCTCGCACCTCTTGAAGACTTGCCGAATTTGCTCCTAGTTGGATGCCACTTTTTCCTTTCCCCTCAAAGCATTTAGGAATGGCAATGGGGGGTTGACTTCCTCTACCTTAGTGGTGGAGGGCTCTTGTGCGGGCTCCTCCTCAATGAGTATCTCTCTTTCTTCAAGTGTGGACTTGGTTTTTTCCACCAACTTAACATCTTCTTGCAATGTTTCCTTATCGGCCTCTTTCAATTCCTTCCCACTCCTCAACTTCAAAGCACTCACATTTCTCGGATTAGTTTTAGGTTGGGAAGGTAATTTTCCAAAATCCCTTGCTTCGAGTTGGCTAACCGATGTGGCCAACTGCCCTACTTGAACTTCGAGGTTCTTTATGCTTGGAAATGCCCTCGTGGCAAACTCTTCAATATCTCGCCTTGTTTGCTCCGCAAACATATCATGTTTCTTTATCATTTGAGCGATGACTTCAAAAATTTATTCTCTATCCAACTTGTAGATAGGCTTGGAAAGTCTCTCACTCCTTGGGTAGGTTTACAATGGAACACCTCCTTGGTTGTATCCTTGTCCACCCCCAAATCCATTTCCTTGCTCTTGTTTTTTGTCCTGCTAGCAAAAGTTTGGGTGATCGCAGTACCGAGGGTTGAAGGAGTTTCCGTAGGGGTCTTGGTGGGTTTCTCCTCCTTGGTTCCCACAAAATCCTTGTTGTTCCCCCCTACCAAACTGTCGTTTTCCTCCATTGTAGTTCAAAGCCTCACTTCCTTAAATTCCTCTATCACTTGCGGGCACATATCAGTTGGATGACCTAAGTTACAAATTCCACAAACCTTCACCTGGTGTATACATATTATTTATTTATTTATTTCAAGCACCATATAGTAGAAATTGTTTGTTTTTTGTCTGTCAACTGGGGATATTAGAGTCATTTTGACTAACCTAAACTCAAGTTGTTTAAAAACAATCTACTAATAGTTTAATATGCTTTTAATTTTAATTTTTCACTATATATAATCAACAATAACTTGTTAAAATATATAACTTCTAAAGATATATTTAAAAACATAAATATCACATTGTACTATATCTATATATATCACTGAAGAAAATCCAAAGATTCGTATAATCTGAAATAATAAAATGTTTGGATTTTTTTGTATAGAAGAAGTACTTTTGATAGAAATATGTATACATATTATTTATTTATCTATCTCAAGCACCATATAATAGATATTTTTTGCTTTTTGTCTGTCAACCGGGGATATTGGAGTCATTTTGACCAACCTTTTTTTTTTTTAAATTAAACCATCCTTAGATGGGGGAAATTATATTAGCCTTCCCAAGCTGATAAAGAGAAACCAAAACCGACATAAGTAGCAATTTTGAAGCCGAAGCTTAGTAACTATACAGATTGAGCATATTGCTCTCGAAGCAACCCTTGTTGCTTCCAAAAGAATGTACTAGATTGATGTGACAACCAGAGGATTACAAATACTGATGTGACAACCATTTTGACCAACCTAAACCCAAGTTGTCTAAAAATAATGTACTAATTTTTTAATACGTTATTAATTTTAATTATTCACTATATATAATCAATCATAACTTGTTAAAATATATAAATCATAATGATATATTTATACCTGAAATATCTCATTGTACCATATCTATATACATAACACTGAAGAAAATCCAAAGATTCATATAATTTGAAATAACAAAATGTTTGGATTTTTTGTATACAATGATTAATTTTGATAGAAATATGTATACATATTATTTATTTATATATGTCAAAAAAATTTTAGACCGACTAACTGTTAAATGAGGACATTTTATGGTTAGTGAGACGAATAAAGTCAATTAATATTTACTTTTATTTTTTTATTATTAAAAACTCAGCAAAGTGACTAAAGTGAGGGGGTATTTATTGGTTCCCCAAGCCAAAAAAACATAAGCAAAAAGCTACAATGAGTTTACGAAGATACATCGAGCTCTAGAGTAAAAAACATCTAGATGAAGGCATGAATAACCTTCATAAAAATCCATCTCTTTGCCTAAACCCCTGTTTCAACAAAAGAGATGGCCATAAACTTTTTTCGGGAACTAGTACGGCCTTCCATTTTTTTTGCCTCCAACCCCCGTGTGGATAAAAAGTGATGGCCTCCTATACTAATCCCTAGCACACTATTTCCCCTGAAATATGTACTAAGAAAAGATCAATGTTACGTATGTGTGATTTAGCCAGTGTTGATCCAATGCTTTGAGCTTCTACGAACACCTGTTCATGTTGTATGGTTTGATCGGGTATCCTTGCTTTATTCTTCATCATGTCCAGTTCCTCTTTCTGATCAACTTGGACCATCTCCCTGAACCTGTCAAAGAGAGAGAGCCAACAGTAACAAGTCCAAGCAGAAGAAAACTATCCATTTCTAATGTAAGGAAAACACATAGCATCAAGATGTATTAATCCTTTGATATTCTTAGGGAGCTCTTGAAATGAGTATATATCATTCACCTGATTTATGCTGGCTAACTTTGATGATGAGTCAGCCACACTATTTGCTTCGCGGTATGCATGAGAGATAGAACATTGCAGCTGCTCCAGTAGGTTCCAAATCTGTCTTAGTTCTCTGATGTATTTCCAAGAAATTCTGAAATCTTTTCTGACCATCTTGACCAGTAACAAAGAATTGCATTCTACTTTCATTTTTATGCAGTTGATTTTTAGAGCTTGTTCCAGACCAAAAAGCAGGGCCTAAATTTCAGCTTTCAAACTATTTCCTTGCCCTAGATACTTAGCACCTGCAATCAGCATCTCCCCACATGAGTTTCTTATTACAAAACCAGCACATGTTTCCCTATTTTGTAAGGCAGAGCCATCTGAGTTTAGCTTCAAGGATTGAGGATGATTCCAGTGGACAAGAATATTAGTCCGTTTCTTTTTAAGATGTCCACGTTGGGGGTATAAGAGAGAGAATTTATCAGCAATCAAAGCAAATTTAAACTTCAGCTTATGAGCGGTAAAAATGTCTTGAAGTTGCATGACAATTTTCCTAAAAATGAATTCCCTCTTTGGTTTTGATAGAATCATATAGGTATCTATTTCTTGAGCACCACACAAACCAAACAGTTAGGCATGGAAAGATATGAATTATCTGCAGCAAATCATTGTTTTTATGCTCCAGTGACCAATAGTAGTAGAACCTATCCCATAATGTATGTAAATTTTGTACCCGTAAGCTAAAAATCTGATTCAATTCCTTCCAAAGACTGTTGATAACAGTGCATGAGTTGAAAGTGTGTGTATTGAATCAGATGCTTGGTTACTGAACATACAAATGGAAGGCAGATGAAAGTTATAGTCTTCCAAAACATAAGGCATTGCTAATAACCTATTAAGCAATTTCCAGTTGAAAACAATTATCTTTTTAGGCAAAAGCTTTGACCATAAATGTTTGAAAGAAGGAACTATATCTTTTTTGTCTCTGATAAAATTATAAGCTGACATTTACTTTTATTTATTGCATGAGATGCATATAATTATGATAACCTTGAAAAATGAATCTCAACATATAAATAATTACTCCTTTTAAAAATAATTTGAATAAAATATTATAAAAAGAATAAATTTTTATTATGTTCAATATTTAACAATTTCTAACTAAATTAATTATTTCACTTCATAACTCATATAGTTTTTCTTAGATGACTAAACTTTAAAATTTTAAATAATACAATTTGTTTTGAATTTGAATGTAAGACACATTATGAACATAAAACTTAATTTTAATATTTTAATTACTAATATCACGCAACGCACAATGGTATATACTCCACTAGTTACCACAAAAGAAAATGTTAGAATTTTAGAAAAATATATTAAAATGAAAAGAGTCTCAAACTTAAAAAGCGAGTATTCCTTCAGTCCCACCAGTTTTGGCCTATTTATTTTTTTACAAGTCAAACTAGGTAAATTTTGATCATAAATATAAAATTAATATATTTATAATAAAAATATCACGTGATATATTGTTAGATGCATCCTAACATCTATTTTTAAACATAAAAGTTTATGCAAAATTATGATATGTAACTAGAGAAATTATGATATGCGAAACTGGTGGGACGGAGAGTAAGTTTTATTAAAAGGGAAAAAGTTAAATTTTCATTTGAAAAAGATGAAGAGAAAAGAAAATTGTGATTTCAGAAAGGAAAGGAAAAATAGCCCGCCCAAATAAACAAAGGGATTGCTATATCACGCCTTGTATTTTACTAGTTTACGCCCTAATACGTATATACACTTATAATACTAATCTTAAATTTTCAAAAATAAAAACAAAAAAAACAACCGCTGACGCCGTGCGCCACCACCGCCGGTCTCCGCCTCTGCCGTGCGCTCGCACCGCCGTAGCCGCCGTGCGCCACCACGTTCTTCTCTTCTTCTTCGTCTTCGCCGTGCGCCACCACCACCACTGTGCCTCCTTCTTCCTCAGCTCCACCCGCCATCCTCATTTTCCCCAGCTTCTCCCGCCGCCGTCCCTCATCCCCAGCAAAACCCTAGCCCCACCATCCCTCCTCCTTCGTCCCCGTTGAGCAAAACCCTAGCCCCACCGTCCTCCTTCTCCTTCGTCCCCGTCGAGCAAAACCCTAGCCCCGTCGTCCTCTTTCTCCTTCGTTCCAGTCGAGCGAAACCCTAGCCCTGTCGAGAGGAGAACGGCGGAGAAGCGGGAGAGGAGAAAGTCCCTTGAAGTGGCGGTAGAGAAGCGGGAAGTGGCGGAGTGCGGACCGGGTCAGGAGGAGAACCGGGTCAGTGAATTGGGGCAGAGAACCGGATGAGGAGAATGGGAGGAGAAGGAGAAGGAGGAGGAGAGAGGGAGGAGAAGGAGGAGGAGAGAGGGAGGAGAAGGAGGAGGAGAGAGGGAGGAGAAGGAGGAGGAGAGAGGGAGGAGAAGGAGGAGGAGAGAGGGAGGAGAAGGAGAAGGAGGAGGAGAGCGGGAGGAGAAGGAGGAGGAGAGCGGGAGGAGAAGGAGAAGGAGAGTGGGAGGAGAAGGAGAAGGAGAGCGGGAGGAGGAGAGCGGGAGGAGGAGAGCGGGAGGAGGAGAGCGGGAGGAGAAGGAGAAGGAGAAGAAGAAAGAGAAGGAGAGCGGGAGGAGGAGAATGAGAAGGAGAAGGAGAAGGAGAGCGGGAGGAGGAGAATGGGAGGAGAAGGAAAAGGAGAAGGAGAGCGGGAGCTTAAGGAGAAGGAGAAGGAGAAGGAGAAGAAGAAGGAGAGCAGGAGAGGAGAAGGAGAAGGAGTCGCCGGAGAAGAAGAAGAAGAGAGAAATGGAGAAGAAGAAGAAGAAGAGAAGGGGAGGAGGTGGTGGCGCACGGCCAGAGAAGATGAAGAAGAAAGTGGCTCACGGAGGAGGAGGCGGCGGAGCCACACGAAGAAGAAGGTGGCGCACGGAGGAGGAAGCGGCGGCGGAGCAGCGGTAGTTTTAATTAAATAAATAATAAATTTTATTTAATATTAATTAATTTAAATTAGTTAAATTAAATTAAAAATACATATTGTATATTAAATAGTATAAATACATGGCGTAATAAAGTAAAATACAGGACGTGAAATAGCAATTCACTGAACAAACCAGCGGGACTGACGAGAAAAGAGTACATAGTATCAAGTATCAACATTTCTCGATTTGTGCGTGTCATTCTTGCGCAGGGGCCATGCTAATCTTCTCTGTACCATTCCAATTTTATCGGATGTCTCCGAAGGGACATCAAGTATCAACAAACCAGAGGCATGTATTTGTTTAGTATCATCAATCTTTAACAACTAGACTCAAAGTAGCCATCTTTCTCAACTTTAGTTTCGCTCCAAGCCTCCAACTGAAAGTATGAGAGCAAGCTTCAAGCAGCTAGACTCAGGTTTCTTTTCTGATGCTGACATTTGGTTTTACCAATTTTTTCTAATTCTTATTAGTACGTTCCAACAGGACCTATTTAACCAGGTGCGTAATAATTTTAAGCATAAATGACACACGACTTGGTTATACAGTTTGGTGAAATCATCTACATCTGCGGGGCCTGGCCCAGTTCAGAATGAATCCACTAATTAGAAAGATACAGTACATAGTGCAGTTTACAAAATACTTATCTTTACTAACTATAACGTGTGAATTCTGCTAACTCCCCTAGCTACCGATCCGCCTTGATCAGACTCCCTGTGACCTCGAAACTCGTCGACGCTGGATCTCCTCCTCCTGAGGAATTAAGGTTTATGATTCTGAACTTTGTGCAGCAGGTCAAGTATGTTGGAACATATGAATCAGACTCTTAGCAATTCTCAAAAGTCTCAAAAATCTGTAAGCAGATTTTTGCTCTGTTAAAACCGTGAGTATGCAGCCGTGTTTGTCCCCTTTTATATCTGTGAATTAGATCGGAATACTCCTTGATTATCTCCACAATATTCCTATTCCAAATCTGCTTCTTGAAGCATATCCAAATCCCATAAATAAAGGGATTTTCCTTATCTTAATATATCCCATATATTCGTAAATATCAACTCCATATATTTAGGGATTTTCCATAAATCAACTATGCTTCATATGCCTAATATATAATAGAATATAACAATTTCCATAACTCACAAATACCATAATATTCTGTCTTCTTTTTCATGAAAATCATTGGCGTAAATATGCTCTTGTCGAGTGTTCCAACATAGAAAGTTTTTCGTTTCCAAATATGTTCACAAACACTGCCAACTAAATATTCAATGCAAATCTCTCTGACTTTACAATCTCCCCCTTTGGCATTTTGTGAACCCATACGATTTTGATCATGAATCTTGCAACGAAAAAACTTGTCACACACATAGGTCTTCCAGAACTTCACCTATGTTGGAATCACACAACAATATAAACACTACCGAATCTGAAAACAAATTAACACCAGAATTCCATAATGCCCACAAGGCATGAATACCAAATAATCCAGAAATCCAAGAACAGATACAATAATTCAGATTACAGAGCCAAAAATTAATATCCAAAATATCTCCCCCTGGGATCACACAGATGCCAAAGACAACAAAAATCATATGCCAAAGGCAATAACCAAGCATCAGTAAACCCCCCCCCCCCCCCGAGTTCAAGCCTCCAATTTTGCTTTCTTTTTTGTTAGATTGTCCCTCTCTCCCTCCAGCGCTGCCATTTGAATAGCAATGACTCCCAATCTTGCATTCAAAGATACTATCTTGGCCTTCTTTTCTGCTGTTGCTGATTTAGAGCCTTCTAGTTTCCAAGGCAAATCATGAATGTGCCTCAGCCCAAAAGTCTTCTTATTTGGTCTCAAGAATTCAGTGTCAATCACCACATCCTCTACTTTTCCTTTCACTTTGGCACTCTTGGCTAATGCTGATATCAGTGCAGGATAGATAATTGCATCATTGACCTTGGGGCAGTAGCTTGTCTGACCAGATTTTGCTGAATGAATAGCCCAAGGTTGACAGGCTTCTGTGTTCCAACACAGTATAGCAATTTGGCCACTTCCCTTGTCAATGCAGTGGTATTTGTTGAAGGCATCCAACAATGAACAACAATCTGATATAAACCAAAAAATCTCGAGGACAAGCAAGATGCTTGTGAAAACCCCGTTGCTGGCCACTTAACCTTATATCCTCCTGAGATAGTAGCTAGGATTTGATCATCAGAAACTTCCAAATCTTCAGGAAAAACTCCATCTATCTCTGGTATTTTAAGACCAAAAATTCTGTTAATCCTGGCAGCAGACAAATCAATTATCTTTCCCCTCACGTACACCCTTCCATACCAAGGGAAATTGATACGAATTAGGTTTATTTATTTATTTTTATTTATTAGGATTTTTAGAAGATAACACTATACTCTTTTTCCCATTGGATTTTTTAATGAGGTAGTGTGATCATTTATTTTATTTTAGAATAAGGCCCACTAATTCTGCCATGCTGGCCTTTGAAGAATTAATGTTTCAATCATGCATTTATTTTAGTGTTTAGAATATTTAGTTATGATTTGATTAGAATTAGATTTGGTAAGATTAGATAATCATCATGAGAAGCACGCATTCAATTACTGTTGCTACGTGGGATTTTGGTGCGATTTAGCCAAAACGAGAATTTCCCTGTCGTTTTTATCTTTCTCCTCTTCCTCCTTCAGCTTCCTAACTGATAACGGTCATTTCATTTTACCGTTGTACCTCCCGCCGCCGCCATGGCGGCTCTCCCACCGGCCAACAGAAGCCAAGGGGGATCCAAATCCTTCCTCCAAGCTCTCGCAAACCATCCTCCGCCTCTCCAAGATTCCCTTCCGTCGAACCCGGAGATCATCCCCAAAACTCAGTACAAAGGGGAAATTGCCTGCCTTGTCAGTCGCAAAGATGCCGAAACCCTATCCTCCCATTATCGGAATGCCCTGATTGGTAAGTTTGCAAGGGGTAAGCCATCTATGGCCCAACTAAATGATTCTTTTAATTCTGTAGGCTTCAAAGGCAAATTTCAAATCGGATCGATAGACTACCGGCATGTCCTCATACGGTTCCAAGAGAAGGAAGACTACCAGAGGTTCTAGCTCAAAGGTTCTTGGAGCTTCAATAACGCCCAAATGAAGGTGCTGAAATGGACTTCCGATTTTTCTCCAGACGCAGAATCGTCCATAGTTCCGGTATGGGTATCAATTCCTCATGTCCCAGTCTATTTCTATAACTCTGCAATGCTAGAAATCATGGGAAACCAAATTGGAAATTTTATTAAAGTTGATGCTGCCACTGAGGCCCTGTCTAGGCCTTCTTGTGTGAAATTGTGTGTTGAAATCGACTTAAAAAAGAAATTACCATCCTACATTAGAGTTGGAATCGAAGAGGATGGAAATGAATTCAATGTTGTCAAACTCCCCTTAGAATTTGAGGACATTCCTCCATACTGTTTCCATTGCAAATGCATAGGGCATGAGGATAGTTACTGCATTTATCTGCATCCGGAGCTTAAAAGAACCTGGCCTAAGAAAACTGATAATCTAACTGACTCTCAATTGAAAAACTCTTTAGGACAGGTAAATGGCAAATCAAACATAAACAAGAATGGGAACTTAGTTGCTGAGAGCTCTGGGGTATCAATTATAGAAAAACAAAAAACTTATCAGGCTCAGAAATTTATATACGTTCCCAAGAAACAGCTGATACAAGATCAAGCACAAGAACCTACTAAGTCCACCTTAATTGACAATGTCTCCCTGGTAGCTGATCCTAGCCCTGAGGAGTTTCAACAAATTGCTCCTAGCATTGTAGTTGAGCCCAGTACTGAGGTCAGGAGTAAAGATGATGTTGTTACAGAGAAGGAATTTATATCTATGTCACCTGAACCTGAAAGCCTAAATCTTACTCCCTCCCCTCGAGTGTTTTCCCCAGCACCTAGGTCATCTGGAACACAGGATAGGCAACTTCAATCTGCCCCACCTATCCTTAGGACAATCTTGGCTAAAGATGACCTACCCAGTAAACGAGGAAAGTCTTTTTCTCCTTTAAGTTCTATCATTGCTGCAAAAAATTTCATTTTTTCTCAGCAGAAAAATAGGTCAAACAGATTTTTACCCCTTGTTGTTGAAGAAACATCTGGTGATGAGGTCACTCATATTGAAGATCCTGCTACTGAAGTAGGTGTCATCCTCCCTGAAGATGGTGATGACCAAGTGCAGGTAGACAGTATCTCATCTTCTGATCCTAGTAAGTTGAAGACAGGTAAGTCTGTTGTTAAAAATAGCAAATCACCTAATGATACTTTCTTCTCACAGAAAAACACCATAATGACTAGATCAAAAAGCTCCTCTAATGTTTCACTATGAATAATACATCTGTTAATATTAAAATGCTGGTTTGGAACATCAGAGGGATGGATACATCTTTGTTAAGACTATCTAATCTCATCAACAGGCATAGATTTGAACTCATTTATTTAATTGAGCCTAAACATGACAATTTACAATGTGATTTATATAGACAAAAGCTGAAGTTTGATAATTGTTTCTCTGCAACTAATGGTCAGATTTGGATTTTTTGGTCTTCACATATAACTCTGACAGTTAAAAGTGATAATCTTCAGTTTCTTGGAGTTCACCTGATTAGCTCTGTCTTAATCAAGCCTATGGATGCCTTTTTTATTTATGGTCTAAGAACCAGATTAGGGAGAAATGATCTCTGGTCTGATCTCAGGTCATTCAGCCATTCAGATTCTTTGTTTATTGGAGATTTTAATTGCATTACATCAATAACTGAATATAGAGGTCCATCTACTCCAAATTTAGGAAGTATGAGGGATTTCAATGACTTCATTAATGGAATGGTTCTGGAAGAAATTAACACTGTTGGGAACCTGTTTACTTGGACTAATAATCGGTTAAGATCTCCTACAGTTAAGAGACTTGATAGAGGACTGTGTACTGCATCATGGTCTCTTTCCTTCCCTTCTTCCTCAATTCAGATTCTGAATAGAGTAAGTTCAGATCACAACCCCTTGCTGTTGACTGTAGGTAGTGAAATATCATCCAATCCTAGACCTTTTAGGTTCCATAATACATGGTACAAGAGAAAGGATTTTAATGATGTAATTAAGAAAGATTGGGACACCCCTATGCATAACTCAGGAATGCTGGCTTTTTACTTAAAACTGGTTAGACTTAAGAAAACTTTAAAAATCTGGAACAAAGAACAATTTGGAAACATCCATGATAATGTCACACAAGCTGAATTAGCCCTGCAGGCTCAGGAAGCCATAACGGATCAGAATGATTCTGTTACTAATCAGGTCAATCTTAGGGAGGCTAGAGCTAGGTTAGTAAGAGCCATGTCTGAACAAAAAAATTTCTGGAAACACAAAGCTAAGATAAAATGGATCCAAGATGGTGATAACAACACATCTTTCTTCCATAAATCTGTTCAGGATAAGAATAATAGATTGAGGATCACAAAAATTAAGGGCAGGAATGGACAGTGGTTGGAAAACACTCAGGAGGTGGAAATGGAAGCTATCCAATATTATCAGGATCTTCTAACTGAGGATGTTTCCACTGATAGCTCTCCATTTCAATCTCACTTTCTTAATCATATCCCAAATTTGGTTACTCAGGAAGATAATGAAAATCTTTTGAAACCAGTCACACTTGATGAGCTTAAGTTGATAGTCTACAGTCTTAATAAATCAAGCACTCCAGGTCCAGATGGTTTTACTGCTAAATTCTACATTAAATCCTGGGATATTATAGCAAATGATCTCCTTCTAGCTGTTCATGATTTTCAATCTTCATCTAATCTGCCTAGGGGTATTAGTAGTACATGGATCACCATAATTCCAAAGAAGAAAACTCCAACCTCATTTGATGACTATAGGCCTATAAGTCTCTCCAATGTGATAAACAAGATCTGTTCTAAAGTACTAATGGAAAGACGTAAGTCTATTATGCCTAAAATTATCTCTCCTAACCAGACTGCATTCCTACATGGTAGAGATATCTCTGATAATGTCATTTACCTACAAGAAATGTTTAGATTTCTTAACAGGAAGAGAAGAGATCCAAATTGCATAGTTAAACTAGATCTCAAAAAAGCTTTTGATAGGGTTAGATGGTCTTTTCTATACAAAGTCTTAGCAAAATTTGGATTCCATGCTAAATTTATCTATTCTGTTATGAAAAACTTGTCCCAGGCTTGGTTCTCTATTCTCATTAATGGTAAGCCAGTGGGATTTTTTCAATCCTCTAGGGGCATTAAACAGGGTGACCCCTTATCTCCATTCTTGTTTAATATTTTCTCTGAATCTTTTTCAAGAAGTCTGACTTTCATCTTTGACAATGGTAAGTTAGCCTACTTTGATCTCCTAGGTAATCCTCCAAGAATTTCTCATTTATCTTATGCGGATGATACTGTTATTTTCTTCAAAGCAAAAAAACTAACCTTAATTAGATTAAAGGCTTTTTTGTCCATCTTTGAGGAAGTCACTGGCCAGTCTATTAATTATAACAAGTGTGACATCTTCATAGGTAAGCATGCTACAGAACAAAGAGTGATTCATATCAAAAGGATTTTAGGAATGAAACTTGGTTCCTTTCCGTTCTCCTACTTAGGAGTTCCAATCTTCACTGGTGCTGCAAAAAAAATTTATTTCCAGCCACTCTTTGAACTAATTGACAATAAGATTGGGAATTGGAAAAATAGATGGATATCTATGGGGGGAAAAATTACTCTGATTAATTCTTGTATATATGCTATCCCACAACACATTTGGCAGGTTATCAAACCAAAAAAACTGATCATACTTATCATTGAAAAAAAATTGAGTAGGTTTTTCTGGGGAGAGGATTTAAAACCAAAAAGATCATGGAAAAAGTGGTCTGATCTGTGCCTCCCCACTGATCAAAATGGATTAGGCTTTAGATCTATACATACCATAATCAAAACATGCTCGGTTAAATTGTGGTGGAAATATCAAGTGGGTGAGGCCCTCTGGACTTATTTAGTGGCAGCCTTACCTCAATCTCACAGAACCTCTCCAAACTGGAAGAGAATATGCTCAGTAAATCTTTGGGCTGAGAATAATTCTAAAGTCATTATAGGGAGGGGTGATTGTAATTTCTGGACTTCAAACTGGCTTGATGTAGGCTTACTTATAGATGTATGTGATCAGAATAGTGTGGACATAGCCAAAGAATGTACTGTCTCTGATTTTATTGCTAACAAAGATCTTTACATCACAAAAATAGAACCATTCATGCCAACTCATATTCTTACTCTATTGCAGGAATCCAAACTATTTCCACACAGAGCTGACAGATTAATCTGGAAACCAGGTATCTCTGGGAGCTTCTCTTTTAAAGATACATATAATTTGCTCTGCAACCATACAGGTACCATATCCTCTTCCAAACATCTTTGGAATTCCAGAATGGAAAAAAAGATATCTGTATTTATGTGGAAAGTGACAAACTCTCTGTTGCCTTTTGATAACATCCTCAGGAAACTGAGGTTTTGTTTGGCCTCTAAATGTTGTATGTGCAACAAACATGATGATTCCTTAGAGCATTTTTTTAACTCATGTGATTTCTCAATATCTGTATGGAAAATTATCCACCAGTTCATGGGTATTAGTGATAGGGCTTTCCCCTCTGTTAGGGAGAGAATCTCATACTGCTTAACTATGCCAACTTTATCTGCTTTACATTCAATCATGATCTGGTCCGCTGTCATATTTACTTTCTAGAATCTTTGGAAGATGAGGAATAGATATTTATTTGATTCTATTAAACCTTCCTCTACTCTAGTGCTTCAACTGATTAGAGACCAGATTTTTATCTCCTTTAGTGCAAAACCAGTTTACATTAAATCTCCTCTGGATGTTAGCATATCGAATCACTCCTTTCTACCCCTCCTGAAACTTCCACCAAAGCCTAAAATATGGAAGATTGCTTGGAAAAGGCCTACATCGGGTTTCAAGCTTAATGTTGATGCTTCATGGTCCGGAAATACTAATATGTGTGGGATTGGAGTGATTATTAGGGATAGTAGGGGTGCTTTCATGGGAGCTTCCACTCTATTTTCTAACACTTCCTCCCCTTTAGAAGCTGAATTGAAGGCCATTAAGTTTGCTATACAGATGACATATGATTTGCCTGCCCCCTGTACATAGAATCTGACTGCCTTTCAGCAGTCCTTTTTGCTAATGATCCACTTCGTTGTCATTGGAACTGTTTCTGCTTAGCTGATGAGATTCATCAATCATTGAGTGATATAAAACTCAGTCATGTATATAGACAGGCAAACCTTGTTGCTCATACGCTTGCTAGAAATTGTTTGCTACTTCAATGTGATTCATCCTTTCTTAACATTTCTGAGCTTTCCAATACTGTACAGGGATTAGTTAGACTTGATCAGTTGGGAACTCCTTCTCTGCGGTTTGCAAATTAGTTCAGATGCTACTCATTTTACATTCTTGACTACAGGTTATGGCGACGTGGATAACTCCTTATCAGTCTGTATAAAAAATTGGCACAACCGTAGGAGTACAACATGGAAAAAGGCATACTCAAAGGCTGAATCATAGAAGCTTTGTTGATCCTCTCAGGCTATTTTGCTCGGAATGGGTGCAACCGGAGATACTTTAGACAAAGGCTGTTGCTAGACATGGTGATGCATTAGGGTCTTTACACCAGGTCTCACTCTATTTCGAGCCTCTAACATGTACATAATCCTACCTAGGATGGATAGTTCATCTGCAAATAGCTAGGTTTCTGTGTCATCATTCACTATTAGTAGAGGATACGCTTATTATCTAGGTGGCGAGGATTGGAACTGCCTTGTGTTTCTTTTAGATTCACTAATAAGTTCTGACATTCTCCCACTTAGACAAAGAGCTTTTGGAAACCTCTCACGAACTGTCGGTAGTTTCCATCATTCTTTTGGAAGCAACAAGTGTTGCTTCAAGAGCCTAGTGCTCAACATTGTATAACTCAACTTAGCTTCGGATTCTTATTATGTTCCTTTTTGTTTGTCTATTTTACGGCTTGGGAAGGCCTAATATAATTTCCCCCATCTATGGATGGTTTCATTCAAAAAAAAAAGGTAAGATTAGATAAGCCAATATTCATTCAGGATTTATCTTGAAGAATATAGCCATTTATTTTAGGTAGTTTAGTTAAATATGGTTTTAGCTTCTTAAAGCTACCATAATCCTTTTCAGTTTCTTATTTGTATTTGTTTGAAGACCATACCTATGTACTATAAATAGGGGTGGTATTCAACATTATTTTTACCTTACAACCTTTCATCAATCAAATATACAACCTTTTGAGTTCATACTCTTTGCTTGCGAGCTATTCCATTGTTGCTTAACCTCGAGGGCTAGTTAAGTATCAATAAACCTTGTAATCTGATCCTGAGGGCTAGTTAGAGAGCAAGTCGACGTTAGGCGTACCCCGAGGGCTAGACTCCTGAATTTCGTGCGAGATAGTGCGGGTTTGCAGATCCCTTCACTAGATCAAAGATATTAATTCCGCAAATCGTGAGTGTTCGCAAGGAGATTCATGTCAGTTGGTATCAGAGCAAAGCAAAAGATCCTTGGACGAGTTCATCAACAGGGATTTCGAGTTTTGTTTTTGAAAAAAAAAATAAAAAATAATCATCTTTCAGCTTCCGCCGCTAGTCTTCAACGCCGCCGCCAGTGAGCTTCATCTCCGGCAACTCCGTCATCTCCACCGCCGCTCAGCTCCATCTTCGACCGGTCACTGCCATCTGCTACTGCCGCCTCCGATCAGTATCTCAGATGAATCCACCGCCGCACTGCCATCCTGTTCCGCCTCCAAACGACCTCGGATCTGCTCGCCGCTAGTTCTTCTCCGACCAATTCCGAACGTCGCTTCTCCATCTCCACCCATCAGAAGTTATAGTCCATCATTCCTCTGATCGTGAACAGCTTTGACGCCGATCGACCACCGAAGCCTTCGTCTGCTCTCCGTCTTCTGCAACTCCGATCGCCGTCGGTGTGCCGCCCTTGACCACCTCCGATTCGTGTCAACACCGGTCAGGCCTGCTTCCTTTGTATTCTCGGTCGTTTTTAGGCTCTTTAGGAGTGAGTTACAGCGTCGGCGAAGACACAGTCCGGTGAACAGAAGTTCAGTGCCAGGAAGAAGGTCGGCGCGTGTCCATCACTCGCCAGTTCATAGCCAACGCGCGTGGGAATCACACGCGCGTCACTTGAGGCGCGTACGTTACACGCGCGAAACAACCAGCCATCTCTTCTTCTCGTGATCTGACCATTTTCTCGTGAGATTTTCAATTTATCGTGGTTTATTGGTCTTCTCGACAGCAGCCTTTTTATCGCGAGTTGAAGCCACACCAGCATCCAGTCACTGCCTAGTCAGCGTTTTGTCACCATTTTATTAGCATTTATTCACAGGGATGGCTTGGGACGTTGATCTATAGTTATTTTTATATCGTTCACGTTTTGAGGACGAAACTTTTCGACCTCGGAGGGAATGATACGAATTAGGTTTATTTATTTATTTTTATTTATTAGGATTTTTAGAAGATAACACTATACTCTTTTTCCTATTGGGTTTTTTAATGAGGTAGTGTGATCATTTATTTTATTTTAGAATAAGGCCCATTAATTCTGCCATGCTGGTCTTTGAAGAATTAATGTTTCAGTCATGCATTTATTTTAGTGTTTAGAATATTTAGTTATGATTTGATTAGAATTAGATTTGGTAAGATTAGATAAGCCAATATTCATTCAGGATTTATCTTGAAGAATATAGCCATTTATTTTAGGTAGTTTAGTTAAATATGGTTTTAGCTTCTTAAAGCTGCCATAATCCTTTTCAGTTTCTTATTTGTATTTGTTTGAAGACCATACCTATGTACTATAAATAGGGGTGGTATTCAACATTATTTTTACCTTACAACCTTTCATCAATCAAATATACAACCTTTTGAGTTCATACTCTTTGCTTGCGAGCTATTCCATTGTTGCTTAACCCCGAGGGCTAGTTAAGTATCAATAAACCTTGTAATCTGATCCCGAGGGCTAGTTAGAGAGCAAGTTGAAGTTAGGCGTACCCCGAGGGCTAGACTCCTGAATTTCGTGCGAGATAGTGCGGGTTTGCAGATCCCTTCACTAGATCAAAGATATTAACTCCGCAAATCGTGAGTCTTCGCAAGGAGATTCATATCAGAAATCAATCTCCTGATTTCCAGTCACGAGGTTAGAGTATACCTCAATCACAACATGCCTATTGTACTGCAGTTGTACCGTGGCTGCTTTTATCATTCCAATTACTTTTAGAAATTCTAAGAATCCACTCTCCTTATATGCTACTAAATCCACTGGTCTCTCAGGAATAACTTTCCTTTCAGAAAAGACCTCTCCCATTTCCTCTCCTTTTGAATCAAAATAAGAAAATGACAAAGCCTTACTTACAGAGAGTGGAGGAAGCATTTTCTTCTCCTTGTATTCCTGCCTTTTCTTGCTCCTTTTTGCTTGAGATTAAACCTTACCATCAGCAGCCTTCCTCTTGCCTTTAGTTGTCTGGTAAAATTCATCGAGCACTTCATCACTCGAGTATGCCAAATCGGGAATGTCCTGTGTTGGAACACTCTCATTCTCCTTCTCAGATTCTCTTTCAGACAGCTCATCTTGATCCAAGTCCTTCTGGTTAGTCATATCTTCTTTAGGTTTCTCATCACACTCATTATCATACATATCATTCTGGTCTTCACCTCCCAGATCAGCATCAGAATCCACATCCATAAAATTTTCATATCCACACTGCTGTGTTGGAACACTATCCTCCTCATCACTGTCTGATAGTTCAATTATCATTGGCTTCCTTAGCTCTTCCATCCTTTTAGCAGCATTTGAATCATAGAAAACCTGTAGTCTGTCTCCATACCTCACAACTTCCCTTCCAGAAGCTTCTCCTTCACAAATCTCTTTTAAAACTACATATCTTGGAAAGGGAATACGGCAATACACATGAAATTTATCCTTTTCTCTGTACTCGGCATATTTTTCCCAACAGAAATTTCACATCCCAATTCTCAATCCTCCTTATATCACCTATATTACCTGTCACAAGCTCCTTGACCTGAACAGTAAGGTATTCACCTTCCATGCTTATGATTTTTGTTAAATCTACAGCTACTCTATTTGCCTCTAGCCATTCGAAAATTTCATCTACTTTCTTAAATTCTATGCCTATCATTTTTAAAGGAGGGGGATCAGGACCAGTTACCTTTCCACGTTGGTCCTTCCTCTTGGTACTGGTGAGTTTTTCTTGTTCATCGAGTCCAGTATCAGAGCCACCATCCTCTTTACCTCCATTGGATGCCTCTTCCTCTGCACCAAGCTCTTTATCTTGACCAAGATTTCCTTCAGGAAGTGTTTTAGCCTCAACTTGATCCGAGTTTTCTCCACCTTGATCTTGATTTTCTTCCAGTAGCGATTCGTCCCAAGTTTGGCCTACACATCGTCCATTCCTTTCGACTAATGCCAACTCCAAATTTACTGAACACTGTTCCTTCTCCATGACTTATAAGGGTAGAGACAATCCTGGAAGATCAACTTCTTGTGTGGGAATAGTAGGGCTGGAGGCCATTTTTGTTTTTCGGCAGGGGTTCGAAGAGTAGTGTTTTGAAGATGATTTCCGAGATAAATTCGAAACCAACCGAAAAGAGAAAATATGGAAGGATTTTGGACAATTAGAAACCCAAACCAACTCTTCAACTCACCTCCTCTTTTCCCGCGAAACTCCTTTTTTGATTTCCAAGGCTTATAATGATGACCCTTTTTCTTCTTGTCAACTCGAGATGTCCCATCAGAAATAACTTCCAACATACCAAGCAATCTTTTTTTGTACATATTTCTTCTTTCTATTTTTTTGTTCTTTTTTATTTTCTAAACAAAATAAACAGAATATTTACAATAAAAATTTAGGTAAGAATTACCTCAAATTTGACAAACACCTAAGTGTTGTCGAAGGCTTTCAAAGGTAGCGGAATCCAACGGATTTGTAAAGATATCAGCGAATTGTTCGTGTGTTGGAACATAGACTACCTCCACTTCCTTCCTCTCAACCAGATCTCTAATGAAGTGATGCCTTATATCAATATGTTTAGTTCTCCGGTGCTGGACTGGATTTTTTGAGATGTCAATTGCACTTGTGTTGTCACACAAGATCTTCAAGGGGCCTTGATGAATTCCATAGTCTTTCAACATTTGTTTCATCCATAAAAATTGTGCACAACAGCTTCAAGCTGCAAGATACTCAGCTTCTGCAGTAGACAAGGAGATCGAATTCTGTTTCTTACTATACCACGAACTAAATTCGTACCAATAAAGAAACATCCACCTGTGGTACTTTTTCGATCATCAGCATTCCCGGCCCAATTAGAATCACTGTTCCCAATCAATTCAGAATCTTCACTCTTAGAATACCAGACACCATACTCAGAAGTCCCACTTACATATCGAATAACTCGTTTAACTGCAGTGAGATGCGATTCCTTTGGATCAGCCTGAAATCTTGCACAAATCCCAACACTGAAACATATATCTGGTCTACTAGTTGTTAAATACAATAAACTTCCAATCATGCCTCTGTATAATTTCTGATTAACCGAAACTCCTTTTTCATTCTTTACCAGTTTGTTAGAAACGCCCATAAGAGTTCGAACTACTCGAGCATTGCTCAGTCCAAACCTCTTCACTAAATTTAGAGCATACTTACTCTGATTTATGAACATACCATTCCTTCCTTGCTTGACTTGAAATCCCAGAAAGTAAGTGAGTTCTCGAACCATGCTCATCTCAAATTCAGATTGCATGATGGTGACAAAGTCCTGTACCATAGAAGACGAAGTAGAGCCAAAAACTATATCATCAACATAAATTTGAGCAATCAAAAATTTCGAATACTTTTCAAGCACAAATAAAGTGCGATCTACTCCCCCTCGACGATAGCCTTTCTGAAGAAGAAAGTTATTAAGTCATTCATACCATGCCCTGGGTGCTTGCCTTAGACCGTATAGAGCCTTCTTAAGGCGATAAACATGGTGGGGATAATGAGGATCCTCAAAGCCTTTAGGTTGTTCAACATAAACCTCTTCATTCACCACTCCATTTAGAAACTCACTCTTGACATCCATTTGATATAGCATAAAGTTAATAGAGCAAGCAATAGCAAGTAATATTCGAATTGACTCTAGCCTAGAAACTGGTGCAAATGTTTCATCAAAGTCGACCCCTTCCACTTGTGTGTATCCTTGAACTACTAGTCTAGCCTTATTTCAAGTAACTAGACCATCAACATCAGACTTATTCTTAAAAATCCACTTCGTACCAATGACATTAATGCCTTTGGGGCGAGGAGTAAGATACCAGACGTCATTTCGTGCAAATTGACTTAGTTCTTCTTGCATAACAGCAATCTAATACTCATCCAACAAGGCTTCTTTGTAGTTCTTAGGTTCAATGAGAGACACAAAATAGTGCAATCCATCTAGCCTACGATAATCCACTCGAGGAATCGATCGAGTACTTCTCATGGTGGATTCAGGTTGGTCCTGTGTTAGAACATGGGGTTCAGTAACGAGGGACAATGTTCCAACTGGGTCAGCTTCGGCAGGGTTAGGACTACTCTGCTCAGTTGTTCCAACACGTTGGTGAAGTTCAACTTCGACTGATGGATCTGCCTTGTCAGATTTATGCGGTTGTGTTGGAACATGAGTGTTGCTGGGTTCTTCTTCAACACCATCTGGTTGTTGTTCCTTCTCTGAATCATCCACAATAACATTTATGGATTCCATAAGAGTGTTGGTTCGATGATTAAACACTCTATAGGCACGGCTGTTTATAGAATACCCGAGAAAGATTCCTGTGTCACTCCGATTGTCAAATTTTGCCAACTGCTCTCTGTCTCTAAGAATGTAGCACATGCTTCCAAACACATGAAAATATGAAACATTTGGCTTCCTACCCTTCCAAATCTCGTAGGATGTTTTGCTGGTGAATGGTCGCAGATACACTCGATTAATTGTATAACACGCTGTATTGATTGCTTCTGCCCACCATTTCTTGTGAATTTCTTTCTCAGCTAACATAACTCGAGCCATCTCCTGCAAGGTTCTGTTCTTTCTTTCTACAATACCATTCTGCTGAGGGGTGATAGGTGCCGAAAATTCATGTTGAATTCCGAGTTCGTCACAAAAATTACTGAATTGAGAATTCTCAAACTCTCTACCATGATCACTACGAATTCGAACAATCTTCCCAACTGGACTTCCCTTTTCAGTTTGTAACTTTACTACCAGACTTCTGAATACTTCCAATGTATCAGATTTATCTTTCAAAAAGGCTACCCACGTAAATATGGAGAAATCATCAACACATACAAATATATTTCTTTCCACCTATACTAGGCGTATTGACTGGACCCATCAAATCCCTATGCATTAATTCCAGATTTCTAGAGGTGGTAATATACTGAACTGAAGAGTTTGGAGATCGAATTTGTTTACCTTATTGACATGGCCCACATACAATTCCATCCTTGCTGGTTAAGGTAGGTATACCTCATACAGCTTTCACATTTGCGATTTTCACCAATGTTTTATAATTGATGTGACCGAGCTTCCTGTGCCACAGAACTCCTTCATCTTTCTTCAAGATCATACACCGTACTTCTTGCTCCAGCAGATAGCAATTATCAGATGATCTTATGCCTGAAAGAACCTTGGTTTCTCCGTGTTTCACAATGCATTTATCCTTCTGAAATTCCACTGTCATATTGTCATCACATAACTGACTTATGCTCGACAAATTTACCTTCAGATCTTCAACAAATAGTACACTAGTGAACACTAGAAAACCTTCAATCCTCAATTCACCTTTTCCAATCACTCTGCTCTTCTTTCCATCACCGAAGTTCACATATCCGCCATCGTATGAAGTGATATTCGTGAGAAATTCTGGAGTGCCATTCATGTGGCAAGAACAGCCACTATCAAAGTACCATGAACTCTGGAATACGATATAAGTGAAGTGTGTGCCACCAGGCATATGCCAGATCGTTTGACAACTCATATCTTTCTGACCGATTTCATATTCTGGACTTCGCCTATGTTGGAACATACCAAGAGTTGTCGTCCTGACATTTGGTCTCTGATTAGTTTCCTGTATTGTTCCTTTTAATGACCTTGGTATGTGCAGTAGCTACAGATGTGAGGTTTTCTTTGATAAGGCATGCCAAACTTCCGTCTCACTCCTCGAATCTTGGTCTTGAAGGTGATTGGATTCTTGTGTACTTCAATCTTGTGTGTGTTTTTGTACCCAATACCGTGTCGATCGCCAAAGTTCCTTCCCATGTCCAGAATATCATCAAGCTTTACTTTTCCAGTATTTAGTTTAGAGATTGTTGCTTCAGAAGTCTCAGCTCTCTTGATTGCTAGAATCAGTTTCCCATTTATTTCTTCATTCTTCTTTTCAAGTTCAGCAACTTTTACTCGCAAATCTCTTTCTGATTCCATCAAAGCATTTCTTTCCTCTTTCAGTTCTTTGTTTGTGTCAACTGCTAGAACCCACATAGCGTACATCTTTTCATAAGTGCTGTAGATTTCTTCATCATTTACATGAAGTCCATCGTCTTCATCACTGATTGTTTCATACGGATCTATGTTGGAACATACATCGGTTTTGGCTTTGTTCAGTATGTTGGAACATCCATCCTCAGCTGTATCATGAATTTTTGCTCCGAATGCTACGTAGTTACTGGTAAGTTCCTCTTTATCTTTGTCATCCTCTTCATCTTCACTCCATAAGGTGACATATGATTTTCCCTGTTTCTTCCGGGTATTTGCACATTTAGCCTGGATATGTTCGTATCCTTCACATTCTCTGCATTGAATTCATCCAGACTGATGTGGTTCACTACTTTGATTTCTGAAGAACTACTGATTTCCCTGCTCAAACCTCGCTCCACGATTATTTCCAGAATCCTGTGGCTTTGTTCTATTTCCACCAAACCTCTCCTGATATTTCTTGTTGACTACCTTCTTAAGCATCCTTGAGAAATTCTTCGTGATAAGTGCAAGTTTTTCAAATTCATCATCACTGTCAGACTCATGATTGTTCTTTGATGAAGATGTTTTGAAAGCCAATTCCTTAGGGACTCTTTTAGTAGCTTGTTGGAACGTCATCTTATATGTCTATAATGATCCCCTTAGTTCATTTAGGCTCATGGTGGCTACGTCTCTCGCTTCTTCTATTGCCGCAACTTTCATTGCAAATCTCTTGGGAAGTGATCTCAAGACTTTTTTCACCAACTTCGTCTCTTTGTACACCTTTCCAAGTTGATATGCCATGTTGGAGATGTCCTTGAGTTTTCCGTTGAATATAGCAGTAGTATCATCCTCCTCCATCTTGAGTTCCTCGAACTTAGTAGCCAACATCTGTAGTTTATATTCACGAACTTGACTAGTTCCTTCATGAACAGTTTGTAGGATATCCCATGCTTTCTTGGCTTGATGGTATGTAGAGATAAGTTTGAACTGATTTTCATCAACTGCAGTGAAGATTGCATTCAATGCCTTTGAATTCGCCAGAGATGCCTTGAGGTCATCTGGAGTCCACCTAGGTTTGTCTTTGAGTTTTTACTTCCTTTGACTTGACTCTCCTTCTATTGCCTTAGAACTTGTATCCTCGTCTTCTGTAGGGTGAATCCACTCATTCTCAACATAGAACCATGCAAGTTCATCCAGTGAGTTGATGAAAACTCTCATGCGTGCCTTCCAATAGTTGTAGTTGTTGCCTTCTAGCAGAGGTGGCCGAGAGACCAAAGCTCCTTCTTTAGTCGCCATGGTAAAACCGGATCTCACTTTCTTTGACACAACCAAGGGAATAATAAGTGACCAAGCTCTGATACCAAATGAAATTTGGTTTTACCAACTTTTTCTAATCCTTATTAGTATGTTCCAACATGACCTATTTAACCAGGTGCGTAATAATTTTAAGCATAAATGACACACGACTTGGTTACGCAGTTCGGTGAAATCACCTATATCTATGGGGCCTAGCCCAGTTCAGAATGAATCCACTAATTAGAAAGATACAGTACAGAGTGCAGTTTACAAAATACTTATCTTTACTAACTATAACGTGTGAATTCTGCTAGTTCCCCTAGCTACCGATCCACCTTGATTAGACTCCCTCTGACCTCGAAACTCATCGACGCTGGATCTCCTCCTCCCGAGGAATTAAGGTTTATGATTCTGAACTTTGTGCAGCAGGTCAAGTATGTTGGAACATATGAATCAGACTCTTAGCAATTCTCAAAAGTCTCAAAAATCTGTATGCAGATTTTTGCTCTGTTAAAACGTGAGTATACAGCCGTGTTTGTCCCCTTTTATATATGTGAATCAGATCGGAATACTCCTTGATTATCTCTATAATATTCATATTCCAAATCTGCTTCTTGAAGCATATTCAAATCCCATAAATAAAGGAATTTTCCTTATCTTAATGTATCCCATATATTCGCAAATATCAACTCCATATATTTAGGAATTTTCCATAAATCAACTATGCTTCATACGCCTAATATATAACAGAATATAACAATTCCCATAACTTAAAAATACCATAATATTCTGTCTTATTTTTCATGAAAATCATTGGCGTAAATATGCTTCTGTCGAGTGTTCCAACATACAAAGTTTTTCGTTTCCAAATATGTTCACAAACACTGCCAACTAAATATTCAATGCAAAGCTCTCTGACTTTACAGATACATTACCCATAAACTTGGTTCATCAATCCCAAACTTTAGGGTTCCTCGAATTTACTATGATCGACTGATTGGGTATTGTATAATTTCTTCTTCTTCTTTTTTCTCCCATGTGTTTGCTCTACAGATAGAGTTCTCTATGCAAGGATCTTTTAGATTTCAACAACCTATTTCCTAAAACAAGTCCTTCCATTTTCACCATTTTTCTTGAGGGTTATCTAAAGATTTGATTTTTTATTGGGTTCATCTTGTACTGTATTGAAAATGTTTCCGTATTGTGGGTTTAGAAAACCGGCGAGATGGAAAATTTTGATTCAAAGACCGACCAAGCAACGAAAAAGGGTGTCCCCAAGGAACAAAGCGCCGAGGCAGCAGAGTCATGTGTAAAGAAGTTAGGTGTTCAGTCAATTGTTCATTGTATGCCACATCTCTTTGATAGGGAGAGCTTTTACGGTCCGTGCATCCTGGCGTTAATAGAGCTTTATGCCAAGGATCTTGTTTTGCGTTGATTGAATATGTTAAAGCTCACCAGGTCCCTTATCTTGCCTATATTTACCTAGTTGACAATTTGTGGAAATTATGTAAATATGGAATTGTTGTGTTGAAACATCAAAGAAGGAATGATCGAGATTTATTAAAGTCTGCGAAGAAATCTGAGAAGGAAATATTTCTTCCATGGAGTTTTAATTCAGAATATGTAAATTCCTATGAGATTAGATTGAATTTATGGAATTTGGAATTGATACGATAAATATCCTTTGTGGAAGGATTTGGACGGAATATTAATTCCTTTCTTTAAGGGATTAGATTTGATAATTCCAATATCCAAGGGAATTGATTGTAATCTAAATATTATGTGGAGAAGGAATTATGTTGCACATGACTTCATGCGTATCAGAATTCGAGATGGAATAAACTTCATATGTACAAAGACTTTCCATGTTGGAACATAAGGGAAGCTGAAATCTAAAAGGTTTTAACTGTTGACTGAATATTGCGTGGATACTTATTTATGAAAGAGGGGAGATTTTACAATATGGTATTTTAGGCGTATGGTAGAAGTGTACTGGGTTTATGGAATATCCCTATAATTATGGAAAAGGATTTATGAGATATTTGAGATAACAAAAATCCTTTTATTTATGCGATTTGGATATACTTCAGAAACAGATAAGGAATAAGAATATTATGGAGATAATTATGGAGAGTTCCGATCTGCTCATGGATTATATATATAGGACATCACAACTGTATTAATCTCACAGACATAATAGAAACAAATCTGCATACAGATTTTATATCTTTCGAGAGTATTGCAAGAGCCAGAATTCTCTGTTCCAACATACTTAACCTGCCGTTCAAAGTTTAGAATCATATGCCTTAATTCCTCAGGAGGAGGAGATCCAGCGTCGACGAGTGTTGAGGTCAGAGGGAGTCTGATGAAGGCAGATTGGTAGTAAGGGGAGCTTGCAGGATTCACGTTATAGTTAGATAAGATAAGTATAATTGTATGGTGTAATTTATGCTGTATATTTCTGATTAGTGGATTAATTCTGAACTGGGTCAGACCCTGCAGATATAGGTGAATTTCACCGAACTGCGTAACCAAGTCTTGTGTCTTTATGCTTTACTTTATTGCATACTTGGTTAGATATGTTATGTTGGAACACAGTAGTGATAATTGAATTAATTAGGTGAAACCAAATTTTAATTGGTATCAGAACGAGGTCACTTATTTGTGCCTTAGTTGTGTCAATGAAAGTGTGATCTAGTTTTATTAATGGCGACTAGAGAGGGAGCTTCTGTGTCTCGGCCACCACTGCTGGAAGGAACGAATTACAACTACTGTAAGGCTCGCATGCGAGTGTCTATAAATTCACTGGATGAATTGGCTTGGCGATTTGTTGAAAATGAATGGAATCCACCAACAGAAGATGTCAAAACTAGCTCAAAGGAGAAAGAAGGAGAATCGAGTTTGAAGAAGTAGAAACTCAAAGCCAAGTCTACTTGGTCTTTAGATGAACTGAAGGCGTCATTGGCAAATTCAAAGGCATTAAATGCTATTTTCACGGCGGTGGATGAAGAACAGCTCAAACTCATCTCAACTTGTCATCAAGCAAAGAAAGCTTGGGATATCCTGCAAACTGTTCATAAAGGAACAAGTCATGTATGTGAATCCAAACTACAGATGTTGGCTAAAAAGTTTGAGAAACTAAAGATGGAGGAGGATGATACTATTGCCATATTTAATGGGAAACTTAGAGAAATCTCCAACATGGCGTATCAACTTGGGAAAGTCTACAAGGAAGTAAAATTGGTGAAAAAGACTTTGATATCACTTCCCAAAAGATTTGCTATGAAAGTCACAACAATTCAAGAAGCAAGAAATGTAGCCACAATGACCCTAGATGAACTAATGGGATCTTTGCAGACCTATGAGATGAGCATACAACAGCCTGTGAGGAAAGTCCAGAAGGAGTTGGCGTTGAAATCATCTTCATCAAATACCAACCATGAGTCTGACAGTGATGATGGTATTGATGAACTTGCTTTTATCACCAAGAATTTCTCAAGAATGCTAAAGAAGGTGGTAAACAAGAAATCACAGGAAATATTTGGTGGAAATAAACCTCGTCCTCAAGATTTTGGTAATAGTGGGACTCGGATGGAACAAGGAAGTCAACAATTCTCTAGAAACCAAAGTGGTGAAGGAATGCAGCCTGAAAGAATTCAATGTCGAGAATGTGAAGGATATGGTCACATCCAAGCTGAATGTGCAAATACTCAGAAAAAGCAGGGAAAATCATATATTACCTCATGGAGTGAAGACGAAGAAGATGGGAAAGACGAAGATGAACTTACAAGTAATTATGTGGCATTTGGAGCAAAAGTCCTCAATAGATCAGACGGTGATGCATGTTCCAACATGTCGGAGAAGAACGCTGTTGTATGTTCCAACACAGGTTCTGATGACTCTTCCAGTGATGATGAAAGACAAGTTTTGAGTGATGATGAGATATACACATCATACAAAAAATGTATGGCATGTGGCTGAAAGTTGTTAATACAAACACAATGTTGAATGAAGAGAAAATTCAACTTGCTGCACAGGAGAAGGTCTTGCTGGATTTAATAGTTGAACTCAAAGGAGAGTTTAGAGAACTAGGGTCAAGTCTAGTCTCAATAACTAAGAGAGCTGAGATGGCTGAAACAACCATTAACACGTTAAGCACTGGTAAGGCGAAACTTGATGACACTCTGACCATGGGAAAAGACTTTGGAGATAGACAAGGAATCGGGTATGACAAACTGACATGAAGCACCATCACCCTCAAGAAAAAATATACGAGAGATAAAAGGAAAGTTTCAGACTCACCAAAGGAAACCTCTCATCTGTTGCTACTGCATGTATCAAGGTCATACAGAGGAACAATGCCGAAAAATGCTCAGGGATATCATGAAAGGATGACAACTCTAAGTATGTTCCAACATAGATGATGTTCAACGAGCAAGGATGGTAAAAAAATATGGGTTATTAAACACACTAGTACTTGCCTTGTTGCTCATAAGTCTCTCATAGCACATTCCAGAGACTCGTGGTACTTTGATAGTGGATGTTCTCGACACATGACTGAAAATTGGGAATTTTTGACAAACATCAAACCATATGATGGTGGTTTTGTAACTTTTGGCAATGGAAAGAAGAGTCGGGTTGTTGGAAAGGGTGAACTGCATATTGAAGGATTCCAAGTATTCACAAGTGTTTTGTCTGTTAAAGACCTAAAAGCGAATCTGTTGAGCATCAGTCAATTGTGTGATGACAATAAGATAGTAGAGTTTCAGAAAGACAAATGCATAGTGAAACATGGGGAAGGTAAAGTCATTTCAGGTATTCGATCATCAGACAAATGTTATTTGCTAGAACAGGAAGTGAAGTGTTTGAGCTCTACACTGGATGAAGGAATCTTGTGGCACAGAAAGCTCGGGCACATCAACTACGAAACCTTGGTGAATATTGCAAATGTGAAGGCTGTGCGAGGTATACCTACACTTACAAGCAAAAATGGATTTATTTGTGGACCATGTCAACGAGGTAAAAAAATTGGATCTCTTCACTCTTCAGATCAATATATTACCACCTCAAGAAATCTTGAATTACTGCATATGGATTTATTGGGTCCAGTCAATACACCCAGTGTAAGTGGAAAAAAGTATATATTTGTATGTGTTGATGATTTCTCTAGATACACTTGGGTATCTTTTCTAAAAAAAAATCTGATATGGTGGACATGTTTATAATTTTGATGATAAAACAACAGACAAAAAGGGAAGTCTAGTAGGAAAGATTGTCAGAATTCACAGTGATCATGGCAGAGAATTTAAAACACTCAGTTTAGTGACTTTTGTGATGAACTTGGGATTCAGCATGAGTCCTCTGCTCCAATTACTCCTCATCATAATGGCATTGTTGAAAGGAAGAATAGGACTCTTCAGGAGATGGCTCGAGTCATGCTAGCCGAGAAAGGAATCCATAAAAAGTGGTGGGCATAAGCTATTAATACAGCTTGTTATACGATCAATCGTGTATATCTTCGTCCATTCACAAGCAAAAATTCATACGATATCAGGAAGGGCATGAAGCCAAATGTATCATATTTTCATGTATTTGGAAGCAAGTGCTACATTCTGAAAGATAGAGTACAATTGACGAAGTTCGACAATCGTAGTGATGTTGAGATTTTTCTTAGGTAATCTGTGAATAGTTGAGCTTATCGTGTCTACAATCTTCGGACAAATGCACTCATGGAATCCATAAATTTCATTGTCGATGATTATGTCGACCCAAACGTATTAGCTGATAGAGAAGATGTACCAGATGAAGGCCATGTTCCAACAAAGAGTAGTCATCCTAATGAGCCGGACAATGTTGGAACATCGGAACATACTGACAATCCTGATGAACCTGAAGAAATCGAGTATGTTGGAACATTGTCCCTCACGGTACCACTGCATGCTCCAACACAGGTGCAAACAGAAACAAGCATATGGAGAACTCGATCAATCCCTCGAGTAAATTACAGAGAACTAGCAGGACTACACTATTTTATCTCTCTCATTGAACCCAAGAACTACAAGGAGACCTTACTTGATGAATGCTGGATTGCGGCAATGCAAGAAGAACTTGGTCAATTCGCACGAAATGATGTTTGGTACCTCACTTCTCGTCCTAAAAGTGTGAATGTCATTGGCACAAAGTGGATCTTCTAGAATAAATCAAATGCTGATGGACAAATCACTCGAAACATGGCTAGATTGGTTGCTCAAGGATATACTCAGGTTGTAGGAGTTGATTTTGGTGAGACATTCGCATCAGTTACTAGGTTAGAATCTATTCACATTCTCCTTGTTATGGCTTACACTATGAATTTTACAATGTACCAAAAAGCTATCAAGAGTGCTCATCTACATGGTGTGGTTAATGAGAAATTATATCATCGACTCAAGAAGGTTTTGTATGGATCAAAATAAGCACCAAGGTGTGGTATAAGCGACTCACTACATTTCCTATTCAGAAAGGTTATCGTCGAGGGGGAGAATTTCGAGAATCATCAAATACACTGATTGCTCAAATCTATGTTGATGGTACAAGTACTATTGATATTTCTAAAAATCCATTTCAGCACTCCCGAACAAAGCACATTGACATAAGACATCATTTTATTCGAGATATTGTTGAAAGGAAGGAAGTGGTGGTTGCCTATGTTCCAACATGTGAGCAATTTGTAGATATTTTCACAAAGCCGTTGGATACTGCCACATTTGAGCTCCTCAGAAAACACTTAGGTGTTTGTCAGATTTGAGGTATTTCTTTAAAGCTTTAATTTAGCTATAGATTTATATATTTTTTGTACAGAAAATTAGAAAAATAAAAAATAGAAAGAAGAAAAAGTGAACAAAAACAGAGTATGGAGACAGGTAGAGAAGATGTGGACATGGAAATAAATGAGCCTGGTGTGATTAAAGATTCTGATGTTCAAATATCAGTAAATGTGGCTGGAGAAGATTATGATCTGGGTGGTGAACAAGCCTATGTTCCAACACTAGACATGAAGATAGGGGGAGAAAGTACTGATTAAGTGAAGGAAGCTGAGCAGGTGGTGTTCCAACATCGATACAAACTTGAGGAGTTGATTCTGAAGCAATGAAAGGATCTTATGTTCCAACATAGAGAAAACGGGTGAAGCTGAGAGCTGCCATGTTCCAACATCAGTGACTGATGTTCCTACACAAGTTGATCAGATTATTGAAAGCAGTTATGATCAAACTGCCATGAGAGATATGATATTAGTTAAGAAGACACGTGGTGTGGGTGTATATGAGGAGTGTGGATATACAACCTACTTGGATTTTTTGGGTCTCAAGACTTCTGCCTTAATTTACAAGAGTACAACCGAGAGATTGTAGAAGATTTTTATGGCAGGCAACATTGATCCAGATTTTGAGTGGTACAATAAAGTTTACATCATAGGCAAGGCATTGGGATTTTCTGGAAGACTGATCTATTTGTGACTTAGACTACATATCATCAAGGATTTAGAAACTGTTCGTGCTGAGGACTTTGCAATGACAGACAATCAAATTCTGTTGGAAATTACTGGAGAATTTCAGCCTTAGTAGCCACTCAAGGGAACGCTACTACATCTAGCTTAAATATCAAGTATTTCTGTCAATTCCAGATTGATGTAAATAATTGGATTCTCTCTTGAAATACTACAACTCTTCCTCGAGAAATGGCCAAACAAGAGGACATGTGCATGATCTGTCATGGAATCCTGAGGCTACAACTTCTGATGTTGATGAGAATAAGGTCAAGTTTGTGGCCATTAATGCGAAGTTGAGAGCTCTATCCATTTAGATGGCAACTTTGGAGGTAGAAAAAGCTAGATTAGATGTGGCACAGATAGCTGCTCCTGAAGAGGTTTAAAGGTTCTGCTATGGCTATGTTCCAATGTAGGCCATGTATTTTCTTCAGGGGGAGCTGCATTTATTGGATATTTTGGTTTTCTATGAGTATTGCATTTGGCATGTTTATGGTCCCAAGGGGGAGATATTTTGGATTTCTTGGATGACTTTATTGGCTTCGTTGGGTTCATGTTCCAACGTGGTTATTATTCCTGGATGTTGAGGGAATCTAGAATTCATGGGGAGATGTTATGTTACAACATCCTGAGTGGTTTTTAAAGATTGATGTTCTTATCTTAGTTAGCTAAGATAAGTATAATTGTATGGTGTACTTTGTACTGTACCTTTCTAATTAGTGGATTCATTCTGAACTGGGCCAGACCCCACAGATGTATGTGTAATCATGTCTTGTGTCTTTATACTTTACTGTATTACATACTTGGTTAGATAGGTTATGTTGAAACAGAGTAGTGATAATTGAATTAATTAGGTAAAAGCAAATTTCATTTCACTTGTTATTCACAATTTTTGTATTGAATGAATTCTGCTCTTGTACCTCATCCATGTCGAGTGTCTAAAGTAATAACCTGGTCTTGTCCTGAAATAAGTGGGCTAGACGGGGGCCATCATTGTCAATCAATATCTCTTTCTTTGTCTTTCATTTTCTAGATGGTTGGCGAAATTCGAATGTCAGATTGCTGCTAGAGTTGAAATTATCGCATGTTAGGTTGTAAGATGATGATATGCCTATAGATTGAGATTGATATTGAAATGTTTATGTTCGGTTTTGCTCAACATCTGTGTGTTTTGGTTTTAACAAGCTTGAGTTGCCATGTGCCGTATGTGCAGTGTGAGGGAACGAGTGTTGCTCATGCTGATGTGTTTGTAAGCTACTCTATTGAATTTTCATGATCTACTAAGCTTAAACCTGCAATTTGTTGCTATATTATGTGTTGCTGGTTAGTTTTCGGAAAAATTAACATTCGGAGTAAACGTATTATGTTGCTATGTTTCCAAAAATTACACTCTGTTGGTGCTTGTGACTGTGTTTTGTTTCGCCCTCGGAATTAAATGGCAGTTTTTTTAAGGCCGCCTTTAGTTTTCTGATTGTGTTTTGTTTCTATTTTTATTAAGTTGAACTCTGCCTTTTAATCATCAATGATAAACAAAATTAAAGGACAACTTTTGTGGCAAGTAAGAATGTAGTAGAGCTTGCAATCTCATTTGGACTGTGATTTGTTGGATCGATCTGTTCGATCTCTAAGCATCTTTCATCCAAGGACACCAAAAGATAGCAGACGAAAACTCATGCTAGATGCTTGCGTATTCATAGCTGTTTAAATCATTCTCATGGAATCAGAAGTGGTTGGTATTGTTACCTCTTTGTCTCCTCCTCTGCACTTATTATATTATGTTACGGTGCAGGAGCGGATTTAGGAAAAAAAATTTGGTGGGTCACAATTCTATTTGATGGCTCTGTCTTTTGACGGCAGTATTAAAATTTTAAGAAAATTGTAAACTCAAAGGAAAAAAGTGGATCTAAAATTTAAAATAAACTGGGACACTAATAAAAAATCATATATTAATTAACTAAAAACTTGAAAAAAAAATCTATTTCCTCGAAAAAAGGCAGGGCAAGTAGATCCGCCAGTGTTACAGTGTGACAACTGTTTCTTCTTCTTGCAGAATAGTTAACCCTTATTAGTTATCTATGAATAAATCTGAGCTTGCAACCTTACTGCTATTCCTTTTTAGTTCCCTGTTTTTGTTTTCATTGAACAATTTTGCACAATTTCGTCTATTGTTATTGACAGAATCCTTCACAATTCTGGTTTGGACCCTTCATGAGATATATAAGCGTGTCAATTTGATTTGATTGCACCTTTTGTCCAATTATATATATTCTGTCTTGCCATTTAACTACAGTGATGTTAAGATTATCTCCATTGTCTCTATATGCATCTTTTGATTTTTATCTTCTGTTTGCCAAGCATTATATTTTGCTTCATTTTCTTGGGGTGATATCTCTTTTTTTTTAACTGGAAAGACACCCGAGGGTGGGGGTTGATATATTGGTACCCCAAGCCAAAAGAACCATAGTATAGTGGCAACTTGGGGTGATATCTCATTCCCTGCCATCATAACTTTGTTATTGATTTTGTGTTTGATTCATTTTGTTGTGGGTTTTATAAATTACCTGTTTTTTCTCATAACTTCATTTTTTCATTAACCATCAAATATTATAGTGCCAAAAAAATATATCATAAAACCGTCAATACAATTTGTTGTCTAATCCACCGCATTGTGTGAACAACTAGTTTCATCTAATAAAGAAGGCATTTGTCTGCTGGTTTTGAGACTAGCATTTATCCTCCTTTCTGATTTAATCTGCTTTTGGATTTGTGTAGCTGCAGGGTGCAGACTAAGCCCGTCAAATGGGTTAATTGGATAAACCCGTTATCCAAACCCAATAGATCATTATCCAATGGGTCATTATCCAATTAACCCGTTTATTAAATGGGTCATAATGAGTTGGGTCATAATGAGTTGGGTCATAAATGGGTTAGGTCATTAAATGGATAACCCATTGGATAACCCATGAGATATTCATATGACCCAATAGGTTAAAATATATTATCCAATAAGTCATTATCCAATAAATCATTATATAATTAACCCAATAAATATCATTAAATATTTTCTATCAATTTGGGTTACAAGTTGTCATTATCCAATGGGATCAGGTATTAAATGCTCATTAGTTTTTGGGATTGAGCGGGATGAAAATAATTGTGTTAATGGAAAATTTTGATCTCCATGGGTCCCAGACCATGTTAATTCAATAAGAACGTAACAAATACCCAATAATATCCAAAATTACCCAATTAAATGCATGTGTAATATTTAACATAAATATTCACTATAATTCACAAATTATACAAATTATAATTCACAAATTATTCAAGCTCAATCTCGTACAATATTTGAGTTCGTACAGTATTCGATCTCGTACAGTATTCGAACTCAATCTCATACAGTATTCGAGTTCGTACAAATTCGCACTCAATCTCGTATAGTATTCAGGTTCGTACAAAATTCGCACTCAATCTCGTACAATATTCGAGTTCAATCTCGTACAGTATTCGAGTTCAATCTCGTACAGTATTCGAGTTCGTACAGTATTCGAGCTCAATCTCGTACAGTATTCGAGTTCATACAGTATTCGAGCTTAATCTCGTACAGTATTCGAGTTTATAGAGTATTCGAGTTCGTACAGTATTCGAGCTCAATCTCGTACAGTATTCGAGCTCAATCTTGTATAGTATTCAAGTTCATACAGTATTAGAGCTCAATCTCGTACAGTATTCAAGTTCATACAATATTCAATCTCAATCTCGTACAGTATTCGAGTTCGTACAGTATTCAATCTCAATCTCGTACAGTATTCGAGTTTGTACAGTATTCGAGTTCAATCTCGTAAGTATTCGAGTTTGTACAGTATTCGAGCTCAATCTCGTACATTCGAGCTCAATCTCGTACAATATTCGAGTTTGTACAGTATTCGAGTTCAATCTCGTACAGTATTTGAGTTCGTACAATATTCGAGTTCGAACAGTATTTGAGCTCGAGCTCGATCCCAAGTAATATTGTTCGTTAGTTTCGTCGAGTTTACAAAGCCAACATAGTATATATTTTTATTTTTATTAAATATAATATAATATAATGTACATAATATTATATTACATAATATAATATTATGAACTCGAATATGAACAAAACGCAGACCGATTGATGAACAAAACGCAGACTGATTGATGAACAAAACGCAGACTGATGAAACAAAACGCAGTCTGGAAAGTGAGAACTGAGAACTGAGAAAGAACGCGGACTTGATGGGTAATTCACGTTTCACCAAAATAAATGACATATACCCAATTGGTCATTTAGTTCGACCCAATGGATAATTAGTATAGACCCAATGGATAATTAGTATAGACCCAATGGATAACTAGTATATACTCAATGTATAATTCAGTATATACTCAATGGATAATTCATTATATACTCAATGGATAATTGGTATTTTCAACCATTTGAACTTTAAATGGATAAGCCACGTAATATTTTACTTGGAGTGAAAAATTACGATTAACCGTAATCATTCTTTGATGTAGGCTGAATCGTGTACATAACTACAAAAAAAAGAAATATTTATTCGAGTGGCCAAATGTGGGAATTTCATTTATTATTTTCTTATGTTCAATAAAAGAAAATATTTTTTAAAATCTTCATATTTCAAGATTTTTCAAATTTAGTAAAAGTTTCTTAAATACTACTTCTACTTCTTTCGTCAAGATCATTTATCAAATTTTAATTGGTTCAAATTAAAATTGATTAAAACATGAACCGAAATCGACAAATATGATGAATCGAGAATTTGATCGTTTCTAAGTTGATTATATGTTTTAGGGAAAAATTAAATTATTCGTAATCAAATTTGTGAAAATTTTGTTATCTTATGATATGAAATTATCCACGGGGCACCCGTTATCCAACCCAACTCGACCCAACCAAAATTATCCACCGGATAACCAATTATCCAACCCAACTAAACCCAATAACTACAACCCAATTATATCCATTAACCCAATGGGTCATTATCCAATAAGTCTTATCCAATAAGTCTTATCCAATAAGTGAAATTAGTATATGGGTAACGGTTATCCAACGGGTGACCCAACCCATTTGACGGGCCTAGTGCAGACTTCTGATTTGAGGGCATGAGCATAGTCAGTGTACCAGAAAGCTGCTAGTACTAAGAATAGAGGGGGTATTTTTCGCTTTGTTTCTCCGCAGGACTCTTTGATTTTGGAAAAATATAGTTTTTAAATCATTATTCATCTTTGTTCAAATTTAATCTGACATAGTAGCTCAAAGCTTAGTTATCGTTCTTCGGTATGTCATTGTTTTTTACATAGTTTTGCGCAGTGGCGGAATCAGGAGTATATGTTAGGGGGGGATCGAAAAAGAGGCAAATTTTTTTTTGCAACGTTAAATACAATAATTTTTTAACAAACAACGCTTACATAATAATATGAATACATAATAATTAGATTTTTACAACAAAGAACTATTACTGCATAAAAAACTACGTTCCAATACTTGGGTTGCTAGAACTAGAACCACAGGAGACAACTGTATCCTACGATGTTGCATATGCTAATAACGTTGCAAAATTGGTTCATTATCAATCCCAACAAAAATTGCCTTCTCAATATGCACTGTCACAACATCATTCAACCATTCATCTCCCATTCTGTTGCGTAAATCGGTCTTGATTCTCTTCATGGCTGAAAAAACTCGTTCAACAGAAGCAGTTGCAACTGGTAGAACTAAGGTTAACTCAATAAGACGATATACCAGTGGAAAACATGTATGCCTAGTTATTTGAACCATCCTTTGAGCAAGACTTCCAAAGTCCTCAATAGCCAAAAACTCATTATCAAGTTGCACATTATGAATGAAAGTACTAAGTTGTTGATGAAGGCAGGAACGATCTTCTATAGAGAAGTCACTTGGATATAGTTCAGCAAGACGAACTAACTTACCAATATCAAACTTAGAAAATGAATCTCTTGGATCAAGGTAAGTCATACAAGTGAGTAACTCCGTATTTGCTTCCGGAAATCGATTGTTCATTTCATGAATCATCCTATCAACAATCTAGTATTCAAAAAATAAAAGGTTAGCATGTAGCAGTGAAAAAAATTACAAATCAAATCAAATAAGGTATGTAAATTATAAAAGTAATACCTGAAGAAAAGTATCAACACGAAAGAAATCACCATGGGTCTGCATTTGCGTAAGTTGTTTCCCACGACCACGAATTGTTCGTTCATCTTCCATATTAACTACCGAGATGTCATGATTAACACAAAATGCGTTGACGTCATTTAACAACTCATCCCAACCATTCTCTCTGTATTGTTGCAACTCAAACTTCATTGTATTCATCAAACTCACAGCCAACACAATATTTTGATTCTTTTATTGCAAAGCATGGGACAAGGCATCTACAACTCCCAACAAACGCTTCATCATAAGCATCACAAAAACAAATTCATAACTCTCCATTTGCTCAAGCATACCGCTCGCTGAAGATTTACTCAGATTTGCATCACCATCATCATGGACGTTTTCAATCAATTGCAAAATAGATTCCCACATAGTAATGAAACAAATAATAGTAGTGTAATGTGACCCCCAACAAGTATCCCCCGGCCTTCTCAAACTAGTCTCTTGATTTTTGCCTCTTCCACTCACAATATCTCCATACTCCAATCCCTCTACAATTCTAGCATGTTCTAAATCAAGAAGCATGTCTTTTCTTCTACATGAAGCTCCAGCTAAATTCACAATCATACCAAGATAAATGAAAAACTGACACACATTTTGATCATTATTAGCAACAGCAAGAACAACCACTTGAAGCTGGTGAGAAAAACAATTGACATACCTTGGAGATGAGTTTTCTTTCAATATCAAAGCTTTCAGTCCATTATATTCTCCTCGCATATTTGAGGCTCCATCATATCCCTGACCTCTCAAGTTTGACATTGATAATTTATGCTTTGCAAAAAATTCATCAATAACACTCTTTAAACTAATAGCAGAAGTATTACGCACATGCACAACATTAAGAAAACGTTCAAGAACGCATCCTTGTTTGTTGACATATCTTAAAACAACCCCCATTTGCTCTTTTATTGATGCATCTCTAGCCTCATCAACCAATAGAGAAAAATAACTATCTCCAATATCATTAACAATAACATTTGTTACTCACTTGCACAAGCACTTGATAGTTCCTTTTGTACTTTGGGAGATGTGAGCTTGCAATTTCCATGGCCATTTTCATTCATGGTCTTAGCAACAACATCATTTTGCTTGCAATGCCAGTCAATCATTTCAAGATAATTGCCATTATTCAGAGAATCTAGCCCTTCATCATGGCCACGAAAAGCCATACCTTGATTTAGCAAGAACCGTGTCACATCCAAAGCGGCTGTCAAACGCATGCGATATGTAATCTCCGATTCCCGCCCATGTGCCTGATAAGAATGAAGGATACTCTGTCTTTGACACTTAAATGCATACAATTGTTCAGCAGCATCATTATGAGAACTACCCGCTACGCCAACATGTTTCTTATAGATATCAAGCGCTTTCTTCCAATTGTTAACCCCACTCACAGTAAATGCATCCTCTCCATCTCGACATCCCTTATGTGAATTCCTAAAGAGATAACAACAAAAGAAAAATGTTGCATCCTTTGACGCGCTATACTCCAACCAATCAAATTTTTCATACCAAGAAGGTTGAAAACATCTATAGTCATTTCCCTGCTTTGTCTTTGGAAAAGAATGACCCTTAAGTTGGAAAGGACCTCTTAACACATATTCTCTCATCACTTGATCTCTAATAGAAACATCAAAATCCTTAATAGGTTTACGTTTCCCGGGATCATTTATAACATCATCCGAATTGAACTCAACACGAGAATGCTTTTGACTACTACCCTCTTCATTAATCCTTTCTTCATTTGGTTCACTCGGTCTCTTAAAAATTGATGATCCACTGCTTCGAATTAAGAATTTATCCATATCCTATTTGACATAAAATAAGAAAAATATGTCAAATTAAATATCTATATGCTATTCAATATTCACAATTTCTCAAAAATATGCCTAATTAAATATGTCTAATTAAATATGTGTAATTAAATATGTCAAATTAAATATGTCAAATTATTCATATCTATATTTAGCACAATTTCACAATTTCAACACAACCACTCAATTATTCATATCTATATTCAGTATTCACAATTTCACAATTTCACACAAATAAGCAATTCAATTCAAGTTATTCAACATAAATTACACAACAAAAATATATTGGCTCCTTGATACCTTGCCCTTGGTTTGGCTTGGCGGACCACGCGGTTGCTGATTGTGGTTGAGGAAGGGGACGGCGGAAGGCGGTGGCCGGTGGTGGATCTGTGCATTTTTTGGCTGGAGCTTGGAGCCTTGGAGGAAGACAAGAGTCAAGACTCAAGAGTATATTAGGTTTGTCCGTTTCGGCTTGGATGGATTTTTGTTAGTAGTTTAAATTTTATTTGAGCCAATTGGGTTTCAGCCCAATTGGCCTTAATTTTTTTTCCTTCAGCTAAAAAAAATGACGTCGTTTCACTTAATCCAAAATGACGTCGTTTTGTTTAGTGAGAAAAGGAAAAAAACAAAAATGGTCTTCTTCTTCATTCAGCGGCTCAGCCGCTGCGCAATGGCAAGTATCCGGCCGCCGATGGCTCAAGGGGGGGGGGCGGAATCCAATGGCTTTCGGTGGCTGTAGACCTAAATTCCGGGCAGCCGGATCCTAGGGGTGGCGCTAGCACCCCCTCGGCCCCCAGTTCCGCCGTTGTTTTTGCGTATATGTTCATATTCATGTAGTTAATATGTTTCGATCTTATAATTCATTTCTTCTGGATGTCAAATATATCCATAATGTTTTTTAAAAAATAAAAATAAAATCCATATTGATGGGGGGATATGTATTAGATTCCCCAAACCTGGTAACCTAATAAGGTTTCCAATTTACAGCAGTGTTCAAGTTGGTGCTTGAACTTTGGAATCATGGTTGCAATATACATGTATTGTATTTGCCTATTATGGCCAAAATATTTATAAAGGAGTGTTTATCACACCTCCACCCCACATGTTAGTGTAGGATGATTGATCGGACCTCCAAAATCCTCCTAATTAAATATGTGTTACTAGGAAACAACTTTCTCCTAAGCTAGAAAAACCGATTCCCAAATCTGCTTGTCGAAAGTTGTGCTCAGTAGGTAGGGCTTCTTGTTTTTGCTGAGTTCTAGGGCAAAAAAATATGCTGGGGCTTAACTGTGGAAGGTTGTTGACCACCATATGTATGCTCTTCTTCCCTTTGAGTCCTGATGAGCAAAAATATTTTTGGTCTTGTGCTCTTGAGCATGACCAGATTGTGACCGTAGCTTTCCATTTGTGAATAAGTCTCCAAATCTGCGATTCCAGTGACCTCCAAACCTGCAGTTTACAGCACATCCAATCAACAGTATCCATTCTAAATTCTGAGAGCAGGGATTTGTGCTTTATCTAATGCTAATAGCCCTTTTGTTCTTTGATCTAGATCATTAAAGGTGAGTGTATTTGTGCCACGTTTCAATGCCAAATTACTCAACCTATCTGCTACCATATTACTTTCCCTTAAGGTGTGTGAAATCATTACATCTTTCATATCCATAAGACTAAATTGTTTATTTGGTCATGAACATATGATGAAATACCATCCTTTGGTCCCCAAGGGCAAAACCCCATGTTTGTTCAGCACTCAACATTTTGAAAAAAATTGTTTTGGTACCTAAAGTAGTTTCCGAGCTGGTTTTAGGCTAAGCAGGTCACGTGACTTGCATGTGCCATTTTACTTCGATTTGACCAGGGGTAAAATAGTAATTTTAAATACCAAATAGTAATTTTCATTTTTTTATTTTCCCTTTTTCAAAATTTTACCCTAACCCTTATCTTATTCCCAAATTTCCAAATCAGTCTTTTTTTCCCCAATTTAGAAACCCTCCTTCCCAAAACCTCTGAACTCCTCCCGTCCTACTGGTCGTGCCCATTTTCCCATCTTAAGTGAGCGGCTTTGCGATGGTTGGATGGCCAGTGCTGACAAATTGAGACGATGATGTGGATATTCACATCAGAACCCTAAGTAAGAAAAAAACTTCGATTAATTTTCTGTGCTTACCCACTGTAATCAAGGCTGGGGATTTTTTCAAAAACACGGATGGTGATGAATTCGATTGTGTTAATGTAGGTGACAATGGCGGAAGACAAGATGCTGGTGGTGCTAGAACATGGAAGGTTTTTTGGTGGCAGTAATTGAGCTCCTGACTATGGTAAGTGTTTCTAATCTGTATGGGCTGAGATTATGGCTATAATTGAAGAATAATGGTAGTCCCCAGTGGTTGTTTGTTAGTAAATAAATGTGTTCATGTTTTTAAATAGGGTGGTCCTTTTTTTAAGCTGATTGATGAGTATTACTTAGAATATGACAGTGCTTGGTCCACAGTTGGTGATAACATGTGATTCTAATTTGTTTGTTTTATTAGTTTAGATTTAGATCTGCAAGATCCCGTGGGATGGGTTAAATATTATTTTAGTGATGATTAATATATTTTTTGGGCTCTATTAGGTAAGTTTAAAATTTAAATTAGGAAGGGTTGAGTTGTGTTTTATATTAATAAAGTGTTGTTTACATTTCAACTCCTGGTAGCAATCTTTTCTCTGTTAGAATACACTGTCATAGGTACATGACCTGGGACCCCTTTCCAATGTATATATTGGTGGCAGTGTTTATATTGCTGATTTCATTGATGGTGATGATTTTGATTTGGGTCGGCTGGATTCTATTTATCATTATTTTGGTTATAGGGGATGGTTATGTGGAATCTATTTGGACAACGGGGTTAGTTTCAGTGCAATGTATATGGACTAGTTGATACTGTTTCCTGAACAATCGAAGGAAATTGTATCTACAGGGGTAAAGAATGGAGTGGTGGATGTACATTTCTTTGGTCCGTATTGGAATTATCTATGTTGGCATTCTAGTGAGGAACATATTGGAGATGATAACAGGTTGGTTGGGAAGAATGGGAACATGGCTGTTCTTGATAAGAAGAAGGCCTAGGGTAGAAAGAGGATAGATAAAGTTGTTAGACACAGAGCTTCTGAAAGGCGTGAGAATGAGGATTCCAATCCTCATTCTGTGAGATACTACAAGAATGTTTCTAGGTCAATGAGGCAGCAACGCAGAATGATGAAAAAAAGTGGGCAGTATGTTAATCCTGGTACTAGAAAGGGGAAGCCATTGAGGGAGGTTGAAGGGGTAATAATAGTTGATGAACTAGAGAGCATGAATGATGAGGATCCTAGCACACAGGTTTCTCAACAAGTTTCAACTACCGATTTTGTGGCTGATTTTGATGTTGATGAAGATTTGAGGGTGGTTGATATTGATGTTGATGAAGATGCAAGAGTGACTGATGTTGATGTTGATGATGGTGCGAGGGTGGCTGATTTTGTGGCTGAAATGGTGGATGCTAGGGTGGATATGGCTGAGAAGGTTGATGTGGATATCAGAGAAGAATATGTCATTGAAAAAAATTTCAGGAAGATGAGAGTGCAGGACTGAGAAAAAAGAAAAAAAAGAGAGTGCAACGAAGAGAGTTGGACATTTGAAAAGGAAGAGAAAAGACACAGAAATAGCTCCCATAGTTGAGCTTACGAAGAAGGATGATGAACTTGGGAAATTCCAAGACCAAGATTATGTGATGGATGATGATGATCACTTAGAGCAGATAATGAAGGAGAGGGAAAAGCACTGGAGTTCACTTATGGGGAAGACTGATGGTGATGGCCAGGGGGACAAGAAAGCTGAACATGAGGGCAATATGGATGATGCAGATTCACTTGATGGATTTGGTGATGGAGATCAAAATAGTCAGACCAGCGATGATGATGACCAGGATTTTGGGAAAAAAGGGGCCAGGGTTTACAAAAGATTTGTGATGCCCAATTGGTCTGATGACGTTCAGTTCCAGGTTGGCCATGAGTTTGTGAATAAGGATAAGTTTAGATTAGCCTGTAAACACCACATGACTTTTTATAATAGGAGGATTAGGTTTAAGAAAAACAATATGTGCAACAAACATGGGCGAATGCAGCTGGATGATCTCAATCAACTTCAGGAAGAAGAACAAAACCTAGGAGCTAACTTCACTGGTCAGAGCACATTCATGCAGTCCTACCTTCCTTCATGGGTGTGCCAACTATAAATACTTAAGTCAAAGGTACAAGGGAGACTTGAAGATTATGCCCAATATGAAGATATCAGAGCTTGTTTAGAAAGTGTATAATGAACTTAAGATCACAATATCTAGAGATGTCGCGTTTAAGGCAAAGAAGAGGGCAATTGATGAGATCGTGGGAGACTACAAAAAATAATATGTCATGATGAGGGATTACTGCAATGTGCTGCTTAGAGCCAACCCAAATTCCACGGTGATCATGCAGACAACTAAAGATGATTGTGGAAATGAAGAATTGCAGAGAATTTATATCTGTTTTGATGCTTGCAAGAAGGGGTTTAAATTTGGTTGTAGAAATTTGATAGGGATGGATGGGTGCCATTTGACAGGGCCTCATAAGGGGATCTTATTGGTGGCAATTGGGGTTGAGGACAATGATCAGATATATTCTGTCGCTTATGCCGTGGTTGAGATTGAGAATAAAGGTTTGTGGCTGTGGTTCTTGAGCCTTCTATAATAAGATATTGACATTAAAAATGACTCTGGATAGACTTTGTTGTTAAATAAGCAAAAGGTATTGATAAAAAGACTTAATTTATTCACGTTATTATATTCTTGGATGTTATATGGATATTATATGATTGTGATATTATTGGATATTATATGAATTTCTTATGGAAATTTGACTGGATGGGATGATGATATTATTGTTTTTTTTGGTTTCTGATTTAGTTATGGAAATTTGATCGATTTTCATGGGATTGGAGATTATGATATCATGTTGGTTTTAGATTTGGACTGGCTGTGATACATAATGATTTTGTCACTAGTGTTTGGTATAGCCTGATTTATGTCCATTTTTCTCCCTATCAAAATAGGGAATTGCAGCTGCTATGAAGCAGTTATTGCCAAATGCCGAACACATGCTCTGTACAAGGCATATGTACAATAACTTCAAGGATAATTATTCATGTTTCGAATTGAAGGAATTGATTTGGGGTTCAGCCAAATGTACCCATCCTACATAGTTTACGAGTAATATGATTGAGATAAGGGAGCAAGATGCTGGTGCTTTGAAGTGGCTGGAAGAGAGAACAGATCCGAGGGAGTGGTCTAGGGTTTTCTTCAACACACAATCAAAGTGTGACATTCTGGTGAACAACATCTGTGAGAGTTTCAACAAAGTAATATTACACATGAGGGATAAGCCTCTTCTCACAATGCTCGATGCACTCTAGTTCTATTTCATGGATCAACTACAAAAGAAGCATAATTCGATTAGTAGGATGGGTGGTCAGTTTGGGCCAAAGATAGTGGCGAAGCTTGAAGTTAACCAACATGCGTCTAATAGGTATTTTTCTACTCCATGTGGTGGATATGGAGTTTCAGGTTAGATGTGTCTATGAAGGAAGTTATACAGTGAATTTAAGAACAAGATATTGTGGTTGTAGAAAATGGGACCTCACTGGAATACCCTGCCCTCATGCCATTGCTGCTATCGGTTTGGTGAAGGAAGAAGCAGCAACATTCATGCATGTTTGCTACTCCAAGCCAGTTTATGCAAGTGCATACAGCCATGTCATCCATCCTATTAATGGTCCAGAGTTGTGGGATAAGAGTGATAGAACTAGTTTTCTATGCACCCACCCCCCTCCCCCCACGGACATAAGATTGCTAGGAAGACCAGCAAAGTCAAGGAAGAAATCTGCGGACGAAGTGTCAAGCAGGAAAAAGGTTAAGAAAGAAGGGGCAGTAGAGAAGCTATCAAGGGTTGGGAGGATGAGTCCATACAAATGTTTCTTGTGTCAGCAGATTGGGTACACAAAGCTTAGGTGTCCAACTACGGCAGCACAAGCTGAACACACCGTACCAGCTAAAGCCCCTCCAAGTGCAGCTAAGTCATCAACTTCAGAACCACCAAAACGGAATGTACTTTCTTCACTTATAGCTTCTAAATCTTTTGGTATATATTGAAGTTTTCTTCAATAATTTTTTTTCATGTTTATGGATCTTTTCTGAATCTCTTCATGTTTTTAGCCGAGGCGAGGTCAACAATCACAACCTTCTTAACGTCGTCCAAGTACAGATCGGGGGTCATCTTCTAAACCACCCGGGGTGAAGGTAAATAAAAATTCTGGTCTATATCACATGGGATTATGGTTTATTGATATGCTATTAATTCACTCACTTATATTTATTACAACACATAGGCGGAACGAGTTTACAAGTGTGGTGCATGCCACCAAGTTGGACACACAAAGCTCACCTGCAAGAGCCCATCATCCTTGCGCTATAATGAAGCTGTCTACTCCGAGATGCGAGGTGAGTGGAATTTTTCGGAGAACCACCGAAGCTATTTCTTAGATTATGTTTTTCTTTGGCTGATGGATTGCTAGTAGTTTAGCTTTTTGTTTAGTAGATGAACTGTCCAAGTACATTAAGATATTGTCTAACCTCAGTCTGGAACCTTACTGCTATTTGGCATGGTTACTTTGTCAACCTCTATTTTGGATTTTTTTGGGTTTGGTCCAGAACCTTATAATTACGACTTGTTTGAAGGTTAGACGACATTCAATTTTGCTGGCATCAAACGAATTATGTAAAACCAATTGCATGAATACCTTTGTTTTCTCTTGTATTGCTGTTCAAACAATGATTATTGATGCAAATGTGGATTTGTAATATTCATTTGGACATCCAATTACATCACCATTCCCCTCACAAATTCAGATTTGTACTGTTCATTTGGACATCAAATTTCATCACCATTCCCCGCATCAATACAAGACATAATCCATGTACTGCTTATTTCCCACAATCTTTCTACCAAGATGAAAACAAACTCAAACAATAACTAATCAATAATTAATCAAACTAGTCTTCATTACAATCCATTAAACGTTACAGAATGGCTAACGGCCACAACAATCATCAATTAGGATAATCGTAAACATGAACTAATCATCAATTAGCCTATAACTATCATGAAATCAAATCTAACTCCCAGCAAAACAATCCAAAACCTAAGAGGGACAAAATAGTTCAACCCTAAAATTCAGTACAGATGAAATCATAATTGATTCTTAATGAATCTATTAAGACCAATTAACATCAATGCAAGAAAGATGGGAATGAAGAAACCAACCAATCGAGAGTTCTTCACCCTTCTGAAAATTTCCCTTTCCAGTTCAAGCTCACTTTTCAAATCAGCAATTTGTTCACGCTCCCTTTGAAGCTCAGATTTGAGATCGGCAATGTTGCCGGCCAACTTCGCTGTGCGTTCCTCCAACTCACGCTTCTTCTCCTGAATCCCTTCAATAATTTTGGCCACAATCTCACATTCCCAACAACCCTCGTCGCACCATCTGAAAAAATCGTACCCACCATGCCTAAGTGGACATCCATAGAATTTCCATCCCTGATTTTTCGGTGTGTTGGTGGTACGAATCCAGCTATGGTGACCACACGTGTATTTCAAGAACGCTTCGATATACAAACCAGAGGAGATGGAGGAGGTGCTGGAAGTTGACATGATTTTTCGGCGGATTGGGTTTGAAGATTTGTTCATGATCTTGGGTTTTCCAAAAGTGGATTCATATATATATGGAACAGATAATCTGGGTTAACATTTATGGGGTACAAAAAATTGAAAATTAATGTTTAATCCAAAAATTACTATTTTTCCCTAGCCAAATCGGAGCAAATCGGAATGTGTGAGTCAAGTACCGGGACCTGCCAGAAAACCGCTCAGAAACTGCTTTGGAGACCAAACAATTGTTTTCAAAATGTTGATTACCGAACAAATGTGGTTTGTTCTTGGGGACCAAAAGATAAATAAGATGCTATGGCAGGGACCAAATTTTTTTTATTCTATCCATAATGTTTATGTTTCACTATAACAGTTGTATTTTGGTTATGTACTATGCATGGGTTGATTTCATAGATTATAAGCAACTAGGTGGAGTCCCACCGCGCGTTGCGCGGTATTTTTAATAAAAATGTTTGATTTGAATAAAATTTGTCTTTAGATTTCAGAGATTAAGTATAAACTAAAATTAAAGTCTAAATATAATGAGTCCATCTCTTGAAAGATGGTCTTTCCATAAGGCATGGAAAAACCAAGGTTTAAAGTGCAAATTAGAATAAATAGACTTTGTTAGTCAGTCTAATATGAAATATTGTCTTTTATTTTTATTATAATAATATGTGTATGAATTTCTTAAATAAATCAAGTATTACTTGATGAAGTTAAGAGAATGATAAAAAAAAAGGTAAACATTATAGTAATTAAGAGGAAATTTATTCTCTAACCAATGCAATCAATACATACCTCATCATATGGTTAGTAAAACAAATGTATATCATTATTCATTAAAAAAGAAACTATAATTAAAAACATAAATATGATTCAAATTATACTCAAAACAATAAACTAAAATGGAATAGATAAATAGAGAAATATGAAATAGAGAAATATAATGGAATAAGGATCATCCTCGATAATGGAAATTTTTTGAAACCTATGTCATCCTTCTTGTCTTTGAGTTTGGTTGCTCTTCATCTTTACTTTCAAGTTCTTCTTCACTTTCAAGGCTTGACATCAAATTAAGTTGGACCTTTTTATTTATTCCTCTTGAGTTTTTGACTATGTAACAATAAAGAAACAAACTATTAGCTTATTATAAAGAAATTTGTATAGCATATTGGTTTAAGAATTTACCTTTATAGATCTAACTAATATTAATCAATCAACTTTTGTTTATCAAATCATACAAAAAATAATAGCTCGTGAAGTAAGGAAATTTCTACGTCAGTAGAGAGGTTCGAGTGGAGAGGGTTCGAGTGGTAATGGGTTCGAATGGAGAGGGTACTGGTCCGAGTGGTGAGAGTTCGAGTGGAGAGGGTTCGAGTAGTATTGGATTCAAGTGGTAATGGGTTTGAGTAGGGAAGGTTTGAGTGGTACTGGGTTCGAGTGGACTGGGTTTGAGTGGTATTGGGTTCGGGTGGTACTGGGTACAAGTGGTACTGGGTTCGAGTGGACTGAGTTCAAGTGGTACTGGGTTCGAGTGGACTGGGTTCGAGTGGTATTGGGTTCGAGTGGAGAGGTTTGAGTAGAGGCGGATGGTTGATGTTTGAGGGGTAGATGGTTTGAGTGGTGGAAAGGCAGATGGTTGATGGATCGATGGGTGATGTCTCGAGGAGAATGGTTGATGGTTCCTAAACCTCGAGGGTTAATGAATCGATAGAGAGGTCCGAGTGGTACTGGGTTTGAGTGGTAATGGGTCCGAGTAAAGAGGTTCGAGTGGTACTGGGTTCGAGTGGAGAGAGTTCGAGTGGAGGGGGTTCGAGTGGAGGGGGTTCGAGTAGAGGTTAGAGTGAATAGGTTTGAGTCGAGGGGTGATGCCTTGAAGGGGATGGTTGATGGTTCCAGGGCCTCGAGGGTTAATGAATCGAGTGGAGATGCCTCGAATCAACACCTGTCTAGTCAGATGGTTGATGTTCAAAGGGTGGATGGTTCGAGGGGTAGGGAGGCCTCGAGGCAAATGGTTGATGTTTGAGAGGTTGATGGTTCGAGTGGTGGCATGGTGGATGTTCAAGAACTGATGTTTCGAGGGGTGATGGTTCCAGGAATGGATGGTTGGTGTTGGAGGGATATGTGGTTCGAATGGTGGTGTCGTGGGTGGTTTAAGGGGTATATGCCTCGAGTGGGTCATGGTTCGAGAGCTAATGTGGATGGTTCGATGCTCTCAATGGTATACTCTCTCAAGGGGTGGTGTACCCTCGAGGGTTGGTGTACTCTAGAGGGGTGGATGTGTGACCTCTCGAGGGGTGGTGTACTCTCGAGGACGGGTACACCTCTCTTAAGACGTTGATGCGTACCCTCTCTACTCGAAACTCTCCACTCGGACCCTCTGTACTCGAAACTCTCCACTCGAACCCTTTCTTTTTCCTCACTCTATTGCTACTTTCATGACTCCCTCTATTTTCCAATGTACCAGCCAAAACTTAAAGACTTTTTTTCACATCAGATTTGGCTTTCATAAGGCACTTTTCTTGACTGAAACGAGACTCCTCCAATAAAATATCCCACTACCTAACTGAGCTCGCTATCAAGGCTCAGCTACATAGTGGTACACTATCTTAAAAAATTTAGTCCAAATCTTAGCAGTCCAGAAATAAGCCAACCTACATTCTAATCCTACATCGTTTTCATGACTTTACATTCAATTTAAATAAAACACAGAACATTTCATAATGCTACATGCAATCCAACTAACAAATTTAGCTATTAGCTAACTAAGAAGTGACACATTACGTCACAAATACTTTCTCATAGAACTTAACAAAGCGATCTAGATCACCCACACGTAACATAACTTGATAGAGTGGTTTAAGAGTAGATTGGCACCGACTGAGCTCAAAGAGATAGCCATCAGGATTCTTAGCAAAACCTATGATGGTCAAACCACCTCTCACGGGTCCAGGCTCAAAATATCAAAAAAATGCAATTGCTCTATCTTTACTTGCTAGAAACAGAGCTAAATGCCAAGATCAACTCAAGTTTGAAACCAACAAACCTTAACTAAAGCTGAAAAAATAACATGAGCAATTCAAAATGGTCCCATGTTCAATATACAAGGGACCCTTGATGAGGTTCAGTGGTCCAAAAACAAGTAGAGAACAAAATGATCATGTATGAACTTTAGTAACAGATGTAGATTCAATTTATAGATATTTTGAGCATATTGCCCCTGGCCTTTATATCTTCAGCCAGCTTGTAAAATTGGAAAACACCAGTAAAAAACACAGTAATGAGTCAAGCAACCTGATGACATTAAATAACACAGAGTAATCCCACCAACTGTTTAGTGTTTACCCACATCTGGGGTTGCAATAGCAAAATGACCAAAAAGCAAACAAAACATACCCTCAATCTCTTGAACTTTTTAGGATCCAAAAAATGGGTGAAAGGATCATCTAAAGTGGCAGTCATATTCTTTATCGCCACATATGAAATTACAAGAATTATTGAATAAAACACACCAAAGGATATTTTGAAATAATGGGAAAAAAATCCTCACCTGAGACATCTAAGTCCTCTTCTTGTAGTAGCAATTATGAGCACATAGCAGAGAGTCAAAATATACCTACTGTACTCTTCTTTGGAAGAGGAGGGATGAAAATCCCCTTGCACTTCTGAAAAATTCGATCCCATAACCAAAGAAAATAACTGTATCTTCTGATAACAATCTTCTCCGGACCTTGATAGTCAGGAAGATTATTCTGGAAGACCAACTTCAAAATTATCACCCACCCAACTGATTCACTCATTGAGATAATTAATGTAAATTCGAGAAGCAAAACATACAAATAAAACTAGTATTCGAACCAAAAAAAATTTGTATTAAAAAAATGGCAATGGCAGTGGAGGAGACAATGGCAGAAAGGTCGGCGTTGGGTGAGAAGGAGACAATGGGAATAGCCGTGGAGGAAATAGAGGTCGGCCTTGGGTGTGGAGGAGATAAGGGGAATAGCCGATCGACATAGATGTGATTGGGCAAAACGGTATGGCCACGTGATTGGGAAAAATGGTACGGGCACAAGGGAATGCGATGGAGAGGTTGAAACGGTGAGGCGCAAGAAGTGGAGGAAAGAATTGTCCGAAAGAAGAGGAAAGAATGGTGCAATGAAGAAGATGAACAAATAGTAAGTTAGAAGTTGGCAAAATAGTGTCGTTTTTGCAAGGTAAGGAAGTCAAACAATTATTCAAATACCTCCAGTTGACAGACAAAAAACAAACAATATCTATTATAGGGTGCTTGGGATAAAATTTTGCTTACCAGTTAGCCATAATTATGTTACATATTAATTTTTATTTACATTTAGTTTAGTGCGATTTATATATACTAAAAACATTTCCATAGTAATAATATATTAAAATATTATTGTTGCGTCAAATTTTTTATTAATCTACTTCTAGACATTTAATATTATGGTTTTTTAATGAAAACACCCGAGGGTGGGGGAGATATATTAGAGGTTCCCCAATCCTACTTCGAAGTTAAATAGGATATACATTTAAGGAAGTTTTGTTTAGAATGAGTAATGAAGCAACATAGTTGCCTCCAAAAGTCATACGAAATCTATACCAAAGAAATGTGAATAACTATCCAAAACTGGATAGGTGTCGAAGTTGCGATCCAAAAGAGAGAATCTCCACCCCATGTGTTAATTCACTCCTTTGGCCAGGCAACTTCAATCACAAAGTTTAAAAGCCTACTTTAAAGAGTTCAATAGCCAAAACATTGCTTAATGATTGTAGTTAATCTGCCTCCGATGAATAGTAAGTATTAGCTCCAGAGATGCAGGTGTACCAAAAAACGGAGAAGAGAGAGTCCATAAGGATGTTGCTATGTTGATCTGACAAACTGGAGGTAGCATCACAGGTCTCCTCAGTGAAAACATCCGTATGTGCAACATCCTATATCCATTAAGTAAGGCAGCCTAAAACTGATCCAGTAACCTGCAGAAACCAAACCAAACAACCAAATCTTAGCAGTATCTATTCTTAAACCTTTATAGTCTTGGAAACTCGAATATGTGGTACGTTTTCTCTGTCCAAGGAAATGAGCCCTCTGATATAGGTGGGAACATTAGTCATATGGAGGGTTTGGTTTTGATGAAGATGGTGTTTGGCAATAGCATTAGCTACAGAATTACATTCCCTAAAAGCATGTTTCAATTCAGCCCTTCCGAGTAGAGATTTCACATTGAAAACCATATCAAAAACTTGCCAATGTGCAGTATAAGGATCATTAATCATTTCAACCGCAAGCTTAGAATCTGATTCTATTATGAAAGTATGATCAAGATGGTTAAAAATATGACAAGCATGCAAGATTGCATTAATTTCAGCATGTAGTGATGATACAGCAGATATGGATGCCGAACTAATCAAAATAGGTTGGCCTGAACTATCCCTAGCTATAAGACCAACAGAAGCTTTGTTAGAACACCAAGATGCATCCACATTAATTTTAGTAAATCCAGGCTTAGGCTTTTCCCAGTAAACTTTCATTATATTTGGCTTTGGGGGAGGTCTAAACAGCGGGGTGAGATGCTTGAAGTATGGAGGGATAGAATTAGTAGATAACAGCTTCAGAGGACACTCATTTAATGTCAATTTAATCAGAGCCTGAATCTCATTACAAATAAGATTCACTGACAGAGGCTTATGGTCATATAAAAAATTGTTCCTGGCTTTCCATAGACTCCAGCACACCAGAGAAGGTAAAATCATACAATATATTTGGTGAAACTTAGAGAGATCATGGCAATTCCAAAATAAATAGAATCTTTGAGGGATGGAATGTTGAGCATTAAGGTTAAACTGAATTGAGGAGGTCATATGAGACCAGACAGATTGAGCCAGGGGACAAGAGATGAAAAAATGTTGGATCGAATCCGACTCACAACAAGCTGGACATTTAGAAGCTATACTAAAACCACATGTAATGAGTACATCATCAAAAGGGAGGAATGCATGTAACAGTTTCCAGACAAAAATGGAAATCTTTTTCAGAAGAAGAGTATTCCATAAGTACTTACTAACAGGGGAATTACCTGTGGAAAGAGTGAGGGACCTATAGGCTGACTTAAAAGTGAAATTACCTGTAAGTTCTGGTTTCCAAATCAGTCTGTCCTCCCTAACCTGTGTGAGTTATGCACCCTGTAAAAATAAGAGCGTATCATGTTCCAGGAAAGATGAAATCTGATTTAAAATACTAATTTTGTTGCTGATGAAATCAGCCACAGAGATATCAGCCATTGCAGAGGATATACTATCAGGAACATGGTTAAGCAAAGGCCCCCGTGGACACCAGTTAGCAGTCCAAAAATTACATTTACCATTACCATGAATAATGGTAGAATTGTTTTCAGCAAAGGAGTTAATAAGACATATTCTTTTCCATGTTACTGATTTTCTGTGAGATGGTGAAAGTGACCATAACAGTTTAGACCACAAAGAGATACCTAGTTGGCTTTTCCACCACAGTTTAGCCGAGCAAGAGTCTATTATGGCTTTAACAGATCTGAAACCTAGACCATCCAATTTTGTAGGTTTTGCTATGTGTGCCCATCTTTTCCAAACTTTGTTATTTTTTCCATCTGATTGTCCCCAGAAGAATTGAGACAGTTTTTTCTCAAAAGATTTAATTATGCCTTTAGGGGGATAGGTTACCGACCAGATATGCTGAGGAATTGAGTACAAACAAGACCGAATTAAGATCATTTTCCCCCCTGCACTAAGCCATTTATTTTTCCAATTTTGTAGCTTAAGATCTACATTAGCCAGGAGAGGAAAAAATATCTATTTAATGTTCTTCCTTTAAAAATGGGGCAACCTAAGTACTTAAAAGGGAATGATCCTTTTTTCATCTTTAAAAATGCTTTTACATGATTACTCTTAGTCAGTGTAGCTTTTCTGCTTAGGTAAAAGTCTGATTTTTCAAAGTTAAACTTTTGGCCCGAGGTGTACTCAAAGATTTCAAGAAAGGCTTTGATCTTAATGAGGTTCAGCTTAGATGCTTGCATAAATATAATCGTATCATCCGCATACATGAGATGGGAAACTGCAGGAATTGAAGCTGGAATCTGATAGGGAGCTAAACTTCTATTGAGAAATATAAACGATAAGCTCCTAGAAAAGGCTTCTGAAAATAGATTAAAGATAAAGGGGGATAGAGGATCACCTTGTTTAATACCCCTTGTTGCCTTGAAGAAACCTACAGGATTTCCATTAACAAGTACTGAAAAGTAGGCTTGTGACAGGTTATTCATAACAGCTTTTAAAAAATTCCCTTTAAAACCAAACTTAATCAAAATCTGTTTAAGAAAATTCCATTTAATTCTATCAAAAGCTTTTCTTAAATCCAATTTAAGAATGCAATTCGGTGTTCTGTATTTCTTATCTAAAAATCTAATCATTTCTTGTAGATACAATATATTATCCGAGATGTCACTGTTTTTCATAAATGCAGTTTTGTTAGGGGAGATCAGATTTTCCATGTGAGGTTTCAACCTCTCCATTAACACTTTGGAGCAAATCTTATTTAACACATTTGATAAGCTGATTGGCCTAAAATCCTCAAATGAGCATGAAGTTGGTTTTTTTGGTATAAGAGTAATCCAAGTACTAGATATTCCCCGAGGAATTTCAGAACCAGCAATAAATTTGTTAACAGCTTCAATAAAATCATGTTTAATTATAGGCCAGCATTTAGTATAGAACTTAGATGAAAATCCATCTGGACCTGGACTGCTCGTCTTATTTAAACTTTTAATGACATAATGTAGCTCTGATTCTGAGACTGGTGTGGCTAGAGCTTGATTATCATTAGTTATTTCAGGTATTTGACTTAAAAAATGTGAACAGTAGGTGTCATCAGTAACTAGATCAGGTTCAGTTAGCAAATCCAAGAAATAATCAATTGCTTCCTTTTGAATGTCTAACTGGGAATTGATCCATTGTCGTGCCCTATTTTTTATTTTAGTTATCTGCAGTTTACAATTTCTTTCTTGCACAACTTTGTGAAAGAAAGATGTGTTGTTATCCCCAAGGTTATGCCATCTTAATCTTGCTTTTTGTTTCCAGTATTTTTCCTTCTCTTTTAAAGCCTTAAGCAGTAAAGCATTTTTCTCATTGAGTTTTACACGCTCCATGGTTGAGGGGGTCAAGTCATAATTAATTTCCTGAATTCTTAAGGCCTCCTCATCCATTTTAACATTCAAGTCAATATTTCCAAAGTTATCTCTGTTCCAAGTTTTTAGAACTTTCTTAAGCCTGATCAATTTTAGATAGAATCTTAACAGACCTGTTCCAGCCATAGGAGATTCCCAACTATCACTAATCACTCTAGTGAACTCATTTCTTTGAAACCAGTCATCAATAAATCCAAATGGCTTAGGGTTGGAGGAGGTCAGATTGGAAACCTGAAGAAGAAGGGGGGCATGGTCAGAGGTTTGCCTATTTAAGATTTGGATCGAAGAGGTTGGAAATTTAGATAGCCACAAAATTGTACTTAGGCCTCTGTCTAATCTTTTAGAAGTAGGGTTCCTTAACCTCGAGTTACACCATGTGAAAAGGTTTCCTACCGTATTAATTTCTTGAATTCCATTAGAGTTGATCCAGGAGTTAAAATCTCTGATACTTCCTAAGGCTGGAAAACTAGGGCCTCTATATTCAGTTAGTGAAGTTATTGAGTTAAAATCTCCTATGAAAATAGTATCACCCTTAGGAATAGACTGCAGTTCCGACCATAAAATCTTCCTACCATCTCTATTCCTAAGAGCATATATAAAAACTGCCTCCATAAGCAAATTAACAGAATGATGTGAAATAGTAACATGCATAAACTGTTCATGATAGGATAGCAGAGAGATGGATAAAGAGTTAGTCCACATAAGCCAAATCTTCCCATTAGGCAAAGTCAAATTATGTGTGAAGGATAGTTTCTCCATGTAAGCTTGACACTGAGTATTATCATGCATAGGTTCAATAATACACAAAAGCTGGATTTTCTTTAGTTTGCATAAATTAGACAGCCTTAACATTGAAGTGTCCATTCCTTTAAGATTCCACACAAGGAAATTAACGTTAAGATTTGCTATCATTGTTCACATGATTTATTACTTTTTGTAGCTGATCTAAGCATCATTTTGTTTAACTGGCTTAGGTAGTTGTTTTTTTTTAGATTTAGACTTACCTTGGTTGTTACCTGGGAGAGAAGAACAGGTGGTATTCTGATGTTCATACATAATCTCCTCCATAGGCATTGATGTCTCAGCTAACACTTCTTTTTCCTTAGAGCAGGAGTCAGGTACCTGCAAAAACTGAAAACCAATTTGCCATCTTTCCAGGCTGGGAGAGTGAATTTTTGTGGTTAGGGCTATACATAGGTACTGAAAAGGAGCCAATCTGGATATCACCTTTAGCATATGCCAGTAACATTGGCTTAGATATTGCTGTGTCCTTAAGCAGCCTCGAGATAGAAATATCTGGAAACTCAGGAGACTGACAAATATTGCTAGAAGTGCACACAGTATCCTGATTAACCAAAAAGAGGGAATTGGGTGGAGGGTTGTGGTTCAGGTCTTTAGAGGTTCCTTCCATAACAACATTATCTTTCTCTGGGAGGTGTTGGTCTTCCAACGAGTCAAGTATCAGAGGTGGTTTATCAAATTTCTTACCAGTAGCTTGCCATAGGTACTGGGGTAAATTATGATCTAAGTTAGTATCCTGAGTTCTATCATTGGTACTCTGGAAGCTAGCTTTACACTGAGACATAGAATGACCTAGTTTCACACAGTGATCACAGTAGAGAGGGATGTCCTCATATTCAATTTGATATTTCCTGTTGTTAGTCACAGAGCCCAGCCTGATGTAACTACTCAGTGGTTTTTGGAGATCTATTTCAACACAAAATTTAATTGCTGATGGTCTTGTTAGCATATCTATGGCTAGATCATTTTTAATGAAACTGCCTATCCTGTTCCCTATTGCCTCTATAGAAGCTGAATTATAATAGTATAAGGGAACCTCCTTGATAGTGCACCAGACAGGAACTATTGGTGATTCTCTATGTGTTGAGAATTCAGGGGTCCATTTAAGCATTTTAAGGGAAATCCCATTGAAGTTCCAGACGCATTTCATCCAACATCTCTGATAATCATTTATTTGCTCAAATCTAATTAGAACATACTTATAATCAAGAGAGCCTAGCTGATACTTACCTTCAAAACTGACAGTTTTGAAAGCCTGCTCCAGATGTTCCATTGAAAGTCTGCCTCTTGTAAACTTACCAACCAGAGTGTTCGCATAATGGGCAGATAGAGTAGCTATTTGATCTTCAGAATATAAGCAAGAGGGCTCCCTTAGGTGTTGGGATTTAGGAACGAGCTCTGGATTGCTAGGTAAAGTTTTCGAAAGAGGTGGAGATTTTTTTTAGAGTACCGCAGCAAAGGTTTTAGGGGGGAATTGGTTGACAGTAGGTACCGCCATCACAGTCGGCATGGCCGATGGGGTTACCGATGCAGTACCAATCCGACGGTTCTAGCCGTTACCGGCAAAAAGAAAAAGAGGTTTTCAGAGATCGTTGTTTCAGAGTATTTTTCAGAGACCGTGTTTAATATTATGGTTACTAGTGAAATCAGATAATCTTGTAATGTTTGACAAATAAGTGAAATAACACGATTGTGCCACAAAATTTTAACATATTCGTAATTTGGTCGTTTAATTAATTCATTTAGTGTCGTAAATATTTGTTCTAATTTTGGAACTTATTAGAAATTATGTATATATGTTCCAAGAGCGACGACACGCAAAAGAAAAATGACACATTGTGCCATAATTTCGCAACAAATTAAGATTATGTCGTATAAAAGTGCCATTTTATTAAAGTGTCATAAATAATTTGTCATAATAATGAGACATTATAGAAAGTGTTGCATATATGTCACAAGAAAGATGACACATCAAAGAAATGACACAATTATGACACAATTTCGCAACAAACCAATGATTGTGACACAGTTTTGTGACATTTTACTAACTTGTTGCGAATGATATGTCATAATATTGAAACACTAAATAGTTTGTCGCATATATGTCACAAAAAATATGGCATAGCAAATAAATAACGTAAAAATATCACAAATAACGACACATTGACATAAGTGTGACAAATTTACGACATCTACACATTGGTCACATGTATATATGTCGCAAAAGGTCAAGTTTCTTGTAGTGTCATCATCGATACAAGGGCTTGGACATGCTCTTCTAGTTTAAGGGAGTGAGTGGGTTCTTCCAATATCTTGGTCCTTGACTGGATTCCGAATTGGCACGTACCATTCGCTATCTCCTCAAAAAGGACTATAGCTTTGGGCTCTTGTTTGCTATTTGTCCGTTGCACGTGACATTCACCATCTTTATATCATCGTTATAGAGGCTCTCAAAGAAATAAAATACTAGATCCCTCTTTTTCATTGGATGATACATGCAACTTGCTAACAACCTCTTGAAGAGTTCCCAATATTCATAGAGGGACTCACTGGGAAGCCGTGAGATGTTTGACAAATGTTTCTTCAAGCTGGTAGACTTGGAAATGGGAAAATACTTCTCTAATAATCGGTGCTTCATGTCTATCCAAGACGTTATACATCTCGGTTGGAGGTAATACAACCAGTACTTTACTGCATCTCGAAATGGGAACGAGAAGGACCGTATGTTGTAGTCTTCCTCCGAGACTCTCGACGGTTTCATATTTGTGCAGACCAAATAGAACTCTGACAAATGCTTGTTGGAGTCCTCACCGGCTATCCCATAGAATGTTAGAATGCACTGAATCATACCACTCTTTGACTCGCAAGTCACATTTTACGGAAGGGGTGGGAAGACAATACAGAGGGATTGATTCTCCAAGTTAGGAGCCATCAACTCCCTCAGAGTTTTGTTGTCCTCTGTAATGATCTATCTCTCTCTCTCTCTACTTCCAAGTCAACTGTTTGCTCTTGCGGAACTACCTCACTAACCATTCTCCTCATCCTTTGTCGTCTACATGTGTTTTTCGGTAAGTAGTGTAAGGCTCCTTGGTTAGTGGTACAAGTATATACCATAAACTAGAAGGAATGCACTACTAGTCCACAAAGAAACACTAGCTCACAAGTTAGGCAAAAACAAGAAAAGCTATTAAAGTGCTCTACACAATAACGGGAAAATTCTAGTTTTATGGCTACAGTAGCCAAAAACAACTTCAAATGTGGAGAACGCATTCTGCAAATGCGTTCTCCAGCATGCAGATTTTTTTGTTGACTTTTCTTGAGGACGCCATTGCCTAATGCGTCCTCTCCTATTTATTTGTTTTTTTATTTTGCATTATGAAATTCTAAGTTGGTGAAGCCCACGTTGTCACGTAGCGAGGACGCATTCCGTGAATGCATCCTCCAATCTGTGTTAAAATCGCTAGAACCCATTTAGATCTTCATCTTCTTCTTCCTTTCCTTCCCGAGCCTTCACCACCATTCTGCTTCTCCGCCTTTGCGCCGCTGGTTCTCCGGTATTCCGCGCCAATCTCCACCTCCTTCCCGACCTCTGCGCAATTTCGTGTCCATCTTCGCCTACTTTTGGCAATTTCCTCGCAAGTTTGGTTATTTTTCATAGGTCTTCAATTTTCTATTTTCTTACGTTGTATGTTTTTTTGCTGATATTTATATTGGTTTTTTGGTTGTTGCCAAACACGTCCATCGTTGAAGAGCTTAGATTTTTCCACCGTTGACCGCCGCTGACCGCCACTTTGGTCACATTGTCCGTGAGTCTCAGACACCCGCCCAGTCAATTTTTCATTTTCTTAAAGCTAATTGAACCTTACATGATTTTACAAATGTGTGAAACGATTACGTGTGAGTTGTTCTAGAAAATTTGTTGTTGAATTTTGTGTTACATTATAATTTGTGGAGAACCCAAAATAATTTTGTTAATATGAATGTGTTGTATGATTGTGTGTAGTTTAAACAATTATGTTTTGTCCGATGCTATGATAGCGTTTAATGCTGATGCATGACTATGTGAAGTAATTATGTGAATTGTTTACTGATTAATGTATTAAGTTTGTAGTAATAGTTTTATTATTGTGGCAGAGTGGAGCACATGCTTGAGGATACAATGAAAAGGAATATCGAATGAAAAGGAATTAAAAGTTATGTATTTGTATAATGCAGTTGTACGATGTTTTTGACGGTGTATATGTACAAAGGGGGTCAGATTAAGTTTGATTTGACTGTGGGTGTGTATTATGATCCTCCAATACCGGAGCGGACGTGACTCTCGAGAGGAGGTTGAACCACTCCGAGTTAGTTGATTTAATCGTCACAAGACTTGGCATTGCAAGTGAGTGGTATATGTTAAAAATATATTACCGCTGTCCTAAACTGATTGGTTCGGCCGTATACTATCGGTGTTATAATGTGGAAGATGATGAGTCAACCGCATTCTTCTTCAACATTGTTGATCGATTGTCGTTGTCTTCAGCGGATTTGTACATTGTTACAGAAAAGTTGACAAGCACTAATGACGGGGCACAGCCAAGCACGTTCATGTCGTTATTGAGCAACATGTAGAACTTTACCACTGTACCAAGTTTACCACCACCCGTTCATCGCCGAGGCTTTAAAATTGGTGAGTCCAGCCAACCTGGTGCATATGTTCACGAGGATTACGCTCAGGCGTCCACAAGTGGTGGTATCTATAATATGAACCATGACGAGCCGAATGTCTTCAATGATGATTATGTGGGTGACATTGGCGACCATGTTGTTCGGCATGTTGGTAGCGAAGATGATGGTAAGGAAGCTGAACTTGAGGGTGGAAGTGAGGATGATCGTTCCTTATCAACATATTCGAATCCTGGAGACGACGATGAACAAGTGGTGTGCACGAACAATGTATCCACGTCGTTTTATATTCTGGCGAATCCTAATACACAGGCCTACTATAGGGATTATGGGGGCCCTGATGAGGATAGCTATGGCCCAACTCATTTTGGTGTCGGAGTTTCTACTTATGTTCAAGAGACTGGTGAAGTGGAGTTAGGTATACGATTACAGACGAAGCTGGAATTGGTTGAAGCTACTTCTAGGTGAAGTTCCATGATGAACAGGGAACACAGAGTCATGGAGAGCAGGTCACGCACATGGTATGCGAAATGCAAGGACATTGTCGAAGGAATTGGTATTTGTCTTTGGGTTGCGAGAACTACCAAAAAGGCTTCACATGGCATGTGGGAGATCACCAAATGGGCAAGTAGCCATGGGTGTGTTGGTGCTGGTCGATCTACGGGTAACAATAATCTGACATCGGTGATGATTGCCCGTTCAATTCGCCACCACATTGATGTAAACCCTTCATACACAGTGAAAGATGTACAAGCTCAAGTCAAGACGGAGTTCAATGTCACCCTTTCCTATAAGAAGGCGTCGTATGCTCGATAGAAGGCAATTGACATGGTATTTGGAACTTGGGAGAAATTATTTGAATAGCTGCCAACGTATATGGATGAGCTTGTTAGGGCTAATCCGAGCACCGTTGTTGATTGGGCTGACGTACCTGACATAATACACGAGCACGGGTGTAGGAAATTTAAATTTGTGTTCTGGGCATTTGGTCAGGCAATTGAAGCCTTTCGCCACTGCAGGCCAATTATTAGTATGGATGACACTCATTTGAGAGGTGCATACAAGGCCATAATGCTAGTTTCCGTGACGTATGACGCGAATGACTACATGATCCCCATCGCTTACGCAATTGTTGACGCCAAAATGAATGAAAGTTGGAACTGGTTCATGCAGAGACTACATCTTTACGTTGTTGGTTGTGATAGCAGACCAATCTGTATCATATCAGATAGGAATGATGGAATTATAAATGCAATTAAACATATGGAGGAGTGGATGGAGCCAGCTGGATACCACCGATTTAGTCTGTGGCATTTTCTGTCCAACTTCCTTACTGCTAATGGTGAGAGGTTTAAGAATGCGCTTATGAAGACTCTGATTTGGCAGCTTGGTGGTGCCAGACGAGAGAGCAAGTGGAGGGAGTACAAGGAGGAGCTGGAGAGTACAGATCAATATGCTTGGGTTTGGTTGGTACAACAAGATAGCAGTAAGTGGTGCCTTGCCTTTGATGATGGTGATCAACGTTGGGGAATTCTCACAATAAATTTGTCAGAGAGTTTTAACAATATTTTACGGCGCACACGTCATCTCCCGATAACAACTTGTGTCAAAGCGACGTTCGAGCAAACAGTTGAAATGTTTGCCCAAAGGGTAATGGAAGCCACGAATTGGAGGTACTTTCCTTATTCATTACAGTTCTTTATGTATTCACAGGCCAGTTTCTAGATTCTAAATTCTTGTTCATTTGTCTAGGTCCGTGTTTTCGAAGAGGAATTGGAAAAAGTTTTAGAAGCAAGACACATGGGCACAGGGACATATCGTCACCTTGTTTGGCCATGTGTCGCAGACTTATAGGGTTGTGACAAGGAACATTGATGGGAGCATTAGTGAAAGACAGTACACAGTCAAATACCGGAGAAGGGAGTGTACTTGTCGCGAATGGCAAATATTTCATTTCCCTTGTTTCCATGCCTTGGCCGTCTGTTGGCATAGGCGTGACGATCCTGCTAGTCTATGTGACAGGGTTTATCACACGACCACCTATGTGCAACCATATAGTCATGCATGTACGAAATCCATCACTTTGGCAATGTGCCCGTTGGAGTTTGATTCCTGATGCTGAAAATTTTTGTAGTAGGAGGTGTGGTCAATTTGCGGAGAGAAGGATAAGGAATCAGATGGATTAGCAGGTGCCGGGTGAATCTAGAGGCATCCGTAGGAGAGGTCGTGCTTAGTGTTCTATTTGTAGTGTGGTGTTCGTGGGATATGCTAGAATATGTATCACATGATGTAGTATTACTTGTATTTGAGAAATATGTATCACATTATGTAGTATTACTTTTATTTGTGGAATATGTATCACATGATGTAGTATTACTTTTTTTTGTGGAATATGTATCACATGTTGTAGTATTACTTTTATTTGTGAAATATGTATCACATGGTGTAGTATTACTTTTATCTGTGCTATTTTTCAACAATTAATTTTGACATGTGTTAATAATTGTTAACATGGACGAACAATGTATCATCCAGGACCCAATGAGGAGGATTTGTTGTACCTCCATTAGGAGCACCGTGCTCGTGCACTGTACAACTGACATTTAGAGGATGAGACATTACAGGTGAGGCGGTGCGATAGGGCATGCTGGACCGATCAAATGCCTGTACGAGTTATGCAGTATGTACGTGAAGCAGGATTTTAGGGACTCCTGGATTCCGCACCAATACACATTGACCATTCCCTTATCACTTCCCTAGTGGAGCGTTGGCGATCGGAGATGCACACATTTCACCTACTGATGGGGGAGGCTACGATCACTTGGGAGGATGTAGGGATCCTGTGGTGTCTTTCAATCGATGGCATCCCAGTCACAGGTGTAGACACTACTAGGCATATAGAGGACTGGCAGAGAGTGTGCACAGACTACCTGGGTGCTACACTAGACCCCAGTTCCATCAGAGAGGGTCGTATTAGGGCCATCTGGTTGGGAAACTTATTGCACAGTCCGTTCCCCACTGATCCCACTGAGGTACAATGTCAACAGCGGGCTAAGGTTTTCATTCTACTGCTAGTTGGGGGAATGCTCATGTCAGACACGTCCGGCCACCTTATCCCATTGTTCTACTTGTCAGTACTGATGGATTTAGGTGCAGCACATCAGTATAGTTGGGTGAGTGCCATTCTGGCACACTTGTACCGGTGCTTATGTGACGCTGCACTCCCACAAGTTAAATCCATATCTGGGCCACTTGTCTTGCTACAGGTAAAATTTTTGGTCAATCTAGTCATGTGTACATAATGTCCATAATATTACTTTATATTACATTTAATTATATTTATTGGCAGTTGTGGGCATGGGAGCACATACCATCCATCCGAATTACCGGTGCACTACTAGTAACAGTAACGATGAGTGCTCTTGGGTCCCGGTACGTGTCGAATTAGTCAAGAGACACTCGTTTCAAACCACAGGCAATACCAACAAATGGCTAATATAATTCACTCTGTTCCTCATAGGTGGAGAGCTCGGTACGATTTATCACAATCACCGATGCATGTTTTGAAAGTGTACCGCAATCAGCTCACATCTCTCAATGATAATCATGTATAGGCCAATTCAGATTATGATTTTTTGACTTCGTGGGAAAAATGGTTTTAGTTACCTAACTGCAACACATGCATGTTGTTTCAGTTTATTTGGCAGCCATACACGGAGGATGTCGTGGAACAACTCCCGTGTTAATGTACAGCTGGTAGCAACAATTGGCTACTTTGCTTTGACCTCATTTGCTGGCATGTCGTAGAGTATCATTATGCACATCGTGTTCTCAGGCAGTTCGGCCTAATCCTGCTAATACCCACCCAGTTGGTCAGTAGAGATGAGTATAAACTGCTTCATGCTAGAGACTGTTGAGGAAGGTCTGGCATGGATTGGCATGTCGAACTGAGAAGATATCTCGATGCTTGGGAACATCGATCCGATTAACAAGTAAACACACTTGGGGTGTGCGGATCCATACATACCCAGTCATGAATACATTAAGTGGTACTTTCGCAGGACGGTGACCATGATTGATTAGCCAAAACAGCCTCTAACAAATACAGAGGGTTTCCATGGAGATGGTGCAACTATGGAGTATATGGTATTTCCTACATTTCTAATATTGTTAAGAAATAATACTTTGGATTTCCTCAAAATTATTATCTAACATATTCTCATTTCTGTAGTTGCAGGCAATGACCGAGTTGCGCATCATGTCAGATATTAATTTGGATGAATGTCCCCCATGTTTCATGAGCGTTATTAGGGGAATGCATGTTGTCACACGTAGTCTTCAATATGCGCATCAGCCCTCTAGACTTCACTATTATTAGCCGTTTGTGCACTGTGAGGAGCCTCCCCCTGGTGTGAGATATACTGACATGAGAAGCCACCGTCCAACTCCACCTGGTTGACATGGAGGTCGGAGGCCGCGTGCTCGGGGCCATACAGAACACATTGGTTCATCACAAGCTGGACCCACACAAGCGAGTCCAGCGATTGGCGGACCATCACATGGTGGACCCTCACAGTATGACATGGCTACATCAGATTTCACTGCATATCGTACTCCCACTACTAGTCATGCCGGACCATCACACTGGGGAGCCTCCCAACATGACACGACTACAGCTGATTTCACTGCATATGTCACTCCCATAGCTAGTCATGCATATATGTCGCCTACCGCTCCATTAGATACATGTAGTGTTCCACGTGTCCATTATGATTCGAATCAAGAGGCAGAAGACAAAATGGAGGAGGAAATGCCAGAGGGAGCTCCACGTGAGAAAGTACATGTACCTACTGAGATGGCTGTTCCACGACGGACATCCAGGACCATACGTCCTCCCCCGTGTAGAACGGGTGGAAAGCTTTGTAGAGGTCGTCATTAGGACATTACATGTCATTCAGCACTCATTTGCATTACGTTTCACACGTATTGTTTGGCTACTGTACATTTCTGCTAATTTGTATTCATTATAACTATGCAATAATTCATTCCTACACCTATATTCAATACAAGTTAAAAAATTTCAAATCACACGATCCTAATTTATCGTTACACTAATTTTAATAATATCATCAAACAAACACAAGTCTACTTATGCGCAATCTTCACTGAAAATAAGTATATGAAAAATAATAAAGTATACATTGCTGCATTCAAGGATAATTTATAACTTAAATTCCCAACTCATTTTGAAAAATACGCTTTTGTTGAATTCAGGACACGATTTAAAAAAAATTCAAGACACGTCCTCTAACGAAACCTGTACGAGTTGCGGATTTTTCCTCAAACAAGACGTTATTATAATTTTCTAATATATTTTTCCAAAAAGTACAAGAGCAAACATTTAACACAGCTATACTCAACAAAAAATAATCTGAAATTTCTGGGAATAAATAATAATTTTTCTGGACCAAAAATTTAATCACGCAATAAAAAATATGACCAAACTGAGATAAATTACCTGGAATAAAACAATTTCATGTAATCAGTTTTTGGAAATTAAAATTTTCTGGAATAAAATAAATAGACCAAAAAACACACTAAATAGAGGACGTATTCTAAGAATGCGTCCTCTCCATTTTCAACGAAAATTAAATTTGCAAATTTGAGGACGCATTCGTATAATACGTCCTCTATTTTTCCAGCGAAAAAAAAACATAACTGAGGACACATTCCAAGAAGGCGTCCTGTAAATAGTCATAAAAAGGCCACATTGAGGACGCATTCCAAGAAAGCATCCTCTAAATAATCAGAAAAAAAAACCACATTGAGGACGCATTCCACGAATGCGTCCTCCACCCTCATGTCCAGATTTGCCAACAACCACAACTGCATCTAATTTTCAAATTTCATGCTTGTTAAAATCAAGAACTCCACAATAACCAACTAAAACTACAAAAAAAAAAGAAGAGAAGAAGCACAAACTAATTCTACCAACTAGTTATGTAAGCTAACAATCAGATTAAGAATAGTCAGCTGTGTCAACATTTGACCCGCACCCACTGGGGTTTTAATCTTGTGGGATAATTACCTACAAGATGCGTTTCAAAGATAGAAATTTATAAGTTTCTCCCGTACTCACTACTAACCACTATAGGGTGGCTAGTGGCAGGTCCAGGGTCGTCCACAAAGATACTAGAATTTGAGGGTTAGCTCTACACAAATCACAATTGGGCATCACTCCGATGGTGTATTGGGAATAGCTAATGCTTAAGAACAAGTAATTGGGGGGTGTTGTGTCTAACAAATTACTGAGCATGCAAGCAAATATATTAAAACTATAATTAGTTAGTCTTAGGAATATTTTCATAACATGACCAATTAATGACTTTGATCCTAGATTCTATTACATGTAAGACATTTAAACCTATATCATGCCTATGTCACATAGTGTGGAGTGGCTAGGAATCCCAATGTCTCTCACACAAAGGTTCATCTCCCCTAAAGAACCAACTCAACGCCTCCGTAATTAGGGAATGTGTATCGACCCCTTACGATACCACAATTCATTCCTTGTCATCTCACTCTTGATGCTAACGTGCCCCCGCTTAAAGGAACTAAGCCTTGCGTAGGTTTCATCCGTTGGATACGAGAGTGAGAACAATACGTCCTGGGCATTCCACTATGGACACCAACCCTAGGGCTAAAGAGGAAAATGAATTAGCATCTCATGATGACTCTAGGGTTGCCACGACCCTAGTTGCTACAAACTAGAATGCTTATCTATCGGGGGTAAGCCAAGGGTTTCCACTCGTTAGGAATTAGTCTAGTGCTCCTAACATGCAATCACTCACACAACTAGCCAATTAGAATTAGAGTCCAACGATTGAGTCGGTATTCTCAAGGTAGCATGAATGCACTCGTCTCCTCGATACTCTCGAGCTTACAATAGCCCTAATCTAACACTCCCAAGATAGCATTTTATCCTAGCACAATATCATACTATGTATGAATATATGGATGCATCATAACACATAACATGGGATAAATCTTACAAGAATGTAAACTACAAATCAAGTATACATCTTCATTAGACATAAATAAATAGGGTAATTTAAAATCTCGCAAAGTCAAAATCAAGTTATGAATACAAATATTACCCCAAGAAAATATCTACTCTAGAGACATTAAATCCAAAGCAATCATTGGATTTAATGCCATAAGGAAAAAAACTAGAAAAATTAATAAAAAGAGGAGATAGCCTTCTTCTTCCTACCTACTACAATAATGACTACTTAGTTCTTAGTTCTCCCTAGTTAAAATCTAGAAGACTAAAGGTGGCTTATGTAGTTAGGAAACCCTAATAGCCACGCTATCACGGGGCGTGCAATAGTGTACATCATGTCCAGTATAGCCCATGCAAAAGAAAGCGGGCCACGGAATGGAGGCATTCTTGGGCTGTTCTTAGCGCACAGGATGTTCAAATGTGCGTGTCTCACAGTCTGGAGCTTCTCCGCCATTTTTTGAGTGCAGGATGTGTAAGATTGCACATCCCACGACATGGACCCTTAATTCCACAATTTTCTGAGTGTGCGGACCGTGTAGGATTGCACGGCCCGTGGGTTGGCCTTCAGCTTCTCGGAGCAAGGCATGGAATTGGCCGTGAAAATCTACACGGCCTGTGCCAGTCTTCAATTCTTCTGGACTTAGCTATTTTTCTTCAGCTCATCCATCCAATACCACAGTTTTGGCTTGTGGCCTTCAGTCTTCTACCATCCTTGTTAATGGCCTTCTAAAAATAGTCTGAAGTGTCCACGAGCAATCTACAAGTAAAGCTCACAAAAATGGATCTAGATGCTCGTGGGGACATAAAATCCATTAGACATAAAGTAGGCTACAAAATGAGGGATTTAGATATGAAAACCACAAATGAACATTTAAATCCCGTACAATGTAAAGCTACCTAAATCTAGCAATCTACCACACAAAAGATAATAAAAGAGATGTTAAATGCTTTGGAAAATACATGCATTTGACGTCTCATCAACTCATCAATTGTGCTGTTGACTGAACTCAAAATGACAAATATGCCCTCAACCATTTCAGCTTATATATTTTTCCCATTTTACCCTTCTTGTTTCCACAAACAACCACCAGCTATTGCCCACCCCAATCACCATCCATCGCCCACCTCAACCACCACAACTACCCCGTCTGCCACCACCTCTGCCACGACCACCACCACCTACCACCACCACCACCTGTGCCACCACCAGCCATCACCTCTGCCCCACATCACCACTTTTCGTTGCCAGCTTCCATCGCTAGCCACGACAACCAACCCATAAACCTGTACCCCATCGCCGCTCACGGCTTGCCATCCAGCCCGCCACTAGCTAGCCCACCACCACCCTACTCCAACCCTCCGCCGCCCGGGCCTCAATTTGCTCTTGTAGCCGCTCCTGCCCTTCACCCCCACTGCAGCCCTCTATTGGGGCTCAATATGCTCCCGTTGCCACTCTATCCCTCCACCCCGTGGCCTCGATTTGCTCCCGTCGCCGCTCCACCTAGCCTCTCCAGCTAATAGCTTCAGCATTGCCAACCCCGCTCCAAAGCTCCCAGATCTATTAAGAAGCTGATGACGATGGGAAGAAGAAAATGGGCAATGGGAGTGGTAGGGCGGAGTCGAAGAAGAAAAAGGATAGTGGCGGCGGAGTGGTTGTGGTTTGTAGAGAAAGGATGGAGTGGAAGAAGAAAAGGGATAGTAGTAGCGGGAACCTCCGCGACGGAGGGAAGAAGAATGGAGCAGTGGAGTGGAAGAAGAAAATGAGGGTAATAGTTTTTTTTGGCAGGGGTAAAATTTTCATTTCATTAAAATCCAGCCAATTCTGGCATTTACAATTGAAGTCAACGGCTCTCAGGGTTATATTCGTACATACATTGCAAAGTTAGAATTATTTTGACATTTTCTTATTTTACAGGGTTATATTTGCACTTCCAGCACAAACTCAAGGTTATTATTATACTTACTCAATTTGTTTTTGAAAGTCGAAGGTTCGTTTTAGTAGGATCAGACGAATGAGGAAAATATGAATTTTTTTATAGAAATTGAACATTGTGTTATGATTTGATGCATTAAATAAGAATTGCATTAAATTTTCATTCTCCATGAATATTTTTCTCCTTCCACAAATATAAGGAAGGAAGTCTTTCCTCTCATCAAAATTCTTATTTGAGAAAAGTGCATATATAACCCTATATAATTGATGAAAGTGCATATATAACCCTGCGATAATGAAAGTGCAGATATAACCCTGCGATAATTGAAAGTGCAAATATAACCCTGGTCAGTCAATGCCGGAATAATGACTTTAGGGTTATATTTGCACATATGTATAATAGTTAGGGTTATAATTGCACATATGTATAATAATTAGGGTTATATTTGCACCAAAAAATAACTCAGAGTTATATTTGCACTTTCTCCAACATACAGGATCATATTTGCATATTACCCTTCTTATTTTTAATAAATTGCAATGAGTGAAAAAACCATATAAAATTTCCAAAATCAATGAAAATTCATATCCTAGAGAAGCTGTTAGACTTGTTCTAGGTGGTCTTGTGTGAGCCCAGTTGAAGATCCAAAACAAACCGGCTCTCTAACTATGGATTAAAATGTAATTATATACTATTATGAAATAAACATATAAATCTGTCTATATCATTAGAAAAAAACAAAAGTTAACTTTTTAAACTTCACTCTTAATCATTTTTCAGTCAGCGATTTACGTTGACTATGAAATTTTTAATAAAGTTAAGAGCCAATTATGCCGTTCTTTTTTAAGGCGATTAGGTGATGCACTGATGTAACATCCTAAACTATTACTTGATCTTCCATATTTTAAAAAACAAATTATAGACCTGTCTAATGTTGACGCAATACTGAGACTACAATATAAAGTTTCAGTTTGTCTTCTTCCTGAAATAAATTTATCTGATTTTTATTTTTTAATAATAAAAGGAGTATATCCATGGTTGCAAAGGAATCAATCAATGAGTTGTTAAAAATAATAGGAATCGTGCTTATAGAGTTATTGAGAGCTTGAATTAGACGTCGGGGTGAAACAGAAAGTAAATGGCACGGGATTTTTTTCCCGAAGCTGTTAGCTGAACGTATACAATTTACGTAGATACAGTATATGAGAAAAAGGAGAGTATGCAAATGAATGGGGCAAAATTCGGCGCCCTGTTATGAGAAAAACAAAAGAAAAAAGTGTCTTTATAATCCTACATACTTCACGTAAGTGCCAATATAATCTTTCAGTGTTTGAAAGTGCCAATATAACCTTACCTAGTTGACATAAGTGCAAAACTACCCATTCCGATCAATTTTAGCCGGAATTCAGTGGAATTACTATTTTAACCCTTTGAAAATATTGAAAAAAATAAAATTACATTTATGCCCTATTTTCTTCATTTCCCCTATTTTCTCCTTTTTCTCCTCTATTCTCCTCTTTCTTCCCTGACTTTACCTCTCCCTTTCTTCTCCTCTGTTCTCGCCGATGCCGTTCGGTGGTCATTCAATCGGGTCACATCGTCCGTTCAATTGCTTGAAGGAGAGGGCGTGATGGTGCTGGTGTTGGTGGCTTGAGGGAGAGGGATTGTTGGTGGTGGTAGTGGGGGCTGGGTTTAGATCTAGGGTTTCAAGGTGGTGGTAGTGGGGGCTGGGTTTAGATCTAGGGTTTCAAGGCGGTGGTGAGGGTTTCACGGTGAGGCTAGGGGTGAGGTTATGGGATTGGGTTTCACGGTGGGAGGAAGAGGTGGTAGCGGCGGGACTAGGGATGGTGACGATATTGGCCGAAGAGGAGGTGGCAACGGGGCTAGTGACAAGGGCTTTAACGGTAGGGCTATGATGGTGGTGGGATTGGCCAGGGACGAGATGGCAACGGGGCTGGTGACGAGGGTATAACGACGTGGCTATGATGGTGGCGGTATTGGCCGGAGAGGAAGAAGCGACGGGGCTGGGCAGTTTCAAGGCTGGGATAGGGCTGGTGACGACGGGTTTAACAGTGGGGCTAGGTGGTAGTGGTGGTTTGCTAGAGGAGGTGGTGGTGGTGGCCAGGCGAGAGGTGGTGGTAAAGGCTGGCTGGAGGTGATGGTGGAAGTCTGGCAGGAAGTGGTGGTAGGGGCTGGCTGGTGGTTGTGGTAGTGGTGGCCAAGCGAGAGGTGTTGGTGATGGCTGGCTGGTGGTTTTGTAAGAGGCATGGCAGGAAATGGGTGGCGATGGTGATAGGGGTTGGCTGGTGGTGGTGATGCCCTAGGGGTGGAAGTGGTGGTGGCTGGCTGGTGGTGGTGGGGCCCTGCTGTTGGAAGTGGTGGTGGTGGCAGTGGCCAGGTGGGAGGTGGTGGTCATGGCTGGATGGCGGTGGTGGTGGTGGAGGCCTGGCGGGAAGTGTGGCGGGAAGTTGTGGTGGTGGTGGCTTGAGGTAAAAAATGTCCAAACACTTATAGGGTTTAAGTTAAAGGGCATTTTAGTCATATTTTATGTGGTCAACACCGGTTAACGCCGAAAATAGTGTATTAGGGTTATATTGGCACTTATGCCAACTAGTTAGGGTTATATTTGCACTAAAAATTATCTGAGGGTTATATTGGCCCTTACTCAAGTAGATATGATTATATTGGCACTTATCCCAAAACAAAATTAAGGAAATAAAGTTTCATAAGCTGACACAGACTTCTGTACTCCTGAGTCCTCTCCATTCTCCTTATAATGCCATAAAACAAAACAGAGAAAAGTACTATTCCCTCCGGTTCTCTAACATTGCCTCACTTTCTTTATTGGTAGGGTTTTTTAACATAGGCTCATTCCCTTTTTGGAAAAATTTAGATTGTTTTCATCCACTCAATTTACTTTTTACACTTTGAATGCATTCTCCACCACTATATCTACTTTTTCTAAATCCAAGTGCCAAAAGTAAGTAAGCTAATGTTAGTGAACTGGAGGGAGTATATAACGCTACATACTTCACATAAGTGCAAATATAACTTTTTGATAATTGAAATTGCCAATATAACTCTAGATAGTAAGTGAAAGTGCAAATATACCAATTTCAACAGATTAGGCTGGAATTTAATGAAAAGACTATTTTACCCCTTTGAGAAAAAGGGAAAATGATGAATTTACTATTATACCCCTAATAACTCCAATATTCTTCTTCCTCTTTTCTTCTCTCCCCAAAACTTATTTTCTTCTTCTTCAACGATTTTTCCGGCGAACTTACTTTACCTCTATTATTATGTTTCCCCAAAATTGAAAACCCTAACCCAAATCCTAAAATTATTCACTAGTGACACATAGAGGCTCAATCGCGATGTCGTTCAATCGCCGACGCTCCTTGTTCGTTCGTCATTCAATCGCTGACACTCCTTGTTCGTAATGTCGTTCCATCACCAATGCTCTTTTTTCGTTTTCCATGACACCCTGGTGGCAGGCTGGCTGGAGGGGGTGAGGGTGTGAGGGTGTGACGGGGGATGGATAAAGGGGGTAGGGTGGTGGCGGGGTTTGGCTCGGGGGTTGGGGTGGTGGCAGGGGTGACTGAAGGGGGTGGTGGCGGGGATTGGCTGGAGGGGAGGTGGTGGTGGTGGCCGGGTAGAGGCAGTGCGGTGGTGGTGGCTGGCAAGAGGGGGCGGTGGTGGTGCCTTTGAGGTGGAGGTGGTGGAGCCTTTGAGGTGGAGGTGGTGGTCTGAGTCCTAACACTTATAGATTTTAGGTCAGAGGGCATTTTAGTGATTTTATGTGCGATCAATGTTGGTCAATGCAAAAAATAGTGTCTTCGGGTTATATGGTACTTTCATAAACTAGTAAGGGTTGTTTTTTGTACCAAAAATTATCTGACTGTTATATTGACACTTACTGAAGTAGGTAGGGTTATATAAAGAATATAACATCAACAATTTCATGAATAAAATTTACTAGAAAAATGTAGGTACAGATATCGTAGAATTAAAACCCTATAACTTTAAACAGATATCCAAAGATCCTCATTGGTGTCAGGCTATACTTGATGAGTACATGCCTTTAATTTCAAATGATACATGGGAGTTGGTAGCCCAAGACTACAATCGTCACGTACTTAGTTGTAAATTGGTATTTAAACTTAAGAGTTAAGTGCTAAAATAGCCCTTTATTTTTGTCGAAAGTGTGAATCTAACCCTGTGAAATCTGAAAATGAAAATATAACCCTAAGTTTTAAAAAAAGTGTCAATCTAACCTTGGCAACATGAATTTGGCCCAAAATTTATAAAATGACAATTATACCCCCAATTTTTTAAAAATGAAAAACAAATAAATTAACCCCTGAAACTCTCTTCTTCCCCAACTAACCTAAATGAACTTCAAAGATTCAATTAGCAATAACCTAAAAGAACTTGGAAGTGGCTCCGGTGGAAGAAGAAGAAGAAGAAGAAAAAGGCTAGAAAATGAGAATGAAATGCGGTGAGTAGAAATGGTCAGAAAACACCGCAGATCTAGAAGTGGAAGGTCGTGGCGCCTTTACTTTCTCACTTTATAAGAGGAAGTTTTCTCTATATATAGTGAGGTTCTTTTGCGAAACTACAGTTTATGGCCGTCGGCTCTCTAACACAGTGGTGGCGGCGGCGGTGGAACGGTGGAGCAGCAACGATGGTGGTGGCGGAGATGAAGAAGAGGATCCTAGGGTGTATTTTTGTCATTATATTTTTTATTTTAAAACTAGAGGTATTTCAGTCCTTTTAGGTTTGGTCAGTGCCGAAAAATGTCAAGTTAATGTAGGAATAATTGAAAAGGTTATATCGGCACATTTGCTATAAACTTAGGGTAAAAATTGCACTTTCAGTTTTTACAGAGATATATTGACACTTTTAGAAAATAATAAGGTTAGTTTTATTTTTTCCCTAAATTAAATACAATTCTAATGGGTCTATGGAGCGGTTCAAGGCCAGACATGTTTTTTTTGACAATTAGCAACATACATGAATTTATTACTTAAACATTTATTCCAGTTGCGAAACCTACTACTGTGTGTTTAGTTCTTACTACTGCTGTCTCTCTTAATTGGATTGTTCGTCAATTAGATGTTAAAAATGTTTTCTTGCATGAGTTTTTAAATAAGGAAGTTTACATGCGCCAACCTAAGGGTTTCGCATCCCTCAAAGCCAAATTTTGCATCTATCATTTACCTAAGTCCATATATGGGTTGAAATAGGCTCCGTGAGCTTAGTTTTCTCGTTTAAGATTTTTTTATTATCTATCGATTTAAATGCAACACTTGTGACATCTCTATGTATTTTGTTTTAGAATATTAGGGTCATATGCTTATTTTACTTCTTTATGTGGATGATATTGTTCTCATAGGTAGTAGTTCTACTCTAGATTCATAAACTCATTTCCATTCTCTCGTTTAAGTTTGATATGACTAATTTGGGGGTCTCCATTATTTTTTAGGTATTCAAGGGTCGCATATTCCTCATGACCTATTTTTGTCCAAACAAAAATATGTGTCGAATTTACAAAAGAAATTCCATCTTCATACTATTAAATCTGTACGCACACCTTGTGTTTCTAGTGTTACGTTCTCCTATGGTGATGGGGACCTTGTAGCTGATCCCACACAATATCGTAGAATGATTGGTACTTTGCAATATTTAACTATGGCTCATCCGCATATTGCTTATGTTTTTGATGTGGTTTCTCAGTTAATGCATGCTACTCATATTCACCTTCATGTTGTGAAAAGAATTTACGATATTTGTAGGGTACCTTGGAGTTTGGTCTTTTCCTCCACTCAAAAAACTCCCCTACGTTAGTGGTGGCTTTTTTTGATGCTGATTGGGTTGGTTGTCCTGACCGCTGCTGCTCTACCACTAGTTGTGCAAGTTTTGTTGGGAAGAATTTGATTTCTTGACACTCTAAAAAGCAACATACTGTCCCTAAATCCTCAAGTAAAATTGAATATAGGGATGTTGCATACACTGTCACTGAAACAATTTGGTTGCGTCAACTTCTTGATGATTTAAGGTACTTTCTTTATCATCATGTTACATTCTATTGTGATAATGTTTCAACCACTTATATTCCTACCGATCTGATCATTATGGTTGTAGAAAGAATATTTATGCAGACTACCATTTTGTTTGTGAGATACTCGCACATGGAGGTTTTCATAATCGACATGTTCCTACATACTTGATGATTTTGGGTAGTTTCTAGTGAGTTTTTTTGTTGTTGTAAATATCGTTGCAATCTATCTGTTATTTCACCCCATAAAGATTAAGAGGGTGTACTAGAGTATAAGGCTAGAATACACATGTAAATATAGTTTAAATATAAAAGAGTGCTAGGGCTACTAATGGGGTAAGCCACAATAATTATCATTATTGTGTACAGAAAAATTAGGTGTAATGAGGGATTTGGGTGAACCTTTTTTTGAGGTACTAGACACTGATGATTGTGCAAGGTTAATGATTTTGGATCATAAAAATATCGCAAATAAAGAATCCGAATCAAAAAATTCACTAGTCAATTTTTCTCCCGTGTGTTTTTACTACCTGATCTGTTGTTTTTATTTTACATCACTTGATTTTCCAACTAAACATTGACATTTTTCAATAAATTTTTTGTAACAAGAATAATTTATTTTAATTTCTTTCTCTTTTTGCAACATCTTGTGTTTACAAGTTAAAATTTTGACACTTTATATATTTAGACACTAGTAAGTGATATTTTACTATCTTATATTCAATTTTTAACTTACTTTCATTTTAGTTGATGTGTTTGTTTTTCAGCATGTCATTGTTTTAAAAATTAATGTTGATGTTCTTTTTCCTGAATACTAAATTTTATTTAATGCACACCTTGATATTTAAATAGTGTTAATTGATTTATAAAATTTAAATATTGAGGTTATATTTTTTCCTGATTTTTTTAAAAATTTAAAACTCACTAAGGTGAGAGGGTGTATATTAGGCTCCCAAGCCTTTAGAAATAAGTCAAATATAGTACAACTTTGTGACGTGTGAGAATTGCTATGTGCAAAAAGTTAAATGTGGAATAGCTAATCACAAAGAGATTTAATCCATAACCTTTGTCTCCAAACCCATGTCGACAAAGGCTATGACCCTAAACCCATTTCGAGAATTTCTAGCGTCTTCCATTTTTTTGCCTCCACTCCCATGTCTAGGAAAAAAAAGGTGGAATTCCATAGTATTCCCTCTCGAATCACTTCCCCAGAAGTGATTCACTCTTGATTTGTCTTGAATGAAGCTGCTGCTATGTTGAAAATGAGATCTTTTGACTTCAGGGTTCCAGTATTGTTCCTGACTCCAAACAGTTGTGGTATAATAGATTTGAACTGCCTCCTAGGATGACAAGGCCAGCCTTATTCCCGCGCTAACTTTAAAACCTGTCAAACCGAAAGATGGAGTGCAGTAACTTGTTCTAGAGAAAAAAACTGAATAGAGAAGCCATGTAAGAAACTAAACAGATAGTTCACCAGGCAAAAGAGTTGCTAGCCCATTTCCTAAGATATGGAAAAGAGATTGAGTCGATGTAAATCATCCCTTTAATTTCTTTTGGTAGACCTGAGTGATTAAAGAAGGAGTTTACCTTTTCAGTACTAGCAATTCTTGTCAATGCATCTGCAACGCAGTTTACATCTCTATAGACATGTGAAATACTCCCATCCATATGGTGAAGTAAATCTCATATTAGCTAGATCTCAGTGGTGCACTGCCACATAATATTTTAGACCCTTCTTATAATCTGAACCTGGAGCTCAGAATCACACTTAATTTGTATTTTTCCGATTCCACATTCTTGGGCTACCTTGATCCCATATAACATTGCTTTGACTTTGGCTTGAAAGCTATTATATGCTGAGATTTGTTTTGTTGTAGATATAATCAATTGATATTGCAGTCCCTTATGATTAAACCAACACTTGCACTTCCATTCCTGAGGAAAGAACCATCCGTATTTAATTTGTACTAAACATGAGCTATCTAGTGAATAATTTTTCTCTCAGGTTTTCTCTTAGACCTGCTTATGAACAGTCTAGGAATCCCTGATGTCAAGTTCCAAAAAATTTTAATGTTCAATCAAAATGTCATCAATTTCCATAAGATCTTTCTGAAAATAGTCTCTTCATTAGGTTTGATTTGGTCAAAGAATTAGTTATTTCTAGAACACTAAATGAACCAGATACAATTGCAAGGCAAGATCTTTATTAGAACATTAAATTTAGGTATCACCACTTTCAAATTCCAATAGTTATACAATCTATCCCATAAGTATTCAAAAAAATTGAAGGAATGTCAAAAATATTTTCAATTCTTTCCTATGTCTTTTTTATAAATGGACAACTATTGAAGGAGTTATGGATACCCTCTAAATTTTGTTTACACAAAGAGCATATTGATTGAAGGTTAAATGTAAAATCTTCAAGTACATGAGGTAGAGGAACAAGCCTATTCAACAATTTCCAATTCATAATATATACTGATCTTTTTTCACAACAACTTAGACCAAAGGTGATTGAATGACTGTATTTTATGTCTTTTTGGCCTAATAACTTCATATGCAGACTTCAGTTACCATTAGGATTTGGTTTCCAGATCATCCTATCTTCATAATTAGGGAATAGTTTATGATCACTTTTCTGAACTTGGATAATATCATTTGCAAAGTGATTCTGAAAAGTGTTCATAAATTCTGTTGGATTTGTTAAAAACTCAGCAACTATCAGATTTGGATGAGGTATATAAGTATTTGGATTCCATTTATGGAAGAGAATACCCAATCCGGTTCAATTTGAATCCGGTTCATTTATGGATGAGGTATTTGAGTATGTTTTATGTCTAAAGCATCAACTTCTTTGATCCTTTTCCATGTTCTAGTTGCTTGATGATCAATTGTGGTTAATCACACGAACTTAGACCTTAAAGAAATTCCTTGTTGAAGCTTCCACCATAGTTTTAGAGAGAAAATTTGAATCATTAAGTTAAAGCTTTTGAAACCAATGCCATTTTCATCAAATGGAAACCATAGTCTATCAAAGGATCTCCATGTTCTCCCAGATTGGTTAGATGAAGACTTGGTATTCCAATTTTTTCCATTCTCTTATGCAATTGATTAATGATGTGTTTGGTTGGCTTAAGAACTATTAATATGTGCAATGGAATGGAAGATGTTTGATTAAGATCATTCTTCCAGCCTGAGAAATGAGCTTGTTTTGCCATTGGAAATTTTTTGAATTCACTGAGTTTATGAGATTGTGATAGTGTGAATTATTATTCCTTCCAGTGAAAATTGGAGATCCCAAATATTTAAAGGGAGCTTTCCCTTGCGTCATTTGGGTTTCAGTTCTGATTTGGTTAAGGATTCTTGGAGAGCCAGTATTGGAAATAAGGAAGGATGATTTCTCATAGTTAATTTTTTGACCAGATACATTTTCATACATTTTGAGAAATCCCATGATTTTTTTAATCCCCGAATTTGTGTATTTTAAAGGAGTTTGTATTTTTTTAAAAGGTGAGAGATATTAATCATGTGTTTTGGGAGTTTGTAATAGGGAATTTCTGCATATTGAAAAAAGAAGTTTAGGGTTCTGGAAAATGATTATGCCATTAGGATGAACAACAAAGGAGATAAAGGGTCTCCTTCCTTCAAACTCCTTGAAGCAGGGAAAAAACCATAGAATTTACCATTGACTATGATCGAAAATATGCAGTTTTGATGTTTTTGATGATTAGATTAACAAAATTAGCTGCAATTTAGATAGGAGTTTAGATAAAAAATTCCATGAGACCCTATCAAAGGCTTTCATCATGTCTAGCTTTATTATCATATTATAACCCCTAGATTTTGAGTAATGTAGCTTTCCAATTCTCGCATTAGGAGGGCATTTTTTGAGAGTTCCCGTTCAATAGTGAAAGCTGATTGTTCATTAGTTAAAATATTATTCATTAGAGGCTTTAGTCTATCTGCTAATATTTTGGTGAAGATTTTGTTGGAAAAATTGCAAAGATTAATGAGTCTATAATTTTGAAAGATGAATAAACAAATTTTTTTGAGCAGCAGAACAATCTGTGTTGCTGTAATAGCTTTCGGAAGTTCTGATTGACTGAAAAAAAAATGAACTGCATGCATAACATCTTCTTTAATGATATCACTTTTGATAAAATGGTCCTGGGTAACCATCAGGTCCAGGAGCTGAATCTGAATTCATGTTCATTTTGGTGTCAATCAACTCTTCCATGGTCACTTGTTTTGTTAAATTTTGATTCAAGGAATCAGTGATTGAGACAGTTATGTTTTCTAGGAAACAAGCTGTGTTGATCCCCGTGGGATCATTATCTTCATGTGCTAAGAGATTAGAGAAATAAGCCACAGCTTCATTCCCTAAATATTCTGTCATAAATCAGTCACCATTACTGTCTTTGATACCGGAAATTTTTTGCTTTTTATGTTTGTTTTTAACTGATTGGTGGAAGTATTTTGTGTTCGAGTCCCCTTCAGTTATCCATTTTATTCTTGATTTTTGCTTCCAGTAGGATCCTTGATCAACTAAAGCTTTGGTTAGATTAGCTTTTACCTGATTAAAAGCAATAAGGTTGGTTTGATTATCAGAACATTGTAGGTCTTCTTCTGTTTTGATCTATATATTCTCACACTTCTGAACTTCAGTGAAAATGTTACCAAAAATATTGGCATTCCACTGCTTCAAGGCATATTTTAAGGTTTTTAATTTGAGAACCAGTTTACTTAGTCCATGAAGATTAGTATGTGTATTCCAGGAATCTCCAATTGATTTCATGAACGAGGGATGATTATCCAACAATTAAGGAATTCGAAAGGTTTAGGTTGAGAATAGGATTGATTTTCTAAAATATGGAGGATTAAAGGGTTATGGTCAGATTGGTCTCTGACTAGTATTTGTATATGTGAGGATTGGAAATCCTGCCACCAAATGTTGTTCGATAAACCTCTTTCTAGCCTCTTCCATACTCTCCCTTTTGGCCTTATTCCAGCCCAAGTGAAGAGGGAACCAGATGGTGAACATCTGAAAGATTGTTATAGCCTTTAAACTTATTAAAAGCTGAGGTATCCATGTTGCTTGGTATTGATGGACCAAGATATTTAGCTGGACTTGAAATTACATTGAAATCACCAATAAGAAAAAGAGGAGTGGATTTGAATGTTGCAAGTGATTGCTACATTTTCCTTCTTTCCTTATTGGTGTTTCTTTCCTTATTGGTGTGTTTAGCATAGATGAATCCAATTTGACACTCTTTATGTAGAGAAGGGTGTCTAAAATTAGAGATTATGAACTGTTCATCTACTGCCTTCATTTGAAGGTTGATTTCATCAGTCCAAAAAATTCATTGATTACATTTCTCATCTGAAAAACTATGGTAAAAACCTATGGATTATGTTACTGAGTTTATATCTTCTTTACTGAGTATAGGCTCAATAATTACAAAGATTATAGTTTTAAATATTTTTAATGCAATCGATTCTGATTTGAGTAGATTTATTACATACTCCTTTTGCATTCCAAACACAAATTTTAATCTCAGTCATTGAATAGTCTGTAGATTATTCAATGAAGAACGAGTTGCAATCGTTTTAGGTGTAGCTGTATAATCCTTTTTATTGTATTTTTTTGGGTTTTATTTTTGGATCAGAATCATTTTGAGTCTCTTGATCATCTTGTTGATTCAACAAATTTTTAAGTTTGTTGTTTGAATCTATCAAGCTTTGTTTGAGGTCAATAAAACTTACTAAATCTTCTTTAGTTGAAGAGGTTTGTACAAGTTTCATCTATTCAACATTCAGCCATTCTATTATTTTGGCAGATTTTTAGCCTGGAGACATGAGAGTGAGGTTGCCTGCACTCAGTTCAATGAATTCTTCCTGTAGTTTATTAAGATTTCGAATTTGGTGTTTTCTGTCCAAATTGGTATTAGAGTGATTTGATTCAGTATCTTGACTAAGTTTTAATGGTTCTGATAAATGATCAATAGAAGGATCCTCAGGTGTTATATTTTTGCTGATAACATAATCACATTTTGGTGCATACTTTAATGATTTAAAACTAATATGTATTTTTATTTTACTACACTTTCTAATTTTAGATGTTTTTATTTTATTTTTATTTTAGTATTTTATTTGATACTTAACTATTTTTATGTATATTTTAATATTTTATTAAATGTTTAACTATCTTTATTTGACAATTATTTTAGTGTATTCATCCAATAATTATCTATTTTTTATTTGATATGTATTCTAGAGTATTTATTCGATATTAAATTATTATATATATTTTAGTATTTTTATTTGATGTTTAACTATTTTTATTTGATGTGTATTTTTATTGTTTTAACTTTATGTTTAACTATTTTTATGTGTATGGTCATATTTAAATTTTATGTTTAAATTCTTTAGTTTGATGTGTATTTTTAGTGTTTTTATGTTGTTTAAACATTTCGATATAACATATTTTTATAAAAATCTATTTTAATTTGATGTATAATTATATAAATGCGAGTTATCTGGTCAGTTTCAAAATCATTAGCCTTCACCAGGAAGGCATAAATTGTTCGTTCCTATTAAATTGTTCCAAGCTAGAATGAAACACTGTAGACTGCTTTTTAGCACTCCAGAAAACCAGATTACCGCCAAAGAAGATGGCTTAACAATATGTAGATCTATGAGTCTCTACACAGCGAACCCAATTAGCATCGGAATAGCCAAGTACCGGAAGAGTACAAATTTGCGTGAAAGATCAATCCATAATGAAGAGTGCCACAAACCAGAGTGGCAACCTGAAAATGGCCATCAGTGGGTGCCGGCATAAAGTGGCAGGCCATATTGACAACATAAGACAAGTCAAGACGTGTGATCGAAAAGTACTAAAGTGAACCAACCAAGGATCAATAAAGTGTGAGATTACCAACTGGCTTGCTGGAAGAGTTGAAAAGCTACGAAAAATTCACAAAAAGTGTGGCAATGGGTGTGGCGTCCTGCATGCTTGCGTGAGTCAAGATATACTTTACGTATCTTGCTTGACTAAAGAATAAGCCGTCCGAAGTAGAAACAACCTCCAAACCCAAAAAACTTACGATCGATGATTAACTCATTATTCACACGGTCAGTAAACTTACAGATGAGCGCACCATCATTCCTAGTATTAACATCATTAACATAAACTAAAAGATAAAATAAAGAGGCTCCTTTTACGCCAATAAATAATGATGTATCGGATGAGCAGCAAACAAAACCAAGGCCAATAAGGAATGACTTGAAACGTTAAAACCAAGTATGAGGAGCCTGTTTCAACCCATTTATGAACTTATGTAGCCTACACATAATCAAGACGCATATGATCTTTGTAACCAAGACGCTGCTCCATATAAACTGGTGAGTCAAAAACACTATTCACAATAGAACTTTTAAACAGATAAAGATAAAACTGCATGAACTATTGACGCCTTCACCACATGACTAAAGGTGTAATCAAAATCAAAACCTAGAAGTTACGAAAAACCTTGCGCAACGAGCTTTGGTTTATGACGATCAAGTGAAAAATCAACCTTATACTTCAAATGAAACACCCACTTGAAACCCATGACATTAACATGCAGAGAATAAGGAACCAACTCCCAAGTCTTTTGTGTACGGAGTGTAGCCATTTCAGAATCCATAGCAGCAACCCAAACTGGATCCTTGACAGCAGTGTGATAACTCAATGGCTAAGACTAAATAGAAAGAGCACTCAAAACTCTAGATATATCATAATCAAAAACTTCCTTGTATTCGAGTGAGCCAATTCATGAGCGTGTAGCCATCAGATGCCGAGAAGTAAGCTCACGCGATAAAGGAGCCACGAAACCCGAGGACACCAAACGGGGAGACATGGGGATTGGTCGCTCCCAAGAACCCCACATAAGAATGATTGTGGGAGATTCATCAGGGGGTACGTGTATCAATGAGGGAAGTGAGTGTGGTTTTATAGGCAATGCAGATGGGACGGTCGTAGGCAGACAAACGCACATTGACTCCATCAAAGATTGCACAACTCCTAGCACAGGAGAAAAGCCAACATCATTAAAGACCATGGGTGACGAGGATGATGAATAAGGATAAAAATCTCTAATGGCACTGACAAAAGCTCCATGAGGGCCTAAACATCAAGTGAATGAGGGGCGGTCGCTTGACCCAGGCGAGAAACTGGGAAAAAGAAATTATCAAAGCAAGTATGCCGTGACATATATTCCTTCTTCATAGCAGGGTCATGATAACTATAACCCATGTACTGAGAATTGTATCCAAAACGATATATGACAAAATCTAGGTTGCCAACTTATGAGGAGCATAAGTACACAAAAATGGAAACACTCAAAAACCAAAAGGATGAAAGTCTGAGTAATCAAGAGTAGTGCCAAAATTAACAAAGATAAGAGACTGACTTGATAAAAAAGGTGTAGGCAACTGATCCACCTCCCCTCGGGGTCGAAAAAATAAATTACGACCTTTTTATGAAAGATCCACTAACCCAGGGAGAGAAATTGGAATAAAATATAAAGATATATATCCATTCCCACTACTAAGCTACCTAGAGGGTAGATAGTGGTAAGACCGGGGTTGTCAACAGAGAGGCACATCCGGGTGGTCCATCCGTCCGTGTCTTAAGAATAGCTAATATTTCAATACATGTTTTTTAGGGGGTAGGAGGTGGTTAACTAACAACTACAAGCATTTGAGACCATAAGATAATAGAAAATATATACTAACACTTAGGGAGTACTTGCGTAACACGATTGGTGATATGTTTCGATCTTTGACTCAATCACATTCAAGACATACAAGCCTATCCTAGTGCTTATGACGAGTAGTGTGGTGAATGGTCAACACTTTCCTATACCTGTCACATAGGGTGCTTTTTCAATCTTCCATTGGCACTGTTTTCGTAGTTAGGGGAGTGCAACATTGGCCCTGCCGTTGTGCATATCTGTTTCTCCCCCGTACGATTACGTCCCAAATGCTTCTCCCTCGACTTACATAGGCAAAGGAATATGCACCTTATCGATGAATCTAAGGTTGCGAATACGCTAACCCTACTTTGCTACTAATTCTATCTTTATCCGTAACACCGTCGGGCCAACTATCCAACTAAGATTAGTGTATGGTCGATTGTAACGTTGACTCGACAACCCACATGCATACACTCATACGGTTCTGGACTATCGTTACCCGCACAAACTAGGTTTCACTCCTTTAGGTATATTAATAGATGTACCATAATGAAATTAGACTATGGTGCATACCAACATGGTGTGAAAATCATGCAATTAATAAGAATCATAAGAGCAAGCCAACATAATATTCATAAGTATATAGATATAGGTAGATCTAAAGAGTCTCCAAAAAAAACCAAATCATGAATACAAATACAAACCCCAAGTTAATTTACTCCCTAAGAATTGGACCCAAATATTTCATTGGATTCAATGCCCTTGGGAAAAACAAGGAGAAAAGAAAATTAGAGAGATGGGTTATTCCCTTTCTCTCTACCTACTCTTGGAGAGAAGAGAAAAAATGATCTAAAAATGTGGAAAAACTTAAACCCTAGTGGACATAGGCTGATGTATATAGTAGTAAGGAAATGGGCCTCGAAAAAGGCCCAAAATGAGGCCAAAAACCCTAGCAGCCGAAATTGGCATGAGCAGTCGTGTGTGGCACTTTCGTGCACAACCGTGCTGCCTTGCTCTGACATAGGTCGTGCTGGTTGGCATGGTCATGTTGGCCAGCTCTGGCACAGGCCATGCCGGCTGGGGCTTGGTTCTCGACCTTCTAAGTGTGTGCATGCATCGTTTGTTAAAGGTCATCAACTAGGAGTGCATCCATGACCAATTAAACAGTGCAGGCCATGTAAACCTTCACGAGCCATCAGCCAGGTGCATGAATTTTACTTCTGAATGATGCACGCTGTTTGAATCATTGCGGGTCATCGAATGGGAGTCAAATTCTAAGAAAAATGTGGTGCGACCGTGTAGAATGTCACACCTCATCGGCTGGTCTTTGCATATTGAGTTGAAACAATAAGGGTTGTTTTGAAGGCAATGACCTATGTCTATACTTAGCTGTCGAGGGTCTAGGATGGCACGGGCCGTGTTAGAGCTGATGACTTGTGCCAAGGTGTTGTGGCACGACCATGATGGAGTAGACGGCTTGTGCCAAAGGTGTGTGGCACGTCCGTGCTGCCTTGCACGACCCGTGCTGATGGCCCCTGGCACGGCTGTGCCGGTTGGCACGTCCCTTGTTAGCTTATTCATCGAGCCAAGTCTTGATAATTTGAGCTTCGACTCCACTATTTTCTGTCTTGTTTCCATCTACTACCATATTTTAACTTGTGGCCTTCTGTTTGCTACCATCATTGCGAAAGGCCTTCTAATATCTATTACCACCCTTGTGGATGGCCTTCTACAAAATGACGATGAAATACTTACCAGCAACCTACTAGTAAGCTCACGAAAGAAGATCTAGGTGCTCGTGAATACAAAGTATTCATTAGTTCCAATTAATTTTACAAAACTTTGGATTTATATAAGAAATCCAACAAAGGTCACCTAAACCCTTTGTCATGTAAACCTAACTTAAACTAGCAATCAACCAAATAAAACATTATAATAAATGTGTCGAATGCATTAGTTAACGCATGCTTAAAGGTTCAGATCAACAACTGGTTGATAGTGTAGGAAGTAAAAGTAAATGCATCACACCAAATAGAATGATGCAAATTGGAATGGAAAAACATGTAGAGCCCCATTTCTGTGATGTTATGATGCTTCCGCTTGGCTCGAGCATTTTGCTCTAGTGTGTAGGGACATGAAAGCTTGTGATGGATGCCCTTTGAATCAAAATGAGATATGAGAGAGATTACGAACTCTATCCCACCTTCACTCTGAAGAAAAAATGGTTCTCAACCAATGTCTCAAAATGAAGATTTGCCTCTACAAATTCATATTTGCATCAAAGAGGGTAGAGGATGCTTCGATCAACCTTAGTTAAGAGTGCTACTTGAAATTCACATGGAGATTTATATCAAATCATAAATTAAACTTGAACAATACCATACAAAATCAATATTGAGAAGAAACTCTACCATGATAATATTAATTTTATCACAACACATTCTTCAATTATGAAGTTTCCACCGTGGAGTCAAATTTAGATGGAAAAAAAGGAAATGTTAGACTGGGGGAAGGAACTAAGAGCATCCACAATGATTTCTCTTTAAATAAACTTTTCTTAATAAGGATCAATCTTTATTTAAAGAGGACCATCGTGGAGTTTCTAGAACCACTCCTTATTAAGGAGTTGCTCCTTTATTAAGGAGTTTGTACCTCTTTATTTGTGAAATATCAATCGATCAATGAATAACACTGAACATGGTGTGTTTTATATTTTTAATCAATTGTAATTTGAAATGAAAAAAGATGTGCTTATTTAAGGAGGTCCATTGTTGGAAGTTGGTTCTTACCTATTTTTTGTCAAATATCATGATATGACACTTAATAAGTGCTTGTTAAGTTCACTAGCATTGTGGATGCTCTGATAACCTCATAGAAAACACTTAATAAGTGCTTGTTAAGTGTCTCTGTCAAGACACACCATCATCGATATGGCTTTACGCTACACCAATAAGCATACAAGTGCTTTGGTCATCCTAGGGTATATCTTTCCCAATTTTTGTCCAACACAATGGACAGAGATTCCTCTACGAATCTAGCAAGAGAGAATCATTTCTCTACACAACTCAAGCCATATCCACGAGTCTCACACACAGCTTGTTTCCAATGATCTTTTCTAGATTACTCGTGTATCATCTTACTATCCATTGTAAGAATAGTCTAATGTGCACTCTAATAAGTACAACAGACTATCAATGACTCTTGAGTTATCTTCTTAAGAGACACCTCACTTTTACAAAAAAAAAATAACTCATAATGTTTAGAGTCATTCCATTGAATACGACATATCTCCAAGAGACTCAATCATCGTATCAATTTTTCTATCAATGAGAAAACCATTAATTCAAAGACATAAATGACATGGTCATTTTTCGTGTCCCTTAGCATATCCGCCTTCATCAAACTCATTGATATAATATCACTGGCTAAACAACAATTAGTTTGGTCACATGATGGGTCATTTAGGAGCATTGAGCTTATCATTTTGCTCCATTCAGATTTTAATATCTAAATATCCAAATAACCATTTAGGTCCATTAGATGTACTTCTAGCTCTCACAAAGCTTTGATAGCAAATACCATCACCCTTGGACTCATTCTCACGTATAGAGAACACCCATCAAGTACACAAATATACTTACTAATTGTTCAAATCTACTAGTACTCTAGTGATTTGCACTCATGGTAGATCAATCTCTCTATTGATCACCACTTTCCACAAAAATTATTTCATGGAATCTCGTTTCCTTCGTTGGTTTATCCCTGATCCTTAATGATTTCATCTATTGACTCTTAAGTCCATTTAAGATAAATCAAGATCTTTAACAGAAACTTCCACAAAATACACTTTCCATCAAGATATATTTCTAGTTTCTGCATAATATTTCTTGTGAATTTCAAGAAATTGATAGCACTTCAACATTGTGCATATCTAGTAAAGATACTGTTTAAGTATTACTTTTACTACATTCGCAATATGCCAACCCACACATTCGAAAGAACTTTTAGGATGGCTCTATGAGGAGCTTTATTTTTCTCCTTCTTGGGGTATCTTATTTAAAAGATCGCCAGCCAACTTAAAGGCTCCCCCACAATGCTTGATCATTTCTAGCAATTTCCTTCAATCACCAAATGACCTTGCAAATGTCTACATTGTGAATCACATTCCCCATAGGATTCTATGTATTCACATCATGGTCACAGATAACCTCATATGTTTTCTATGCATCACGTAAGTGGTTTCGTTAATATACAAACCCAACTTACTAAAAGTCCGTGTGTTCAATAATGAATCGAACACTAGATTCTTACCCATAAAATTTCTTTTAGGGCTTGATCCTTTCAACAATCAAAACACCTTCATGTATTGATCTTTTAACGTGAAAGTCTCTCTTATTCCTTCAACTCCCTTGGAATTAGAGATAACTAAACTTTCCGATCTCAATTAATCGTTCTTCCTCGCATGACCAATACCACAACCGATGCAGTATCAATCAATCGAGGATTCGATTAACTCTCACTAGGGCGCAGTGTGAGTTTACCAACTCCACACAATGGCCATTTTAAACAAGGAGAGATGGATGGAAGATCAATACATTAAAAGTCCTGGAAATTTGTATGTAAATCTAAACAAGGATGGGGCTTAGGGATGAGATCAATGGAAGCAATGAACAAAGCTCTAACATGGAAGCATGCATGAAACTTAATCAGAAACAAGATTCCCTTCTAAGTAGAGCCTATAGAGAAAAATACCTCAGGAACTCAAGCTTCATCAAAGTTACTCAGGAAGAAAATGACTCTTGGGGATGGAAATCTATTCCATGGGCTAGGTAATCAAGAGAAAGTTTCAAGAAAGTAGGCATGTCCATAAGCTTATGGACAGGGCATGCAACAGTTTGAAATTAATAAATTTGGTTAATTTTTGTAGGCCAAGCCCACGTAGTTGAGACTTCAGATCCAAAATACAGGCCACCTTTCTCCTCCTGCTCCCGGCGGCACCTACTTCCTCCTCCTCCTCGTCGATGTCACATTCCTCTCATCCTTGACGCCACGTTCTTCTTCTCTTCCCGGTGCCACCTCATTCCTCCTTCTCTTTGGTACCATTGTCTTTCTCTTTGGCAATAACTACAATTTGAATATCTGAGCAGCAGGTGGTGGCCTATGTTTAAAGCCTTAAAAGCTTTGGTAAGCATGTTGACATTACTTTAGAATCTATTTTTGCATTCAAAATTCTACTACAACGGCGAGGTTTAGCATCGATTGATGCCAATGCACGTAGTTAATGACGAGCATGTAAGATTGTAGAATTTGTGGTGGCCTATGATAACGTTATTGGATATGCCTTTTTATTGTGCAAAGTGATGCCTTTTGACTTCTTTTTTAATTGGTGGTCTACTTCGGTTTATGAAATTATGAGGTGCATTATTTTGCTTATATGTTCCAGACGTGTACCTGTTAATTGTACTGTGAATGGCCTTTTTTTCTCTTTATTTTGCTGATTGTTCGTTTTGAATTTTGAGCTGCATCTGTTTACTTACATGTTGCACCTTAATAAGGAGTTTCCAGAACCACTCCTTAATGAGGAGTTTCCAGAACCACTCCTTAATAAGGAGTTTCTCCTTAATTAAGGAGTTTGTACCCATTTATTGTGAAATGTCAACCAATCAATGAATAACACTGAACATGGCGTGTTTTATATTTCTTAATCAATTGTAATTTAAAATGAAAAAAAGTGCTTATCTAAGGATGTCTTTTGTTGGTAGTTGGTTCTTACCTAATATATATCAAATATAATGATATGACTTTTAAGAAGTGCTCGTTAAGTTCACTACCATTGTGGATGCTCTAAATGAGAAGAAGTAAGAAAGAACAAAGGAGAGATAGAAGAAAAAAAAAGGTCTGGGAATAACTAATATAGGGGGAAAATATTATTAGGGTTTTTTTTACCTTAGCGCACTCTTGACAAATGTTCCGAAGTCAGAACTGTCCTCAGAAGTGCACATCAGATAGTCATTCCCCTGCCAGGAGTGCCCTTAAAACTCGCTTCACATAGTAGCTTTTAGTTCATATTTTTGTAGAATTTTTTAGATGGTTATTCAACTGTTTTTGTCTACATTAGTAAACTCCAGAAATATTATCCAAAGGCGAAACTGCACTCAAAAGTGCAATAAAAAAACAACAAAATCGTTGAACAACACTTTCAACAATGGTTCAAGCGCAACCTCTGTTGATAATACTACGTTAGACGACGCTTACTCACCAACCACAGTCTAACGGATTTTCAAAATCATCTATTGTCAATATGTACACCAAAAAAAATCTTTTGAGTTTGGAACTTAGGATAGGGGATGATTCCGAAGAAAAAAAAATCATAACCGTTGTTCAACCGGAACTGTTAATAACGAATCCTATGTCTAATACACGTAAGAATAATAATACTAGATTTAGATTACTATACATTTAAAGTAAAAAGGGAATAACACTTCCATATATAATAAAAAAAACCAAGTCGGATTAAAATCAAGTTTGTCCTTATACCAAGTAATTTATTCATATTAAATGGAATATAATAATAAACAAAATATAATGTGAACTTTTAATTTGGAACTATTTAAGAAAGTTGAAACTTGTTAACAAATACATGGAAAGTAAATTGTACGCGGATGATTGTATTATGTTCTTAGAGTGCACAAATTCTGCTATAAATAATGTTGCAAAAATAGTGAATCTGTATGCTAGGTTCTCTGGACAAAGGCTTAGTTTTCTGAAATTCGATCTCATGTTCAACTCTAGTACACCTGAAAAATTGAGGCAGTATGCTAGATATTCCCTTAACATACATGGTCAGTAATTTGGAGGTAAATATCTAGGAATTTATGTATGTTTTACCTCAAATAAGACACAAATATTCAAGAAACTAGAAGACCAGTTCAGACAGAGATTTAGTTCTTAGAAAATAAAAGCTCCTATCATTTCCAGGTTGAATTACAATGGAAAAACATGCACTTTCTTCCATGGCTATCTATCCTCTAGGAATCTTTATAATTCCTAAAGAGAATATGGGGAAGCTAGACAAAATGGTTTCTCAATTCATTTGGGAAGGAGAGATTGATGGAAGATCAATAAATTGGAAGTCCTGGGTATTTGTATGTAAATCTAAACAAGGATGAGGCTTAGGGATGAGATCAATGGAAGCAATGAACAAAGATCTAACATGGAAGCAAGCATGTAACTTAATCAGAAACAAGATTCCCTTCTAATTAGAGCCTATAGAGAAAAATACCTCAGGAACTCAAGCTTCACAAAAGTTACTCAGAAAGAAAATGACTCTTGGGGATGAAAATCTATTCCATGGACTGGGAAATTAGAAGAAAGTCTCAAGAAAGGAGGCTTGTTCATAAACTTATGAATAGGGCATGGAACTGTTTGAAGTTAATAAAATTTCGTTAATTTTTGCGGGCCAAGCCCATTTAGTTCAGACTTCAGATCCAAAAACTGTGCGTCAATTTAGAACCTTGGGTTCCACCTTCCTCCTCATGCTCCCAGAACCACCTACTTCTTCCTCCTTCTCGTTGATGCCACATTCCTCTCATCCTTGACGCTAGGCTCTCTTTCTCCTCCCGGCGCCACCTCTTTCTCTTTGGTTCCATCGTCTTATCTCTCCGACAATAACTGGAATTTGAAGATCTGAGCAGCAGGCGGTGGCCTATGTTCAAAGCCTTAAAAGCTTTGGTAAGCATGTTGATATGACTTTAGAATCTATTTTTGAATTCAAAATTCTACTACAACGGCGAGGTTTAATGTCAATTGATGCTAATGCATTTAGGAAATGACGAGCATGTAGGATTGTAGAATTTGTGGTGGCCTATGTTAACGTCATTGGATATGCCTTCTTATTGTGCAAAGTGATGCCTTTTGACTTCTTTTTGAATTGGTGATCTTCTACGGTTTATGAAATTACGAGGTGCTCTAGTTTGCTTATATGTTGCAGACGTGTACCTGTTAGTTGTACTATGAATGGACATTTTTTCTCTTTATTTTGCTGATTGTTTGTTTTGAATTCCGAGTTGCATCTGTTTACTTATATGTTGCACCTTAATAAGGAGTTTCTAGAGCCACTCCATAATAAGGAGTTTCTAGAACCACTCCTTAATAAGGAGTTGCTCCATAATTAAGGAGTTCGTACCTCTTTATTTGTGAAATGTCAACCAATCAATGAATAACATTGAACATGGCGTGTTTTATATTTTTAATCAGTTGTAATTGAAAATGAAAAAAGAAGTGCTTATTTAAGGAGGTCCATTGTTGGTAGTTGGTTTTTACCTAATTTTTAACAAATATAATGATATGGCACTTAAGAAGGGTTCATTAAGTTCACTACCATTGTGGATGCTCTAAATGAGAAGAAGTAAGAAAGAAACAAAGGAAAGATAGAAAAAAAAAAGGTCAGGGAATAACTAATATAGGGGGAAAATATTCTTTAGGGTTTTTTACCTTGATGCACTCTTGACAAATGTTCAGAAGTCATTACTTCCCTCAGATAGTGGTTTTCTTGCCATAAGATCCCCCATAACTTGCTTCACATAGTAGCTTTTAGTTCATATTTTTGTACATTTTTTTAGACGACGGTTAGACCACTGTTGTCTACTTTAGTGCACTCCTGACATATTTTCCAAAGGTGAAACTACACTTAGAAGTGCAATAAAGTAAACAATGAAGACGTTGAACAACACTTTCAACGACGGTTCAAGTACAACCGGTACTACGTTAGACGACGCTTATTCACCAACCACCGTCTAAAGGATTTTCAAAATCGTATATCGTCAATATGTATACCAAAACAAATATTTCGAGTTCAGAACTTAGGATAGGCGACGGTTCCGAAGAAAAGAAAATCATAACCGTTGTTCAACCGGAAGTTAATAACAAATCATATGCCTAATACAAGTAAAAACAATAATACTAGATGTAGATTACTATAAATTTCATGTAAAAAAGGGAATAACACTTCCATATATGATAAAAAAACAGGGTGGGATTAATATCAAGTTTGTCCTTATACAAAGTAATTTATTCATATTAGATAGATTATATTAATAAACAAAATGTAAAGTGAACTTTTAATTTGATATTATTTTAGAAAGTTGAAACTTATTCACAAATATATGGAAAGGAATTTATACGCGGATGATTGTATTATGTTCTTAGAGTGCACACATTCTACTATAAGAAATGTTGCAAAAATTGTGAATCTATATGCTAGCTTCTCTGGACAAAGGCTAAGTTTTTTGAAATTTACTCTCATGTACCCCTGAAAATTTGAGGCTGTATGCTAGATATGCCCTTAACATACATGGTCCACAATTTGGGGGTAAATATCTAGGAATTTATGTATCTTTTACCTAAAAAGGACCTAAGTATTCAAGACACTGGAAGACCAGATCAGAGAGATTCAGTTCTTAGAAAATCGAAGCTCCTATCACTTCCAGGTAGAATTACAATGGAAAAACATTTACTTTCTTCCATGGCTATCTATCCTCTAGGAATCTTCATAATTCCTAAAGAGAATATGGAGAAGCTAGACAAAATGGTTGATCAATTCATTTGGGAAGGAGAGATGGATGGAAGATCAATACATTGAAGGTCCTGGGATTTTGCACGTACATCTAAACAAGGGTGAGGCTTAGAGATAATATCAACGGAAGCAATTAACAAATTTCTAACATGAAAGCATGCATGAAACATAATCAGAAACAAGACTCCCTTCTAAGTAGAGTCTATAGAGAAAAATACCTCAGAAACTCAAGCTTCATCAAAGTTACTCAGAAAGAAAATGACTTTTAGGGATGGAAATCTATTCTATAGGCTGGGCAATTAAGAGAAAGTCTTAAGAAAGCCGGCATGTCCATAAGTTTACGGACAGGACAAGAACCCATTTGAAATTGTACAGATTCAAAAATTGTACCTCAATTTAGAACCTTGGGCTCCACCTTCCTCCTCCTGCTCCTGGCGCAACCTACTTCCTCCTCCTCCTTGTCGATGCCACATTCCTCTCATCCTTGATGCCGGGTTCTCCCTCTCCTCCCGTTTCCACCTCCTTCCTCCTTCTCTTTGGTTACATCGTCTTCTCTCTCTGGCAATAACTAGAATTTGAAGTTCTGAGCAGCATGCGTTGACCTATGTTTAAAGCCTTAAAGCTTTGGTAAGCATGTTGACATGACTTTAGAATCTATTTTTTCATTCAAAATTCTACTATAATGGTGAGGTTTAATGTCAATAGATGCCAATGCATGTAGTTAATGACAAGCACATAGGATTGTAGAATTTGTGGTGGCCTATGTTAACATAATTGGATATGCCTTTTTATTGTGCAAAGTGATGCCTTTTGACTTCTTTTTGAATTGGGAGTCTTCTACGCTTTATGAAATTGCGAGGTGCATTAGTTTGCTTATATGTTGTTGAAGTGTACTTGTGAGTTGTACTGTGAATGACCTTTTTTTCTCTTTATTTTGCAGATTGTTCATTCTTAATTCTGAGCTGCATCTGTTTGCTTATATGCTTCACCTTAATAAGAAGTTTCTAGAACCACTCCTTAAAAGGATTTTCTCCTTAATTAAGAAGTTTGTACCTCCTTATTTGTGAAGTGTGAACCAATCAATGAATAACATTGAACATGGCGTGTTTTATATTTTAAATCAGTTGTAATTTAAAATGAAAAATAAGTGCTTATTTAAGGAGGTCCATTGTTGGTAATTGGTTCTTACATAATTTTTATCAAATATAATTATATGGCACTTAAGAAGTGCTAGTTAAGTTCACTATTATTGTGGATGCTCTAAATGAGAAGAAGTAAGAAAAAAACAAAGGAAAGATAGAAGAAAAAAACAAAGGAAAGATAGAAGAAAAAAAAGGTCGGGGAATAACTAATATAGGGGTAAAATATCTTTTCGGGTTTTTTTTTACCTTGGTGCACTCTTAAGAAATGTTCCGAAGTCAAAACTGTCCTCAGAAGTGCACTTCAGATAGTCGTTCCCCCGCTAGAAGTGCCCTCAAAACTCGCTTCACATAGTAGCTTTTAGATCATATTTTTGTAGAAATTTTTATACGGTGGTTCAACCACTCTTGTCTGCTTTAGTGCACTCCAGAAATATTTTCTAAAGGTGAAACTACACTCAGAAGTGCAATAAAGTAAACAACGAAGCCGTTGAAAAACACTTTCAACGATGGTTCAAGCGCAACCGGTGTTGATAATACAACGTTAGACGGCTCTTATTCACCAACCACCGTCTAAAGGATTTTCAAAATCATCAGTCGTCAATAAGTATACCAAAAAAAATCTTTCGTGTTCGGACCATAGGATAGGCGACGGTTCTGAATAAAAGAAAATCATAATCGTTCTTCAACCGGAAGCGTTAATAACAAATCCTATGCCTAATACAAGTAAAATAATAATACTAGATTTACATTGCCATAAATTTAATGTAAAAAGGGAATAATACTTCCATTTATGATAAAAAAAATAAGTCAGAATAAAATAAAGTTTGTCCTTATACCAAGTAATTTATTCTTATTGAATAAATTATAATAATAAACAAAATGTAAAGTGAACTTTTAATTTGGAACTATTTTAGAAAGTTGAAACTTATTCACAAATATGTGGAAAGCAATTCGTACGCAGATGATTGTATTATGTTCTTAGAGTGCACACATTCTGCTATAAATAATGTTGCGAAAATTGTGAATCTATATGCTAGGTTCTCTGGACAAAGGCTAAGTTTTTTGAAATTTACTCTCATGTTCAGCTGTAGTACACCTGAAAATTTGAGGCAGTATGCTAGATATACCCTTACATACATGGTCCGCAATTTGGGGGTAAATATCTAGGAATTTTGATGTGTCCATTTTAGATGGTTATTTTAGGCTTTTTAGGATTAGGTTTTGTGCAATTTTGTGGTCTACATGTGGCATTTTGCCTTGAAATCATCTAAGGAGGGATAAAGGCGGCTTTGACGTTTTTATCACTTTTTAGATGATTTTGTGTGACAAGGTGATTTGTTTGAAGACTTTGAAGATTTGAAGACTTTGAAGATTTATCTTTGAAGATTTGAAGACCTTTACATTTGAGCTTTGTGAAGATTTGAAGAAGTGAAGAGATGAAGAAAGGAGAGCAAAGCAACGGATGAATGATGATCCAGGGTTCTCGGAATTTTCCGAGAAGAATCAGCCCTCAAGAGTGGCACCATTGGATTCCTCTTCTCGAGCACTATAAAATCGACCACAAGAACTCCCAAAACGGATCAACGGTTCACCCGGAGGAAGCAAAACAAAACAGGGCTGGATTTCACTGCTGGTCGCGACTCGCGATGGAACTGGTCGCGAGTCGCGACGACAGCGCGAATCCAGCTCTGCAGCAGCGTTTTTTCTCCCCTTTTTCTTCCACTATAAATACCTCTTCACCCCTTCTTCTCCACAGCTTTTGGCCCCTGTTTTGGGCCAAAACCCTAGGTTTTATCTTCTTGTTTTCTTAGTTTCTATGTCTTTTGTTGTTCTAGAGTAGTTTTTGTACTTGGGAGCAAGGATTGAAGCTTCCATTTCTATGTAGTAAGGAGCATTTATATCTATCTATTTAGTGTTTTTGCTATTGTGCTTTTATTGTGCTTGAATGTTAATTGTTGATGCCATTGATGTTGTTGAAAGCTTGAATGAAATACTTGTATGAATTGCTAGCTAGGGTTTGGGGGATTTGGGTTAATTTCCCCCCTTTTCTTGTTAGGAATGTATGAGTATGATTTAGAGCTTTTGATTGTGTTGATGGATTGATAATGTGCTAGATGAATGTGATTGATGTTGAACTCTTCGTCATGTTCGTTTGTGTAGCAAACGAGAGAGTTATATGCTCTTGGATGAATGTGTGTTGCATGTTCATCCAATCTCGTGTAATTGCATGAATTGGTTAAATGCTTAGTCACGGTGTAGTGGTCATAAGCATTGCCAAGCTAGTTGGTTCTTCGTGATTAAATGCCACCAATAATACCTTGAGTCGTGGTCGCGACAACGGGAGTCATTGGTAAGGTTTGACGAGAGATGTCGAACTCACTCTTGCAAACTACGAACTAAGAAGGATAGGAGTTTAGTCTCCACAACAAGTAGTTGAAGTATTGAATAGATGATTTTAACTCATCCTTGAAGCATTTGTTATTTAGCATTTGTGTATTCTTGATGGTGTGCTTCACTTCACTTGTGCCATGAGTTGTTTGAGCATAGGGAGTGCTTGTATGATTGAATTGGTTAGGTGTTAGGAACGTGACGAATTCCGTAGCTCCTTTGCATGAAAATCTATGAGCATGAACTTAGAACTTCTTGTGATTTATGTGTTGTGATTCTTGCTAGATGGGTATGTTGATGTTGAGTCATGTAATGCTATATGATAGAATGAGTGAATGATTCAATGACCTACATTAGATTTGGAAGTGGATATCCATTGCCCCCAAGGCTTTATCTTTGTAGTTTAAAACCCCTTTTCTTAGTTTTGTTTGATGATTAGCATAGTCACTTGACCTTGCTAGTTATCTTGTCTTTTTACTTTCGTAACTTAGGAAAACCAACCAACCAACCCCCCCCCCATTTTACTTGCTTTTATGTGTGTGTATATATATCTACTCCTAGCATAATATCAACCATTTGTGCTTAAGCGCTTAGGAAGATCCCTCTTCTCCTTAGACGACCCCGATTTGCCGCTATCTACCGAGTTGTAGAAAGGAAGCAAAAAGGGCTTATAAATTATCTTTTGCATAGGGGTACGACGACCGCCCGCTATCAAATTTATGTATGTTTTACCTCAAATAAGACCTAAGTATTCAAGACATTGGAAGACCAGAACAGACAGAGATTCAGTTCTTGGAAAATCGAAGCTCCTATCACTTCCAGGTAGAATTACAATGGAAAAACATGTACTTTCTTCCATGGCTATCTATCCTCTTGGAATCTTAATGATTCCTAAAGAGAATATGGAGAAGCTAGACAAAATGGTTGCTCAATTCATTTGGGGTGGAGAGATGGATGGAAGATTAATACATTGAAAGTCCTGGGAATTTGTATGTAAATCTAAACAAGGGTGAGGCTTAGAGATGAGATCAATGGAAGCAATTAACAAATATCTAACATGAAAGCATGCATGAAACTTAATCAGAAACAAGATTCCCTTCTAAGTAGAGTCTATAGAGAAAAATACCTGAGAAACTCAAGCTTCATCAAAGTTACTCAAAATGAAAATAACTTTTGGGGATGGAAATCTATTCTATAGGCTGGGTAATTAAGAGAAAGTCTAAAGAAAGCAGCATGTCCATAATTTTATGGACTGGACAAGAAACTATTTGAAATTGTACAGATTTAAAAACTGTACCTCAATTTAGAACCTTGGGCGCCACCTTCCTCCTCCTGCTCCTGGCGCCACCTACATCCTCTTCCTCCCTCTTGACCCCACATTCCTCTCATCCTTGGCAACAGGTTCTTCTTTTTCTCTCGTTGCCACCACCTTCCTCCTTCTCTTTTGTTACATCGTCTTCTCTCTCGCAATAACTGGAATTTGAAGATCTGAGCAGCATGAGTTAACCTATGTTTAAAGCCTTAAAGCTTTGGTAAGCATGTTGACATGACTTTAGATTCTATTTTTGCATTCAAAATTCTACTATAACGGCGAGGTTTAATGTCAATTGATGCCAATGCATGTAGTTAATGACGAGCACGTAGGATTGTAGAATTTGTGGTGGCATATGTTAACGTAATTGTATATGTCTTTTTATTGAGCAAAATGATGCCTTTTAAGTTCTTTTAGAATTGGTGGTCTTCTACGCTTTATGAAATTACGAGGTGCATTAGTTTGCTTATATGTTGTTGACGTGTACCTGTTAGTTGTACTGTAAATGACATTTTTTTTCTCTTTATTTTGCTGATTGTTCGTTCTGAATTCTAAGCTGCATCTGTTTGCTTATATGTTGCACCTTAATAAGGAGTTTCTAGAACCACTCCTTAAAAGGATTTGCTCCTTAATTAAGAAGTTTGTACCCCTTTATTTGTGAAGTGTCAACCAATCAATGAATAACATTGAGCATGGCGTGTTTTATATTTTAAATCAGTTGTAATTTTAAATGAAAAAGAAGTGCTTATTTAAGGAGGTCCATTTTTGGTAGTTGGTTCTTACCTAATTTTTATCAAATATAATGATATGGCACTTAAGCACTGCTCATTAAGTTCACTTCCATTGTGGATGCTCTAAATGAGAAGAAGTAAGAAAGAAACAAAGGAATGATAGAAGAAAAAAAAAAAGGTCAGGGAATAACTAATATAGGGGGAAAATATCTATTAGGGTTTTTTTACCTTGGTGCACTCTTGAGAAATGTTCTGAAGTCAGAACTGCCCTCAGAAGTGCGCTTCAGATAGTCGTTCCCTCTCTAGAAGTGCCCTCAAAACTCGCTTCACATAGTAGCTTTTAGTTCATATTTTTGTAGATTTTTTTAGACGGTGGTTCAACCACCACTGTCTACTTTAAGGCACTCCAGAAATATTTTCCAAAGGTGAAGCTGCACTCAAAAGTTGAATAAAGTAAAAAACAAAGCCGTTGAAAAATACTTTCAACGACGGTTCAAGTGCAACCGGTGGTGATAATACTACGTTAGACGGTGCTTATTCACCAACCACCGTCTAAAGGATTTTCAAAATCGTCTATAGTCAATATGTATACCAAAACAAATCTTTCGAGTTGGGAACTTAGTATAGGCGACGGTTCCGAAGAAAAGAAAATCATAATCATTGTTCACCCGGAAGCGTTAATAACAAATCCTATGCCTAATACAAGTAAAAATAATAATACTAGATTTAGATTACAATAAATTTAATGTAAAAAGGGAATAACACTTCCATATATGATAAAAAATACTAAATCGGATTAAAATCATGTTTATTCTTATACCAAGTAATTTATTCATATTAAATAGAATATAATAATAAACTAAATTTAAAGTGAACTTTTAATTTGGAACTATTTTAGAAAGTTGAAAGCTTATTCACAAGTATGTGGAAAGCAATTTGTGCGCGGATGATTGTATTATGTTCTTAGAGTGCACACATTCTGCTATAAATAATGTGGCAAAAATTGTGAATCTATATGCTAGGTTCCCTGGACAAAGGCTAAGTTTTTTGAGATTTACTCTCATGTTCAGCTCTAGTACACCTGAATATTTGAGGAAGTATGCCAGATATACCCTTAACATGCACGGTCCACAATTTAGGGGTAAATATCTAGGAATTTATGCATGTTTTACCTCAAATAAGACTTGAGTATTCAAGAACTAGAAAACTAGATCAGATAGAGATTCAGTTCTTAGAAAATCGAATTTCCTATCACTTCCAGGTAGAATTACAATGGAAAAACATGTATTTTATTCCATGGCTATCTATCCTCTAGGTGTTGGGTATTCCTCCCTAATTCTAGAATTCTCTTTGGTAAAATTGGAAGAAGATTCTAGTATGATGGGGGATGTATCTAGACCATGAAGCATATTCTAGAAATACCTCCTAGAAGCCTCCAAGCATTAATTGTGGTAGTTGGAGAGATGGAGAAGAGAATTCTAGAGCTTGAGTGCTCATCTATAAATAGGGTGCTCTTGGAGAGGACTTTATCATCCAACCAAAAACCATTTCCTTTCCTTCTAGATATCCTCCAAGAGAGAGTAGTAGGGAGAAGTCTTCATCCTCTCTAGTTGATAGATATCCACCATAGTGTGAGAAAACCTTTGTAATCCATCCACATTTTGGGTGAGACATTGTAACCCCACTTTAATCATATAGTGGAAGAGTTGGACTACCTAGTCCCGCAGTTTTTCCCGTTTTGGGTTTTCCGCGTAACCAAATTTGGTGTCTTTCTTATTTTTCATTCATCATCCTAATCACACAAAGAGGGAAACTATTTTTCCCCAACAGTGGTATCAGAGCAAGGTTGATCGGCGTCATATTCTTGTGTGATTCAAGATGGAGGCGGGAGATATGTTCAAACTCACGGCGGAAAATTACGCATATTGGAAGCCCATGATGGAGGACCACTTATATTGCAAATATTTGTATGAACCAATCACGGAGGAGACCAAGCTGGAGGAAAAGGATGACAAAGAGTGGGAGATCCTAAATAGGAAGGCGGTTGCCATGATCTGTAAGTACATAGATCGAAGTTTATTTGAGCATGTTTCTACATACACCAATGTCTTTGAGCTATGGACAAAACTTGAGTCTATGATTCAAAAGAAGACACCACGTAATAAAGCTCACCTAGTGAGGCGGTTGGTGAAATTGGAGTACAAGGATGGCCAAAATATGATCAAGCACTTGAATAGCTTCAAGGGGCTTGTAAACCAATTGGCAAAGACCGAGATGAAGATCGATGATGAGTTGCAAGCTTTGTTGCTCCTAAGCTCACTACCTGAAAGTTGGGACACTTTGGTGGTCACGCTTAGCAACTCGGCTCCAACAGGAAAGCTTACTATGGATGATGTAGCCGATAGCTTGATAAATGAAGAAGCACGGAGAAGAGAACATGGCACAACAACCTATGCGGAGGCAAACGTGATCGAGAATCGTGGAAGAAATGAGTCGCGTGGAAGATTTAGAAATGGTGGACGTGACAGATCACGAGGTCGGTCAAAGTCTCATTCCCGAGTTACTTGCTACTATTGTGGCAAAGTAGGTCACAAGAAAGATGAATGTCGCAGTCTCAAGAGAGACCAGAAGAATGGCACGGTCAAACCTGATCAAGTCAATCCAAAGAAGAAGGAAGAAGAAAGCACTACGGCGGTGGCATCCGTGGAGCATGGTGATATCTTTGTCATTGACGATTATATCAATCTCGCCTACGATGAAAATTTATGGATCGGTGATTCCGGTGCTTCCTTTCACGTTACCCCACATGAAGGGCTCTACTCGTCCTACCAGCGTGGAGATTTCGGCGTTGTGAAGATGGAAAATCAAGTCACAAGCAAGATTGTCGGCAAAGGCGGCATCATCTTGAAAACAAACACGGGATACAAGCTCGAGTTGAAGGATGTGCGACATGTCCCAGAAATGCGGCTCAACCTTGTCTCGGAAGGGAAGCTTGACGATGCTGGAATGATAAGCCACTTTGGAGATGGAAAGTGGAAGATCACTCAAGGCAATATGGTGATTGGTCGAGGAAAGAATGATGGATCCTTATATGTCATGCAAGGACAATCTGCAAGGGAGAGGATAATGTTGCACATGAAACCTCGAACATGGAGTTGTGGCATAAGAGGCTTGGCCACATGAGCGAGAAGGGACTTCAAATCCCCGCATGGAAACATATCCTCCCTGACAGAAAAGGTACAACACTTGACCCTTGCACTGATTGTTTAGCTGGCAAACAACATAGAGTTTCTTTCCTCAAGCCTGCTTACCCCCGTATAAGAGAGAATATTATTGACTTAGTGCGTACTGATATTTGCTCAATGACCGAAAGATCTCTTGGAGGTGCACAATGTTTTGTAAGTTTTATTGATGACCATTCTCGAAAGGTTTGGGTGTCTTTGTTGAAAACTAAAGACCAGGTACTTGAGGTGTTCAGGGAGTTCCATGCAAGGGTGGAATGTGAGACAGGCAGAAATTTGAATTCTGTCAGAGCTGACAATGGTGGAGAATATCGCGGCCCATTTGAAGAGTATTGCAAGTTGTACGGGATCCGACTTGAGAAGACACCACCGAAGACACCTCAGTTGAATGGAGTTGCATAGAGGATGAACCGCACCATTGAAGAGCGAGTTAGATGCATGTTATCTCATGCAAACCTCCCTAAAGGTTTCTGGGGAGAAGCTGTGAAGACTGGTGTTGATATCATCAACTTGACCCCTTTAGTTCCCTTGGATGGAGACATACCGGAGGAAGTTTGGTCAGGGAGAAAGGCTTCATATGACCATCTAAAGGTATTTGGATGTCGAGCATTTGTTCACATTCCCAAGGATGAGCGGGCCAAGCTAGATTAAAAAACAAGAGAGTGTATCTATCTTGGCTCACCCAAGGATGAGTTCGGTTATCAGTTGTGGGATCCAGCCCAGAAAAGGATCGTGAGAAGCCGCGATGTCGTGTTCTTTGAGGGCCAACCCATTAGTAATTACAAGGAATCGCGAGAAGCTCAAACCAGGCGGACCAGAGAGCCTTTGGAGTCCATGCCATCTCCCGTGGTGCAAGATAACGCAAGAAGAGAATCAGTGGAGGATGTTCACGATGAAGAAGTTGAAAACCGTGATCCCAGAGATAATACGGAGCAATCTCAAACAAGTGGCGAAGAAATGGAGGAAGCAAATGACCCAGTAGTACCCATGCATCGGCGTTTAACTAGAGAGAGACAGCTTTCAACCAGATATTCACCAGATGAGTATGTGACACTCACTGATGAGGGGGAGCCTCAAAACTATGGTGAAGCTATGGAAAATGATCATAAAGATGATTGGGAAAAGGCTATGCAAGAAGAGATGAAGTCCTTGAACGAGAATCATACATATGATCTCGTAGAGCTACCAAAAGGGAAACGAGCTCTAAAATGCAAATGGGTGTTTAAGCTCAAGACCGAAGAAAACAATCTCAAACCCAGGTATAAGGCTCGAATCGTTGTTAAAGGTTGCAACCAGAAGAAAGGTATAGATTTTGATGAGATTTTCTCTCCCGTGGTAAAGATGTCATCAATCCGAGTTGTGTTGGGTCTCGCTGCTAGCTTGGATTTGGAGGTTGAGCAACTCGATGTTAAGATAGCTTTCTTACATGGAGACCTTGAGGAGGAGATTTACATGGAGCAACCCGAAGGATTCAAAGAGCCGGGAAAAGAGCATTTAGTGTGCCGTCTCAAAAGAAGTCTCTATGGTTTGAAGCAAGCACCCCGTCAATGGTATAAGAAGTTTGAATCCTTCATGAATTATCATTGATTCAAGAAGACACACACCGATCATTGTGTCTTCATGAAGAGGTACGATCGAGATGACTTTCTCATACTCATGCTTTATGTTGATGATATGCTGATTGTCGGGCAGAATAAAAGGAAAATAACTGCTCTTAAGAAAGCATTGAGTAATTCTTTCGCGATGAAAGATTTGGGGCCATCGAAGAAGATTCTTGGGATGCGGATCACGCAGGATCGATCTGAAAAGCTACTTTGGCTATCTCAAGAGAGATATATTGAGAATATTCTTGAGAGATTTAATATGCATCAAGCCAAACCTGTTAGTGTACCACTTGCCGGACATTTCAAGTTTGATAAGAAGAAAAATCCAAGAAGGGATGAAGAAATGAGAGGTGTTCCATATTCTTCAGCTGTTGGTAGCCTCATGTACGCCATGATATGTACCCGGCCGGATATTGCGTATGCAGTTGGAGTTGTGAGCAGGCACTTGTCAAATCCTGGGAAGGAGCATTGGGCTGCTGTGAAATGGATACTTCGATATCTCAGAGGAACAACCAAAAGGTGTTTGCGCTTTGAAACAACCAAACCTGTGTTGGAGGAATACACAGATGCTGATATGGCCGGAGACTTGGAATCTCAAAAATCAACGTCGGGATATCTGACTACTTGTGCAGGGGGAGCTGTATCTTGGCAGTCAAAACTTCAGAAATGTGTTGCCCTTTCTACGACGGAGGCAGAGTATATTGCTGCCACCGAGGCTTATAAGGAGATGCTGTGGATGAAGAATTTTCTACTTGAATTGGGGCTAAAGCAAGAGAAGTACGTCCTCTATTGTGACAATCAGAGTGCCATCCACTTAGCCAAGAATTCAGCCTACCACTCCCGAACGAAACATATTGATGTTCGCTATCATTGGATTCGAGACGTATTGGAAGAAAAGCGACTACAACTTGAAAAAGTTCACACCAATGATAATTGGTCCGATATGATGACTACAGCACTACCAAGTAAGAAATTCGATGATTGCTGCAAAGGCGCTGGTGTGGAGATCCCTTCCAATTAGGTCGGAAGGGGGAGATTTGTTGGGTATTCCTCCCTAATTCTAGAATTCTCTTTGGTAAAAATGGAAGAAGATTCTAGTATGATGGGGGATGTATCTAGACCGTGAAGCATATTCTAGAAATACCTCCTAGAAGCCTCCAAGCATTAATTGTGGTAGTTGGAGAGATGGAGAAGAGAATTCTAGAGCTTGAGTGCTCATCTATAAATAGGGTGCTCTTGGAGAGGACTTTATCATCCAACCAAAAACCATTTCCTTTCCTTCTAGATATCCTCCAAGAGAGAGTAGTAGGGAGAAGTCTTCATCCTCTCTAGTTGATAGATATCCACCATAGTGTGAGAAAACCTTTGTAATCCATCCACATTTTGGGTGAGACATTGTAACCCCACTTTAATCATATAGTGGAAGAGTTGGACTACCTAGTCCCGCAGTTTTTACTGTTTTGGGTTTTCCGCGTAACCAAATTTGGTGTCTTGCTTATTTTTCATTCATCATCCTAATCACACAAAGAGGGAAACTATTTTTTCCCAACACTAGGAATCTTCATTATTCCTAATGAAAATGCGGAGAAGCTAGACAAAATGGTTGCTCAATTCATTTAGGGAGGAGGGATGGATGGAAGATCAATACATCGGAAGTCGGGAATTTGTATGTAATTCTAAACAAGGGTGAGGCTTAGCAATGAGATCAAGGGAAGCAATTAACAAATCTCTATTATGAAAGCATGCATGAAACTTTATCAGAAACAAGATTCTCTTCTAAGTAGTGTCTATAGAGAAAAATACCTCAGAAACTCAAGCTTCATCAAAGTTACTCAGAAAGAAAATGACTTTTAGGGATGGAAATCTAATCTATGGGCTGGGCAATTAAGAGAAAGTCTCAGGAAAGCCAGCATGTCCATAAGTTTATGGAAATGACAAGAACCTATTTGAAATTGTACAGACTCAAAAACTAGACCTCAATTTAGAACCTTGGACGCCACTTTCCTACTCCTGCTCCCAGCGCAACCTACTTCCTCCTCCTCCTCTTCGATGCCACATTCTTCTCATCCTTGAAGCCAGGTTCTCCTTCTCCTTCCAGTGCCACCTCTTTTCTCCTTCTCTTTGGTTACATCATCTTCTCTCTCTGGCAATAACTGGAATTTGAAGATCTGAGCAGTTGGCGGTGGTAATGTTTAAAGCCTTAAAGCTTTGGTAAGCATGTTGACATGACTTTAGAATCTATTTTTGCAATCAAAATTCTACTATAACGGCAAGGTTTAACGTCAATTGATGCCAATGCGTGTAGTTAATGACGAGCATGTAGGATTGTAGAATTTTCGGTTTGCCTATGTTAACGTTATTGGATATGCCTTTTTACTGTGCAAAGTGATACCTTTTGAATTCCTTTTGAATTAGTGGTCTTCTACGCTTTATGAAATTACGAGGTGTATTAGTTTGCTTATATGTTGTTGGCGTGTACCTGTTAAATGTACTGTGAATGACCTTTTTTTTCTTTATTTTGCTAATTGTTTGTTTTGAATTCTGAGCTGCAACTGTTTGCTTATATGTTGCACCTTAATATAGAGTTTCTAGAACCACTCCTTAAAAGGTTTTGCTCCTTAATTAAGAAGTTTGTACCTCTTTATTTGTGAAGTGTCAACCAATCAATGAATAACACTGAACATGGCATGTTTTATATTTTTAATCAGTTGTAATTTAAAATGAAAAAGAAGTGCTTATTTAAGGAGGTCCAATGTTGGTAGTTGGTTCCTACCTAATTTTTATCAAATTTATTGATATTACACTTAAGAAGTGCACGTTAAGATCACTACCATTGTGGATGCTCGAAATGAGAAGAAGTAATAAAGAAACAAAGGAAAGATTGAAGAAAAAAAAGGTCAGGGAATAACTAATATAAGGGGAAAATATCATTTTGGGTTTTTTTACCTTGGTGTACTCTTGAGAAATGTTCCAAAGTCAGAACTGCCCTCAGAAGTGCGCTTCAGATAGTCGTTCCCCCGCTAGAGGTGCCCTCAAACCTCGCTTCACATAGTAGCTTTTTGTTCATATTTTTGTAGAATTTTTTAGACGGTGGTTAAACCGCCATTCTCTACTTTAGTGCACTCCAGACATATTTTCCAAAGGTGAAACTGCACTCAGAATTGCAATAAAGTAAACAATGAAGCCGTTGAAAACACTTTCAACAACAGTTCAAGCGCAACCGGTGTTGATAATACTACGTTAGACGACGCTTATTCACAAACCACTGTCTAAAGGGTTTTCCAAATCGTTTATCGCCAATATGTATACCAAAAAAAAAGCTTTCGAGTTCGGAACTTAGGATAGGCGATGGTTCCGAAGAAAAGAAAATCATAACCGTTGTTCAACCGGAATCGTTAATAACAAATCCTATGCCTAATACAAGTAAAAATAATAATACTAGATTTAGATTACTATAAATTTGATGTGAAAAGGGAATAACACTTCCATATATGATAAAAAAAACTAAGTCGCTTTATAAAATCAAGTTTGTCCTTATACCAAGTAATTTATTCATATTAAATAGAATATAATAATAAACAAAATATAATGTGAACTTTTAATTTGGAACTATTTTAGAAAGTTGAAACTTATTCACAAATATGTGCAAAATAACTTGTTTGCAGATGAGTGTATTATGTTCTTAGAGTGCACGTATTATGCTATAAATAATGTTGCAAAAATTGTGAATCTATATGGTAGGTTCTCTGGACAAAGCCTTAGTTTTTTGAAATTTTCTCTCATGTTCAGCTCTAGTACACCTGAAAATTTGAGGTAAATATCTAGGAATTTACGTATGTTTTACCTCAAATAAGACACAAGTATTCAACAAACTGGAAGACCAGATCAGATAGAGATTAAGTTCTTAAAAAATCAAAGCTCCTATCACTTCAAGGTAGAATTACAATGGAAAAACATGTACTTTCTTCCATGGCTATCTATCCTATAGGAATCTTCATAATTCCTAAAGAGAATATGGAGAAGCTGGACAACATGGTTGCTCAATTCATTTGCGGAGGAGAGATGGATGGAAGATCAATGCATTGGAAATCCTGGGAATTAGTATGTAAATCTAAACAAGGATGAGGCTTGGGGATGAGATCAATGGAAGCAATGAACAAAGCTCTAACATGGAAGCATGCATGAAACTTAATCGGAAACAAGATTTCCTTCTAAGTAGAGTCTCTAGAGAAAAATACCTTAGAAACTCAAGCTTCACCAAAGTTACTCTGTGTAAAGTCAAGGGATTTGCAAGTAATTATTTTATTGGCAATTTTGTGTGAATTAATTTTAAACAGAAATTCTGACCATATTGGAACATGCTGGTGCAGAATATTTACGCCAAGGTTTTATGGAAATCAAAGTCAGAATATTGCAGTAGTTTGATATAAATGGAATTCGTATATCTGACTATATATATCAGGCGTGTGAAGCATAATTGGTTTATGGAAAATCCCTACTTGTATGGAGAAGATTTATTCGAATATATGGGATAGAATGATATAAGGTAAATCCCTTTATTTATGGGATTTGGATATGCTTCAAGAATCTGATTTGGAATAGGAATATTGTGGAGACAATCAAGGAGTATTCAGATCTGATTCGTGGATATAAATTGGGGACAATCACGGCTGCATACTCACGGATTCAACAGAGCAAAAATCTTCACACGGATTTTTGAGACTTTCGAGAAGTTGCAAAGAGTAAGAACACTGTGTTCCAACACACATGTCCTGCCGCACTAAGTTCAGAATCATATACCTTAATTCCTCGGGAGGAAGAGATCTTGCGTTGACGGGGTTCGAGATCAGAGGGAGTCTGATGAAGGCAGAGCAGTAGCTAGGGGAGCTAGCAGAGCCCACACGCTATAGTTAGTAAAGATAAGTATTTTGTAAACTGTACTCTGTACTGTATCTTTCTAATTAGTGGATTCATTCTGAACTGGGCCAGGCCCCACAGATGTAGGTGGATTACACGGAACTGCGTAACCAAGTCGTGTGTCTTTTACGTGTTACGTTATTATGCACTTGGTTAAATTAGTCATGTTGGAACACACTAGTAAGGACTAGAAAAATTGGTAAAGCTAAATTTCACTCTGAAAGAAAATGACTTATTGGGATGGAAATATATTCTATAGGCTGGGCAATTAAGAGAAAGTCTCAAGAAAGGCGGCATGCCTATAAGTTTATGGACATGGCATGGACCTATTTGAAATGAATAAAATTTGGTTAATTTTCGAGGGCCAAGCCCATTTGGTTCAGACTTCAGATCCAAAACTGTATGTTAATTTAAAACATTGGGCACCACCTTCCTTCTTCTTCTCTCGGTGCCACCTCCTCCTCCTCCTCCTCGTCGATGCCACTTTTCTCTCCTCCTTTATGTCACCTTCTCCTTCTCTTTCTCCTGCTGGTGCCAACTCCTTCCTCCTTCTCTTTGGTTTCATCGTCTTCTCTCTCCGACAATTTCTCTAGTAATAACTGCAGTTTGAAGATCTGAGCAGCAGGCGGTGGCCTATGTTTAAAGCCTTAAAAGTTTTGGTAAGCCTGTTGACATGACTTTAGAATCTATTTTTGCATTCAAAATTCTACAACGGTGAGGTTTAACGTCAATTGATGCCAATGCATATAGGAAAAGACGAGCATGTAGGATTGTAGAATTTGTGGTGGCCTATGTTAACGTCATTGGGTATGCCTTTTTATTGTGAAAATTGATGCCTTTTGATTTCTTTTTGATACGATGGTCTTCTACACTTTATGAAATTATGAGGTGCATTAGTTTGCTTATCTGTTGCAGTTGTTATTATCCAACGTGTACCTGTTAGTTGTACTGTGAATGACCTTTTTTTCTTCTTTATTTGTTGATTGTTCGTTTTGAATTTCGAGCTACATCTGTTTACTTATATGTTGCACATGTTATTATTCAATGTGTACTTGTTAGTTGTACTGTCTATGACCTTTTGTTTTCCATTTGTTGTTAGTGTTACGTTTTGAATAACGAGTTGCAATTGTTTACTTATATGTTGCATCTGTTAGTATCTCGTGTGTACTTGTTAGCTGTGTTGTATATGACTATTTTTTTAATTAAAAAAAGTGTTTTTGGTTGTTCATTTTGAATTAAGAACTCAATTTGTTTACTTATATATTGCATCTATTAGAATTCAGTATGTACTTGTTAGTTTTATTGTGTTGGACTTTTATTTTCACTGTTTTATTGTTCATTTCGAATTAGAAATGTTTGCTTATATGCTGCAACTGTTAATATCCAATATGTATGACTTTTTTGAAGAGTTGCACTATAACTTTTAAGGAATTTGACAACATTGAACAATGGACTATACAAGATATTCCAACACGAGGAAGATTCAAACGAAGATGACATTGAACTTGAAGACTCGAAGATGATCCCCTTTTGAAGATTAATAATCGATGATTCATTGTACTAGAGACTGTTAGTTAATTTAGATAGGAATACTGTTGTAATTATAAGTTCTTTAATGGAATATTTCTGCCATGAGCACTTCATCTTCCATTTTGTTTAGATGTTGAGAGACCCTCTCGTGTTTGAAATTGATAAAATTTGCATATTTTTTTATACAATGTATGCAATGCTTTACATGTGTTTCTTTCACGCCGCCAAGACTTTCTGTGACCTCTCTTTGATTTAAATCAGGGAAATCTACTCATGTTTTTCTAAAACAAGTACATGTTTTAATGTAATCAATATATATTATAAGGTATTAAATGTAGTACATATAAAATTTTTTAAAACTACAAAATTATGTGACCTCTGTTAGGTATACTATAAGAAATACTAGTCGGAGGCTAACATATGCATAATTTAAAAAAATATAAATGATTCATAACGTAACTTATGCACCACCCCATGGAAATATTTTTCTTTTCTTAAAAGGAATTGATAATTCTAAATGATATGCAAGTTTTTTATCTAAACAATACATGTTGTAAAGTAACTAGTGCGAAATTAATATGACAATTTTAAATTGTGAAATTTTAACTTAACTTATACACGATCTCCTGGAAAAGTTTCATAATTCATATTGAGAGCTTTTAAAACAAGTGCATATTTTAATAGAAATGATACATACTGTAAGGTAATTGGTGATAGTATATACAAAAATATTCAGCAACATTTAGTTTGTTTTTTGAATATTTGCCACATGTCTTTTACATGTTCATAGCGGCCGAATTCATACATTCAGAATTTTCAACAACAATATCATTCACAAAGAACGCAATTGAATAGCATAACCTCAATTGGATGTGAAGAGTTACAATAGAATTGAAATTCGGTTTATCAAATTGAAATTAGGTTGTTTCGATCGTATCTGAAACTTGCCCTCCCTTCTCCTCTAGATGTTGGCAAAATTTTGCCGGGCACTAACCGGTTGTTTGAAGAGCTCATTGGAAAAAAAATGAATTGATCGGGGAAGGATTTGGTCTGTTGGGAGAAGTTAGATTCACAGAGAATGGAGATTGAAGTTTAGGATGGAGATTGAAGGAAGAAGAATGGAGATTTAAGGAAGAAGAATGAGATGGAGAAGTTGCAGAGGGCTGCGCTTCTCATTTGAAGAAGAAGGGCCCACGGATTTTGTATAATTTATGTTAATTACGAAGAATTTGGCTTGGCAGATTGTATCAGGGAAGGATATTGACATTCATGATCAATGGATTCCAAATCACATTAATCCATTGATCATGTATGTCACTCATACAAATTTGAAAGTGAGTGATCTAATCTCACAGAATGGGGAATGGAGAATTCCTTTGATCAGGAGCAATTTTCCACCAGCCACTGTTCCTTATATTTTGGCAATCAGGACTTCAGGTGATCACCAACAGAATGATGTACCTATATGGAGACCTAACAAGGATGGTAACTACACAGTAAAGACGGCTTATCATATAGCATGCAGGGATTCTCATCAACAATTTGAAGCAGGTATTAATCTACCTAATCAAAGCCAAGATCTTCACAAGTTCTAGAATCTCATATGGAATCCTAATCTTTCACAAAAGCTGGCAGTGTTTGTTTGGAGGTTGATGAACATGGCTTTATCCACAACAGTAAACTTGGCTAAAAGGAATTTTATACCTGAAAAGATTTGCACTAGATGCACACTCGTGATGAGGATGAATCTCATATTTTCCTCAAGTGTGAAGATTCTAAAATAATATGGAGAGAGCATCACCAGGTTTCAATTTTGATATGGTGACAGATGTGGAAGTCACTGACTAGTTTTCACGGTAGACTAAAATGACACCTGACAAAGAAGCAATAAAGCTCTCAATTTGTATTTTGTGGGAAGTCTGGAAGCAAATGATACAGAGAGTTTTTAATGATCAACACAGACACCCCATTGTTTATTGGGAAGAAGCCAAGAATCTAGCTATTGTTAAAAATCAGCCCGAAAGATGTTCGCAACAAGGAGAGGCTGAGGTGGAAACGAATGAGATTTTGATTTAGCGCAGATCATCGAGTGATCGTAACAGAGGAGCTCACCATGATCAGTTTGATATACACAGAAATATTCAGGATGGTATTTCGGTTCTATCATTTGATGGTTCGTTTCAGGAAAAAAGATGGCATGGGACGACTGCATGGATCATGTCCAACAAACAACAGGGAGCAACATACAATCCAAGGTTCAGACTTCTTTGTGGCAACATTACCACTACAAGTTATAACAAAAGTTTGTTTAAGATCAATCAAGGCAGCACAAAGGACACATCAGTTCGGAAATTCATCTACACAGATTATGCAATATTAGTGTCCTCCATTCGTAGCATCGACAAGGCACCGTGGGATATGAAAGTGACAATTTTGCACAAACGCCGATCCTTAGAATCTTTTTCTTCCTTTTAAATGTTTTAAGGTTTAATCGCTCGGTCTTACATCGGGAGCATGATGAAGCTATCAACCTAGGACATTCGTTATGTAAAGCTACCTATCATACTAAGGATCTAATATTTATGGGGTTTAAAATTTTAAAAAAACTTGTCATTTTATCCTTCGCTATTGAGTTACTCTGTTGCTCTCAAATTATTTAGTACGTCCAAATTTACTAAAATACAACTTTTAAGTTTGAGACAGTTATAAATAGTTTAACCAAATTATTCACTACTCTATAAAAAATAAATGGTTAGTTCACAGTTATTGAGTTCCAATGAATTAATAAAAAAAAGTAGAAAACCAATTAAAATAGGTACTCTTTCAATTCAACCGTTGGTGAAAGGAACCTCACAATCGATTAGAAGAAACAGTTTCACGGTGATTTTTACAACTGTGTAAGCCGGCCAGTGATATATTGTTTTTGTTTTTTCGGCATTCAGTCACTCCTATCAAAATGATATAGGTAGTCAACTTCTAGATGTATTATTTACTGTATCAATAAAATAAGAATTTGTTCACACTTAAAGACAAAGTTTTGCATAAAATTGTGTTACAGTGAGATCACATATTGAATTGCAAATGAGGTTTCTAATTGAAGTTTTAAAAATAAAAGAGTTGGATGTGAAATTTCACTATTTTACATTAAATTCATGTATAAATATCAACATTTTCTCACTATTCTCTCATATTTTCTGAAACTTTCTCTCCCCTCTCCTTTCCTCTCTCCTACTCAACCGATCTCCTTTCCTCCTTATTCTCTCTCCAACTCAAATTTCCTTCTTCTCCATCCTCTCCATCCTCTCCATTTCTCTTCCATATTCTTCAATCCGAGCTCATTTTCTTCCATTCAACCGCTCATCATCTCCATTTTTCTTCCTCTTTCTTGCGCACAGTAATTCGTTGCAATTTTTGGAGTTTTCTGGCGAATTTTTCGATGAATTTTCCAGCGGCCGAACACAATAGAGCTTCGTTTTGTGTTTATCTTCGAAGGTAATGTTTTTGCTCAAAGTTTTTATGCATATATTTTTTTCAATTTTTGTTTTTTTTTTTGGTTAATGTGATTTTCTAGGGGTTTATGTTGTGCACTGTGTCAATATTTAGGGTTTTTTTTGTGTTTTATGAGTTGTTCTTACAGTTTTGTGCTTATATTTGTGTTGCTGCTGTTGTTTGTTAGATTTCTAAGGAGATTTGCATCACTGCTGCTGCAATCAAGAAGGAAGAATGATTTGTAAACTTTTTGAATTTTTGGCTGTGATGTTTCAGGTACGGTTTATGATGTTTCTCATTTTCAGTGTGATGTTTTAGGTTTCAGACTTCAAGTACTGTTATTAGTGTTATTGTGATGTTTTAATTTCAACGCTTGATACTTGTGGTGTTTTCTTGCTTAAGTGTGCAATTGCTGTTCAACTTTGATTGTGTGTGATATCTTAGGGTTTTGTCATGATTTGTGCTATTTTTTTTTTGTTGATGCTCCTTAGATGTCTAAGAATGCTTTTGCCACTGTTGCTGCAAACGAGAAGAGGATATGTAAATTTTGTTAGTTTGCAAATGTGATATTTTAAATACTGTTGATGTTTCAGGTTTTCTGTGTGATGTTTCAGGTTTTCTGTGTGATGTTTCATGTTTCGGGTTCAAGTACTGATATCTGTGCTGGTGTGATGATTTAATTTCAATATTTGATGCTTGTAGTGTTTTTAGTGTGCAATTGATGTTCAGTATTGTTGTTTTGATTGCGTGTGTGATATTTTAGGGTTTTGTTTCGATTTGTGTTAATATTTGTGTTAATGTTGCTGTTTGTTAGATATCTAAGAAAATTTGCATCACTTCTGCTGCAATTTAGAAGGAAGAAGAATTTGTCTCAATTTTCAGCAGTTATGTTTTTCAGGTACAGGTAATGATGCTTCTCGTTTTCAATGTGATGTTTAAGATTTAGGCTTTAAATACTGTTATCAGTGTTGGTGTGATATTTTAATTTCAACGCTTGATGTTTGTGATGTTTTCATGCTTAAGTGTGGAATTGATATTCGATTTTTATTGTGTGTGATATCTTAGGGTTTTGCTACGACTTGTGTAAATTTTTGTGTTGTTGTTGCTATTTCTTAGATGTCTAAGAATGCCTGCCCATTATTTTTGCAATCGAGAAGGAAGTAGGATCTGTAATTTTGGTTATTTTTCAGATGTGATGTTTAACATACTGTTGTTGATATTTCTTGTTTTCTCTGTGATGTTTCATGTTTTAGGTTTGAAGTACTTTTATTTGTGCTGGTGTGATATTTTTAATTTCAGTATTTGATGTTCGTGGTGTTTTCATATTTAAGTATGCAACTAATGTCCCGTTTCATTTTTCTGATAATTTTTTGTGATGTTTAAAATTTTTGATATTGATGTTTTAAACACTGTATTTGATGTTTCTCAATATAGTTGTCAGTGATGTTATGTGTACAAGTGTGATGTTTTAATTTCAGATATTGATATTTTAATTAATGTATATTATGTTTTATGTTTATTTCACAGATATTTTTCACGCTAGAGCTCTATGATGCTATAGATGAGATAATAAAAATTTTCAATGAGGAATCATGTTCATGTAGATGTTCCCTTGAACAGGGGACTGGAGCTGACCTTTGATCTTAGCGTTGGTGGAATAGAATTCAAAATCAGCAAGAGAGAAGGCAAGCCTGTGAACAAGCACGCAACGAAGGAAACTAAATTGGTTGGGGGGGGAATAGAATTTGATTGGTTGGGATGTATTGTTTGAGAATGATTTTTTAAAAATATCGGTTTATTAGTTCGAGGTGAGACACTAGATTGTTTGATGTTTCAAGTTTAATTGAAATTTTTTAGTTTTTATGTTAGCGATGTTTTAGTGATTTGAATCCTTTTGTAATGAATGATGCTTAATAAGTTATTTGAAATGCAATACCAGTGGAATGTACATGTGCAGTGGAACATATGATTATCTTGTTTGAAATCAGCATCTTCATCGATACTTTTGTAAAACATCGCACACAGAAAATTGAACTATCGCAACATTACAGTGTAACATTCCACAAAAAAAATTGAACCATCACAGCATTACAGTGTAACATCACAGAAAAAAATTGAACCATCATAACATTACAATGTAACATCACAGTAGGATAGTAAATAATAATCAAGTCGCGACAAGCTAATTTTAGATGAACTGAGCATTGTGTGTTATTTAGTTTTGTATTGGATGTTATTTTATTATTTTATTATTTTTTGAATTTTTAACTTATGTATTTGATGTTTGACTATTTTTGTTTGATGTGTATTTTAATTTATACGTAACATTAAACTATTTTAATTTTTTATGTTTTAACTATAATCCAGTGTATTTTTAGTTTTTTTATTTGATGTTTAAATATTTTATTATTTTTAGGTGATGTTTATCTACTTAATTTATTTTTCCTTAGAATTAATTTTTAACCTTGATGTTTTAATAATTTAACAGGATGAATTATAATACAACAAATCAAAATTCAAAAAATCAGGCCCAAATAATGTTTTACTAATTTAATAGAATGAATTATAATTTGAAGGTGGAGTTTTAAAAGTAATGGCGAACTAAAGACAAAATCTAAATAATCAGGCCCAAAAACTTAAAACGGATCCACTATTCTAACCTGAATCAAAACTCTACACGACACGTTGTTGTTGGGAAATGAATCGGCCAGATTGTCACCGGTAAAACTCTACCCAATTGTCACCAGGAAAATGCTAGCAACCGTACTCGTCGCCGAAAATCCGACAATTTCCAGCTCTCTCCGCCCTCCAATTCCAACACGTAACACTAGCGAGGAGGTTAACACCATCAGAATTGTTTTCCATTTCTAGCTGGGAATCCTAAAATTTGAGTAATTTTAGGATTACTGAATGCGACGTCAATGGCGAGGCGGTGGCGATGCGATATTAATGGCAATGCAAGGCGAGCAACAACGATGCGAGCAGTGGTGACAGTGAGGTGAGCATCGGCGACATTGAGGCGAGCAGCGGCGATGTTGAGGCAACACGATGCGATGGCGAGATGACAGAGACTAGGGTTTTTTGGAAATTTTTTAATGTATTCGAACTCGATGTGGCAGCGAGGTGGAGGAGACAACGATGTAGTGTGATGAGATGACGAGGCAAGGCGGAGAGGGGACGACGAGGTGGAGAGGAGACAGCGAGGTGGAGAGGAGACGGCAAGGAAGAGAGAAGACGACGGCGGCGGCGATGGCGGAGGGCAAGGCGAATGAAAGAGGAAGATGCATTTTTTGGTAAATTTCTTTTATTTGCTATTTGGTCCCCCACATTTATTTTTTTTGCATTTTTCATTTAATACCCTGAGTCCAAATTAATTCAATTTTTGCCCCCAAATTTAGTTTCCCCATTTCTTATTTTGCCTCTAGTCCCTGGTCTCACCATGACACGGTCTCATAGGAGACAGACTCAACACTTATATCGGCGAGGTAGTGTGATGCGACGGCGAGGCAAGGCGGAGAGGAGACGGCGAGGCGGAGAGGAGACGGCGAGGTGGAAAGGAGACGGCAAGGCAGAGAGAAGACGACGATGGTGGCGATGGCGGAGGGCAAGGCGGACGAAGGAGGAAGACGCATTTTTTGGTAAATTTCTTTTATTTGCTATTTGGTCCCACTCTTTTTTTTTTCATTTTTCATTTAATACCCCGAGTCCAAATTAATTCAGTTTTTGCCCCCAAGTTTAGTTTCCCCATTTCTTATTTTGCCTCATGTCTCACAGGAAACAGACTAAACACTTATATAATGACAAGATTTATGCGGAGTATATTTAATATTTGTATGTAGGATAAAATTGAACATTGATTATCGAATTATTATAATGGTCAGGTTGGATCATGGAAAAAAAATATAATATATATATATATATTTCTCATAATTTCAAACATCATAAATTCTATAATTTTATAAATTTGATAATTAATTCCGTTTATTAATTCGTTAAATCTTGATAATAATTTTACTCAATACGAGTAATTTTTGTGATTTCAGCTTTACTATTTTACTGAATTCTTTCATTTATTTTCGTAATATGATTCCAGAACTTACATTTTTTTTTTTTGCATTTATGTTGTATATTTTATCTTTTCCTTTCTATTTTGACATTCCTATAAATTTCATCATTTTATCTATTAATTTCCATTATACCTTTCATGTAAGTTGGTGGATATTTTTTCCTTGATAGAATATATAGAACAAAATAAAGAGTTTAAAAAAATATATATAGGTTGATAGACTTTCAAACTTTTTTTTCAGAACCCCCTTAATAATGCAAATTCGTCGGGTTCAAATTAACTATTAAAAGCTTGAGAATTTTTTTTTAAAGCTCCTGATGTATGCCAAATTGGCAACTTGGTACAAAATTATTAAATTAATTAGATGAAAGTTTCCAAAGATTAGGGAGTTGTATAATCAGCTGGTTGTTGGCTGACATATCGCTCTCATATTTGAAATGAGATGCCGCTTAATAAAAGATACAGTAGTAAGATTCCTTAAATGCACCATTGAAACTTTAACCCTTACAAGACCATTTCATGAGACGGATCGACACGATCGAACTTATTGTGAAACCCAATTCTTACTCGCGAAATATCGACCTGAACCTGAACTCAACACAATCGAAATCAACCAAAAATCAGAATCTGATCCGATAAATATGACTAGAACCCAAACCCAACATGATCGAACTCAACCCGAAAATCAATTATGACCGGAGATATATTGACCCGAACCTGCACCCGACACGACCGAACTCAACCCGAAACCTGTATCTAACCCAAGATATATTGACCATAACCCAATGTGAACTCAAGCCCGTAATCAACCGGAACTTGATTCAACTCAATATATGTGATATTTAACCCAGCATGAAATCAATCTAAAGTTGATTAAGCTCGAGAAATAACAAATGAATTTTGATATGTGTCCCAATCAAATTCGTAATTGACCCAATATGTAACAATATAAAATCCAAATCAACTTAATATATAATAGATAAAAATCAAAAGAAAATATTTTTGTAGTTCAAATAATTAATAAAGAATTGGAGTATTTTTTATGCATAGATTCAACGATGTATTGATCTGATTACATAAATGAGAAGGTTTCTATTAGACCAACTAACGATTATATCCTTCACAAAAAAATTATTTTTATAAATATTTAAGGTCGTTCTATAAGTATTTTTCAACCTTAGCTCTATTGTTTTTTTTTAAAAACCCATATGTTTTTTTTTCACTGTAATTTTAGCCTATTTCATCATCAAAGTGGGTCTCACGATTAGAACATAAACAAAAATTTCAATGTTATATAAGCATTTGTGTTAGAACACTATCACATAAACCCCCTTTTAGCACCGGATTTTTGGGATTTTGAAAACCGGTGCCTAAGTAGGGGTGAAACAGTTTCTTAGTGTTTTTATATAGAAAGTCAAGTAAAGACTGACCGTTGATAAGTTAAACTCAAATATTTTCATTTGTATTTATATATACGAAGTCAAGTAAGGGTTGAACATTGGTTAGTTAAATTTATCTTAGGTATTAGTGTTTTTATATAAAAAGTCAAGTAAGGGTTGACCATTGATTAGTAAGAGTCAACTTAGTTATTAGTGTTTATATATAGAAAGTCAAGTAAGGCCTAATCGTTAATTATTTAGCCTCAAATTAATTATAAGTGTTTACAAATAGAAAGTCAAGTAGGGGTTGACCGTTGTTTAGTTAAAGTCAATCCTAAGTTACTAGTTTTTGTATATAGAAAGTCAGGTAATGGTTGACCGTTGATTGGTTAAAGTCAATCTTTGGTTATTAGTGTTTATATATAGAAAGACAAGTAAGAGCTAACTGTTGATTAGCTAAAGTAAAATATTTCATTCGTATTTCTATATACTAAGTCAAGTAAGGATTGACTATTGATTAGTTTGTTATTAGTGTTTTTAATAAAAAATCAACTAAGGTTGAGCGTTTATTAGTTAAAGTCAAACATTTTGATTCATAATTACATATACTAATTCAAATAACGGTTGACATTGATTAGTTAAAATTAACTTAGTTATTAATGTTTACATATACAAAGTTAAGTAAGGGTTGACCGACAGTAACCCGACCCAAAAGTAACCCGATCAATCCAACCTAACCCGATCTAATCCCAGAAAAAAATTACACAAAAATAACCCAACATGATAATAACCCGATTCGACCCAAAGGAAAAATTGACCAGGTTCACACTGACACGACAGCAACTGGACCCGAGAAAATAATCTAACACGTTTCAACCCGACAGGACCCGACAACCAAAATTTGACACATTTTCAACTCGACCTGTTTTAACCCGAACCATTTCGAACACGACACGAACTCGACACAATTGCCTGAATTGACACCTCTAACCACTGTGGCTTTGTAACCATTTTATTAGTGGTAAACGTTAATAATCCTAATATATATATGAGATGGACGTAGAATTATCCGGGTAATCAATCATGGAAAAGTCTCAGGAAATGCGACCTTTCTATAAGCTTATGGACAATTTTTATGGGCATTTGCCTTAAATGTTGTAATATTTTATAAAATTTAAATATTATATTTTATAAGTTAAAACAAGTAATAATATGTATTTGAAGGTGAAAATATAAAAATATATGATATAAAAAATATTTTCAAAATTTTTAAATTTTGTATGTAATTTAAGAAATGCAGTGTATAAGGTAAGAAATAAGTGGTCTGTCAATAAGTTTATGGACAGGCTGCCTGTCAGGAGACCCACTCATCAATCATTGTATAAAGTTTTATTCTCTAATTTTAAAAAGTTCTTTATGGCCATCAACACCTCAGTAATTCAGTACTCTCTCCTCTGTTCCACATCAAATTGCAAAGAATATATTTTACGGCTATCAAAAAACACATTTGATCACATTTGATCGTTAATATTTGTAACTATATATAATAATGTTAAATAAAAATTTGATATTTAGAAATTAATTGTTATGACAAATCCAACTATATAACATATGATAATATTGTTGTTTATATATTTATTTAAATATATGGTTAAAATTGGATAATGAATAATAACATAAAGTGAAGAGTGAAATTTGAAATGAGACATAGGGAGAGGGAGTATGTTGAATTTTAAGTTACAGTTGATCTATTCATTATAGGGAAAGGGGGAGTATGTTGATTCATTATAGGGAAAGGGGGAGTATGTTGAATTTTAAGTTACAGTTGATCTATTCATTATAGGGAGAGGGGGAGTATGTTGAATTTTAAGTTACAGTTGATCTATTCATTATCACTATTCATTATCACTATGATAGGAATGGGTGTGAAACCTCCAAAGTTGGTTGAATATTAAGTTACAGTTGATCTTATTCATTATCACTGTGTAGGAATGGGTGACACCTACGGGTGTACCCAGTTGGTTGGGATGCATGTACTCCAGGGGGGGACTCCGGGTTCGAGGCTTGCAAGCTGCGGTGTGGGATGACCTTATTCAAAGCGTGGCCTTCACGGGCCACGTGGCAGGTGGGCTCCTCGTGGGCGGTGAGTACGGGCCCGCATGCAGGTCCTGGTGGCTAGTTACCGTGACTTACCTCCTGACCGGGCCTGTGGTGTCGGGTGGTCGGGGCGGCCCAGGGCTAGCCGTAATAGCCTTTTTTGTGATAGGAATGGGTGTGAAACCTCTAAAGTAAATGCCTATCACCTTTTCTCCGAATTTGGGAAAATAGTTTATTACTTACTGAATGGAGTAACATTGCGTGTTGTGCGATATTATTAATGAAAATATTAAAATTAAATTTTATTTAAAATTAGAAAGTTTAGTTATTTAAGGAAAATTATGAGTCATGAAGTGATATAATTAATCTAGTGGAAAACGTTAAATACTGAATACAATAAAAATTGATTAATTTATAATAATTCATATTATTTAAAAAGTAATTATTTATATGTTGACATTAATTTTAAAAGGTTATCATAATTATATGTATATATCTCATTGCAATGAATAAAAATAAATATCAAATGACCTTATTAGTCTCACTAATTATAAAATGTCCTCATTGTACTCATTCTAACGATAGGTCGGTTGTACTTCATTCTTTTGGAAGCAACAAGGGTTGCTTCATGAGCCTAGTGCACATCATTGTATATCCCCCCACTGCTCGACTTTGTATATTAGAACTTAGCTTCGGCTTCTTATTACTGTTTTATCGTTTGGTTTATTTCCTGGCTTGGGAAGGCCAAATAAAATCTTCCCCCATCTACGGATGGTTTAATTTTAAAAAAAAATGTCCTCATTTAACAGTTAGTCAGTCTATAATAAGACTTTGTCGCATATAAATAAATAAATAAATATGTATACATATTTTTTCAAAAGTACCCTATCATTGTATAAAAAATCTAAACATTTTGTTATTTCAAATTATGTGTTTCTTTGGATTTTCTTCAATACACACACACACACATATATATATATATATATATATATATATATATATTAACAAGTTATATATATTATATATCTTTAGAAGTTATATATTTTAACAAATTATGATTAATTATATATAGTAAATAATTAAAATCAGTAACATATTATAATATTTTCATGTTAATAAGTTATGATTGATTATATATAGTAGAGAATTAAAACCAATAACAAATTATAATATTGGTATATATGTTATTTTTAGACAATTGTTTGGGCTTAGGGTAGTTAAAATGACTCAAATACCCCCGATTAACATACATAAAGCAAACAATATCTATTATATGGTGCTTGTGATAATAAATAAAGTAACATTACACTTTATGTTTAAGATAGATCATCATACTTTTGCATCATTCTTCGTATAAGGGTCGGAATCGAATCCCCCTTTGATCGAAGTCATGTTACAATATAAATAGTTGGGCCGAAACTCAATAGTCAAAGGGAAGATCATAAATTCTGGTTTTATGTAAAGAATACACTCATTTTCCAGGTACAACTGATACATAGAAAATATTGTAATTCTACTATGTTAAGACATCTATTCCTAGATGGAATGTGCATATTTATCCTGATATGAATGAGAGAACTCTCGGTGAACAACCCCTATAAATATCAAGGTACTTATCCATTCTATAAATTCAATTCTCAATACTTTGATGGAATACTTTTGGTGTGACGTAGACATCAGAGCTTCTTTCCCCAGCTACCCCACGAGAGTTTGTTTTGGAGGTTCAGTGCTTTGAAGCAACGTTCGACTATTATATCGAGGTTCGACACGCGTCAATTGTTGTGATCAATGGGACTCAATCGTCAATAATTGAACACCTTGTTTAATGACATCCTTGAAAAGAACTACGCACGGTGGTGTACCACCGAAAGCATAAGATTTTCCATCAACGGATGGTTTAATGCCAGTAATCAATGAACCAACAACGATGACATGAGCAACTACCACTACAAGAAGCAAGACCTTTTACCTCGGTTCTACGGGAACTTTTACCACGGTTTTTAGTCCCAAAAAATCAAGGTAAATAGTGATGTAGTGAAAAGTATATTTTTTACCTCAGTTCAAAGCTGAGATAAAAAAGTAATTATTACCTCGATTTTGGACCAACATCGGCAGGTATTGTGACTGGAGTCGGTCTAAGAAAGAAGGCAGACGATGAGAGACCATTTGTACGACTTTGTTCAGGACGACATTGACATGTATTGTGACTAACGTCGGTCAAAGAAAGAAGGTAGACGAACGGGATACTGTTGTCTTAATAAGAGAGACGACCGATATGCTTGTAACCGACATTGAGCCCTGTGGCACAGTCATGTTTTATGCATACTGGCGTGGAACTTTTACCAATATGACGTCGTTTTGAAAGGCCGATTCGCACACAAAGTACTGACACCTGTTTGTGTGATGCCAGTAAGGTGTCATCGCTATGTGACGTCGTGGGTTCATCAGGGAGACATTATTCCCGTACAATATTATAATATTTATATTTGATGAAAAAAAATTGTCCGTAACCATTACATGTTATTTAATATTTGAAAACTCATGAGATGGTAAAACATCATACAACAATTGATTGTTGTTCAATTAACGTGGAATAGAATCACATGATAAAACTCACACAACTATCACATATATTTCAATTATGTTACAAACTATTAAAGGTTGATATGAAATTGAAATATTATTGGTATTAAACCTCCATTTTCCTACGTTGTACGTCATAAACACTGTCAGGGTGACTAGTGAAATGACAAGTCCAACCATCTAAATAATGAAAGTTCATTGATAACTCTCTTTGTCCTATTACAACCAATCTACAGGTAACAAAATTTATGTTAGAAATAGGCAGTCCCCGAATGAAATACACACAATATAGTCATACGTAGATGACATTAATCTCAACCGAAAAAATGTAACTCATCTGCTTTATTGGTCGCACCGACTGACGTGCTTACCAAAGTCAGCCATTCATAGTTATTTCAAGCATTTCTTAGACTTGTGCAACGTTGTTCTTTGTTCAATAACATATCGCAAGGAATTATTGACTGAGATCGACGTCGCACATTGAAAGTGTGTTCTTATGAAAATGTAATTATTGTCCACAATCAACCTTAATCTAAGCTTTTTTTTTCTCATTACATACAAACATGGAATTATTTTTAATAACACAAACACTATACACTATACACTATATAACATGTAACACAATCATCATATTTCATGAATATATTCAATTTGTGTACAATGAAAAAAAAACATGGAATGGATGGAAAAATACCTCAATTAATTTGTACCCGGAGATGCTCTATCCTCTAATACTTGTTGTTTGAGATGAGTGATTTGATTGAGCACTTGAATTGTTGTAATGGTGTGAATGGAAAGAATTTTGGAAGTGTTTTTTTGGTGGAAGTATTTTGGAGATGTGAAATGAATGTTGCTGAATAATATTGAGATGAAATAGGGTTGAGGGGAAATTTTAGCTCAAATTTTTGGTTCCCTCTAAAATTTTTAGGGTAACGACGTTGGTAGCAGGTCGATTCTAGTTTTGTTCCAATCAAGGTTCTGGCAACGTCGCATACATTGGCCATAGTGTAATTTTTGAAAAGTGTCATCGAATTCTCCCTATGAAGATTTGGGCCCTTCTATTGACCCGATGATGCGTAAATCAAAACATTATGGTCGTGACAATGTGAATTAGATAAGGGTATCTCTAATTTTGCATTTTGATTTCTCCTACTTTTTTGGAGGGACCAAAAATATGTAATTTTGTGTGATTCTACGTGGTGGAAATTATCGTTCTCATAACGCTTATCATAAGGGTATTAATGGAATACTAATAAAAATGAGGGATGATTAACCTAGTTTGCATCCCTCGTAAGGGTATAAGCAATGAGGGACGAGGTCAAACGCGGGCTCATTTTTTATGCTAGTGGGCTGAAATTATTAAACCCACATTCAGGTAAGCCGATATCGGTCATCGTTCGGTTTGTTATTGGTAAGGCCGATCTACGTGCAACATAGCACATCTCCAGGTGGGAATGACTACATATATGGAGCCCACCTCATAAATCAGTTCAAACACTTACTTTCAACTTTCCCTCAAATTCCAGCAGTCCCCACCCTCTCTTCTCAAAGGTATGATTTTTCAATTCTTTCAATTCTTTCAAATCCTTCATTTTTGTTAATTTTCCCTAGAATTTTTTATATCTATGGTGTGCCAGTGTGTTAGTTGGTATGTTTTTCATTTTCTAGCTCTTATGGATTTGTTATAGTGTGAACTCTCCTCACGAGTATGTTTTTGGACGATTTTGTGTCATTTTGTGTTTTCCGAGCATGATTTCTTCTGGTTTCCAGTGATTTTGGCTTTAGCTTCTAGGGTTAAATGTGATATCGGTAACCTACTAGTTTGCCTTTATTTTATGCGATCGTTGTGTGACGCCGCTCCTTCATAGTTATGCTATTTTTCAAGAATGTCTCGTCGCACCCATCTCGGTTTACCAATCAGTTTAACCGAGAGGTTAGTGACCTTGCTAACATGATTTTAAGCTTGCTTTAAACTTTTAAATGCAAACTCGTTTGTCTGTCGCTCACCATGTTCAATCTAAACAATAGATAAAAGACATTCCACAAACATGTTGGTCATGCCACTATTTTGGACCGACATGTACGTGTGCCCATGGCCGACTTAGCCAATTATAGGCCGATGTTGGTTGTTTTTGTCTTTCAGAAAAGTATTTTCGATTGACGTTGTCTGCCACTTTTGTCACACCCTGTTGTTATAATCGACAGCGTCTGTGAACCAATTTCTATCAATATTTCATCTGAGTTATATGATTTCAGGAATCATGGCTGACAACGAAGGCTCCACAAGTTGTTCGCCAATAGAGGTGAGCAATTTTTTGTTTAGTTTTCCACATTCATTTTATTTGGTTACTTATATTATTATTTAATTAGTTATAATATCACTGAACAATGTAGATCTTGAATGATTAGGAGGAGGAGCACTTGCATTATTATTTTGGCGATACTTCTTCACATTTCTACTGCAGCTTGAGCCAAACGAACTTCGGTCAAATTCCAATATTGGTAAGTCCTACCCGTTACACATGTATTTTAATTTTCATTTAATTTTTTAAAGATTAATTTCATATATACTAATTGTATTTTTCTATTTATAATTTAGTACATCCCAAGGCAGACCGTTCCACTCCTACCAAAAGACAAGACACCTGTTGTGTTGAGGGATTACGGAAAAGAGTGGCACATGAACTACTTGGGGAACAGGAGGACCAAGACCTTGTCCCCAAAGGGTTTTGGCGAGTTTCTTGATGCCCAAAAACTAAGGATTGGGGACACGATCTTCTTCGAGCTATTAGATGGTTATGAGCCTATAGTGTTCAATGTTATCATTCTAGTTTTACTGCCTCATCGCTGGTGTGAGACAAAAACAAATTTATTTGAATTTGGAACATTGTTTGATTAAGAATATTTGTTGAATGTTATTTACTTTTTAATCTATGGTTGTGAGATTTTGTGCTCTAATCATTATGTTATTGACATATCTATCGATTGTCTCAATTTTAACCCTACCATTCAAAACTAAGTTTTATAATTGCAATCACATACAAAACTAAAAAAGACTTGTGTGTATTGAAAATTTTTGTTTCAATCATTCTCAAACAAGAAAATATTTTTTTGACCACACTTTATTAATAAATTCAAACCGCTGACCGACTTTTTTTTTCCGGAGGACAATCATATGCAACAAGAAACTGCAATTATTATCTCATGGTATTTTTACGATTTTACACTAATTAAAGTTGTTTGAAAATGATTGACTTTGGTCTACAAAAGTATTTTTCAATGATTTTTTAACCCATTATAGAGAATTGCACATACAGTCAATTATTGTACATACAATCAATTATTGTTTAAATAAGGTACTTAAATTATTAGAAAAATATTAGTCATAAGAATACCCTTACAATTAGTACATAAATTTGAATAACAATTGTTTTAGTTCCAACAAACAGAAATTGCAATGAACCCAATCAGCTCTAATTATGATGACCTTGAAGACAATCGGTCCCCTAGCTTCTATGACCTCGAAGAAAGAGGTGTCCCGGTGAGTAGGCAGTTGTCGGCAAGGAACTAAGAAAAGCCCATTGGGGACACGGCCTTGATTTTCCTTAAAATTTCTAGAGTGTAACATACCAGCGACATCGCCCGTCCATCGCATTACATTTTGGTATTAACAACATACAACGCAAAGTCAGCTGTCCTCATAAAACATTGTACGACATCGCACGCTATTTGGTAAGAACATTTACTTCATTTTAAAACCTTTTACTTTGGTTAAAAAATAATTGAGGTAAAAAGTATATTATTTACCTTGGTTATTTTATAACCGAGGTACATAATATCTTTTACTTAGAAAAATCCCGAGGTAAAAAAACTTTTTTACTTAGGTTCTTTGACCTAAGGCAAAAAATCAAGGTAAAAAGGTGAAGTAATAGGTGTTGTTTCTTATAGCGTACTCGGCCTGTATCTCAGGTTGCATCAGTTTCAGTAACCCATTCTTAACCAGACATCGAGAAAGATTGCCTCTGGTTCAGATTAGAGGAGTTTGATGACTTCCTCAAAAATTATCGCAGCCCCCTTCCCATGGTGGAACCGGTCTTCAATCAAACTAGGAGAAACACCGTTTGACCTTTGCAGAACCCAGAGGTGAACATTGTCAACCGCCTATTATACGCCTTTACGGCAGTAGGGATCTAACCCGCTATGTTGCACGGGTACGGCATTTAGGGCGAAGACCCGGTACCCGTACTGTTCCGGGGACGGGTACGCCGATTGGTACGGCCTGGGGACGTCCCTTTGCCGTCCCCTAATTGCCTGGGACGGTCAGTCGTACCGTCGGAAAGTTGACCGATGCATTGGGGACGTACCCGGGACGGAAGCTTAACCATTTTTGCCGACTCTGCGCTCCATCATCACATACTTCGCCCCCTCCTTCTCCTCCTCCCTCTTCCTCTCACCACTGATCACCAGAACGTTTTCCTCCTCCACCTGCACCTTGATGTCGCCGGACTTGAGCCCCGGCATGTCCACGATGAACACATAAGAGTTCGGGTACTCCTTCACGTCCACCGGCGTAGTGGCCATTGCCTTCGCGTCGCGCACGTAGGTCCTCGTCGGAGCGTTGGTGGATTTGTTGTCGGGCTCGTCGGCGGCGGCGTCGATCACGTGGTTAAGGGCGTGGATGAGTGGCGCGTCGAATCCCATCAGCCTGAGGTCCATCTCTTCTCCTCCTTCGTTGGTGATATGAGGATAGCTGTGCGACTGTAGAAATGCTTTGTTGGTTTTGATGATGATTGACGAGATGGGTTTTGGGGGGAATTTATAGTAGTGGAGATTGTGGGAATGGGAAAGTTCGGCCAATTTATCGATGGAGAAGGAGAGAGCTGGAAGTTTCTAGGAGTGTCGATGAGATAATTTCAGTTGCGTTTTCATCAGGAATAAAAAAAGAAATGGAATTACCAAAAAGAAATGGAATAAAAAAAAGAAATGAAATTTCAGTTGCGTTTTCAGTTGAGTTTTAAAGCTTGTGTTGTCAAGAGCTTTAATGTGTATATATATAATATAATATTTAACCAATTTGTTTGTTAATTTTTTGTGTTATGAAATGGTTTGGATTGATATATTTATTTTATTATTAATATTTTTAGAATTCTATACATTATTAATAATATTTATTGTTAATATATTGTATCCGTACCCTCGCCGTACCCGTACCCTCGCCGTACCCGTACCTCTATTTTTTGGATTTTGCCGTTTCCCGTACCCGTCCCCGTACCCGTATACGTACCCGTACCCGTTTTTAGTGCAACTTAGCTAACCCGACAATCCCCATGCAAAAGGGAACACATGATTTCCTACATCACACTGCCAAGGCTGGTGTATCACCAAACCTTAGTACCGCCACATATGGTGGTAACAAAGTTATAATCGTCTTAAGAGTCCATCGGTATAGGGTTTTCCTCACACCCCATGGCACCAGTCAATGCCAGCAGCAACCCACCCAAGTGAAATTCATCCATCAAAGCATATCCTTCTAGAATCATCTATGCTCAATCTGTGAATCATTCTTCAGTTTTTCCCTACATGGTCGGCGCCCCTACCAAAGTATTCAAGGCCAGATCCCTATGCAGAAATGATCTCTTAACACTTGAAAAAGGTTACGCCAATTCCCCACGCCGCATCCATCCGAACTCAGGCACCAATAAGTGCAATTCATACTTACTTAAATTAACCTTGGAAACCTGTCCACGAATTAGAAAAACTCGTTGAAGATTTGAAGCTCAGTTCTATCGACTGGGAAGCTTATTCACCATTCATACCCTCTATATCAGATGGACACGAAGCTTATTCACCATTCATACACTCTGTATCAACAATGCCATGGGATCCTACTTCAAAATTTACCCATAAACTATTGTCTACAGTGAAGAAATAGATCCTATTCAATTTCGAGAAAATTCTATGTTTGTGGCTACAGTAGCCACAAACGGAAGTGAATACGGAGGACGCATTTAGAAAATGCGTCCTTTCCATGTGCAATTTTTTTAAAAATTTTTTTAAATAGAGGACGCATTTACGAAATGCGTCCTCTGGTTTTTTTTATTTCTTTTTTAAAATCCTGGTCAAAAAAATCAGGCGGCGAAAGGGGGCGCTGCCAAGTGGCGAGGACGCATTTACTAAATGCGTCATCTATTTTTTTTTTAAATCCTGGTCCAAATTTATTTTTTAAAATATATTTATATATATACATAAATATAAATATATACATATATATAAATATAAATAAATACACATATGTATATATATATATATATAAATAAATAAATAAATAAATATATATAAATATAAATATATACATATGTATATACAAATATAAATGTATAGATATATATATAATATATATGTGTATATATAAATATAAATATGTATATGTATATATAAATATATACATAAATATAAAAATATATATATATATAAATAAATATATATATATAAATAAATATATATATATAAATACACACATGTATATATAAATAAAAAAAATATATATGCAAATATAAATATATACATATATATAAAAATATAAATATATACATATATATATATATATAATATGTGTATTTATATATATAAATATAAATATGTATGTATATCCACACATTTACATGCATGTATATCCACACATTTACATGCATGTATATCCACACATTTACATGTATGTATATCCACACGTGTACATGTATGTATATCCACACATTTACATGTATGTATATATTTATATATTTATATATATATATATATATATATTTATATTTATGTATATAAATATATATTTATTTATATTTATGTATATATATATATATATATATATATCCGTATATATATATTTTTTATATATTTATCCGTATATGTATATATTTATATATATATATATATCCGTATATATATTTTTTTTATATATTTATCCGTACATGTATATATTTTTATTTATATATTTTACTTATATTTATATTTTATATTTTATATTTATATTTATATTTATATTTATATTTATATTTTATATTTTATATTTTATATTTTATATTTTATATTTTATATTTATATTTATATATATAATTATATATATCTTTATTTATATTTATATTTATATATATCTTTATTTATATTTATATATATCTTTATTTATATTTATATATATCTTTATTTATATTTGTATATATCTTTATTTATATTTGTATATATCTTTCTTTATATTTATATATATCTTTATTTATATCCACACAGGTAAATGTATGTATATCCACACATTTACATGTATGTATATCCACACATTTACATGTATGTATATCCACACATTTACATGTATGGATATCCACACATGGAGGCTTGGAGGACGCATGTTGTTTATGCGTCCTGTCGGTTAGCCGTGGCAGAGCTCGCACTGTGCATGCATGTGTCTTGGAGGAGAGTGCAGCATGTTGCTTGGAGGACGCATGTTGTTTAGAGAAATTTCTATGTTTGTGGCTACAGTAGCCACAAACAGCGCATATTATGGAGGACGCATTTACATAAATATATACATAAATATAAATATATATATACATACATCTATATATATACATATGTACATATATAATATATATAGGGCAAAGTCTTGGGAAAGACGGTCTTTCCATAAGCTTATGGAAAGACGGGGTTTAATTCGAATAATAAAAGGTAAAAGGTCTTAGTTGCAACATTAAAATTTTAGTATGCAACATGTAGTAGTTATAAAATTTATAACCCAGTTCATGCAACCCGAAAATTTTATCTTAATTTCTTCTAATTTACCCTTTAAACCTTGGTCTTTCCATGACTTATGGAAAGACCGTCTTTCAAGAGACGCACTCTATTATATATACATATATAATATATATATATGTATATATAAATATAAATATAAATATGTGTATATATATATATATTAATATATACATATATATATATATATAAATATGTATATACAAATATAAATGTATGGATGTATATATAAATATAAATATAAATACACACATATATACATGAATATAAATATAAATATATATATATATATATAAATATATATACATAAATATATAAAAATATAAATATAAATAAATACATATATAAATATAAATAATTCATATAAATATAAATATATACATATATAATATAAATATATATATATATATATATAAATATATACATATATATACATACATCTATATATATACATTTATTTATATTTGGAACGGGCGGAAAGCTTTGCAGGGATCGTCATCGTCACTAGGACAGAGCATGCCACTAAACACTGATTTGCATTACATTTCGCACGTACTGTTCGGCTATTGTACATTTATGCTAATTCATACTCATTCTAACTATGCAATACTTCATTCCGGCACCCTTATTCAGGACTAGTTACCAAACAGCAACTCACGCTGTCCTAATTTATCGTTCAACTAGTTCACAACATATCATCAGACAAACACGAGAATAACCATTTCGCCCAATAATTAAAATTCTCCTGCCGATGCCGATACCCGGTCTACCGAACAATTAATTTTCCAAATGCGTCTTCCATTATTTAAAGCTACAAAAAATACTATTATATTACCGATTTTTTTTTATACTTCCATTAAAATGCGTGGCTTATATATATATTAGAGTTTATATATATCTTCATTTATATTTATATTTATATTTATTTTTATTTTTATTTTTATATTTATATGTATATATATTTTTATATTTATATATATTTTTTATATTTATATATATTTTTTATATATATGTATATCTTCATTTATATTTATATATATGTTTATATATATATATATATCTTTATTTATATTTATATATGTGTATTTATTTATATTTATATATGTGTATATATTTATATTTATATTTATGTATATATTTATACACATTTACGTGTGTGTACATCCACACATTGACGTGTGTACATCCACACATTTACGTGTGTGTACATCCACACATTTACGTGTGTGTACATCCACACATTTACGTGTGTGCATATTTATATATCTTTATTTATATTTATTTTTATTTTTATTTTTATATTTATATGTATGTATATTTTTATATTTATATATATTTTTTATATTTATATATATATATGTATATCTTCATTTATGTTTATATATATGTTTATATATATATATAAGCAAAGTCTTGGGAAAGACGGTCTTTCCATAGGCTTATGGAAAGACGGGGTTTAACTAGAATAATAAAAGGTAAAAGGTCTTAGTTGCAATATTAAACTTTTAGTATGCAACATGTAGTAGTTATAAAATTTATATCCCGGTTCATGCAACCCGAAAATTTTATCTCCATTTCTTCTAATTTACACTTTAAACCTTGGTCTTTCCATAACTTATGGAAAGACCGTCTTTCAAGAGACGGACTCATATATATATATCTTTATTTATATTTATATATGTGTATATATTTATATTTATATTTATGTATATATTTATACACATTTACGTGTGTGTACATCCACACATTGACGTGTGTACATCCACACATTGACGTGTACATCCACACATTGACCGGCTCTGTCTAAAATAAAACCTGTCCGAAAAGGGGAAAAAAAAATAATATCCAAGAGGACGCATTTTGTAAATGCGTCCTCTATTTATTCTACCAATCAGTCAAAAATAAATCTTGTCAGAAAAATGAAAAAAATTATTTTCCAAGAGGACGCATTTTGTAAATGCGTCCTCTAATTATTCTGCCAAAAAAAAATTCAACCAGCTCAAATCGGAAAAAAAAATCCCGAGAGGACGCATTTTGTAAATGCGTCCTCTATATTGTTGGCCAATTTCACAAACCACGGTATTTGATGCCAACTTTCAAATTTTTGCTATACTAAAATCAAGAACTCTTCAATTTCTAATAACCTACCATAGGACAGGGAATCGCGGAGCATTCCTTCTAACATGAAGTGCAAATTGGTAGGTTCTTACCTCAGGGGTAAGACATTGTAGTGGTTACATTCTTTGCCTTCGGAGAATTTTTTGATTTCATGCTTTCGACCTAAGCTTGTTAACCCACTTGTTATGGAATTAGTATTATAGTTGTTATGGAATTAGTGTTAATTAGTATTGGTGTTGGAATTGAATTTGTATTCCTACCATAATTGTAGATATATTTGTATTCTGTTACCTTCTCCCAACTGGGATAGGTTTCCTGTACTACTATATAATGTATCCTGAACTCATGAATAGAACCCAGATTATTACCCTTAATTCCTACATGGTATCAGAGCCTAAAATTCTGAAACCTAAAACAGAAAATTTTTCGCTGCCCTGATCTTTCCCGAGCCGCCACCGTCCGACGCCCCACGCGCCGCCGTCCGACGCCCCACGCGCCGCCGCCGAAGCCCACGCGCCGCCGCCGAAGCCCACGCGCCGCCGCTGCTGCACCACTGCCGCCGCTGTCCCGTCAACGACGTTTGCTGCTAGTGTTTATTTGATCCGCTGCCAACCGACGCCACGCGCCGCCGCCGTCTGCCCACGCGCCGTCAGCAACTATCCACCAGTGTTCTTATCCGTCCCTGATTTTACAATATGTCGGGTTCTGATGAACAACCTCGTTTTGAGATTCCTGAGGGTACGAAACTTCAGGATCTGAGTGCTAGTGACGTAATTGCAGCTTTACTCAAACAACTGCAATCACAATCTAGCACTCATGCTACTTTACCGATTGGTCGTGTGTCGACTGATCCTTACTACATTGGTTCCGGCGATGGTCCAGGATTACAACTTGTACCAATCATGCTGAAAGGACCAGAAAACTACAATGAATGGTCTGATGCGATTTGTTGTGCATTCTTGGCCAAACATAAGATTGGGTTCCTTAATGGATCCATCACAAAACCCTAGCATGATCATCCAGATGCTGCTGTCTGGCCTGGGGTTAATGCTACTCTTGTCTGCTGGATCTCACAGACCCTGGATCCAGTGATACGATCTTCAACAAGTTCTTTCTCTACCGTCAAGGATTTGTGGGATGATCTTAAGGCACGCTTTATTTTCGCTGATGGAATGAAGCTTATGCAGACACAAGAAGCCATTCAAGGTTGCAGGCAGAACGGTCAGCCCATCGCCATCTATTTTGCCACACTAAAGAAGTTGTTTGCAGATTATCACTGCATGCGACCGCCTGTGGTCTGTATCTGTGAAGATTGCAAGGCTTTATGCCAGTGCAATTTTCAGGCGAAAATCCTCCAGGAGAGAGAGAAGGATTTGATCTATCAATTCATCTCTGGTCTCGACGAAGGTTTTCACACCCTGCGATCCCATATCTTGAGCATTGAGCCGCTGCCATCTGTCATGAGGGTGTATGCCCTTGTTACTCAGGAGGAGAATCATAGAGCTATCATTCGAGCCCGTGATTCTTCTTCTACATCTATGGCATATGCTGCACGTCGATCGCCAGTGGTTCTTTCTGCCGACGATCGTAAGAATCTTGTTTGCACACATTGTCGTCGCAAGGGTCATGACAAAGACACCTGTTTTAAGATACACGGCTTCCCGGAGTGGTTCAAGAAGGGCAAGAAATCGGCACCACCTGATCGGCCATTAGTCAACGCCGGTCAACCTGGTGGTGCCACCGATCCATCGCCCCCACTGCCGTTCACAGGAGCCGCCTTGTCGCCACCAAGCCTGGCGGCGGCGGCCTCCTCCACAGTCCCTGCTCGCTCCGATTTTGGCCCTGCCATGTCTGATGACCAATGGAACACGACCATGAACCTGTTTAATCAGCTTCACTCTTCTGGTGATGTGTCTGGTAAGCATACTTTACCATGGATCCTTGATTCGGGAGCCTCCTATCATATGACTGGTGACAAAGGTTCTCTTTCTGATCTTACTACTACTATTGATGCTGTGAATATTTTTCTGCCCAATGGCTCGATGTTCTCCGCTACACAATTTGGTTCCATTTGTTTTGATGGTTTTAAACTGCCGCACGTATTATATATCCCTACATTGCGCTGCAACTTACTATCTTGCTCTAGATTGTTATCTACCCTAAACTTCTAGCTTTGTTTACTAAAAATTATTGCATTTTACAGACAATCAGTACGAGGAGAGTGATTGACATGGGTGAACAGAAAGGGGGGTGTTTTGGCTCCGTCTGCTGGATGCTCGTGCTCGAAGTCCTGTCCTGCAGCCTCTTCCTACAGTTGCTTCATTGTCCTCTTCTGATTTATGGCATCAGCGTTTTGGTCATCCATCTTCCACGGTGTTGTCCCCTTTAAGTACTACTAATGCTACTGCATTGTTTCAATTAATTCATTGTGATGTTTGGGGACCCTATAATACACCATCTTCTAGTGGTGCTTTTTATTTCTTGACAATAGTAGATGATTTTTCCCGAGCTCTTTGGGTTTATTTGCTAGTAGCTAAATCTGAAGTAGCTTCTAGATTTTTAGAATTTAGTGCTTTAGTCAAGAACCAGTGGGGAAAAACAATCCAACGAGTTCGTGCTGATAACGGCACTGAATTCTTGCCTCTTCGATCTCACTTTACTGCATCAGGGATCATTTTTGAGACGTCTATAGTTGATACTCCGCAACAGAATGGTCGAGTTGAAAGAAAGCATCGTCATTTACTAAATGTAGCACGAGCTTTACGGTTTCAAGCCAATCTTCCTATTGACTTCTGGGGAGAATGTATTCTTACTGCTACCTACCTAATCAACCGAACACCGACACGGCTTCTTAACAGTCGTACTCCCTTTGAGTTACTCTATGGACAGGCGCCAAATTACTCTTCTTTACGAGTATTTGGATGCTTGTGTTTTGCTGCTCGTGTTCCAAGATACCGTGATAAGTTTGCACCAAGAAGCCGTCGGTGTTTGTTCCTTGGTTATCCTACCGGAAAGAAAGGTTATCATCTTCTCGACTTGGACTCTCGAGTTATCTTTAACACTCGGGATGCTGATTTCTTTGAAGACCAGTTCCCGTATTCTGCATCTCAGCAGTCCGCTTCAACAGATGAACCTGGCGGCGCCACTACTGCACCGTCGATTTTCGACTCCTCACCGGAACCATACGGCTTTTCCGATCAACCGCCGGCTGCCCTCCCACCGGTCAATGCTGACCGGTCAACGCCGATCAACTCCGGCCGATCAACGCCGATCAACGCCGGTCAACTCCGGTGAGTCAACACCGGCTGCTCTCCCGCCGGTCAATACTGACCGGTCAATGCCGATCAACTCCGGCCGGTCTACGCCGACCAGTCAACACCCATCAACGCTAGCCAGTCAACGTCGGTCAACGCTGGCCAGTCAACGTCGGCCGCCCTTTTGCCGGTCAACACCGGTCGATTAACGCCGGACATCGCCGATGTGTCATCATCGATTAACGCCGGCGATCCACCACCGATCAAAGGCGTCCAACTAACTCCGACCACCGCCGGCGTCCCACCGCCACCCGCCGCTGATCCTCCTCAACCTGCTGCCAATAATCCACCATCCACCAGACAAAGTGTTCGTGCTCGACGTCCACCGTCGTATTTGGCTGATTATGATTGTGATGATTCTACTTGTGCTCTTTTTACTGAAGACCCTCCCTCTTCGACTACGTTCCCCCATACGTTATCACTATCCTCAGGTGTTCTCTACCCTCTTACTGATTATGTAAATTGTGATAAATTTTCTAGTATGCATTCTATATTTTTGGGTGCTGTAACTTCTAGTGCAGATCCCACTACTTACTCTGAGGCTTCCCGTCATTCTTATTGGCGAGATGCTATGGTTGCAGAGCTCACTGTCCTAGAGCGCAATCAGACTTGGACTTTGTCTCCTTTGCCTGCGCATAAAAAGGCCATTGGTTGTAAATGGGTTTATCGAACGAAGTTTCGCTCTGACGGTACCATTGAACGTTACAAAGATCATCTCGTGGTTCTTGGAAATCGCCAGATTGAAGGAATTGATTACACAGAGACTTTTGCTCCAGTCGCAAAGATGAGTTCCGCTCGCTTGCTCCTTTCTGTTGCTGTTATACGTGGGTGGCAATTACATCAGATGGATGTTCATAATGCATTCTTGCATGGTGACTTACATGAAGAAGTGTTCATGCGACTCCCACCTGGCTATGCGGTTCCGCCTGGTCAGGTTTGCCGCCTCCAGAAATCTCTTTATGGTCTTCGTCAAGCTCCTCAGAATTGGTTTGCTAAACTGGCGCAGGCTTTACGAACATTTGGTTTTGTTGAAAGTAAGGCAGATTACTCTTTATTTGTCTTTTCCAGTGGATCGAAGTCTTTACATGTTCTGGTTTATGTGGATGATTTAGTCATTGCTGGTAGTTCTTCTTCGCTCATCTCTAAGTTTAAGAAATACTTGGGTTCTTGTTTTCACGTGAAGGATCTTGGTTTGCTTCAGTATTTTTTGGGCATAGAGATTGCTAGAAGACCGGAGGGGATGTTTCTCTCGCAAAGGAAATATGCTTTGGACATTATATCTGATACAGGTTTATCTACTTCTAAACCAATTGATTTTCCGATGGAGCAACAACATGATTTGGCACGTGTTGAAGGTCCAGCCTACCATGACCCGGAGCAGTATCACCGCTTGGTTGGGCGTCTGATATATCTAACTATTACTCATCCAGAACTTAGTTATTCAGTTCATACTCTCGCGCAATTCATGAAGTCTCTTTGTGTTCCTCACTGGCCAGCTGCGGTTCGTGTTTTACACTATCTGAAGAGTCATCCTGGTCAAGGTTTATTTCTTTCTTCACATAGTACTCTCCAATTGGCTGCTTATTGTGATTCGGATTGGGCCGTATGTCCTATAACTAGGCGTTCCTTATCCGGTTATTTTGTTATGATTGGTGATTCTCCAGTTTCCTGGAAAACTAAGAACCAACCTACTGTTTCTCGATCTTCTGCTAAAGCAGAGTATCGTGCTATGGCAGTTGCCTACTGTGAGTTATTATGGCTTCGGTCCTTGCTGAAAGACTTAGGAGTTTCGCACACTTTTCCTATGACATTGTTTTGTGACAGTCAATCAGCCATTCACATAGCAGCCAACCCGGTTTTCCATGAACGTACTAAGTACATTGAAGTTGATTGTCATTTTGTTCGAGATCTTGTTCAATCCGGCACTATTGTTACTCACCATATTCGTACGGTTGACCAACCCACGGATTTGTTAACCAAAGCTCTCGACCGTAACCAGTTTCATTCCTTACTTGGCAAGTTGGGCATTTCTGATCCGCATGCTCCAACTTGAGGAGGAGTGTTATGGAATTAGTATTATAGTTGTTATGTAATTAGTGTTAATTAGTATTGGTGTTGGAATTGGATTTGTATTCCTACCATAATTGTAGATATAATTGTATTCTGTTACCTTCTCCCAACTGGGATAGGTTTCCTGTACTACTATATAATGTATCCTGAACTCATGAATAGAACACAGATTATTACCCTTAATTCCTACACCACTTTTACCAGCTGAGGAACTTCACCAAAACTATGACGGACCTGCTAAATCTTTGGCAGAATTCTAATTAATCAACAACTTTTTATAAGCGTTACATGGAAGTGGTTTATGAACTTGTAGACCAGACAGACTTGATGATCATCTCGGGATACATGAATGGTATGCGTGATAACAAGTTACATGAAAAGCTTATGGCCGATCCCTAGCCACCATTCAGCAGCTTCAGGCCACTGTGGAAAGACACTCTAAACTAGAAGAAACAACTAAATGTAAGAGACCAAACGACAAGATTGACTTGAGGGGCGGGAAATGACCAAGCTCACCAGAAAAGTCTCAGTTAAGAGGATACAACCTCAGTATCACACTGAAGGACACATATTCTAGTCATCAATCAGTATATCCTTTAGCCTCCTATGTCGATGCCAGGCTATCTAAATAGGAGGGCCTTGAATAATAATTGTGACATTAACAAAGATCGAGGGCATGATATAGAATAATGTGTTTAGCTAAAGATGAGATTCAAAAATTCATCGGTTGCGAAATGCTTCAAGAGTATACACTTCCTTATCGACCAAGGAAGGATCGGTCAGGCGATCAAAGCCAAGGGAAGAATCCAAATCAAAGGCACCATGGAAACAATCGGCTATGGGGTAAAGAGCCACCAACAAATAATCTGATAAAGAACGTAATCAATGGAACAATCGAGATAAAACATATCACAAAAAATAGTTTGGGTGAAGGTCATGCCAAAACTCAACCTTTGACTCTTCGGGGGCTATTAATAAGAGTTAGAGCTGAACCTCCCTTAATTTGAATGCCATGCTACTACTCTCCACATGGGTTGAAGGCCATGCCACTATATTCTGTTCGATTGAAGCCTATCATCCAAAGGGAAGGTCTTCAATTCTGATTCTACATAAGGAATACACTCAATTTCAAGGTACAATTAATGTATATTAAATGTATGGTAATTATATTATGGCAAGACACATATTCCTACTTGGAATGTTCATATTTATCCCAATGTGAGGGTAATAATGTGTGTTTATATTCATGATCTCTAGTCACATTATATAGTGGTACAAAATACCTGTACAAACTAGGAAAATGAAATAGAATCTAATTACAATTACAAGTAATATCTATATTCCTTAATACTCCTCCTCAAGTTGGAGCATGGGGATCTGAAATGCCCAACTTGCCAAGTAGTTGGAGCATGGGGACAAAACTGGTTTTGCCTGAGAGCTTTGGCAAACAAGTCTGCAGGTTAATCAGAAGTGCAGATATGATGAGAACAATAGTACTAGACTGCACAAAATCTCAGAAAAATTAGCAATCAACTTTAATGTGCTTCGCACGTTTATGGAACACATGATTTTCCGTAATATGATGAGCAGATTGACTGTCACAAAACAATGGCACAGGAGTAGTATGCGCAACCCCTAAGCCCTTATGAAAAGAATTAAGCCATAATAATTCATAACAGTTAACATCCATAGCATGATGCCCTGCTTCAGCACAAGACCGAGAAACCGTAGGTTTCTTCTTAGTCTTCCAAGAAACTGAAGAATCGCTAATCATCACAAAATATTTGTAAAGAGAACACTGGGTAATGGAGCATGCAACCTAATCAGAATTACAGTAAGCAGTCAACTATAACGCACTTTAGGAAGAGAGAAATAAACATTGACCAGGATAACTCTTCAGGTAATGCAAAATGTGAACTGCAGCTTGCCAATGAGGAACACAATGAGACTTCATAAACTCTGTAAGTGTATTAACTGTGCAAATGGACTTTCAATACATCGCTGATATTGCTCAGGATCATGGTAAAGTGGACCTTCAACAAGCGCTAGATCGTGTTGCTCCATAAAAAAATCAGTTGGTTTAGAAGATAATAAACTGTGTCAGATAAAATGTCCAAGGCATATTTTTGTTGTGAAAGAAACATCCCATCTGGTCTTCTAGCAATCTATTTACCCAAGAAATACTTAAGCAGGCCAAGATCCTTCATGTGAAAAAAAGAGCTCAAGTATTTCTTGAATTCAGAGATAAGCGACGAAGAACTACCATCAATAACCAAATCATTCACATAAACAAGCACATGCAAAGAAATCGAACCATGGGAAAACAAAAACCGAAAGTAATCCACTTTACTCTCAACAAATCCAAATGCGCACAAAGCTTGAGCCAACTTTGCAAACAATTTGCGAGGAGCCTGCCAAAAACCATAAAGAGATTTCTAAAGGCGACATACCTATCCAGGGGGTGCATGATATCCAGGGGAAGGTTGCATGAAGACCTCTTCATGCAGATCACCATGTAGTAATGAATTATGCACATCTATTTTATGTATTTCCTAACCACGAATGACTGCAACAGATAAGAACAGACAAACCAAACTCATATTCATAACAGGAGCAAATGTCTCAGTATAGTCAATCCCTTAAATCTGATGATTCCCAAGAACCACAGGTGACCTTTTTTACGTTCTATGGTACCATCAGACTTAAACTTGGTACGGTAAACCCATTTGCAACTAATTGCAGTTTTATCATGAAGTAGAGAAGCCATCGTCCATGTCTGATTGTGATCAAGAGAATTAATCTCATCATCCATAACTACGCCAATGAGCATGCTTCGATGCCTCAGAATAAGTGGTAGGACCTGCACTAGAAGTTACTGCACCCAAAAAATCTAGAATGCTTACTAAAAAATTAATCACAATTTACAGAATCAGTAAGAGGATAGTGATGGCGCATAAGTGACCATGGCAGTGGGGGGGAGGGGGTTTCTTCATGAGTAACAACACAAAAATAATCATCACAGACATTGTCATCTAAGTAAGAAGGAGGGCGACGATCGTAGACACGCTCTGTCGGGGAGGAGACAACTGAGTGGTAGGAGGCTGCATCAGAGTAACTCGCGAGGCAGGTGGTGGTGCAAGCAACAAGTGGTGGAAGAAGGTGGAGTCTGGAGCGAAACGTCGTCACCGGTCTGATCGGTCAACATAAGTGGCTAGTGATCAGGGCTATGCATTGCATTCGGCTGCAAAGGCGCAGCGGCGAAAGACGTTAGGTAAGGCTATGGTGGCAGTGGTGATGTCGGCGATGAGGTGATGGCACCACCAGGATGCACGGAAGAGGCCAAAGTCGGAGGGGCTACATACGGGAACAGGTCTTCAAAACAATTAGCATCCCGACTATTCAAGAAAGTGCAAGACTCCAAGTCATAAAGATGATAGCCTTTCTTTCCGACAGGGTATCCAAGAAATAAATTTTGATTACTTCTTGGCGCAAACTTGTCATGGAATCTGGGAATGTAAGCAGCAAAACAAAAGCATCCAAAAACCCTCAAAGGCTTGTAGTTTGGAGCTCGTCCATACAACACCTCAAATGGTGTACGATTATTGAGATGTTTTATTGTTGTGCGGTTAATCAAATAAGCAGCAGTAAGAACACATTCTCCCCAAAAATCAAGTGGCACATTAGTTTGAAAATGCAAGGCACGCACCACATTTAACAAATGACGATGCTTACGTTCAACACAACCATTCTGTTGTACTATATCAACTATAGATGTCTCAGATATGATCCTAGATTTAGCAAAGTATGATCTCAAAGGCATAAACTCAGTACAGTTATCAGGCCAAACACGTAAAATGGAGTGGCCAAACTGGTTCTTGATCAAAGCACAAAACTCCATAAATCTAGAAGCTGCATCTAACTTAGCAACTAATATATAAACCCAAACAGCTCGGGAATAATCATCAACTATTTTAAAAAAATAAAATTCACCACTAGAAGATGGTGTTCTATAAGGACCCCAAATATCACGATGTATTGATTCAAACAATGAAGTAGCATTTCACGAACTCAAAGAAAACTATGTCTAGTCAATTTTGCTTTATAACACACAGAGCAAGAATATAAGTATTATTTGTGAAAAAATAAATAGAAGAAACAGAAGACAACACCGCAGAGGGGGGAATGTCCAAGACACTGATGCCATAAATCAGAAGAAGAAATGGAAGCAACTGTCGAAAAAAATTGCATGATAGGAGAACGAACACGAGTATCCAGCATACAAAGCTAATAAATTCCCCCATTGTTGTTCACCCACGCCAATTACAGTCATCGTAATGATTTTCTTTAAAATGCAATAATTTTCTAGTAAACAAAGCTAGACATTTTAAGGCAGATAACAATATAGAGCATGATAATAAGGTGCATCGTAAAGTAGGTATATAGAGCACATGATTAAGGGTGACATTACCGAAGCAAATAGAACTATATTGTGTAGTAGACGACATAGATCCATCAGGAAGTATAATTTTCATAGAATCAATAGCATTAGTAATATCAGTAAGAGAATCCTTATCACCGGTTATGTGATATGAGGCTCTCAAATCAAGAACCCAAAACATAGCAGACTTACCTAACTCATGGTCAGACAGAGAATTAAACTGATTCAATAAATGCATGGTCATGCTCCATTGGTCATCAGATAGAGAAAGGCCAAAATCAGAATGGTTTTGGGTACTACCGTTAGAGACCGCCTCTGAAAATCCTGGTAGTGCCTGCGAAAGGAGGCAGATTTGGATGGGTGATAGCGGTGGGACCCCTCGGACCGGCGGTGGCTATCAGCCTAGCAGCTGGCACCGCGTTCTTGGCGGCGTTGGCTTTTTTCCCTCATCTCTGTGTACCATTCTTGATAGCATGTGAGATAGATACAGTAAGCTTTGTCATTACCCTTGCAATGACAGTGCGTACAAATGAGATTCTTACGATCAGCTGAAGTGAGAATAACTGTCGAAGAACCTGTAGGTGGTATGTGTCATGCGGCATATGTCATGGAATCAGAAGAAAGCTCATGAGACTGAATAACGGCTCGGTGGTTCTGCTCAATAGCAACAAGCGCATAAACGTGCATGACCGGTGGTAGTGGATCAAGAGTTATGATATGGGATCACACGGTGTGATAGCCTTCATCTAGATCAGAGGGAAATTGATAGGTCAAATTTTTTTCTCTTGCTCGAAAGGCACAATTACAGGTGCAAATCGGTTTGCATGCTTCACAGGTGCAAACTAAAGGAGACCGTAGAGAGTTATAGTCATCAAACAACTTATTCAGATTGCCAAAATAAATGGCAATGATATGACCATTCTACCAAAAGTTATGAATATCTTCACACATCTACAAAATATTCATACTATCACCAAGGGTAAATCATGCCTTTAGATCATCCCATAGTTCCTTAACTGTGGCAAAGTAGCTTGTAGAAAATTGTAGTGCAGGATCTAGAGTCTGTAAGATCCAATAGAAAAAGTTAGCATTAACTCCAGGCTAATCAACAACATCAGTATAATCGTCCTGGGGTTTGGTAATGGATCCATCAATGAACCCAATCTTGTGCTTTATAAGCACAACATTACAAATTCCAGTAGTCCATTCAAGGTAATTATCTTCGCCATTCAGGATGGTGGGTGCAATACCCGAACCAGGACCGTCAGAAGGGCTAAGAAAGTATGGATCGTTTGGGAGGCGACCAGAAGGTAAAGATGACTTAGTGCCAGGTTACAACTATAATTGTTTCAGTAAAACTGCAATCACATCATAGCCATTCATATTCTGTAGTTTATTGGTCTCAGATTCAGCATCAATGCGAGCCTGATCAGTGGGATCAGGATTTATTAGAGTTAGACATGGTGCAAGATCTGAATTGGCGTCACACCAAGAGTGGCAGTGGTGGATCAGATCGATGGGTAGGTGGCACCCCGGCACGTGGAATTTATGGTAGTGGCATGTGGATCAGGATATCGGTGTGTGTGGATCAATAACGGATAAAATCTAGGAAGAAGATGACTTAGGATATTGCAGCAGGCTGGAGGAGCACGACGACGATCGGCAGACGGAGATCGATGGATAGTAGTGGCGGCTGGATGGCAGGGCAGGGAGGTGACGCACGGCTGGACGGCGATGATGAGAGCTCGACGAAGGTAGGGAAAATTTTCTTTAGGGTTTCAGGATTTTAGGCTCTGATACCACGTAGAAAATAAGGGTAATAATGTGTGTTTGCATTCATGAACTTAGGGTACATTATATAGTGGTACAAAAGACCTGTACAAACTAGGAAAATGAAATAGAATCTAATTACAGTTACAAGTAATATCTACATTCCATAATAAGATCGAATACTTTTGGTCTGACTTTGACATCAGAGCTTCTTTCCCCAGCCAACCTTAGAGAATTTATTTGCAGGTTTAATGTGTTGAAACAAGGTTCGACTATTAGCTCGTGAGAGTGAAAATGCTCGACCTACCGTGGTTGTGTCTTTTGAAGGACATATGGAGAAGTTACTTGTGTTTTAAAGAAGAAGTCCACAGTTGGTTTGAAGGAGAGGCCCTCACCTCGCATGTTGAGCAAGCAGAAGGGTAAACAATGTGAGACCCGTACTGGAAAGTTTAAAAGGAAGGCGGAAGAAGTTGCTGCAAAGTCACATGCTGAGAAGGCAAAGAAGACAAAGACAAAAAGTTGTTGTGAAGAAATCTGCCGAGAAAGCGAAGAAATCTACTGAAGTTGAGAAGGAGTCTATTGAGAAGAAGTCTGTTGAGAAGGCGAAGAAAGGTGTTGAAGTTGTGAAAAAACTTTTTTAGAAAAAGAAAGTGGACATTACTGTTGGTGATGCTTCGGGGTCGGGAAAAATGGTTGCTTTCGAAGAAAGAGATGTGAAATAACAGCGCAACCGTCCGAAGAAGTAGGTGGTTGAACGTACTGATGATGAGGGTAACATGTAAGTGTTTTTTCCACTGTTTACAGTCTTATTTGAATATGTTATAACCTATATTTGTTTCATAAAGTGTTGCATTTGATAATATTCAATGTTTACTTGTTATTCACAGTTTGTATGTCTCCATTTTTATTTTCCTAAATATTGATAAGAAACTATTTTTGTTTGTTTAAATGCTGCATATGTTAACATTCATAGTGTATTTGTTATTAATTCCTATGTAAATGTTCTTATCCAAAAATTGTTTGTGTTCAATGTTATTTTAGAAACTCTTTTTGTTTGTTTAAATATTGCACATGTTAGTCTTCACGTTGTCTTAGTTAAGTATACATATGTGATTGATCTTTTTGTTTTAGATTTAAACTTACACTTTTCATATTTACTTTTTTTTAGGTTTGCTAAGAAATTTCCAACTAGCTTCTACCCTTCGAAGCTGAAATCTTTAATTGTTGTGTTCACTCCTACGCAAAAGATAAATTTTGAAGAGATGGGATTTGGTAGACTTCTTGCTTTTGAAATCTCATCCCTCCCTTTTGGAATCATTTCTTGGTTGGTTGATAGGTTTGATTCTGTGGGCTGATTTCATATTGTTTTATGTTGACTTCAAATTGTTCTAGGCTGACTTCTTATTTTTTTGTTCAAGGTTTGATCCCATTCGCTGTGTTCAAGAAATATCCAGCTAAAGGTTCATCATTACCCCTGGTGACGTGTTTGACATATTTTGTATTCCTAGGATTCCAGGTTGTCCTGTTGGTTTGGTTAGAAACAATGAGAGAGGTTTGTCAAAGAATGTGGATATTATGAATAGATGGAGGGATGAGTTAGGTGCTGATAAATATTGTAATATCTCACATGCTAATTTGTTTGAGGGGTTAGTTAAACTAGGCGATGGTGGTGATCGTTTTAAGAGATTTTTGTTATGTATGTCATGTGTACTTTCTTAGCCTCGACTACTAGAAATTTGTTTGATTATAAGTTGGTTGGTGCTTTAGAGAATGTTGGGACTATTAAGAGTCTTGATTAGTGTGGATTAGTGCGGATTAGTTCTTGATCGTCTTTGTGAGGGTGTTAGTAGCTTCAAATCTAATTCTGGTAAAAGAGATGTGTCTTGTGTTTGTGGTTGTGTGTTTGTATTGTTGTTTTCTTATATTTATAGGTTTCCTTTTAGAGGTCTGCCTGACCCTACTAGACTTCCCTTGTGCATACATCGGTAGAACAAATCTTTGTTCGACAGGGCTCATTATCTTGAGAAAATGGGTTATGATAAGGTTGTTATGGTAGAGGTTGGGTTTCCTATGACCAAGGATGGAAGGGTGAAAGATAAAAGACGTAGCCAACAACAATCTGAGGGAACTCGCAATGAGAATATTGGTTATGAGGGGCTGCATACTCTGACTGTTGCTTTTGATGGCGTTGCTCAGGAGACTAAAATCATTTCATATCGCATTCCAAATGGTGTGATGATCAATGAGGATATTGAGAAAGCTACCAGTAAACTGAGTTTTTTTTGTCTGTTTTACACTTATTTAAATTTAGTGCATGTTAGTTTAAAACTTATGTAGATGTTAGCTAATCTAATGGAGTTTATAGTTCCTATTTTTTTTCATACAATTTCTGATTTTATGTTTGATTGACTTTTGTTCTTTTCTACCAGCATCTGAATAGGGCCTGTCTTGTTTTCAAACGAGACATTGAGGTCCTTACATGCAATTTGGTGCAAAAGCTTGAGAGGGAAAATGCCAGTCCAATTGTGCAACCACAACTGCAACCACAACCCCAATCTGAACCACAACAAGAAGGCACAACCACAGAAAATCAGGATACGAAACTTGTCAAGACTACACAGGAAATTGTGGAAGACCCAAGCACACATGAGTGGGTTAATCAGATAGTTGAAAATACAGGAGGAAAACTCGTTCTATGATTTCTTCATTCTCCCTTGGGATTGAAGGACTTGAAGATCGGTAGCTTAAGCGTGCTTGGATTTTTTTGACTTGATTATATGTAATCAGCTTAGTTTGTGACTGGTTTGTTTGTTGGTAATATGTTAAGCTAATTTGAGGTGTTTTTTTAGGGTTTGTTTTTAAGGTTGAAGCTTGTATGAAACAGATACATGTTGAATGTTTAAGAAGTACTATTTGTATGCTTATTAATACCAAGTTGCATTTTCCATGATTTCATGTGTTTCATCGTGTTTATTTTCTGAGCTTATAGAAAAATAAATGTAATTGATAGGTTAACAAATTATAGGTGTAAGCTAATTAATTCTACATGTATTCGGTGGTTTTCATATCACAAAAATTATGTGAAATATAATGCAGGTCATTTTTAAGGAAACAAGTGCATGTTGAATATTAAGAAGTAATACTTGTATGTTTATTAATACCAAGTTACATTTTAAGTATGTTATGTGGTTTATTGTGTTGATTTTTGAGCTTATAGGAAACCAAATGCAATTCATAGGTTAACAAATTATAGTTGTAAGCTAAGTTTTTATACATTAGTTAATTGGTGTTCAGTGATTGCATATCAATAAAAACAAAAGTTGGTACTTGGGCAAGAAAAAAAATCCAAGTTATAATTTATAGTTGTAAGCTAAAAAATACATAATGTTATTCAGTGTATAAAAATCTTTTCAGTTGATGAAAAAAAACAATGTATAGGTAAATAAATGCAACATGTATCTTAACCAATGCTACTTTTTACAGTGTCTTCACATATGGTGTTTTTGGGCCAAATTCAGAAGTTTTCTTTCTTGGTTTTTTCTTTTCCACGCCTGACTTCAGCCTTTTCTCATCTTCCTTTTGTCTTCACTTGGGCTAGATCCAGTACCTTAGGTGCACTTGTTATGGTTTAGTTGCATTGGCTACTTGTGGCTCATTGTTCAATGGTATTGGCCTTTGATGCCAACAAGTCTTCTATTCTTGCTAAGCACGTGCCAAACATCTCTTGAAGAGTGCTTCTAGCTTCTAAGTTTCCTTCGCTCTTTAGAAGTAAATTGTATAATTTGCTGGACATATGATTCCTCCATTGAACTGCACTATTGATGTTTTCTGATAATTGTTTTCCGAGGCCAAGAACATTGTCCCGTACTTATGTTTTGGCCTTTTTTGTCCACCTTTTAAGGTTGTACTTCTCAGGTATATCTGTGATGGAGTGGAGGTGAAATACTCTAAGAATGTTAAAGCACAACATACCTGACACTTCAAAGCATTTGCATTTGCATTGTACTTCAACTAGCCCATCTTCATTTTTGTACTCGACTCTCGTATTTAGATTCATCATGTTCTAGGTTGACTTCATATTTTATGATCGTGGTTATGAGAACACTTCTTTGACCTTAGTTGACATTGCTAGAGAAAATTCCTTTTTCAATCCTTTGTACAATGCAAGTGTGTAAACCTGAGCAGCATATTTAACCAAACTTGTATAGGCCCAGTAATTGGGAAATAAATGCACACTGTAAGCTAACAATTTCAGGTTCTAGGCTAATTACATATTCTTAATGTAAACATACCTGCTTTGTTTTCAAATTTTGGTTTTGGTTTTGCACATGTATTTTTCTTTTCTGCTTCATCTCTCCTCCACTTTCTGATTGTTTGGTTGAAGAGCTTATAGAAGTGTGTCAGTGTTGTTGTTTTGTTTGCACTGAAGCATAGTGCGTGGTTGGTGCTTTCGCTTCATTGTGATGATAAAATACCTGATGAGAAAATGTCCTTGCTGAATGTCGTGCTCCTTTGTTCACAGATACTATATAGGCGTTGAAACCAGGTGCTACTTTCCAGCTTGTAAGTGGTGATCATTGATGTATATTTTCCTTCAAATTCTGCTAGATCATGACATCTTTTCATACATTAGTCTAAATTGATTTTAAACGATTCATCTAACTTTAATCTATCATAATGTTGTCTTGCATTTTCTTTTATGTCCCTTAAGCACAACCCGTGTTTTGTGTTTTGGAAGACCTTAAAGTTGTACCAAGAAATGGAAGTTGCGGGTCAATTTCAGGTCTGTAAGCATTTTTTTTGAAGTAGCATCATTTTCAAGAAGCCTGATTTCTAAACTAACAAGTGCAGATTATAAGCTATTTAATACATAATATAAGGTAACATATATTGTTTTTAGCATAGCATATTCAGTGCTCAGAACTGTAAGTAACAAATTTTCATAACATACCTCATTTATTGCTTTGCCCATTGAAGGATCTTGATCGGTGAATATTGTGACAGGTTCCTTCCCTTCCATTGATTTCTTGAAAGTGTTAAGGAGCCACACAAAAGTATCAGCCAACTCATTACAATAAAAGCACAAGCAAACATTTTTATGTTCCAGTGATTGTTGATTCGAACTATTTTCGAACAAATCAAGTTATAATTGTTTGTTCTCTATGCAGTTTCAAATATGGTGACATCTTCGTAGAACTTGTAGTCCTCCAGCATCATTGAATCTCTCCAAAAAAACTGCTGATTTTTTTGTTTCCACATCAAACTTGACTTTAAAGAAGAAATATTTGTCATTGATTTCCATGAGTGTATCAATAAGTTTCTGCGTATCTCAACTTTCTATTTCTTTCATTCGAAGTTGACGCACAATGTTGAGGTGGTCTTTCATCGTATGCCCTAGATTTTCTTCTCCACCAGCTTCAGAAGACATGTATTTGTAGCCTACAATATGTTTTAAACCTGTTTGTTCCATTGTTGTGATGGCTTTTCCTTTGTTTTATGTAATCCTTCGTTCACTCCTACTGAGATACTGCCAAGCCAGTCTCCTTAACCGATGATTGTGTATGGTGATGTGGTGAGCAACAATGTAGTAATTCTGCTCAATCTTCAATCAAATTTCAGCTTGGCATCCCATTTTTGTAATCAGGTCCTTTCTCTTCCTCTTCTTCTTCTTATTTTTTGAATGATTTTCGTTATCCACGCAAGGAACATGGCTGATAATGTTGGTTTTCAATCTTTTTGGTTGGCCTCCAGAAGAGCACTTGTAGTACTTTTTACGAATCTGCCTTTTGCTATTTAGACGTTGACAGTCTTTCCTGTAACTGAATTCAATAGCATTTGCATGCTTCTTATACAGAGCATGTAATGCTTCCAAATTGTTTGCTTTTACACCAGTACGATTTTCAGTGGCATCAATTTCATTTAAATTTGGAAAATCTATACCTGTAACATTAAAGAATACAATTTCTAATGTAAGATATGCATGTTTTAATATAAGTTGTGCAAAGTCTTCAGGTCGTTACTTAAAATTTGAAAATTATAGAAGCTTTGTTCGGATAAGCATAACACATACTACTTGTAGTGTAACATATGCAAAGTGTAGTGTATTTTGTACATGTTATAATCTGAACAATGCACACGTTTGTCAAAAGTTGAAATTGATAATGCATTCTCTATGTTTTGTCCATTTTAATATAATGCATGTTTTATTGTAACATATACATGTTTTAAGTTAATAAATGCATAAAGTATACGAAATTATGGGCAAAATGTAGTTTATATTGCTAATGTTTCCACATGTTCATACATGTTCATAACAGTTGAATTTTAGTTTGCATAAGTTTCAAAAACAACTATGTTAACATCAATTGCAATTCAACACTATAATTTCAATCAGATGAGAGAAAATCATACCTTCATTTCAATTTAGTAGTATTTCGTCTTCTTTCAATTGAATTTCATTTATTTGAAGTTGAATCTCGCCTGTTACGATTGCATTTTCTCTAGTAGATTCCGATTCAACTGTAGTTGTCTTTACGATTAAAGCTGTTGAAATTTCATCTGCTTCAATATCATATAGCGACAGATCTAGTTCTAGTTCATGATTTTGTTGCTCAATTCCATTGGAATAACGCCATTTGTTATCATCGGAGGACATCAAAAAGGCGCCGTGGACGGACTGGATGAGAGGAATCAGAAACACGCTGGTAGATTGGTAAGGAAGAATTGATCGGAGTTCATAGATTTCTGGAGAATAGAAAGAGTTGGAATCACATCGGTTGTTATTGTCGGAGGAAATTGGAAAGGCACCGTGGATGAGAAGAATCAGAAACGCGCCAGCGGATTAGTGAGAAAGATGTGATTCACATTAAGAGCTTTTCGGAGAACAGAAACAGTGTAGTGTTTGTTTGTGTGTGAAATTCTATTTTGTGTGTCAAATTTTGTGTATGGGAATTTTGTTTTCTTATTTCACGTGTTTTTTTTTTGTTTGAGTTTTCATTATTTGTTTGAGATGTGGTAGGCCCCTGGCTTGTCAATAAGGTTATGTACAGGCAGCTGTCAGGGGACCAATTCCTATAAAATACATTTTATTAAAAATTTTATTATATTTTCCATGTTATACACATGCAGATGGACATTATTTTGTTTAACTCCCTCGATTTAATATTTTGAGATGCAAGTTAATGCACACAGAATACCCAAATAGTGTCATCAAGCGGCATTTTTAACTTTTGGTCTTGGAATCGTCGAACTTTATGTGTTTCATAAATAGATTAAGGGGTCAGAAGGATACATAATCAATGGACAGCTACGGAAGCCCAATATCCGGAGTTTAAAGTTAACCCGCCATTTAATGGTACATATTTAACGGTGATTAAAAATAAAACACTATCTAATGTACCAAAACACGAGGGTTACTATCAACTGTCTACCTATTACACCTTTTCGATTTCAGACCCAATGTCGGAGGTTGAAAGACTTGCGTTGAAAATTGAAAAGAAGGTTCAATGTACATTTATACATGCGTTCACATATTTTATCAACACTAGTGGGGGAAGGGACCATTAAAGGCGATTATTTTGGATCAAGGAAGGAACTTTTGCACCTCTGATTATCGACCATTAAAAGCAGTTCCAGAGGAACTTCCTTTAATAGGTTCCAAACTCGAAACCTGGGAACCCTCCGTCAGACAGTCTATATTGCTTCAGAAATAGGAAGCTGAAGTTGTTCCGATTCCGGAACCAAGATTGGTCAACATGTTCGGTCCTTTGCAACAGGCTATGTTGCTTCCCTCTTTGGATCCAATATCTGCCCCCTCTCTGTTATTTTACACCTCTTTTTTTTTGTACAATTATTTTTTCGTGTTTGGAAGATAATTTTGAGGTTGGAAAATTAAAGGGCCGAATTAGGTTATGATATCAGAACTGCATACGACTCGAATGGTCAAAATACAATTTTAATTCATTTTCCTAGCTCAAAATAGGCCTCATTCCACAACCACAATTATAACACAATACATGGAAGTATTCTACAACTTCAAAAAAATCTATAGAAAACTCTAACTAAGAAATAGTTTAGAGATAGGAATAGAAATCAATACGATTTTATTGCGACATTTCACACCATATAAAGTTATCTAAATTGTGTTACTCTACCAAATTAGAGTTCCCAAGGGTTGCTAAGCAGTTGAAAATGAGATGCCTAGCCCAAAAATTCCTTGCGTTGTTGATATCTTCTTTCAAATATGACTTTGTTATCTTTGGAAAAATCTGCGAGTAGAAAGATAGTAGCAAATCTTATATTGAGATTAAGTCACTATAAATGGTTAGTAGAAACAAATGTATAATTACCTTGTCTATTTCAAGTAAATTCAATTGTACACCATCTATTCACTCTATTGCATACAATATTATGTAATAGCCACACTCCCATGTTTGTACTTGTTTCTTGTACTGATTGAAAACAA